>JAHLJS010000002.1:37509941-38243949 GCA_038502445.1 Eremochloa ophiuroides
TCACCCCCATTGGACATTCCTAGCTCCAGATATGAATTTTGGAAGGTTTTACACATTTTCTGGAAATTCATTTTATAAATCAAAAACCTAAACCCGATAGAACTGCTACGTGCACCCGGCTCAGTGAACCAGAGACGCACCCGAACGGCTGACTCGCGGGCCCCGGGGTCGACCCGACCCCACGTGTCAGAGAGAGGAAACAGAGCCGCCGCCGCTGACCGGCGAGAGCTCGCCGACGGCGAGGTCTCCGGCGACGCCGAGGCTACCTACCGACTCGCGGCAACGAGACGAACCCGATGGACCAACTGCCGAGGGTCGTACTCCACCGGAGCGAGCTCGACGGCGGCAATGGCGGACGGCGGTGGTCCGGCGAACTTGCGCCGGCCGATTCCGGCCGTTGCTCGCGCGGCTCGGCCTCGTTCCGTGTTCCTGCAACCCTAGCGGACCTGTGCGCGCGACTAATCGAACTATTGCGCACGGAAACTACACTGACCGCGCTCGCATGGCGGCACGGTGGCGAGCGGTTTCACGGCGAACTCGGGTTCCGGCGAAACTACGGCGAGATAGACCTAACCGACGGTGTGGAATGGATCTACGGCTAACGGGGACTCTTAGACGAGCAAAAGAGAGGGAAGCCGACCCCGGCATCGCCCTCGTCGCGGCGACCCGAGAGCTCGGCGGCGCTCCGGCAATGGCGGACGGCGGGAAGCTTGCTGGAGCTGTACCTTAGGTCGGCTGAGGTCGGCAACGGGTCGGAAACGAAGAGCAGAGCAAGCCGCAGCTGCGCCGAGGGTGGAGCGGTCGGAGACGGCTCGGTGGCGGCGGATTTCACCGCGGCGGTCGCGGCGGAAATGGCGACGGCGGAAATGGCGACGGCGGAGGGAAAAGAGGAGAGCAGCGAGCGAGCAGAGGGCGAGAGAGCGGGGAGAGTGAGGGCGAGCGTGCGGGAGACAGGATTGCGTGCTCCCCTTTGTAAGCCGACCGCGCGGCAGCAACGACGGCGTACGGCGCCATCTGGCGGCCGAGGCCTGACGCGGTCGCGCGATTCGCCCGAGGGTCGAACTGAATCGGCTCCGATTCAGTTTCCGCGGACCCGACTGAAACTCGATTTTTATCGATCTATAACTCGCGATCCAGGGCGTTTCAGCGAAAACTTCACTAATATGGGTTGAAGAGCTATATGAGTAGATCATTTCATATTAAGGAACTTTACTCTAGTTTGGCCTGGATTGAAAGATACAAGTCGATGAACAGGGGTACACCGAAACTGAAAACCGGTTTAGACTTAGGAAAATTTGAAAACTTCCAAAACAGCTCCAAATCTGCACTAATTCAACTTTTTGACCTTCTTCCACTCATTTTCATGAGTTGACCCAAAAATAAAGTTTGTTGCTTATAAAATTCTACACAACTTTGATTAAGGGTGCACTGACATGCAGAATCTCTAAAATGCCCTTCTTGTTTGGTCAAACAGAATAGCTTTTAAAGGGCTCTCTAGTCAACTATGAGCTAGAGGGGTATTTTGGGGATTTCACCAACATGAACATTGTTCCAAATGTTATCCTAAACATGTATAAAGCATTTAGAACTGTAAACAAGCATCACATTTGCATGTCAACACATTTTGCATAATATGGACATATAAACAAACATATAGCAATAAAAGGGAATCAAATAAAATGCAATGATAATAATGCATGAAATGGCATGATCTATGCTTGATGACATGCAAATGCAAGTGTGAAAATAGTAACTAACACTAGGGTGTTACAAATGCATTCAACCAAGTTTCTTAATCATGGTTACTTTTAATTTCCCAAAAAAATATTATTCTCTAAATTAAATGCCAAGCAAATGCATAAATAAATTCAATTTATCCTTAATTAATAAATCAAAAATTTTCGGGTGTTACACATCCAAACTTAACTTTGTTTTGCAAAATTCAAGTTTGGGGGAATGGGCTTATTTAGAGAATCTTATGTTGCTAATTTTGGTTGTCTCTACCCTTTTAATCCATGTTCAAATTGTTAATTAATAATCATGCTCTTTCATCTCTGTTTGAATAACACTCTATAATATTTTCATGCTACCTTTATTTGCTATTTTATATGTCTACGCTTTAAAGTACTTTCATACATCTCTTAAATGAAGCACGGTGCTTACTTTAGGAGTGGTGATCTTATTTTCAAAAGGCTTTTTGAATTAAGGGTGGTGCTTAGGTTAAAATGCCTTCCTAAGTCAAATTAGATATGGTGTCTAGGTTGATTTTTGAGCCGCTCGTATGCTGTAGTAGACATTGGATATTTTGTTGGACTAACCCCTGTAGGAAACTTTCACAACTAATTTAGAGGAAGACACAACTTATTCATCATGAATGGAAGAACTTGACAAGGTGTCATAAAATCAAAGAAGCAAAAGACGGCAAATGGGATAAGCAATAAAGAGACAAGATGCTCATGAACAACTCAGGATGCAAGAGAAGGAAAGGACCACGAGTCATCTACTCTTCATTACTTAGTGCCATCATGCTCTTATAATGAAGGTAATATTTTAAGGTAAGCGGTCACTATTCTCCTCTTAATCTTGGTATGCACATAAATGAAGATGCAAACATGCTAGAGTTACAGCTTTAATGGATTAACCTAATTAACTTAACATGCTTTGTCCTTTAAGATTGTTCATGGCATCATTCTTTTGATCTCAGTCTTAACCAAATGTGCTAAACATTGTATTCTATCTTTGGAAGATGATAGTCATACTCATGTGAAAACTATATTATGTAGAGATGGACAACCGTTCTTTTGGTTAAGCAATTTAAATCTTTTCTGCCATATGAACTTAAATGCAACATAAATGTTTAATCTTCTGATCTTACCACTCATGTCATAAGTAAACAAATTATGCAACACCAATTTCGTCTTGTTCAATGTGACTAAGGGTAAAGAAAATAAAGAGATAGATTCGGTTCTGTTGGTGTTTTTCCACCAGCAGAACCCATGCACTTGATCTCTACCTTGGTTTTGCAAACAGGACAACACTTCGACCAAAGTTTATTGATTCCCAAAATTCTACAAGTGAAAGTTCTGTGAACATGCACACTGAGCAAGATGCTGTCAGATCCAACTATTAATACTCTACTCCAACCTGCTGGCCAAACAAAGGATAAAAGTGACATCATCATCACAAGGGGTGCAACCATCAAGACCTCCATTTCTAAGACGGAGAGATACACAAGAGTGGAAGAAAAAGCCCTAACGGTAGACTTTAAATCCTGCACCTTTGCCATAAGGTAACATGGTAGTTATCTAATTAATTAGTATTCATAATTTACATTAGTAATTTCACTTTAGCATATTCATCTTTATGCATATTAAAGAAAAAATCTTTATTGTCTCATTTACTTCATCATAAAATATTAAAGCCTCACGTGAATAAACTTATGGTAACCCTGTGGGAGTATTTACTGTGGTGGCATAAAAAAAATAAAATAGCATCTGTATTTACTTTCTTGCATTGTGAAAATCCAAAGCCCCATGAGAATAAATATTTTCCGTGGTGGCATAAAAATGAAATATACATCATGCATACATATTTACTTTTCTGCATAAGAAAGTTAGAAAACCCTAAAAAAGAATCCTGCTAGAACCTATCAATTTAAAATTAACTCAAAAGAATAATCAATTACTTATTGGCTGATCGCTAACCTCTTATTAAATTTGAGCCTCGAGTTTTGGTTTTCTTGTTGGAGTATAATTCTGCAGGAATGACACTATGACTGAGGAGTGAGTCCATCAGTGGAGCCCACTAGGACTGTTGCTGACAAGCTTGATCTAAAAGATCATCAACACCAAGTATTGTAAACATCTATCTTGGGGGAGGAGCATCCGCTAGTTATCAGGTAACTATACCTATGCGATTATCGAGTCTGTTTTATAAAGTCATAAAATACCAAAAATATGTGAGCACATGAAGGTTCACAATAGTATCATAGGAATATCTAAAAATACCAAAAATATGTGGGTACATGAAGGTCCACACTTTTTAGAAAAATCCAAAAAAATATGTGGGCACATGAAGGTCCACCCAATTAGGAAACTTCTGCTGGAAATATAAAATCAATTACTTATCATGGAGTGGTACTAAACCTAACCCTTCTTCACGAGATTTGGTATTTTTGTTGGCAATTGAGTTTCACAGGAAAATACAAGATCAAAGAGCTAGTCAACCCGACGCCCTTACGCTGCCGATACACTTGCTCCGAGAAGGATCACTCAATTTGCAACATCAAAGACCTTGTCAAACATCCAGTTTGGGGGAGGGCACCCTACATTTAAAATCCAGCTAAGAATTAGTTTTCCACCTTATTATTATTACCATATCGCTTTTCGCGTGAGTTAGCTAGTAAGATAAAATTTGAAAACCAAATAAATACTTAGCAATATATTAAAGAGTGTGTCTAGAGTCTGTCTAGTTAAGTTTAGAGTCAAATAAAAACTGGAGAACATTAAAATTTTGTCTTGGAGATGATGAATAGTTGCTCTACCGTAATTCCTTTCAAGGGTCTAGTTTTCAACCTTAAATTCTCTCAAGTTTTGGATACTACTGTTTTGGCTTAATAATTTACTCTGAACCTGAAACTTGTGGAGGCATATGCTTGAGCTATGTCTAAGTGATTGATTGATATGATACATGAAGATTTGAGCTGCTATTTTTCTTATTCCTAGCAATACTAAGTTCTGAAGATTTATTTTAAATTTAAAATCTTACATGATGAGCTCTTGTATGACAAAGTGTGAATTCCTACCAAAGCCATATATGATACATTTAGAGATAGGAAAACCTTTGCACATTTATGCTGCTTGCTTTGCATTGAGTTTAGTCAACCTTTGTTGTATACCTTATGAGAGTCTTATCATATTTTTAAAATTAAGATCACTTACACACTCCACCCACATATGCATTACTCCTACTCCGGGAGTAAGCGCAATCATTTTCTACTTCCAACCAGATCCACCTTAAAAATGTTTTTCTCCTACACTGGGAGTAAACACCCAAAAAAATATATCCTATAGGACAGCCCCTGTTTAATTGCTCTAAGTTCTTATCATTATCTCTCCAATTATTTATATTCAAAGGATGCATGTGGCTATGCAAAAGTATTGAAAAAAGAGAAAGAAAAGAAAAGGGAGTAAAAGATGGACAAGTGTCCCAGCAATTAAAACAATGGGTACTGAGATGCCCGCCTCCCTGAAAAAGAGAGAGAGAAAGAAAAGAAGAAAAAGAAAATAAAGATAGCCCATATTTTCCTGCGAAAGTTCTAAGTTCCAAAAAAGAGAGTGAGTCATCTTCAAAGAGCAAAAGTAGAATTAGCATTTAGCCACCATATATACACCTATCCACCATATTCCATACACATGCACATCTTAGTCTGATTATATGACTTGACTCTCTATAGATCCATTGTTTGACTTTACAATATACGAATTGCAAGTATGCTCATCCTTGTTATTGCCATTCCTATAAGCTCCACTATAATCCTTAGTTGTAGGAAGACATAATAACATCATTAATGCCTTACCACATATATTAAGAGACTTGAGGGTGTCATACAATTAAGCTCTGAGTTTTATTTTGAAAACTTGCAAAACTTCGGAATACTGGTACTGTGAAGAATTTGAGACATAGTGCTTGACTTGATTCCATCTTTCGATTGTTCAAGACTTATGCGAAAGCTGAAGCCCCGTAGTTAAAGGTAAAATGGGTGAGTTCGAGAGTTAGAGCAGTTTTGTCTAATCCGGAGGAGAATTTCTGTTTGAAAGCATGTGTACTTGGAAGGCATGAAACATTGTAGCAACTCTTGATCCAAATATATTAGTAATTAGGCTTAAGTTGTTTGCCAAGGGACTGGCAAAAGGTAAGCTTAGGGGAGTTGTTGACGGTGGATAACGTCAACTTTTATTAGAACTTTCGACATGAAAGGACACATGAATACACACTAGTCTAGGGTTTTAACTGATAATTTTCACGAGTTTTGCATATTCTGTATTTCTCAGGGAGTATTCCAGAAAAGCATAAAAGAAGGGTTAAAGAGCATAGAGGACACGAAACTTAACCGCGAAGGAAACATCGTCATCGGGACGTGGGAAGAGTGTAGAAGGTACCCGAAGTAACCTGGGGCCGAACCCCTGCCAAGTGGGGCCGGCCAGCCCTGGGGTGGGGCCTGGTGGCGCCCCTCCCCTAGGGTTTCGCCGCCGCCTTCCAGAGTCTTCTTCCACTGCCTCCCACGATGCATCTTGGCCCTTGTTTTAACTCGGTTTGATCCAACGGCGCGTATTCATCCTACCGGGCTATAAATAAAGGGGCAGACCCCCCTGGAGGCATCCCTATTCCTGAGCTTCAATTCAATATCTCTAGTTAGGGTTAGATGTAGCAATTAGGAGAGACTAGTTCTTCTAGATCTAGTCTTGTTTAGAGAAGTAGAGAGATAGAGTAGAGGAGTAGAGATTCGGAGGAGTTCCGGCCTGTCGGCGCTTCTTCGTATCTGTATTCTTCTGGATTCAGCTTCCTCGCCCAGAGCTGCGTTCTGAGGTCCTTTTGTATTCAACTTCTAATTCAAGTAAGCATTTGTTCTGATTCGTTCCTAAGTTTGCAACTCATATTGAGTGCTTTGATCTTGGTCATTACTTGATTGAAGTAGTATTTCGTAGTGTAGGCGTGGTGCCTAGGTTAGGTTTACTTGTGAATGTCTCCTGATTGGCCGGATAGTGGTAGTTCGCGTAGGTGACAGCTACGTTGATTCCTCTGTAGTCCACTTCCCGTTGGTAGAATGGATAGGTGTATAAGTGTTTGGTAGGAGGGAACTCTGATTTCCACTCTTATTCATTTCATTGCCCAGCTAGAACAATATTATTCAAAGTTTACCGGTTGTTGGAACTAGATAATCATTAGCTTTTTCTCTTTCTTAATATTATCTAGCCTAATTGTAGGGTTAAGTTCATCGGCTTGGTTATTATCACCTACTGTTCCTTGTGGATACGATATTTAAAACCTCCGGGTGAAGTGCTACATCGGTATTATATCTGTGCGTTTGCGGATAATCTGAGAATAATAATATTTAGTAGAGCGCAGTTAATTTATACCAACAGTTCCTGACATTAGCTGAAACTTCTCAGCCTCGAGTTTTCTCTGGACTTCAACGCCGGACAGTCCGCCCCTACCACGCGGACAGTCCGCCACTGTTTTGTCCAACAATGAACAGTGACTGTCCAGTGCACTGTTGCCTGACAGTTTTTGCCGCTGGACAGTCCGCGGTTCTGGTTCGGACAGTCTGAGGCAGTGAGCTGGATAGTCCACCCCTGAAGACCGGACAGTCTGAGTCTGTGCAGCGAGCTTCCTTGTGTGCTTTGCTTCCGCGCTTTCTTTGGTGTTTACGAGTATCCCGCTGTATTTTACTAGCATCCGATCACTTGTTGATCCGTGATATCTCGTGAGGTTTTGATTGCTTCTTGGGATCGTATCTAGGACAGTGGTCTCTCGAATATTTCGGAAGAAATTTTTGAGGCTCCTATTCACCCCCTCTAGTCGCCTATTCGGTCCTTCAATTGGTATCAGAGCCGGTTAAGGACCACTCTACCTTAATCGGTCCGTGATCCGCGAAGGCGACATGGATCGTGGCGCCGGAAAGCCACCTCCCTTTGATGGGTCGAACTATGCCTATTGGAAGATCCGCATGTCGGCGCATCTTCAAGGCCTCGACTACACCATTTGGGAGATCGTCGAGAACGAGGCTTACGTTGTGTTGGCTCAGCTGCCTATTTCAATCAGCTAGATGGAGAGTCCATTGATTTATTGTTTGCACATTTTCAAACCATGATAAACAAGATGAGGGCCAACAAAGCGCAACTTCCCTATGATGATCATGAGAGAGTCCTAAAGCTTCTTCATGCCTTAGATCCTAGGATTTGGGGTATGCGAGTGACATCCATTACCGAGTCTCCATGCTATAGCACCCTCACGGTAGATGTGCTATTTAGCAAGCTCAAAGCTGTTGAAATAGATCAAGCTACCCATGCTAGGATTCAGAACTCCACTTTATCATCCATGGCCTTGGTGTCAGGTAATGGAGGTAATGGTGCACCTTTTTCTTCTAACCCTTCACAATTGTTCTTTGCTTTGTGTTCTCTTGTTACTGTGACAGAGGAGCAGCTGGAGGTGCTTGGTGACGATGAGCTTGCTCTCATCATCAATCAGTTCTCCCGGTTTCACAACAACCAGATGAACCACCGGCGTGGAGGTCGCAAGGAAGGATGCTTCGAGTGCGGCGACTTGGACCACTTCATCGCCGATTGTCCCAAGAGGGGCAAGTCTTCATCCAAGTACGACCACTCCAAGCGGCGGGATAAGAAGGAGTACCTACTTCAACAAGCACAAGGTGAAGAGCTTCGACAAGGAGGAGTACAAGAAGAAGTTCCAGAAGAAGATGCGGGCCAAGCAGCGGGCCTTCCTCGCCTCTCTCAGCGACATCGACGATGACTTCGGCGACGACCACGACTCTTCCTCGAGCGATGATGAAGCCACCAAGAAGGTCGAGGACAAGCTCAATGGCTTGTGCTTCGTCGCCTCCTCCGGCCTTGGAGGACTATGCACCATGGCGATCGAGGACGCTGAGTTGGAGTCTGGGAAGGGCAAGGCACTTGAGGACGACACTACATCGCAGGTATCACTCAATGCCGATGACCTTGTTGTTGAGATTGATGTCTTAAATTCCACACTAGTGAGCCAAGATAAGTTGTTGAAACGTGCTGCCCGTGAGAGAAATGAGTTCAAGGAGAAGTGGGAGGTACCCGTGAAAGAACTTAAATTAGCTTAATCTAGTGTTGCGGTCATCGATGAGGTTGATTGTGATGAGTGCTACTGTGCACATGGGTAACTTGGCTACTTTGCAATCCAAGTATGCTCGAGTCTTAGAGGAGCTAGCCGAGGTAAAGGCGAGACCTATTCTCTTGGGTGCGTGCAAGTCTTGCTCAGGCTTGCAAATCGAGTTGGTAGAGAAGAGTGCCAAACTTGCCTTGCTAGAGAAGGCCAAGTTGGTTAGCACTAGTGAAGGAAAGTGTGCTTTGTGTGAGGCTTTAGAGATTGAGCTTGGAAATTGTAGGCATGACAAGAGACGCATTGAGGAGGAAAACACTTACCTCCGGACCATCTTGAGTTGGGTCTCTTGCAGTGAGCCTCAATTGGGTATGACGGTGAGTCAATTCCGTAGGGGAACGTATGGCTCGGGTTTAGGCTTTATGCTAAGTGGAAAAGATGGGAATGCCTTTGGGAAGGTAGACGAAGCTAGTTGTATGACTCTAAGTGAGAAAAATCCTATTCCACCCAAGCTCACCAAGATCACCCCAC
The DNA here is from genome assembly GCA_038502445.1 of Eremochloa ophiuroides. Lineage (NCBI taxonomy): Eukaryota > Viridiplantae > Streptophyta > Magnoliopsida > Poales > Poaceae > Eremochloa > Eremochloa ophiuroides. The sequence goes on from JAHLJS010000002.1 coordinate 37,519,341, forward strand.
CTAAGCCGCCACAACCCATTGCCGGAGATGGAGTATTTGTTGAGCCTCCAAAATCTCCTCCGGCCAAGCAAGTTTGGGCTCCCAAGCCAAACCACCTCCGAAACTCACTTGACACATTGCCCAACGTCCCTAAGGAACCCCTTTCTAATGGTCCAACCTCCACCTAGAGTGAACCAAAACCATAAGAAAGTGAACCCACCACCCAAGGTGAGGTATCATTGTAAGTATTGCAAGAGAGATGGTCACCTAGTTGAGTTTTGCTTTAGGAGGAAGAGGGATGAGAGGTGTGAGTTTTAGGTGAACAACTGGAACGTGTATCGCCCACCCCAAGGCGTTCATGTGCCACCGGTTGAGAGGCGTGTTGCTAGGCCAAGAGGTGCAATGCCTCAAGGTTCTAGGACTTTGGTTGCGAGACCACGAGGTGGTAGTGCCCGGCAGGGATCAAGCCATGATAACTATGGCTATGGACCTCGTGGCAGCGGGTTTTCGTACTACCCTTCTAGCGGACCACGTTTCTTCTCTAGTGATGATCGCTTCTCTTCTTCTATGGGATATGGTCAGTTTGGTGCTTTTTCTGACATTTCTCCTAAGCGGATGGGACAACACTGGTATCCTTCCTATGCTACTAACCCCAGTGTTGCACCATACGCTTATCACTTGTCTTATCTTTGATGACAGGATGGAGGCATTGGAGAACATGTGGCTCATTGATTCCGGTTGCTCACGCCACATAACCGAAAAAACTAAGTGGTTCTCTAGCCTCGACCCCGTGCATGTGAAGGAGTACATCACTTTCGGGGATAATAGCAGGGGTAAGGTTCTTTCTCGTGGGACCATTCGAGTGAATGATGGCTTTGTCTTGAAGGACGTTGCGTTGGTGTCCAATTTGCATTTTAAGTTGCTTTCGGTTTCACAACTACTTCAAGACGGTTTTGAAGTGCGTTTTAAGACCAGTTGTTTTAGAGTGCTTGATCCTCAGGGTGATCTTGTTTGTTGGATCACTCCATTTGGCCGTGTCTTTCGTGCAGATTTCTCTCGCTCTTTTGGTTCTTCACGATGTTTGGTTGCTGGATCCTCCTCCGATCTTTGGAAATGGCATAGGAGGCTTGGACATTTGAGCTTCGATCTACTTGTTAGACTAAGTTCACTTGGCTGAATCCAACGATTGCCTAAGCTTAAATTTGAGAAGGATCTAGTTTGCCACCCTTCTCGCCACGGGAAGATGGTAGCCGCTTCTCATTCCTCCATTAACCAAATCATGACCAAGCGACTCGGGGACTCTAACACATGGACACGGTAGGTCCATCTCGGGTTTGGTCGGAAGGTGAGAAGTGGTATGTTCTTGTGATCGTGGATGAATTTTCACGCTACTCTTGGGTGTTTTTCATGGTGGGAAAGGATGAGGCATTTTCTTGCGCTTGGGACTTGTTTTTGCATCTTCAAAATGAGTTACCAAAGAATACCATGAGAGCGACTCGCAGTGACAATGGCACAGAGTTCAAGAATACTCAATTTGAGACGCTTTGTGCTTCTTTAGGTCTTGAGCATTAGTTTTCCTCAGCCTATGTCCCACCTCAAAATGGTGTTGTTGAGCGCAAAAATCGTACCCTTGTTGAGATGGCTAGGACGATGCTTGATGAGCATAGGATTCCTAGGAAGTATTGGGCTGAGGCAATCAACACAACTTTCTATGTTTCCAATCGCATCTTTCTTCGAGCTTTCACTAAGAAGACATCTTATGAGCAGCGATTTGGAAGACCACCCAAGGATAAGTCACCTAAGGGTGTTTGGGTGTAGATGCTTCATCCTCAAACAAGGTAATTTGGACAAGTTTGAGTTTAGGTCTTCAGACGGTTTCTTTCTTGGTTATGCCACTCACTCTCGTGCATATCATGTACTTAACCTTGAGAGTAACCGTGTTGTGGAGACCTGCGAGGTCACATTCGACGAGACTATGCCTTGGTCTTCTCCTGTCTTTGAGCGTGCAGGTGATGATGTGTTGTGGAGGATGGAGAGGAAGACGCCAATTGGGGTGATCCCGAGCTGCCTCCGCCAGCTTGCCCCAGTCGAGCCTGCTTCCACTACTTCAGCTCACGGCCCGAGCCTTCTTCTTCCATTTCATGGGGACCGTTCGAGCTGGCCCCTCAGCCCGTGCATGCTGCACTTGAGGAGGCCCCAACTGTTGCCGAGGGGGAGGCAACTTCTTCGAGGGCGGCACCTCGACACATTCAGCGTTGCCACGCTCCTGAGTCGATGATCGGCGACATTGGCCAGCGTGTTACGCGGTCCAGGTCCATCTCACACTTTGCTCATTCTTCTTTTGTTTCTAATTCTGAACCCAAAGATATTGGACAGGCATTATCTGATGCTGATTGGGTCAATGCCATGAATGAGGAGTTAGAAAATTTTGAGAGAAACCAAATTTGGGTCTTAGTTCCACCACCACCTGAGTGTCACCCCATAGGAACCAAATGGGTCTTTAAAAACAAACAAAGTGAGGATGGGGTAGTGGTGAGGAACAAGGCTAGACTGGTAGCCCAGGGGTATTGCCAGAAAGAGGGGATAAACTATGAAGAGACATTTGCTCCTGTTGCTCATATAGAAGCCATTAGGATCTTGTTAGCCTTTGTAGCTTCGAAGGGATTCAAGCTGTATTAAATGGATGTGAAGAGTGCTTTCCTAAACGGGTACATAGAGGAGGAAGTGTATGTGAGGCAACCCCCCGGTTTTGAGAGCCCTAAGTTTTCCAACCACGTATACAAGCTCCACAAAGCTTTGTACGGGTTGAAGCAAGCTCCTAGAGCTTGGTATGAGCGACTTAAGACATTCCTTCTAGCTAAGGGTTTTCAAATGGACTCGGTTGATAGGACTTTGTTTCTCCTCAGGCAGGGTGTTGACATCCATTTGGTTCAGATATACGTGGATGATATTATCTTTGGGGGATCTTCTTATGCTCTTGTGGCCAAGTTTTCAGATACTATGAGCAGGGAGTTCGAGATGAGCATGATGGGTGAGTTGACCTTCTTCCTTGGGTTGCAAATCAAGAGAACCCAAGAGGGTACCTTTGTCTATCAAGGGAAGTACACGAAGGATTTGCTGAAGAGGTTTGATATGGGTGAGGCCAAGCCCCTCTCGACGCCCATGTCAACTACCACAGCCCTTGATGAGGACAAGGAGCGAGTGGCGGTGGACCAGAAGGAGTATCGCAGTATGATCGGATCTCTATTGTACTTGACGGCGACGCGGCCGGATATCCAGTTTGCCGTGTCTTTGTGCACGGTTCCAGTCTTCACCGAGATTATCTCATCGCCAAGCCGTCAAGTGCATTCTCAGGTATCTGCGTTTCACTCCTGAATTCGGCTTATGGTACTTGGCCAGCTTCCATCCTCTCTCTTAGCGGTTATTCCGATGCTGACTATGCGGGTTGTCGTGTCTTTCGTAAATCTACTTCTTGCACTTGTCAATTTCTTGGGACGTCTCTTGTGTCTTGGTCATCTCGCAAGCAAAGTAGTATAGCTCAGTCTACTTGTGAGGCTGAGTATGTAGCTGCTGCCGCTTGCTGTTCTCAGCTGCTATGGATGGTACAAACTTTGAGGGACTATGGTCTATCTTTTAGACAAGTTCCATTGTATTGTGATAGCACTAGTACCATTAGTGTTGCTAGGAACCCTGTTTTACACTCCAAGACCAAAGACATAGAGGTTCGTTTCCATTTTCTGCGTGATCACTATGAGAAGGGTGACATTGACTTCATTCACGTAGACACGCATAATCAGTTAGCGGATATCTTTACCAAACCGCTAGACCAGACTCAGTTTGCTCGTTTGAGGAGCGAACTAGGAGTTTGCTTCCCTTTTTAGAGGAGGGAACTTTGAGCTTGTACACTAGTTTTGCTTCTTCTTTTAGTTTAGAGCTTTTGTTTTTATTTTTTGTATCATATTTGCATTTGCATAGCATATTGTGACATATATCAAATTGAGCTTCATGAATACAGCTATGAGTTTGCTTCTATGCTTATCTTGGTATGTGGTTACATTTTAGGCTCTCTTTGATCATTTGAACCTTATGTTGAGCTAAACGTGACTTTTTCTGTGAACTTGACTAATATTGATGAAATCTGAAAAACATGTTCACCATTGAGCTTGGTAACTAGTATGTATAGACTTGTTGAGATCTCTTATGCTATCACTTATATGCTTGGCTTGCTATGGCTCAAACTTTGAATCATTCACTTGCTTAGACCAATCATGACCACTTTGTGCTAAAATCTTGAATTCTAAGTTAAGTGATGACGAAAAGATCGAGATGGGTATGTATTGTCCCACCTCAAGGTATCTTGATTGTATCCTATTGCACATTTGGATGAACTAGAGCTTTGTAGTGGATGACCGAAACCATTGCCTTTAGCTAATCATTGTCTTCGACATAGGCTACGCATGGTTAGAAAGTTAGGCAAGACAATACGTATAACCTCTCGCACCCATATGTTTTCACTAATATTTGTGAAACTCCTAATATAGAGTAATTGATTGAAATGAAAACTTCACAAGTGTTAGGTTCGTCTATGACATATGGTGTGATTTTTGTTTGGGATAGTTCACCTTGTATACATTTGCTTAGCACCTGTTTGATCTCCAACTTATATGTGCTATATGCTATCCTTGGTGGTGAACATTCTATGTTTTGGTATGAAATTGCTCACTATGCTTCCCTCACATGATTGTTCTTTTGATCATCTTGAGCATCTACTAGCACTTATCTATGATGAGCATTTTGTCAACCTAATGGCTATACTCCTGAAGCTTCTGCATTCATGTGCATTGCATGCTTGAGAGGAGAAGGTTTTAGACCTTGATGTGTGCATGTGTCAACAAGGGGGAGAGATACATACATTGGGAGAGTTTCATACACACTTGTTGGGCACACATTCAGGGGGAGTTTGGAAGCTAGTTGTGTTGAGCCTCGCCTCTTTCTGGAGGAACTAGCATCTCTTTGCGCTTGTGCTTGCTTTGATAGACCTTGTGACTGCTTTCCATTGCATTTGTGGTCTCTGAGAAAGTTTTCTTCTTTCCCTTTCTCCTTCTTCCTTCTTATTCTCTATATCATGATTATCTGTGTTGGTGTTGATAATGCACTCATGAAGGGGGAGACTGCGGACCCAAGTGGGAGACTTGGTCCGGATTGTGATGAGTGATTGTCAACGGAATTCACTTGGCATGTTGTTCGGTTTGTGATGTGCAGGTTTGGGCTCGGAGGCAGTAGCGGATGGCGGAGTGAAGGTCAAGTGAGCGGGCCGTGCCGATCGATTGGGAGTGGTGAAGGACGGACGCGGGATTTGGGCCGAGGGACTCGGACGCTAGAGCGCTAGCTGCGGTGGCGGACACTTGGCGACATCGACAGGCGCGATCGAGCATGGTCGAGGGACTCAGAGCGGTACGTGGGCCGGCGCGGTCGAGGACCGGCGGGACGCTGCCTAGGACTGGTTTTCGGGTTTGGGCCTCAAAACCCGGGCGAAGCTGCTTCCGGCGGGAAGCGGGGCGACACGTGGCTGGAATCTCCGAGGTTGCGTCAAGGCGACGGCAACCGAAGCAGGAAGCAGGGTCGTCTGATCATATCGACAGAGACAGGCTGTTTCAGAATGTCCTAGGGCTAGCTGGCTCGCCTGAGTAGCAGTAGTTTAGTGGTTAGGGGATTATTCGCAAAATGTAATAAGAGATATTAAGGGGTATGGCAGCCCCTCCCTCTCTATCTCTCTCACCCTCTCTCATTTCATCCCCTCCACTTAGGGTTAAGACTAGTGCTTAGGGAGAGATCCTTCACTTGTCCATGGTGGTGTAAAACTCACGTTTTGAGCTGAGAAATCGAGGCCCTAACCTCGTGTCGTCTCCGGTTTTTGGAGTAAGTCTTGTGTTCATGTTGTGTTCTTCGCGTTCCTCTTGTTGTGTGGCTTGATTCGTGCTCTCTAGTCCGTTTCGATTCGTTCTTCTTGTGTGCTTGTTGTCTACCATGTGAAGAACCTTTCCACCAAAGAAAATCTCTTGATTCCAATCCTACACGTAGATCGGGCGTGTTCTTCATCATGGACGATTTCAAGGGCATATTTGGGGGCGATTCGATTTGTCGGTGATTTGCTTCAAATTGGGTCTTGATCTTTTAGGAGTTGATTCTAGACTACCAAGTGACCATATGGCCGAAAAATCATGGTAGTTCATCTTCGTTTGATCAAATCCTCTTCAATTCTTGATGGAGGCGATTTTTGGGTCGTGTTGTCTGAGCAGTCGCGGACAGTCCGGCCCTGGGGGCCGGACAGTCCGGGGGTCGGGGCCGAGCACAGTGGAGCAGTGGCTCTGCCCGGTTGCCCAGTCGCGGATACTCCGCCGGTGAACCGCGGACAGTCCGAGACTGTACCCCGAGGGTGTCCAGTGAGTTTTCCGAATGTGTGTTTCTGGGAATTCTGCCGGCGGACAGTCCGACCCCTGGTGCGGACAGTCCGGGCCTGTGTTCCCGACATTAGCAAAAACTTCTCAGCCTCGGGTTTTCTTTGGACTTCAACGCCGGACAGTCCGCCGCTACGACGCGGACAGTCCACCGCTGTTTTGTCCAACAGTGAACAGTGACTGTCCAGTGCACTGTTGCCTGACAGTTTTTGCCGCCGGACAGTCCGCAGTCTGGGTCCGGACAGTCCGAGGCAGTGAGCCGGGCAGTCCGCCCCTGAAGACCGGACAGTCCGAGTCTGTGCAGCGAGCTTCCGTGTGTGCTTTGCTTCCGCGCTTTCTTCGGTGTTTCCGATTATCCCGCTGTGTTTCTCTAGCACCCGATCACTTGTTGATCCGTGGATATCTCGTGAGATTTTGATTGCTTCTTTGGATCGTGTCTAGGACAGTGGCCTCTCGAATATTTCGGAAGAAATTTTTGAGGCTCCTATTCACCCCCTCTAGTCGCCTATTCGGTCTTTCACTTCGTCCACGCGCAGAGCCGTCTTCTGCCTGCTACTGCGGACCGCCATCCGTACTGAAGCCTGCCCAATCGGAGGCGCCATCGCTGCCGGAGCTGAAGCCATGGCCGTTGCTGTCCTTTCCTTTCCCACTACTCTCCCTCCCCCCCTCTCTCTCGGATGGGGATGATAGGTCCGAGCTCGCACTCGATGTCGGGCCTGAGCACCCCCACGACCCTCTTCTCCTCGTGTGCAGACCTCGCATCTAGGTGCTGGAGGTGGAAGACACAACTAACGCGTGGGCCCCGTCTGGCAGTGAGAGCGAGTGAAAGACTTAGCTGTCAGAGAAGGGAAGAGAGGGGTAGGGAAGAGGCAGTTTAGTCTTTTTGCAGTGCGCCGCCACGTTGGCACCGTGACATGGCATACACGCACGCAAAAACGCCTGTTTTGGCAAAGTTATATGAATTCTTTTTTAAGGATGGTATAAATTTGTAGGAGCTATTCTAAGAGTGATAATCCGATGAGAGTCATTCGTTATAATGGTAAAATTGCAAAATTTCCGTGCGAGATGCACTTTCAGCCCTGTTTATTTTCTTTTTTCTCTCTCTTCCATATCTTGGCTAACTCTCTTATCTTCGCAATCTCAAAGTAGAAAAACGTTACTTCCGCAGTTACCATAAAATATGCATTTCTATGGTACAATAACTTGTTTTATACAATTACTGTGTACAGATAGATCATCTAACTATGAAATGAAGTTGATCTATCACTTGCCTTTCACAAATGGCCGGTGTGGCCAGTGAGTACAGCACATCAAATCAATAGCGCCCCCATTCCCACAATCCCACTCCCATCCTCAGATTGGTTGTTTTGGTGACCACCCTAGGCGCGTCGAGGCGGCGGCGGCGGTGCATCCTCCTAGCTCGGGCTAAAAGAAATGGGCCGGGCCGGCGTGACCTATTACACCCTATCGCGCCAGCCCGCCTGGCATGATAACTCTGTCGCGCTTGTGTCACTGGCGTGATAAGGTGGGCCTCGCCAATCGCCATGCCAGGCAGGAGGCCGCTGTCAATGCCACAGTGGACTCTTTGTCGCGCATGCGGGCTAGCGTGATAGTATTGTTTTGTCGCACCAGATGGTCTGGCGTGACCAAAGGGTTTAGATCTGCAAATACAATTTTATTCAGGTTAAATATTAAAATATCTATTATGAAAGGATGAAAAATAAAAAAAATCTCGAAATAGGACCTCTTTGATTTAGATGATAAGACTTGGGTATTTTGCAGGCCGAGCCGATTTTGGGCCGGGCCAAAAAAGAAGGCTAGTCATTTCGGGCAAAAAAAGTCTTGCCCGTGACCATTCCACGAGCGAGTTAGGCCTAAATTTTCGGGCTGGGCTTGGGTCTAGACAGGCCCCCGCGCATTTTACACCGTAGAATAGCTAAAACCAATATTCGTGCCAGTGTCAAGCCAAGAAAAAATTTCTTGAGCAATGAGATCTTTACGAGGCCCTATCTGCTAAGGTTCTTGGGTGGGCCAAAAACCCGTCGGGCTCGAGCCAGTGCTTAATTTGCTCAGGTCTATATACAACAATAAAAGTTTTGATGATATGGAATATATTTTGAGAGTTCTGAGATCTAGACTTGTTACTTGAAAAACGGTTACATGATTACATCGACGTTTGTTATTTGAAAGTAACAAGACTTGATGAAACAGCCTAATCCGCTCCAAAATATATCAAGACATTGTTACATCAATCATCAAGTCACTCTTACAACAAGACACTATTACACCAAGACCTATTACCTGTCTCTAGATGCTATTTCATCTTACTTGGAAAAGTGTTTGGTACAGAAGCTAAAAAATAGCTTTTATTGAGAAGCTCTTTATCAGGGTCTGTTTGGTAGAAGAAGTTGAAAAGGAGCTTTATGAAATTGACTAAAAGCTGAACCAAACACAAATATACTATTTTTCTAAACTTATTACTTAGACTCGTTACGGTACAAGTACAACATATGTCCATCCAAGTTCGGATCAACTCATCATGGATGTTTATGTTTTTGACTAGTTACTATATTTCAGTAGTAGATGACACATTTATTGACAACGATTCTTAATCTCAAATATATCGATAGTCTCTTCAAGACTTTCCTAAACATGGGATAAATGCAGGCGCCTACCCCCCTAAAGCCACCCTTACATAGGAGTATTGCAATTCAGACACGTACTTGTAGAACATATATAGCAGTAGACCAATCAAACTAGACAAAAGCGCCTTAATATAAGTTGAGTTACACTGCATAATCCACACTGAGTACATTTCTAGCTATACGACCGTACTTTTATTAAAAATAAACATGCTCTCGTACACTATATTTGAACACCTGTCGCGCTTAGACCCTTGTTAGACGAAACCGCCATTGACCCTGATGACCTGCCCGTTCACCCAAGCCGCGGCGTCGCTGGCCAGGAACGCCACCACCGGCGCCACGTCCGTCGTCTCGGCGATGCGCCCCATGGAGTGCTCCTCCACCCTCCGCAGGAACGCTTCGTCCTTCCCGGCCAAGAACAACTCGGTGCGCACCGGCCCCGGCGCCACCACGTTCGCGGTCACCCCCTTCGCCGCCACCTCCTTGGCCAGGATCCTCGTCATCGCCTCCACGGCCGCGTTGGTCGCCGTGTACGCCGCGTACCCCGGCAGGAGCGTGCCGACGATGGACGACGAGAACGTCACGATGCGGCCGCCGCTGTTGGCGGGGACTCGCTTCGCCGCCTCGCGGCACACCAGGAACGTCCCGCGCACGTTCACCGCGAACATGGCGTCGAAGTCCTCGACGGCGGTTTCCGCGAGCGCCGGGTACTTGTCGCTGAGGACGCCTGCGCAGCAGACGACGATGTGCGGCGGGGACCCGAACGCCTCCTCGGCGCGGTTGAAGAGCGCGCGCACGGCGTCCGGGTCCGACACGTCCGCGCGCACGGCCACGGCGCGTTGGCCGCGCGAGGTGAGCTCCGCGACGAGCTCGTCAGCCTTGGTGGAGTTGGACACGTAGTTGATCACGACGCCGGCGCCGAGCGCGGCGAGCTGGGAGGAGATCTCGCGGCCGATGCCACGGGAGCCGCCGGTGACGAGCGCGACGCGGCCGTCGAGCGGGAGCAGCGGCGACGTGTTCTCGGCGTTTGCGACTGCCATGGCTGGCTGGTTGCTGGCTTAACCTCTCGCGGCGTCGCGCACTTTAGTCTTGTGCTTGTGTTTGTAGTTGTGTGTTGTCTCAGCACGAGTTTGGCTATGCTCCACATCACGCGATGGCTGTGGATTTATAGAGGTTAGCCAAGGCAAGTTCGATCGTCTCGAATCCCGATCGATCGGGTGGAACGTGACATAGGTAGTGACAACCGGTCCGTCCAGATCACCACTAACACATGACGATCGTCTTCCTTGACCGGTTGTCAAAAAACAAATATTCTTTCTTGACCGCACATAGCACCGGGGTGGCTACGGCGCGACGCCGACTCCGGCAGCGGCAGGTTGATGACGTAGAAGGTGAGAGAACGTATACAAGTACAGTGATTTTCTGTGGGTGTGCACACATTCCTATCCTATGGCCTTGTACTCCATATCAGAATTTACAACATGAAAAAAATGCTTATCTAGCGCAAAGATTATGAGAATAAAAAATAAAAAAGCTGTCTCATTATCATTAATAGAGCACAAAAAAATCCAAATGTTAACTGAATGTAGCACTCTACTACTCCTTTCATTCTAAATTATAAAGTCATTTTATTTTTTTCTAAATACGTATTTTTTACTATAATATATAGACATAGCATGTATATAGTGTTGTACAAAACTATGTATCGCCAAAAGCTAAAACGATTTATAATTAACTTGGAATAGAGGGATTATATTATATTCACCAAAAGTTCATTTTAATCTATTTGATGAATCCACAGCCATGCAATTTGCATAATTCGTTTTAGCTTTCCATCTCAATGATGTTAGCTTTCTTTGTGAGACACAAGCTAAATCTGTTGAGGCCAGTAGATGGTTAATTTGTTTATCAATGAAATTATTCACATATCCCTGTCATTTTTCTTACTGAGTGTAATTTGTATTTTGGCTCAACAAGCTTTCTCTTCTTATCAATCGCTTCATTCGTGCATGTGCTTAGCTTCACAGAACCTTTGACGGCCGTAGACATGTTTCGTTAGTATCTCCTCACGGTAAACTGACCATTTCTCCAAAGCATAGCCATTGGAGAACTGATGACTTTCTTTTTAGCTACGGAATCTCCACTTTTCAAGGATGCTACTGGTACGTAGTTGGAGGGGCAACTTTCAAACTCTTAATGGCCATCCAACTAGGTAGTGAGTAATTAACCTTTGTAATTCAAAACTCCTCTGCAGCCTAGGTAGTGCCGCTCGCGCATGTAACCAACCGTTGTTTACTACCTTCTTTGTATTATAATCAAAGTCGGGCAATCAGATCTTTCAAAAAAAAAAAAAAAAAAGACAATGATAATGCAATAGCCCCTTCACTCAGATCAAGTATCTTTTCGTGAACTATATATGTAGTCATGCTAAGAGTTACTACACAAATAATAAATGATCAATACTTAAAAAGGATTAATACACTACTGAAGTATTCAATAAATTTGCTACTCGTCCCATTTTTCATTTTGTTTCCCACAATAACCATAAAGAACTACTAAACTACATTCTATTATGCCGTGTCAAGGGATAAGGATAGTCAGTACTGTGCTGCTCCCGGTAAGGATGAAAACGGTCGAACTCAGTCGAAAAACTCCTCAATCATTTTCTACTTTCACATTTCAAATGCGAAAGCGGAAGCGAAAATGAACAAGTCAGACATGAAAACGAACACGAACTTACGGAATATCAACAATTTTGAAAACGAACCAATTTGAGCGGAATTATATCGAACACGGTCGGTATACGAAAATTCAATACGGAATACCGATTTACAGTATATAGCAATTAACAAGTGTCATCGTGATAAATTTCGAGTACAAGAGAGCGCACTTCTCAATTTGGTTTCTTCGATAAAAGAAAAAAAAGAAAGAAGAAGATAATTTGAGATACATCACTAATAGACTAGAAAACATAGCAATAACGCTTGGTCCTTCTAACTCTCTCTTTTGGTCGGTCTAGTCACATGAAATGAAACAACAGCACCTCATGAAGCTAGATACAGCCATGCAGGCATGTAGCACCGTGTGAGAAGATTAGTCACACCGCAGTGACTCAAAAAGGTGCGACGATGTGAGATGCCTATATAACGAGGCCAATGAGCAATAGTGCTTCACACTTACCTTTGACTAATTGCTTAGACAATGATGCTTGGCAACCAAATTTGGTTTAAACCATATTTTGAATTCGAAATTTTCCGTATTTAAAGTAGAAAAGTCGAAAACGGTCGGAAAATGTTGAAATCGGTTTTATTTTTACGTTTAAAATATGAAAACAAAAGCGAAAACGATAATCTCGAACGTAAAAATGCTAATTCAATCGGATAAAATATAGAAAACAATACTATTTGGTTCGGGATATTTCCGTTCCGTTTTTATCCTTAACTTCCGGCACGGCAACAAGTACACAGACAAAGCTTCTGCAGGTCAATAGTTTAGTTGATTATTTGGCATATACATATACACACTGAACCGATTTAATAGTACTAGCGTACTAAACTATAACTAAAATGTCACAAATTCAATAAATTAAAAAAATCGATCTGAGCGGTTAAGACTGCAGTCTTAAATTTCAATTAAGATGTTGAGCGGGCCGACACGCCCAACGAGCAAAGTGGAGTTGGGGGGTGGGGGGGGGGGGGGGGGAGGAGGTCGGCCAGACTGCCAAGTGGTTTGCTGCCACTCGGTAACCCTGGGCACGAAAAAACGAGAACCGAGAACCGAAACGAGCTAACCGGAACCGAAACAGATCGGTTCCAAGTTTGGTTCGGTTCTCGGTTCGGTTATTTCGGTTATTTCGGTTTTGGTTCCGATTAGTTTGGTTCGGTTCTCGGTTTCGGTTCCCAGTTTGGTTCTAGGTTCCCAGGAACCGAAATTAGTACGGTTAGTTCGGTTCTAGTAGCCGGTTAACCGGAATGACCTGAAAGAATCAAAATTTATAAAGGCCCATAGTAGATACGACTCAACCCAGTAGACATTGGTATATATACCACTCTAAACCCTAATCCCCACTCCTCACTTCCTCAGCTTCATGGCCACTCCCTCTCCCGTAGCTGATGCCGACAGCCTTCCTCAGCTCCAAGCGACAACGCCCGCTCCGGCACTCCCTCTCCCGCAACCGACGGCCAGCTGCCAGATCCAGCTCCTCCAGCGGCCGCGGCGCCCACTCCCTCTCCTGTGGGCCGCCGGCGGTGCCCGCTCCATCTCCCGCAGTGGCAGTCGGCAGCGCCTGCTCTTGCTCTCTCTCCCGCTGTGGCGGACCGGCGCTCGCTCCCGTTCCTGCGTTGGCCGTCTGCGGTGCCCGCTCCATCTCCCGTGGTGGCGGTCGGTGGCACCTGCTCCTGCTCTCTCTCCCGCGGTGGCGGCCCGGCGCCTGCTCCCTCTCCCGCGGTGGTGGCAAGCGGCGCCCCTCCCGTGGGCAGCCTGCGACGCGCGCTTCCTCTTCTGCGGGCCGCGGTGGTGGTGACTTGTAGCGAAGGAGCGCATGACTAGTTTCCCTCTACACTAATTTCGGTTAGAACCGGAATCGAACCGAATTACCCGACACCGAAGTTCATCGGTGCTGTGTTTTTGAGAAAACCGATCGGTCCCTAAATCTCAGGTAATCGAATTTGCTCAAGGACCGAAGAACCGAACTGATCGGTTTTGGTTAACCGAATGCCCAGGCCTACCACTCGGGTCGGCGGCTAACGCCCCCATCAACATGACCTTGAATAGATAATTACATATCCTAATGGCCAATTAACTTAGTATAAGGTGGTAGTTGTTACCTGGAGAAATATCGTTCTGGGTCGGCGGCTATAAAGCACCCCATCAATATGACCGTGAATAGATAATAACACATATTCTAATGGGCAATAAACTTAGTAAGTTGGTAGTGGTTACCCGGAGAAATATCGTCACTCCCGGGGAGTGGGGTTCGGCCAGTAGTTTGCTGCCACCCGGGTCGGCGGCTAAAGCACCCCATCAACATGACCGTGAATAGATAATAACATATCCTAATGGGCAATTAACTTAGTAAGTTGGTAGTGGTTACCTGGAGAAATATCGTCACTCCCTGTGTCACGTTCCACCCGATCGAGACGATCGAACTTGTTACTAACTTTCTATAAATCCACACAGCCATCGCGCGGTGTGGAGCATAGCCAACCAAACTCGTGCTGAGACAACACACAACTACACAAACAAGCGAGCACAAGACTTAAAAAGTGCGTGACGCCGCGCGAGTTGTTAAGCGAGCACAAAGCAGCAGCTAGCCTAGCCATGGCAGTCGCGAACGCCGAGAACACCTCGTCGCCGCTCCCGCTCGACGGGCGCGTCGCGCTGGTCACCAGCGGCTCCCGCGGCATCGGCCGCGAGGTCTCCTCCCAGCTCGCGGCGCTCGGCGCCAGCGTGGTGATCAACTACGCGTCCAACTCCGGCAAGGCCGACGAGCTTGTGGCGGAGCTCGCCGCGCGCGGGCGACGCGCCGTGGCCGTGCGCGCGGACGTGTCGGACCCGGACGCCGTGCGCGCGCTCTTCGACAGCGCCGAGGCCGCGTTCGGGTCGCCGCCGCACATCGTGGTCGCCAGCGCGGGGCTCCTGAACCCCAAGTACCCGGCGCTGGCTGACACGACCGTCGAGGACTTCGACGCCATGCTCGCAGTGAACGTGCGCGGGACGTTCCTGGTGTGCCGCGAGGCGGCGAACAGAGTCCCGGCCAATAGCGCAGGCCGCATCGTGACGTTCTCGTCGTCCATCATGGGCACGCTCCTGCCCGGGTACGCGGCGTACACGGCGACCAACGGCGCCGTGGAGGCCATGACGAGGATCCTGGCCAAGGAGGTGGCGGCCAAGGGGATCACGGCCAACGTGGTGGCGCCGGGGCCCGTGCGCACGGAGCTCTTCTTTGCCGGGAAAGACGAGGCGTTCGTGCGCAAGGTCGAGGAGCGGTCCATGGGGCGGCTCGCCGAAACCACGGACGTGGCGTCGGTCGTCAACTTCCTGGTGAGCGACGCCGCGGCTTGGGTAAACGGCCAGGTCATCAGGGTCAATGGCGGCTTCGCCTAAGAAGCGCTTCGTGTTCAGTAATCAGAACGGTTTCTGAAAGTCGAAATCGACATCCAAGTAACATATGAGCGTCTGCGAGGTTCTGCCTGGTGTGGTGACTACCACGATCATGTAACTCAAGTTTTATCCCTCTAGTTTTCCACATGTATTTTTTTTTGCTTATATAATATGTATATCACATATATATAACGCTAAATAAGAAGCTTGTTACCATGACGGGGAAGAACTACTCCTCGGAGAGTTATTTTTCAGCCGTGTGATCCGAGCAAAAATAAATGTGGCAATCAAAGGTTATTATTAAGGATAATAATAGAGTTATTTTTCAGCCTTGTGATCCGAGCAAAAATAAATGTGGCAATCAAAGGTTATTAAGGATAATAATTTATTCATTTTAGGGGAACATCTCCTTTCTTCCCTTTCCATCACACTGCACGGATCTGTGGTGCGGGTAGGGCTAGAAGAAAAACTCGAAGCTCATTAATTCGTTCAGCTCGTTAGGATAACAAACCGAGTCGAGCCAAGATTTTAGCTCATTAACTGTAACGAGCTAATTAACTCGAGCTGCCTCAGGGGCCGCTCGCAAGCCAAACGAGCTAGAACATCTAGTATAATCCCAACCAAAATTAACCCACTAGCCTAATATATTTGTCACTTGTAACTCTAAGTCACCTCTTGAAGACGTGTTCTACTCCAAACTTACTTATGTAAGATGAACCATCTGATATTTATTCATTTATAGACTTAGATTTGCTTAATCAATAGTCTAGTCATTACATGAAACCTAATCGAATAGAACTTTATATTAACCACATATAATGGACATTATGTGTCAGTATATATTAATTTTCCCCTTATTAAGGTTTATGGATGGATTGCTTTTTTATTATTTCTATTCTCAAAATTTTTAAAAATACATTTATATGTTTTTTTATCTCTGGCTCGCGAGCCAAACGAGCCAGCTCGAACTCGTAAACAAGCCGAGTCGTGCTGGCTTTCTGGTTCGTTAAGATAACGAGCTAAGCCGAAACGAGCCGAGCTGAGCCGAGCTGAGCGGAGCGGAGCTGGCTCGTTATCCAGCCCTAGGTGCGGATTTTGCTCACAACCACCTCCAGGGCCTCATTGGAGCTATCTATTAGATTAAAACATTAACAGTAAGGGAATCTAGTCTAGTCAAGTAGATCATAAACATGTAAATCATCGTAAAGTCATGGACCTTGGGCATTAGCCATCGGTGGAGAGACGGGAGGTCGAGGTCACGGTTGACGGTGAGCAGCAAGGTCACGACGTCCTTCGGGTCGCCAACGGCACTGGCCAATCACCTTCGCCAGTGCCGGGGTCGGAGAAGAAGAAGAAGGGCGGTGGCCTTTGGGTCGATCCAGCGCCTTCTTAGGATCGGGAGAGGTTGTGTCAGGGGGCTGTGATTCTCTATTGCACGTTTGTTCAAGAGAGAAGCCGGGCACCCCTATTAATATGGCGCTGCTCGACTCGGGGCCGCAACCATTGAACGATTGGGGCGCTTCCGATCAAAGCGCGAGCGTGGTTTCCCCACGGTAGTCCTCAGGACTCGGTCAGGGAGGTAACAACCTTTGACCGATACATCAGTCAAGTAGAACTACCACCGTAACATAATTATCTACAGTACACCAAACTACCTCGATAGGATAGAACTTAAACATAATGGGAGTTGGTTGCGTTATGACCCTCATCCAGGATCATTAGAGGCTTTCTATTAAACCCATGCCGGCAACATGTTCGTTAAAAATTTTGGGTGGTAAGCTTTTTGTTAGGGGATCCGCTAACATCATTGTTATACTTATGTGCACTATACCAACGGTTTGATCCTGGGTTCTATCTTTCACAACAAAATACTTAATGTCAATATGTTTGGCAGCACCACTTGACTTGTTGTTTGTTGACACTTGTTATCATCCAAATTTTATTATCAATTATCCCTGCATTAAACATGAATATCCAGTAGAATAGGGTTATTACTGACAGATTCCACGAGTTTTGGTGAATTGTCTATTTTTCAGGTATTATTCTAGAAAGGCTTAAAAAAAGGATTAAAGTGCTTAATAACCACGAAACTTAACCGCCAAGGAAACATCATCACGAGAACACTAGAAGCATCTGCAACACATCCGAAGCACCGGGGCTCGAGACCCACCAGGGTAGGGCCGGCCAGCGCCAGGGTGGGGCCGGCCGGCGCCCCCTAGGGTTTCCTCCCCGCCACCTTCTGGAGTTTTCTACCACCGCCTGTTAGAAGTCATCTGGGCCCTTGGTTAAATCGGTTTGATCTAACGGCGCACGTGCATCCCACCGGCCTATAAATAGAGGGCCAGACCCCCCGGAGGATAGCCAGATCAAGTGGTGAAGACCCCGAAGCATTAGATAGATATCCACTAGATCTAGGCTAGCAATCACGAGAGAGATTATAGAGATAGAGTAGATGAGTAGAGATTCGGAGGAGTCTCGGCCTGTCGGAGCTTCTTCATAGCTGTGTTCGTCTGGATTCAGCTCCCTCGCCCGGAGTTGCGTTCTGAGGTATTTTTGTATTTAACACCCTGATTTAAGTAAGCATTTGTTTTTATTCGTTCTTAAGTTTACAACTCTATTTGAGTGTTTTGATCTTGGTAACTCCTTGGTTGAAGTAGTAGTTTGTAGTGTAGACGTGGTATCTGGGCTATAATTACTTGTGAATGTCCCCTGATTGGCCGGATAGTGGTAGATCGCGTAGGTGACAGGTGCGTTGAGTCCTCTGTAGTCCACTTCCCGTTGATAGGATCGATAGGTGTATAAGTGTTTGGTAGGAGGGAACTCTAATTTCGCCTCTTATTCATGTCATTGCCCGATTAGAACGATATTATTCAAAGTTTACCGGTTGTCGGATCTAGATAATCACTTGTTATCTCCTCATTCTTGACATTATCTGGATTGATTGTATTATCGGGTTAAGAGCCAATAGACTTAGTCAGTATCACCTACTGTTCCTTTGGATTCGATATTAAAACCGAGATTGTCTGGTGAAGTGCTACATCGGTGTTTTATCTGTGCGCTTGCGGATACCTTGATAATAATAATCTTTAATAGAGTGCAGTTAATTTATATCAACAAGCATTTCTGGCGCCGTTGCCGGGGAACGCTTTGCTGATTTTGGCTTAGTCTATCTTAATCTTGTATTATACTTTTATCTTTTATCTTTTACCTTTTTAAAGTATGGAACCCACGTCCCAACTTTTATATCAATATGGAGCACCATCGGGATCGTATCTCAAGTCAAAAAAATCATCTTTACCTATCACATCATATGGCTACGAGCTACGCTCGGAATTAATTAAGTTAGTTCAGCATCACATTTTTTCTGGTAGTTCTAACGAAAACCCTATTCCCATTTAGCCGATTTTGAGCAGACATGCTCATATTTGCACATTAAGGGCATGGCAGATGAAACTTTAAGATGAAAACTCTTTCTGTTTTCATTAACGGGAAAGGTAAAGAAATGGTATAATCGCCATGTTGGGAGTAGCCAAGGAGATTGGGAAGTTTTGCGTGCTAATTTTTGTCTTAAATTTTTCCCTATCGAAAAGGTCGCTAAACTTCGTTTTGAAATTATTGGATTTAAACAATTAGATGATGAATCATTAGGCAAGGCTTGGGAATGCTTTGATGGATTTATAAATTCTGGACCTAATCTTGCTTTGCCAGAACCTATGCTTTTGCAACATTTATTTTTAGGCCTTGATGATAAAAATAAAGAATACATTAATTTGGCCACAGGATGAGCATTTATGCATATTACTGCTTCACATGCTAAAACTATTCTTACTAATATCTTAATTGATCTTCCTGAAGAAAAAGAAAAGTTGTTAGAAGATGAATTTTTATCGTTTGATTCTAAACTTTTGTCTGATTCATCTCAACTTTTACCTGAACTATCTAATGAGAAGGAGATAATTCCTATTTCTGATTTTATGCTTGAATTTGAGGATGAACTATTTGATGATTATGAAAACACCTCACGCTATCATAAAATTATAAAACCACAAGAGTCTATGAATTTTAAAAGTTTTAATGTTTCATATCTTGCTAATTTAAAATTTCTTAGAGAGATAACAAGAGAATTAATTTTTGTTACGAGTAATGAGTGGTTGATAGAATCTGAGCTTTTAAATGATATAATTCATTTAAATTCTCCTGCCATTACTATTAAATGTCAAATTGATGCATATCCTTTTGATGCCTTTTATAATCCAATAGTAGGTGTCAATATTATGTCTCTTACATTTGCTGAAATTTTTTTGAAAGATATGCCATTAATTCCTATAAATAAATTATTGAAAAATCATTCAGGACATATTATTGCTAGTTCAGGTGTTTTATGTTCTCTTCCTATTGTGATTACCGAATTCTGAATTTTGTTGAATTTCTATATCTTTGATGTTTGGGATTTCGATATAATGATTGTGTTACCAATAGGAAAACTTTTGCGAGAAGGTTGTGTGGGCAATTTAGATATTAAACTTGGAAAGGGATTTAATTTCTTAGTGCTGATAACTCATGCATTAAAAGCTAAGGCAGAGCCACCTCCTGAGTTAGATCTGATAGAAGAAGTTAAGGCTGTGTCATTTGAGGAATTTATTGAACCTAATTTAGAGGATGATACTCAGTTCTTCATTAATGAAGAGGAAGAGGATCAGATTGATCCTGAACCTCTGGATGAATTACTAGAGCCACCTAAGCCTTCTATTGAGCTTAAGCAAGTACCTTCTGGTCTTAAGTATGTTTTTTTGAATAATGATCAAAATTTTCCTGTGATTATTAGTGTTAAACTTTCTGATGAAGAGTCTTTTGATTAATAACTGTCTTAGAAAAATATCGTGCTGCTTTTGGTTATTCACTCCAAGACTTTAAGGGAATTAGTCCTGTTTTATACACCCATCGTATTCCAACCAACCCAGAAATTACACCTTCTAGAGAGCCCCAACGTAGGCTTCAAAATGCGATGAGGGAAGTTGTTAAGAAAGAGGTTTTGAAACTTTTGCATGCTGGGATTATTTATCCTGTTCCACATAGTGAGTAGGTAAGCCCTATTCAAGTTGTACCTAAAAAGGGTGGTATGACCGTAGTTAAAAATGATAAAAATAAATTGATACCCCCAGAGAACTGTTACAGGATGGCGAATGTGTATAGATTATAGAAAACTCAATAAAGCAACCAAGAAAGATCATTTTCCGCTGCTCTTCATTGATGAGATGTTAGAGCGTTTGGCAAATGATTCTTTCTTTTGTTTCCTTGATGGTTATTCTGGATATCACCAAATTCCTATCCACCCTGATGATCAAAGAAAAACCACTTTTACATGTCCGTATGGAACTTATGTTTATCGTAGAATAGTCTTTTGGATTATGTAATGCACCTGCTTCTTTTCAAAGATGTACGATGTCTATATTTTCTGAAATGATAGAAGAAATGATGAAAGTTTTTGTGGATGATTTTTCAGTTTATGGAAAAACTTTTGATAATTGTCTAGAAAATCTGGATAAGGTTTTGCAGAGATGTGAAGAAAAGCACTTAGTCCTTAACTGTGAGAAAACACCAAAAATAATTATATAGCATAGTCCCCAAATAATCGCTCCATGTTTTGTTAAAGTCTCTCAACTACTAAATTCAAAAGAGGTATGAGCTATGCAAAAGAAGTAGGGAGTATAAAAAATTAGACAAGTGTCCGAAGAAATTAAAACAATGGGTACTTAGATACTCGCCTCCCTTGAAAAAAGAAGAAGAAAGAGATAGCTCATACTCTCTGATTAAGCTCAGTTGTATAAAAGAGAGATTTATTTTTCTCAAGGAGCAAGGTAGAATTAGGTTCCACCATATTCCACCAAATAAAGCTTGATTCGATTATATGCCTCATTTCTCTGTGGATTCATTGTTTGTCCTTACAATAAATACAATGCAAGTATGTTTTCACATTTTACCTACCTGAGATCCACATAAGCTTTTTAGAAGTAGGATAAAGAAGGCAATTTTATTAATGCCTTGGTAAGGATACAAAAATATCAGATATATTAGTGATTGAGAATACTACAAAAGGAGAAGGTAAAGTTAAGTTTATTTGCAAAATTACATACCCTACAATTGACTTAACTAAAGGAAGAGAGTGATCTGTTTTCAAGCTATTCTGTTCTTCAACTACTCAAAGATTCATGATAGACACTTTGAATTCCATAGTACATGCATGACTAGACTAGTTTTATATAATATACTCTTAAGTTATGTTTTAAATGCTCCATTCCCTCTAAGAATCTTACATCTTAAAACCAACCTTTTTCTCGGGACGAGCAAAAGCCTAAGTGTGGGGTTGTGGGGTAATTGTTGACACTTGTTATCATTCAAATTTTATTACCAATTATCCCTGCATTAAACATGAATATCTAGTAGAATAGGGTTATTAATGACATATTCCATGAGTTTTGGTGAATTGTCTATTTTCCAGGGATTATTTCAGAAAGGCTTAAAAGAAGGATTAAAGTGCTTAATAATCACGAAACTTAACCGCCAAGGAAACATCATCACGAGAACACTAGAAGCATCTGGAACACACCCGAAGCACCAGGGCCCGAGACCCACCAGGGTGGGGCCAGCTGGTGCACCCTAGGGTTTCCTCCCCGCCGCCTTCTAGAGTCTTCTACCACCGCCTATTAGAAGTCATCTGGGCCCTTGGTTAAGTCGGTTTGATCTAACGGCGCGCGTGCATCCCACTGGCCTATAAATAGTAGGCCAGACCCTCCTGGAGGAGAGCCAGATCAAGAGATGAAGACCTTGAAGCATTAGATAGATATCCACTAGATCTAGGTTAGCAATCAAGAGAGAGATTAGAGAGATAGAGTAGATGAGTAGAGATTCGGAGGAGTCCCGGCCTGTCGGAGCTTCTTCGTAGCTGTGTTCGTCTGGATTCAGCTCCCTCACCCGGAGTTGCGTTCTGAGGTGCTTTTGTATTCAACATCCTGATTCAAGTAAGCATTTATTTTTATTCGTTCTTAAGTTTACAACTCTATTTGAGTGCTTTGATCTTGGTAGCTCCTTGGTTGAAGTAGTAGTTTGTAGTATAGACGTGGTGGCTGGGCTATAATTACTTGTGAATGTCCCCTGATTGGCCGGATAGTGGTAGATTGCGTAGGTAACAGCTGCGTTGAGTCCTCTGTAGTCCACTTCCCGTTGATAGGATCGATAGGTGTATAAGTGTCTGGTAGGAGGGAACTCTGATTTTGCCTCTTATTCATGTCACTGCCCAATTAGAACGATATTATTCAAAGTTTACCAGGTTGTCGGATCTAGATAATCATTTGTTATCTCCTCATTCTTGACATTCTCTGGATTGATTGTATTATTGGGTTAAGAGCCAATAGACTTAGTTAGTATCACCTACTATTCCTTTGGGTTCGATATTAAAACCAGGATTGTCTGGTGAAGTGCTACATCGGTGTTTTATCTGTGTGCTTGTGGATACCTTGATAATAATAATTTTTAATAGAGTGCAGTTAATTTATACCAACATTGTTACTCGAAAGAAACACCGCAGCCTTGCACACATTTTGCAATAAGCTCACTCAAAGTCCAGGTTTCTGTTAAGAGGTTGTAATTGACCTTAAATGCCTCAAACCGTGGAATAGGAAGTGAAGTCATAATGAAGTGCGCTAAGAAATTATCAGAAATCACCATGTCCATATTCTTAAGTTTATGAGCCATATCTATCATCATCATGATATGCTCTCTTATGCCATTAGACCCTGAGTACTTAGCAGTCATCATTTTTATCATCATAGTACTTGCTTCGGCTTTACAAGAGCTTTTGAATTGCTCAATGTTGGCCAAGTACTCTTTAGCATTATTAGATGATGGGACAGCTCCACTGATTGCAGGAGTAATATTCTTCTGCATGACTTTGACAGCCAGTCTATTGGAGCGTTCCTACTTTTCTAATTTCCCTTCATACCTTGTTGTCCTAGCAGCTAGGGTGGTATCATTATCCCCCTCAGGTGTTGGAGCAACTGGCTTATCCTCACGTAATGCCAGGTCCAACTCATGTACCCCAAGCCAGATCTCAAGCTCCTCCTTTCAAGCCTTAAAGTTAGTGCCATTCAGGGGGGTGAAGTTGGTGAGCTAACGGTCCAGAGGCGAAGCATTAGCTGAATAAAAATAAACCAACACCAATATTAGTAATAATTAAATAATGTCATGCATGTAAATAACCCTACGTTGGTCTGATTAAAAACATGAATGACAACTCAAATTCACATCACCGTTGGGCAAAAAACGAAAAAGAGCCAATTATCATAACCATAACCATAAACATAATTCTTAAATCATAATTATAATCATAAATTTGTAACATACGCATATAAAATCAACGTTGGTCAGAAATTATATGCATAAGCCACACTTTAAAATTTAAATTCTCCAATTAAAATTTCCTGTGGGTTCCATTTCAATTAGAGAGCCTAAAAGTAATTCGCAGCGGAAAAATAATCATAATAATGGGCATAAATAATAATAAAACAGTGCAATAATTAAAATTAACAAAATTCATAATGCACTGAAAAAATATTAAAGCCCAAAAGGTGGTGAAACGGCCATTGTTGACGGTAATTATTGTATGATTTTGCCCGTCAATAAAATATGAAATAAGGGTATAAAAGCAAACACCACCATAGAATAGGGCTTTAACTGACAGAATTTCACAGTTTTGGTGAATCAGTGTTTTGCAGGGGGTTATCCAGAAAAGAACTAAGGGAGGCCCACATGTCTGATTAAAATAACGAAATCCGCCGCGAAAGGAGATCAAGAATATTCTAGAGAACACCAGAGACTCGCTGGCAGAAGCGGGGCCCACTTGGTAGTTGGGTGAGGTCGGCCGACCCACTGACCAGGTCGGCTGACCTGTCAGTGAGCCATCTCGGTCTTCCGCTTCGACGTGGACCCACATCCTGAAATTTCACGCAATCTTGACCGCTTGTCAAAGTCGGTTTGATCCAAGGGCTACGGTTCATCCCACCGGCCTATATAAGGACCCCCAGACCCCCTAGGGTTTCATATTAATTCAATCATCAATCAGTTCAACCCAGTTGTAGAGAGCCAGAAACCTTAGAATTATTAGAGCTTCACCATTTAGAGCATAGCTACATAGGTTAGAAGTAGAAGGAGGCAAGTTCTACTCGAGTTCCAGATCTGTCTGGAGCTAGAAGGCTTCCTAGAACCATTGTAAGCTCTCTCTTGTATCTTAACCTCTTTTGAGTGACTGAGATAAAGTTGATTAACATTATTCTACTATTGATTATGTTATCAATTATGCTATTCATTGCTTATATAGATTGTATACTTTGCATAGTTAGGATGCATTCATATTCATACATAGGTTTGTATAGCACTCATTCATTGATATCATGGATGGGTGATGAACAGCATGTAAGCATGGTGCTTAGATGTGGTTTGTCTGCGAAAGCACCCTATATTCTGGGTTTTGTGGTAGATCGCGGATGTGACACTCCCGTTGAGTCCTTTGTAGTCCACACTCCGAATGTAGGGAGAGTAGAAAGTTATTATTACTTTAGAAGGCTGGCTATGATCTTGATCTTCCTTAATAATATTTCCTTAAGTATGAATCTGAAGTGTCTTCGCCATGATTGCTAGTATAATTGCACCAATCTAATATTGACTTTGATAGTATAGTTAGAATGACTTAAGATATCCTTATGCTTCAACCTAATCCATGCTAGTGCCTAGATAGGAAGTGCTCTAAGTGATCATTATATATTGACTCATTGGATTGAGCATTATGCTTATCATATATATCATTATCATTGTGACAAAACCCCTGTTCTGAGAATATGGGTCATGCATGGTTATCTCCATATTTGCATATGCATATGACATCTATCTATCTACTTACATCCCATTTATTGCCAACCCTTCTCAGTGGTAAAATATAAATGACAGCCCGGAATACTCCTGAGTAAAATGCTACAATGGTATAATTAATCTGTGCGCTTGCAGATACTAATATATCCTCTTTAGTCACTTGCATCGATAATAACTGTTTAGTATTATTCTGGGTAGTTTCCATACATGTATCTTATATTCATGCTAGGGATGACAACTTAGTTATTGTAAGAGATATAGGTTTAAAAGAGGTGGGTAAGTAATTTACCAAGTGACACTTAATTATTGCCTTCAGCATTTTTGGCGCCGTTGCCAGGGATAGAGTCTAAACTCTATTTTTGGCGATGACGTTAGAAATGCCAACAAGCATTTTTGGCGCCGTTATCGGGGAAGGCCTTTGGCATACATAAGATGTAGATAGATCATATGCATAACACCAAATATTTTGAGAAACCATATAAACCTTACTCAAACAGGCTCACCCTGTCCTTATTTACTTTTTGTGTAGCTTATGCAGGGTGATGTATGAACGGATTTGACCTTCCGCAGAATTTTATTGAAAATCCAGAAGGTTTGATCAGGAAGACCCGAGCCAAGCTCAGGAAGATCCCAGATCCTCAGCCGGAAGACATCCGTACAAGAAGAAGTTTGACACTAGAGTTTGAGGCCATGGCTAACAAGAGCCTTCGCGAGTTCTCCGCTCCAACCACCGCTAACATCCGTATTGGACCACCTACCAATGTTGGAGACAATGGATCCGAGCTCAAGCCTGCGCTCATCAACATGGTGCAAGCTAGTCAGTTTTGTGAAAAGGCGCATGAAGATGCGAGTGTCCATCTCTAACTCTTTTTGGAGATATGCAGCACTTTCACCATCAAGGGAGTAACCAGAGATGCAATCCTGCTCCGCCTGTTTCCATTCTCATTGTTGGGAAGAGGTAAATAGTGGTTCTACGCAAACAAAGACAAGAACACTACATGGGACCTCTGCTCCACTGCAGTCGGTGCTAGGATTAGCGGGTGCTAACACCGACTAGTAAACTTATGATTTGCGGTTGAAGCCACGGGTGGTGTGCAAGGGAGAACACAGGGGTTATACTGGTTCGGGCTAGGAATGCCCTACGTCCAGTGCGAGTCGAGTCATGTTGCCTTGCACCGGGGTGCTTGTAGTAGGGGTGCCAAGCCTAGGCGAGAGAGGGAGAGGACTCCCAAGTCTCTAGTGCGTACATGTATGCGTGTGTTCTTGTGGTAGTGTGGTGATATGGGCCACATGAGGTCTACCTGAGATCGACCTCTGCCTTCCCTTTTATAGTTACAAGGGAGAGGCTAGAGTTACATGCGTTTTGCTGTGGTTAAAGTTCTCGGCATGGTGGAGACCGTGGTGACCGGTGCCTGTCGTCAGCCACGACCTTGTCTTGGTGCCTCGAAGGTATGGTCTTGGTCATTCGGCTGATCTTCTACTGTTCGATTGGTGAGTTCCAAAGTGGCGCACAGTGCGGGGCGTGGTTTGCTGCGTCGCGCTACGTCATGATGTCACATCCGACCCTGCACAGCACAAGGAGAAGATGGGTTGACCTTTGAGTATTGACTCCCGAGGTTCAGGAGTCTGTGATGCCGTCGGGGGCGAGACGGGACGGAGCGGTGGGAGTGTGCTCCCTCGGGCGCGTTTCCCTCCCACGTGCGGTACTTTCCAGGGGCTAGGCGAGCCCGGTCGTAAGCTTTGCCCATTCCCCCGGGTTGGCCGGACGGTCGTCGTTCCCCCTTTCCTGACGCCATACGTACGGCTGGGGTATGGGCCGTCGCTGTCGTAGTTGGAGAATCTCTTCGCCAGCTCAAGGCGTCGTACGGTTGACTGTCCCTGTAGCGATGTGGGAGGAGTGGGACCGTCAGATCGATTGCCAAAGGAGACATGGCAGTTGGTACGGCGGACGTGTGCGTGCAGGGCGCAGTTGCGTCAAGGGGCCCACTCGATAAGGCTGTGCTTGTGAAGTGGTCAGGGAGGTCCCTTGGCCAGCAAGATTGCCCTGCTGACGTCGGCAGGGCTCGGGTGAACCAGAGAGGTGCGCCCGAGGGAGATTGCATATAGCGGAGGACTCGGGTGAATCGGAAGTCGGTTGCCCGAGGCTGCGGCATTTGGTGGCAGGCTCGGGCGAATCGGATGGTGTCGCCCGAGGGTCCTGCTTTCCCGAGCCCTGTCGTGGAGGCTCGGGTGAATCGAAGGATTTCTCCCAAGGGGTCCGCGCGCCTGGGGGAGGCAGTGTGTTTCCACTCGGCTCCATCGTGGGCCGTGTGGGACTCTTTCGCATGGGCCTTGGCTGGCTCCTGCTTGGGCCAAGCTTCAATTGGGAAGTGTGTCTTTTGCATCGGAGTTGGGTACCCCATACCCGGCTACCCGACAACTGCCTTCCTAACGAAGTTCTTCCCTGTGGACAAGACGAATGCTCTCAGAGGGAAGATCATCAGCTTTCAGCAACAGCATGATGAATCTGTCCCGGAAGCATGGGAACGCTTACAAGACTACATTTCAGAATGTCCTTACCATGGGATGGAGAATTGGTTGCTCATGCAAACCTTCTACCATGGGTTGACTACCATCACCCGTGAGACGATGGATGCTGCTGCTGGAGGAGCTTTCCTGTCACTCACCATTGAGCAAGCTACTACCCTTGTGGAGAAGATGGCATCCCACCAGAGTTGGAATGAAGAACGAGCCCCGACCCTCAAGAGAAGAGGAATGCACCAGCTCAAGGAGACTGACATGATTTCTGCCAAGATGGACCTGCTGATGAAGAAGCTTGATGACCGAGCCAGTACTAAGAGAGAGGTCAACCACATCCATGATGTCTACATAACATGCGAAGAATGTGGAGGCACTGGCCACTTAGGTCACAGCTGTCCGGAGATTCAGGAGGATGTGAACTACGTGGGCAACAACAACAACAACTACCGTCCCCAGAATCAGAACTGGAATCAGAACCATGATTGGAATCAGCAACAGAGGCCACGGTACACAATCTTAAGTTGGGGTTTTGGAATTGGGGAAAAAATTGGGATTTTCTGATTTAGGGTTTCGGTTCATGGGATTTCTTAGCCAATGACCTTGATTGATCATCCCCTCCTTCTAAATGCTTAGACCGAACACCCTAATCCCAATTAGCATCTAATTAGCACTGATTTGGTATGAACAGAGTGAAAGGAACCCAAATTCATGTCTAATCCGACTAAGAAGAGACAAAAACATTATTACCCGAAAGGGATTAACCCTAATCATGATTAATTAGGTCTACCCGAGCACTTTAAACATCAATTAGGGTCTAAACATGCGTCATTAGGCTGTAATTAACATTAACAGTAAAAAAATAGGGCTATTTAGATCAAAATCGACCACTTATCCTCCAAACCGAGTAGATCCATGGGGTTAAATGGATCACTGACTAGACTAACCGGCTCTTGATGCCAAATATTAGATTAAAACATTAACAGTAAGGGAATCTAATCTAGTCAAGTAGATCACAAACATGTAAATCATCGTAAAGTCATGGACCATGGGCATTAGCCATCGGTGGAGAGACGGGAGGTCGAGGTCGCGGTTGACAGTGAGCAGCAAGGTCGCGACGTCCTTTGGGTCGCCAACGGCACTGGACAATCGCCGGTGCCAGGGTCGGAGAAGAAGAAGAAGGGCGGCGGCATTCGGGTCGATCTAGCGCCTTCTTAGGATCGGGAGAGGTTCTGTCAGGGGGCTGTGATTCTCCATTGCACATTTGTTCAAGAGAGAAGCCGGGCACCCCTATTAATATGGCGCTGCTCGACTCAGGGCCGCAACCATTGAATGGTTGGGGCGCTTCCGATCAAAGCGCGAGCGTGGGTTTCCCCACGGTAGTCCTTAGGATTCGGTCAGGGAGGTAACAACCTTTGACCGAGCCAGAGATCAATCCAACACTATCTACTTGCAGGAGCTCACTGGAGTATATAATGGCTAATCAACCTCTAAATATTACTCCACAAAGAACCAAATTAACCAACATGCAGATACATGATTCTTTTGTCTTATTAAATTAAATGCATGGATGGCTGTTGACAAGCTGAATCATTTTCTTATATTGAAGTGAATGCCCTGGCCGATGGTGCTTGCATGAGATTTTTGTTCCATTGAGCTGAAGCTATATAGGACTGTTGCCGAGATATAAGTTAATCGGTCTGTCTATACATCTGCCAACAGATTTTGGACCTCAATTCTGTCAACTTTTGGACAAATGAGCAGCTGACACATCATTATAAAGAAAACTGACAGATTTGCAACTTAGAAATCTGTCAGGTTTCCACAACAAGTAATGGTCAACAAAGGATCCAAAAACCCTTACTATTAATAAATAATCCACTATTTTCTGCAGACATTTTTTCACATTTAAATCAATACAAAAATTGCTTGTGCAGCATGAACTACAAATTAAGTAATCGGCTCATTCCTTCAATTTGTGTTTGAGTGCTTTGCTCCGACAACATGATGGCATTAAACAGGGAAGGACGAAAACTGCTCGCCTCAACTTTCACAGCAGACATTTAGAGAAGATATCAAATGCTGAAGAATCTCTCATGAAGATTAAATAGGAATATGTTACTGCTTGGACGATTTCTACAGCTTCTTCAAGCACCAGACCACGCAACCAGTTTGGTGCTGCAGACATGTAAATATTGAGTAGATAGTTCAGGCCGGTCACAGTTGTTTCTTGGGATAGCAGCCGCAAACTGTAAACTGGGAGCTGATCTTACCTTGCCTCTGTTGCAATGAAAATGTAGAGGTTGGTTTTTTTGGGTCTTAAATAAAGACAAAGAGAATATAAGATAGAAGTGAGATTACAATTATTATATGATGCAAGTGTGCAAGATATTCAATCTATATAAAGATGTAGTTTGTTGTGTGCATCCCTAGTTGTAGAAAGCCAGAAGTTATACTTCCTCCATCTTAAAAAAGTTAGAAAGGTCTAAGACAACTTTGAACGGCTCCCTTATTTTGTCATTGGGTATGTTGATTCCTGCAACAACAACATTTGATGTGTTATCAAACCAATCATGAGGAGAATAAGGACTTGGATGAAAAACAATCATGCAGACTGTCATCTGTAACAAGAACAATATTTGACAAGAGAAATATGGCAAACAAATTTTAGACAATCATAGATCCTAGTGGTAGTTAAAATGGTATTCAGAAGGTTCCTTTCCTTTCACGGCCAAATAAGCAGTTAATTTTCTTATCCACGTGCTTCTAGAAGGTTATGAAAGAAACTGGATTCTAGAGATTTACTCAAACATGTTAATATACTTTCGCACATAGACAACTGGACAAAAATGCCATTAACTACATTCCATACAAATCAAAGAAGACACACGGAACCAAAAAAAAAAGATGAGCTACATTCCAAAAACAACTACACAAATCAAATGCTCCCTAAACTTAAAAAAAAAAATCAAAACAACAACCTGCAACCTGCAACTACAAGTACAACGATAAATATGACAACCTACAGGCCATCTATTATATCAGTACATCAACCGGAAGACTACCTGTAGGCCAAAGCTCATATACAAATCAAATCCACAAGAAGAGGCATAATCAACTATAAACATGAACCTGAAGACTACCTGCGCAGGCGAAAGCTCAGATACAGATAAAATCCATAAGAAAAGTCATGATCAACTATAAACATCAACCTGAAGACTACCTGCAGGCCATGCTCTCTATCTCTCACACACACACACACTCTCTATCTCTCTCTAGTAGAGATTGGTATTGTGGGTGTGTGTTGTAAGGGTTCTTTCCCCTTTTTTCTTTTTAATAAAAAGATACACAACTTTTCTGTGTTTGAGGAAAAACACTCTCTATCCAGTAGCAAAAACAAACACACAAACTCACACTCACTTACACAATCACTATCAAAAGGCCAAAAAAATGCGAATACAAAATCAGCTCAACTAAAAAAAATCAAAACTCTGAAAAATTACTGCTAAAGGCAAAAGAAGAAAAAAACACACATCTAAAACATAACGAATCAGCTCTAAGAATATGTAGAGATCCAAACAAAAAAGCAATTTGGTTTGGAGCAATAAAAAAAGGGGCTATTGCGTTTCTACCCTTCTTTTGAAGGCCAATTGTGATTTTAGCCTTGCTTTGTGAAAACAAAGTCACAATTTACCCATACTCCGTTAACAGCAGCTAACAGTGTTAAATGGGCCTGGTAAGGACAAATTTACCTTTGCGAAAATACCCTTACTTTTCTAAGATCATTGTGATTTTACCCCTGTTTTTTTAAAAAAATTGACAGCAACATTAGACCACTTATTACATATAATTCCACACAACATACAAATATAGATAGATAATATCACATTAAAAGTGCTGCAGCCATCATCCAACATACACAACCATCATCCAACACACATAACCATCTCCATTATCCAACATACATGTCCAACAAAAGCAGTAGGTAATAGTGAGATATTACATGTTCATTGTCATATATCACACTATTCTCAACAATGTAGCCAATCTGCCACCCCCTCCTCTTCCTCTTCCTCTTCTTCTACCTCTTCCTTGTGTTGCAGCCCCTTCTGCTCCTTCAGTTCCTGCACTTGTACTTGCACTTGCACTTGCACTTGCACTTGCTCTTCCTCTTCCTCTTCCTCTTCCCCTTCCCCTCCCCCTTCCCCTTCCCCTTCCACTTCCACTTGCATTTGCACTTCACATGAATGGAGAAAAATGGTTCAGTAAACAAGTTGACTACATAATCATATCATCGAATACACAGTTAACTAAATTTAGTTACAAGTAGAATAATTTGGTCCAACAAACTTAAATTAATTTTTCTACAAACTAAATTACAGGAGCTCTAAATCTTACTCAGTGTTTTCGTCAACCTCGCATAAATCCATGTCGCACAATTCCTCGCTGGAAGAGGAAACATAACGATACTAAAACTAGGGTTTGGGTGCTCAGTTTCCAACAGAAGAGGAGGGGCAGAACGGAAGAGGAGGGACGGCCATACCTGGTCCGTGCTGTGGCCGCTAATGCGGCACCTGCTGTCTGCCCGCGCGAGGCCCCTGGCCGCCGTGGCGATGCCCCTGGTCGGCGTCGCGAGGTCGCTGGGCGCCGTCGCGAGGCCCCTTTGTTGACGGTTGTTAAGTACCAATTTTATACCGTCAACTAATGCTTGAAAATGGACAATAGTAGAAACATAGGGGTTATTACTGACAGATTCCATGAGTTTTAGTGAATTGTCTATTTTCCAGGGAATTATCCAGAAAAGCTTAAAAGAAGGATTAAAGTGTATAATTACCACGAAACTTGATCGCGAAGGAAACAAACCGTAGTTGGCAAGATAGAAGAGTGTAGAAGGCACCCGAAGCAAGCGGGGCCCCACCGGGCAGGTGGTGGGGCTAGCCGGCCCCAGGGGGCCGGGCGGCGCCCCCTAGGGTTTTGCCGCCGCCTTGTGGAAGTCTTCTTCCACCGCCTACGAGGAGTCATCTCAGCCCTATGTTTAAGTCGGTTTGATCCAACGGCGCAAGTTCACCCGACCGGGCAATAAATAAAGGGGCAGACCCCCTTCCAGAGCACCAATTCATTCCTCCTGCTTTATTTGTCAAGAGTAGACAGAAGTTTGGGTTTTCAGTGATTAGAAGTAGAGCTCTAGTTCTTCAAGTTCATTAGTTTAGGCGTCTAACAAGGTTCAAGTAGAGTTGGGCGCTACGCTCAGGATTCCAGATCTGTTCGTCTGGTGATCGGTAATATTATCTTGTATCTCATTATAACATTGCTCTATTTTAATATATTGCAGCTTATTCAATTCTTAGTTTATTCTAGTTACATATTCGATATAGTTGTGATTGGTGATGATTATTGTCATATGATCGTAAAGCGCATAATTCAGTACTCGAGTGAGTTAGGTGGTATATATTTTGTAGACGTGGTGCCTAGATATATTACGTACCTACGGAGGCACCCTGACGTGCCGGGTCGTGTGGTAGTCCGCGTAGGTAACAGCTGCGTTGGTTCCTCTGTAGTCCACCCGTCGTACGTAGGACGAGCAGAGCGCGATCGCGAAGGATTTGACCCTTGTATCTTAATATCCTCATTAGATGATGCTCCTTACGATGTTTTCTGAGTCGGTTCTGCTATAAATGAAGATGTGTAGGCTGTAGACTTTATATTTAGTAATTACATATGTTTCCTTTACTTTAGCCGAATCTCGAGATTGTCTTACTACATTAGTGAGTCTCTATATTCTATCTCTGGAATACCATTTACTTCATTTACTCAGTTATCATTTACCATATTATTATGGACTTATTATCGCTAAAGTATTAGAGTTACTGGTCATTATAGGTATGCATATTTATTAATAACCTTTTCAATCGCTATAGTAGATTATCTTAATGAATAGAATATCTATTTATCCTTTTGGCATAAAACAAATTAACGATACTCGGAATACTTACCGGGTGAAGTGCTACAATGGAAGAATTATCTGTGCGCTTGCGGACATATTCTATAGTGTTATATTTTTATGTGGCAAGTGTAGATTATTTTACCAATGGTTTTTAGCATCATGTTAGGGATGACAATTTAACGTGAAGTGATGTTAAAAATACCAACAAGCATTTCTGGTGCCGTTGCCGGGGATGGCAATTATATTCATTAGGATAATTTATTGGAATTCATTGATCTTATTCGCCAAGATATTTTAGAATTTCATATTAGGGAGTTTTTTAGATAATATTATAGAAAAGCATAAAAATACTATAGACCGTAACCTTTTGCTTTAGCAGACTTACCCGTGTTTTGTCTATGTTTAAACATTTTATATAGGGTAAGTGCAGGATTGGTTGCAGTATTTTAATTCTATCAGGAACAACCATAGGAAGAAGGGTCTTACATTATTTTGTGAAGCCATGGCTAAGAAAACTCTGCGTGAATTCTCTGCTCCAAGCACTGAGAATTTTCGCGTTGGGCCAACTTTTAACCTTGAAGATCATGATTACGAGATTAAGCCAAGCCTTATTAAAATAGTGCAAGCTATCACATTTAGTGGAAAGAAGGATGTAGATGCAAGTGTCCATCTGCAAAATTTCCTAGAGATTGGTAATACCATCGACATTAAAGGCATTCCTCAATATGTCGTGCTACTTCATTTATTCCCGTTCTCACTGGAGGGAAGAGCGAAGCAGCGGTTTTATCAGAGTAAAGATCAAGTCAAGACATGGGAAGAATGTTCAAAAGCTTTCCTAGAAAAGTTTTTTCCGGTAACCAGAACCAATGCTTTACAAGGAAAGATTTCAGAATTTTGACAGCAGAAAGGTGAACCTATTTCAGAAGCCTGGGAACGTTTTCAAAATTTCAAATCAGATTGTCCTCATCATGGGATGGAAAAATGGTTGCTCATGCAAACATTTTATCACGGACTAACTCAAAGGTCACGTGAGCCACTGCTGAACGATCATTTATGTCACTCACCCCTAAAAGAGCTGAAGACATTATGGCAAAGATAGCCGAAAATCAGAGTTGGATAAACAACACCCAAACATGTCATAAGAGTGAAGAAGTTCCAGAGGGAGTATGTGCACAGTCAATCAAGATGGATGTACTGTTGAACTGGTTAGAGCAAAGGCTAATTATAAAAGAGATCGTCAAGCTATTCAAGATACATTCAATTCCCAGAATCAATGTGAAGAGTATTTAAGAATTGAGTCTGCTGAATCCCCAGAAGATATTAGTACAGTCATCAAGTCCACTTCTCAGAAGCAAGGATGGACTCAACCTCGGTCAACCAGTCAAGGTAAGTACCAAGGCAATTATAATTTTTCAAGTCAGAGATAACCACCTTTGAGAGAATTAATATTAGAACAAGTTAGAATTAATGAAAGTATTTATAAGAAGCTTGCTTTTAATGATAAAGTTTTAGAAGGAATCAATTCTAAGTTAGATAATTTCTCTTCCGCTGTTAAAGATTAAATATTATTTAATAAGAAAAATATAATTACAAATTGCACAATTGTCTTATACTTTGTTTACCACTAACCCTGAACCAGTAAAAGGAATATCTACAAGGGGAGGTAAGTCTAAACGTGATCCACCTTACCTAAAGGGGGCACATAGACCACCACATTTAGTACAGGTAGAAGAAGAAATTAAAAAGGACAGCAGAGAAGAAGTCACACTACTCACACCACTAGTTGAACCACAAGATGAAGAATTAACTCAAGATTTTCATGACACAACCCTTCTACCGTTTCCACGCAGAAGGAGAACGGCTAAAACAGATGATCAATTTGGTAAGTTTGTAGAGGTAATTCAGAAATTATATGTCAATATTCCGTTGTTAGATGCCATGCAGGTACCTACATACGCAAAGTATCTTCGAACCATCCTCAACAACAAAGGACCACTACCTTCTACCGAAGTTGTCAAGCTAACGGAGGAGTGTAGTGAGGCAATTCTAAGTTCTTCTCCTGCTAAGAAGAAGGATTCAGGGTGTCCTACTATTGATTGCTCAATCGGAGACCAGATATTCGAGAATGCTTTATGTGATCTTGCAGCCAGTGTCAGCGTCATGCCCAAGACAGTCTTCGACAAACTCAACTATTCTACACTCACGCCAACTTCGATGTGTCTGTAATTAGCTGACCAATCGGTCTGCTATCCCGCAGGAATCGCAGAAGATATTCCGGTAAAAATACGTAACTTTTTCGTTCCTATAGATTTTATAGTACTTGACATGTAGGAAGAGAGGAAGATACCCCTCATCCTCGGATAACCATTCCTAAACACTGCAAATGCAACCATCAATGTCGGAGCTGGAGAAATCACATTCACCATCAATGGGCAAGAAGAGCGGTTCGCATTCAAGCCAAGACTAGAATAATGTCAAACTTTGAAGTGTCATGAAGGACAAGATGCAACAACATCTCCGACACCGGAGATAAATCATGAAGAATAATTCAACTGGAGAAGTCTAGGTCGGCGGACTTTAAAAACCCCGAACCTTCGCCGGGAGGTAACTCGGTAGTTATCGGTAATTTAATTTCTACATAAGATTTTGCATATTTACTTTCTCATAAATTGCATCATTAAAAAGAAATAAAAATAAGCATAGCATGATTAAAGCTTAAGCCCCATGTGATTACTACTAATGGTGTGTTAAACCCCCATCAGTGAAATTTACTGTGGTGGCAGAAAATTATAAAAAGACTATCATTAGAATTCTAATTTTTCATAGATTCATAAAAGTAATTTACTTTTTTATTCTCGTGTCATTATACGGTATAAATATGGGAGACATATGGGACCCACCATAATCACATCAAGTCACCTCAAGCATTATCATCAACTACCACCTTTCACTACCATCCAAACTCAATTATTCATACATGCACTACCCACCATTCATTCATTTCACCAGAAAGAATACTCACACACATGCATTTGGAGAGACCTGAAAGCAATGTCGACATACTTCAAAGTGGAGGACCAAAGGGCACCAGGTGGGGCCGGCCGGCCCCACACCCACGCCGGCCGGCGCCCCTCTCCTTCTTCTCTGCCTCTCACTTCTCTCACTCATTCATTCACTCACTTGCACTCCAGAGAGCAGCTAGCTACTCTGCTTTGCTGCTCGAAATTTCAAACTCACAAATCTTCCATTTGATTCAAGTTTAAGTAAGGAAAGGAGTAGAGAAGGAGATTAGCAAGAGCACTTAATAGAGAGATTACTTCAATACCTTCTCTTCACTTGTTCTTGCTTGTTCTCATTTTGTTCTTGTGTTCTTGTTTGTTCTTGCCATGTTCTTCGTGTTCTTCATTTTACAGGCAGGATGAGCAATAGAATGAAAGGTGCTATCCGATCCCTTGGAAGAGCACTTTCACGCCGTACAACAAGAAGTGAATCATCATCACAAGTGCCATCGTTCGTCGGCTCTGACATGAATGTCGATTCTCCTTCACCTTTCGTATACAACAACCCTTCATCCTATTCCCAACGGGAAGAGAGGTATGAGCTTACAAGCATCACTCAAATTTTATTACCAACTAGACCTCAGAGGAAAATATTAAATGTGGTTAAGAACAAGGAATTTACGCATACTCTAATTTTTAATGCCACCTTACTTCATGAAACCGGAATGGATTCCGAGTTTGAGCTTATATTTAGAAATGTTGGTTGGGAAGGTGCTTGGCAAATCACTGAGCAGGGTAGTAAGTTACTCACAATAGAATTTATTAGCACCCTAAACTTTGATGATGATGAGGTAAATTTTAGAATATTTAATAAACCTTTCACCCTCTCATGGAAAACCCTTAGTTTAGCGCTAGGATTTCATAATCTGTGTGTGGTAAATATAATGGAATCTCTCCAAAACTTTGATAAAGGTGATTTTTGGGAGAGCATCGCTGCAAAGAAACCAAAAAGAAAATAAAAATATACTACTGAAGAAGTCCATCACCCCACACTGAGGTTCATGCTTAAATGGCTAGCTTTTACATTTTTTCCTAGAGAGGAATTAAATACTATTAAATAAGATGAGCTACATATATTATATATCATGAAAAAAGAGGAAAACGTCACCTGTGAAAATGATGTTGAATTACTGGAGAACTGTCCCTTCCATGAGAAAATATAGTATTTCTTTTACTTCCTGGATTACATGTTTAGCCACTGGGCTAGGATTATTACACAATGCTACACTTGTTTTTATTCCTGATGCCCGTAGAATTATTGGCTATAATTTTTTCTTTCGTGCTCACATGCTCAAACGCCGAAATAATAAAATATTTATGATTTATAAAAACAATGCAAATGAGTACGAATTGCCGGCCAGGGAGTTAGGAATTTATTCTATTCAGAACTTTGTTATTCCAGCTAGTGGAGCTAACATTGGCAGGTGTCTGTCCGCACGCATCAGCAGGACGTCGAGAGCTAATTTCACTGGAGCTGACCCGGCACCATCTGGGCCAGCTTATTTCCACTTTGTTAATTTTGGTGAGCAGGCATCGACGTAGGAGCCACGTCAGCAGTGGACTGCCCACACAGGATGGGAGGACCAGCCCACATTTCAGTAAGGAGAATCTTCAGTAGCAGGGTGGGGAGCATTCCCCACGGAAGAGCCGGACAACACAGCCAATGATTTTCAGAGAGGCCGAGCATCCTTTTCTTTGCGCGGGAACACGGATTTCACCACTGGTGGACCGTATCCGCTCCACGCACCACCGGAAGATGGCTACTAACGGCCACCTGAGCAGCACTTTTCGGCTACCGCTAATGATTTTTCAGCTTTGTCTATGCGCCTCACTAACATTGAGCAGGGACAGAATGCGATAAGCGACACACTGCACCAGCACGAGCAATGGCAGCATCAGGTCGATGACAGGTTCTACCAGCACGAACAGTGGCAGCACCACACGGACCAACGTCTTGATCAGTTATACCAAGGACAGTAGCAAACACGGAGCGGACTGGAGTATTTGAAATATTAGATGGGATTTCCACTGCCGCCTCCACCACAGTACTGAGCGCGGCAACATCCAGCTTGGGGGAGATCCCCGCTAGGTGAGCACCCCTCACCTTTGTATATATTCTACGATTTATTTCAATCTTTAATTCTGTCAATTTCAATAAAACAATAAGAAAATTAAATAAAAATTTATTTACTGCTTTCTTTAGTTATTGCATTAATTTCTTACTTGATAAAAATGAAAAATCCAAAAAATAGATTATATAAATAAGTTTGCTTTAAATTCCGCATTAAGTTTGTCTTTAAATTAAGTAGAACTTGAAGCTAGAGAAAAATAAAAAAGATGATTAAATTGCTCAAATATAATTTCCTGCAAATGCTTAGTATTTAAATTTAAATTCTCCTACGACTTGCATGAAGTTTATCTACCATTAAAATTTACTCTGAAGCTTGATATCTGTGGGTAGCAAAAATTTTAAATCTAAGTAATTGACGGATATGATATAAGAAGGTTTGAGTTGCTATTTATTTCATTCTGAGTAATACCTAAGTTCCAGACATTCCAAAAGAGAAAATCAAGATAAATATAAATATAATTTGTTCTGCTAATATGATTTAACTAGACTATTCTATTATGCATTCATGATTGAGTTTACATACACAAAAAAAAATTTGTTCTATGCAGAAAGTCTCTCTTAAAAGTCTAAAAGAGGGTGTGGGTTATAAACATTAAAAAATGGCATACCAAAGAAGTATGAGTCAGAAAGATGCCATATCAAAAGGGTATGTGCCAAAAAGAAGAAGAAAGAGAGTAAAACAATGGGTGCAAAGACACCCGCCTGAGAGAAAAATATGGGTACAAAAAGTATCCGTTAGGGAGATAGCCCACACTCTTCAGAAAGACAGAAAAGAGAAGATAATGCATAGGAGCCCGAAAATAAAATTTTATCACACTCACACTTTCAGTCATGATGTATAGCTTAATAATCCTCTATAATCTTATTAGTAGACTCTCATTATTTTCTAAATAAAAATTATACATAACTCTGGAGCAATAGTTGAAATAAAGGATGAAAGACATAGTGCTTGCTTAATTATTCTATCTTTCAACTATCTAAGATTTAGTGTAAAAGGCCTAGGTTGAAAAGAGTAGGAATAAGTTTGAAGGATGGGCTAATGAATTGCAATCCAGAGAAGAACTTTTGTTTAAATATTTAAGTACTTGTTGGAGGTTATACATATTAATTAAACCCTGAATAAATTATTTCAAGTCAATTTTGCTAAGGGACTAGCAAAGACTTAGTTTGGGGGTATTGTTGACGGTCGTTAAGTACCAATTTTATACCGTCAACTAATGCTTAGAAATGGACAATAATAAAAACATAGGGGTTATTACTGACAGATTCCACGAGTTTTAGGGAATTGTCTATTTTCCAGAGAATTATCCAGAAAAGTTTAAAAGAAGGATTAAAGTATATAATTACCACGAAACTTGATCGCGAAGGAAACAAACGTAGTCGGCAAAATAGAAGAGTGTAGAAGGCACCCGAAGCAAGCGGGGCCCCACCGGGCAGGTGGTGGGGCTGGCCGGCCTCAAGGGGGGGCCGGACGGCGCGCTCCCTAGGGTTTCACCGCCGCCTTCTAGTCTTCTTCCACCACCTCCTAGGAGTCATCTCAGCCCTATTTTTAAGTCGGTTTGATCCAACAGCGCACGTTCACCCCACCGGACTATAAATAAAGGGGCAGATCCCCTTCCAGAGCACCAATTCATTTATCCTGTTTCATTTGTCAAGAGTAGACAGAAGTTAGGGTTTCCAGAGATTAGAAGTAGAGCTCTAGTTCTTCAATTTCATTAGTTTAGGCATTTAGCAAGGTTCAAGTAGAGTTGGGCGTTACGCTCGGGATTCCAGATCTGTTCGTCTGAAGATCGGTAATATTATTTTGTATCTCATTATGACTTTGCTTTATTTTAATATATTGCTACTTATTTAGTTCTTAGTTTATTCTAGTTGCATATTCGATATAGTTGTGATTGCTGATGATTATTGTCATATGATCGTAAAGCGTCTAATTCAGTACTCGAGTGAGTTAGGTGGTATGTATTATGTAGACGTGGTGTCTAAATATATTACGTACCTACGGAGGCACCCTGACGTGCCGGGTCGTGTGGTAGTCCTCGTAGGTGACAGCTGCGTTGGTTCCTCCATAGTCCACCCTCCGTACGTAGGATGAGCAGAGCGCGG
Organism: Eremochloa ophiuroides; assembly: GCA_038502445.1. Lineage (NCBI taxonomy): Eukaryota > Viridiplantae > Streptophyta > Magnoliopsida > Poales > Poaceae > Eremochloa > Eremochloa ophiuroides. Next base: position 37,560,203 of record JAHLJS010000002.1, read on the forward strand.
TCGTGAAGGAGGTGACCCTTGTGTCTTAATATGCTCATTAGATGATGCTCCTTATGATGTTTTCAGAGTTGATTCTGCTATAAATGAAGATGTGTAATATAGCGTAGGCTGTAAACTTTATATTTAGTAATTACATAGGTTTTCTTTACTTTAACCGAATCTCGAGATTGTCTTACTAAATCAGTGAGTCTCTATATTCTATTTCTGGAATACCATTTACTTCATTTACTCAGTTATCATTTATCATATTATTATTGACTTATTATCGCTAAAGCATTAGAGTTACTGGTCATTATAGGTCTGCACATTTATTAATAACCTTTTCAATCGCTATAGTAGATTATCCTAATGAATAGAATGTCTATTTATCCTTTTGGCATAAAACAAATCAACGATACTCGGAATACTTACCGGGTGAAGTGCTACATTGGGAGAATTATCTGTGCGCTTGCAGATATATTCTATAGTGTTATATTTTTAGGTGGCAACTGTAGATTATTTTACCAATGGTTTTTACCATCATGTTATGGATGACAACTTAACGAGAAGTGATGTTAAAAATACCAACACCCTACCCGCCCGCGCGGGGCCCCTGCACGTCGGTGTGGAGCCCCGGCCGCGGCGACGGGGAGCCCTGGCCGCACGGCAATGGGGAGCCCTGGCACGCGACGGTCGCCGCCTGAAGCTTCGCCCTGCACCCGCTTCCCGTCCCTACGGAAAAGAACGAGAGAGAAGGGGATACGGTAAAGAATAAAGAGAGGGGTAGTATTGTACATGGGACTTACTGTGAATGGTGATTTTTCTTTTTTCCAATTTTTTTTCAGAAACAACTAACAGAGTTACAAAGAGGGGTAAACTGTGACTTTGTTTTCACAAAGCGAGGGTAAAAACGCAATGGAGCGAAAAGCGAGGGTAAAATCACAATTGGGCTACAAAAGAAGGGTAGAAACGCAATAGACCCATAAAAAACAAAAAAAACTTATTAGCGAGCTTTGGGGCAACCAAACAAATACAACTCTCCCAAAGAGCAGCAACAAATAACCCAATCATTCAACTAAAATGGACAAATAAAAACTCTTAAAACTACAGCTATGGGGTCGCGGCGGGAGTCGTTGTCGCTAGGCGGCTTGCAGTTGGGCCATGGGGGCGGTGAGAATGGGAGGAGGTCTTGGGCCGCTACTGGACCTACTCAAAAAAAAAAAAAAATCGGGTTGTGCCATGCCAGTCCACGGGCTTTTCGAGCCTGGCTTCTTCATTAGCACCTTCTGGCCCTGGCTTTGCTAGCCTGGAACGACTCATCATGGCTAGGTGCATATAATAGCGTAGAATATGTATACACCATACTAATTGATGAAAAAAAACCAAAAAAGAAAAACAAAGAATAGACAAAGATTTGGGCATTTAGTCTCGGTTAGTTATACCAATTACGACTAAAAACGTGCCCGCTCTTATGTATGAGAGGTGGAGGCTCCTTTAGTCCTGGCAACAGGGAGTAAATGGCCTCATTCATTATCTGACCCGGTTCAGTTATAGTTTAGTACCCTGGTACTATTAAATCAATTCAGTGTGCATATGTATATGCCAAAGAATCAGTTAAACTATATATTGGTCTTTAGTCTCAGATTCGCAGTCTTGGTTGGGAAACTAGCTAGGACTGAAGGGATTTGCCAACCGGGACTATCGCCCTAGCCCAGTTCTGCACTAGTGTTAATTGATTCTCTGACTTTGTACATGCAAGTAATTAAGATGATCAATTATATATGTTACTGCTGCTCAACAGATTCTCTGATTATAAATACACAGTAATCGATCAATGGATTCACAAGTCCAAGAGAGTTGACCTTGGATCATTTATGTCACTGCAAGAAGTAATTAGGAGGCCTCGCTGGTTTCGGTGAGAATTCATTTCCTATATATTTTTATGCCTGTCTTTACATGTTGAGAAATCGAGATGAGTTCAATGTACACTCAATCTTCTACAATGTACTCCTATTGTCGGACTTTTCTGTGTAATTAGTAAATTACTCCTATATCAGTTGGAGTATACTCGCCGTATCATAGATTCATAGTAGCAAGAAATACTAATTGCAGGTCATTTTCATTGTCCAGAACGGCCGCTAAATATTTTTGGAGATACATGATGATACATTGATACTTGCTCAAGAGCATCTGGTTGTTATCATGCCTGAAATGGTGCACGACCGTGCCATATAATTGACATCATGTATCTATATGGATATTTTACTAGGAAACAACTAGGTCCGCTTGGATCATTAGAATTGAATTCATTTTAAGAATCATAATTTACACATATATTAATTAACTTAATATAATTGTATATAGATTATATTTGTATATTATTATCGACTATACGAGAGAGATACTTATGTATTGTATTTTTACCGTGTGGGAGCGAGTTGAAGAGCGTACTATAAGTTGCAAAGTAGAAATATAGCATGGTGATCTGTAGAATCAAATTCCATCTATCACCCAATAAATTTAAGGTAGGCTAATATGTGAACTTTGGAAAGTTGTGGAATGTCACATTCCAATTGAAATAGACTAAGTTGTTAACTAGATTTCAATTCCTCAAAATGAAATGATCCAAATGGCCTCTTAGAGAAAGTATGCAAAGATGAGCAATTTTAATGGCAGGGGCGTCATCAGGTATAGGCCTGCTTTGAAAGCAAAAGGAGCAAAGCTCAAAGATGGAAAGCCCCCCTCTAATTAAGGCCTATTTTGGAAGCAGGGAGCAAACCTAGAAATAGAAAAAGCCCTCTCTAATAAATAACTAAAAGGATATCCCCATGGATTACTCACTTAGAAGAAGTCCAGGTTCTGAAGGAACTGGAGTTTCCAAATTGTTAGGCCTGATATATCCGTGCGACGGTGCCAATACCTATATACAACTACGTACACAAGGGAAAACGCAACCTGAGATTCATGTCCAAGTGTCTAACCCCCATGCACTTAAATGCAGACGTCATCCAGCTAGCTACGCACCTTATGCATGCGCAGTGTACTGCGTTACACTACATTGGAGAGGTTATTGATATATGTAGATATATAGACCTATTGTAGTTTTGGTCTAAAAAAGACCTATTGTAGATTGATATATACTTGAAATAAACACGGTCATTTTAAGCAAAATGATCAGTGTGCTGCCCTGTGTTGTCACGTTTCTTCCTTTTAATTGCTGAACGAAGGATCAGTTTTAGCACATCATCATCAATTCAGGGGGTGTTTAATTCCTCTCCAAACTTCCAAAACTTCCGTCACATCAATTTTACGGTACATGCATGGAACATTTGAGAGAGTATTAGGGTTTTGTAATACTTGGATTAATCATCAATAGACATAATCAGTGTACATATATAGACCACAAGGGGAGCCTCGAGGGACAGGCCCATGGGCCGTATATCTACCGTCTAACACACCCCCACAGTCGGAACTGGGAGCACTGCGAACATTAAGACTGTACCTAAACTCTGTAAACACTGATGTCGGAAGTCCCTTGGTGAAGATGTCAGCATACTGCGAAGAGGTAGGGACATGCAGCACACGAACTTCTCCAAGGGCAACTCGCTCACGAACAAAGTGAAGATCAATCTCAACATGTTTGGTACGCTGGTGCTGAACTGGATTGGTGGAGAGATAAACAGCACTGACGTTGTCACAATAGACGATGGTAGCTCTGCGGAGAGGACAGCGAAGCTCACCAAGTAACTGACGTAGCCAACAAGCCTCTGCGACACCATTTGCCACACCACGGTATTCAGCCTCTGCACTCGAACGAGACACTGTTGCCTGACGCTTGGCAGACCAGGAAATAAGATTGTCGCCAAGGAATACAGCAAAGCCAGAAGTCGAGCGGCGAGTGTCTGGACATCCTGCCCAGTCAGCATCAGAGTATACTGTAAGAGTGTCTGGTGCACTGCGAGAGAGGTGAAGACCAAGATCCTGACTTCCCTGCAAGTATCTGAGAATGCGCTTCATAGCAGCAAGATGTGGTTCTCTGGGGTCATGCATGAACAAGCACACCTGCTGCACTGCAAAGGCAATATCTGGACGAGTAAAGGTGAGGTACTGCAAGGCTCCGGCAATACTGCGGTAATCTGTAGCATCTGTCACAGGTGTTCCATCAGCCGACAATTTATGGTGAGTCTCCACAGGAGTACTGCAAGGCTTGCAGTCACGCATGCCCGCCCTGTCCAGAATATCCAAAAGATACTGACGCTGGGAGAGGAACAGGCAATCACCTCGGCGCTCCACGGAGATGCCCAAGAAGTGATGCAGTGGACCCATATCAGTCATGGAGAATTCCTGGCGAAGAGCGGAAATAATCCGCTGAAGAAAACCTGACGACGAAGCTGTGAGCACAATGTCATCAACATAAAGCAGGAGATAAGCCACTTCACTGCCTTGATAGTATGTGAATAAAGAGGCATCCGACTTCGACTCAACAAATCCAATCGAAGTGAGGAAAGTGGCAAACCGAGTGCGCCAAGCACGAGGAGCTTGCTTCAGCCCATAGAGTGACCGGTTGAGACGACAGACATGGTGCGGCTGCGATGAATCAACAAACCCTGAAGGCTGAGAGCAGTACACTGTCTCTGTAAGGTGACCATGGAGGAAGGCATTCTTCACATCGAGCTGGTGCATAGGCCATGAGCGAGAGAGAGCCAGGCTGAGAACCACACGGACTGTAGCAGGCTTCACAACAGGGCTGAATGTCTCATCATAATCAACGCCAGGACGCTGAGTAAAACCGCGCAAAACCCAGCGAGCCTTATAGCGATCGAGTGTGCCATCGGCCTTGAACTTGTGCCGAAAGACCCACTTGCCAGTGACAATGTTGACGCCAGGAGGCCGAGGCACTAAAGTCCAGGTGTCATTGGCCTTGAGAGCGTCGAACTCGGACTGCATGGCTGCACGCCAGTTCGGATCAACAAGTGCAGTCCGAACGGACTGCGGTACAGGAGACAGAGCAGCAGCACTGAGGTTGAGGCGATCAACCGGTTGCACGAAGCCGGACTTCCCTCGAGTGCGCATGCTGTGCTCGTTGGCCACCGGCGTGATGGCGAGTGGCGCTGTGGAAACAGTGCGCCGGGTACCACTGGCAGCAACCTGCGGTGCAGGGGCAGCGGTACCAGACGGAGCGCCAGCGCTACTGGCAGCAACCTGGGGCGGCGAATCCCCAGGGGCAGCAGCACCGGTGCTAGCTGGGGCGGCGTGAGCGCCGGCGGAGGCGCCGGGAGTGCCCGGGGCGCTACTGGCAGCAGCCTGGGACGGTGTATCCGCAGGGGCAGCAGCGCCGGGAGCATCATCTGCGACGGTCGGGGTACCTGCAGCAGCGACACGAGGCCCGATGGGCAAAGTGACAGTATCCTCATCGCTCAAAAAAGTGAGGGTGTTAGGATCAAGTGGAGATGTAGACATGTTGGCGAATGGAAAGGAGGACTCATCGAAGATGACATGTCTAGACACAATGATCCTATTGGAGTGAAGATCAAGACACCTATAACCTTTATGATCCTCGGAATACCCGAGAAAGACACAAAGAGTGGAGCGAGGTGAGAACTTGTTTGCAGCAATGGAAGACAAGTTCGGATAACAAGCACACCCAAACACACGGAGATGATCGTAGGACGGGGAAGTGCCATAGAGCGCGAGGTAAGGTGTGCGGCCAGCTAAGGTTTTTGTGGGGTGACGGTTGAGAAGATATGTGGAGGTATGGAGAGCGTCAGCCCAGTAAACGGGAGGTAAGCTAGCCTGAAAAAGAAGAGAACGAATAATATTATTGATCGTTCGAAGAACGCGCTCGGCACGACCGTTTTGTTGGGATGTGTAGGGGCACGACATGCGGAGAGTGGCGCCATGGGTGAGGAGGAACGTGCGGGCCGAGGAGTTGTCAAACTCGCGGCCGTTGTCGCACTGGACAGCCTTGATGGAGGCGCCAAACTGAGTGCGTGCAAAGGCAAAAAAGTGGGACAGCAGCTCAAATGTGTCAGATTTGAGGCGTAAGGGAAATGTCCAAGCATAGTGAGTGCAATCATCTAAAATAACAAGATAGTATTTATAACCCGAAGCACTTAAAATAGGAGATGTCCAAAGATCACAATGAATAAGATCAAAAGGTTTGGACGCACGACTGGAGGACAAGCTAAAAGGAAGCCGTACATGACGACCTAATTGACAAGCATGACATAAAGGTTCAGTCGTGCACTTATTACATGAAATGACATTGGAACTAATAAGCTTAGACAGAGCATCAGACCCTAGGTGACCTAGACGGCGATGCCATAGGGTAGACGTGGATGTAGAGGCGGCGAGGGCAGTGGTGCTGGTGGCAGGTGCAACAAAGAATGGGTATAGGTCACCCGAACTGTTACATCTGGCGATCACGCTCCGTGTATGAAGATCCTTCACAGAAAGACTGAACGGATCAAACTCAATTGAACAATTGTTATCAATGGTAAAACGACGAACGGAAATTAGATTCTTAATAATGCCAGGAGCAACAAGAACATTAGAAAGAACTAGTGACCGACGCGGTGTGACAAAAGAGGAGGACCCGACGGAAGTAACGGGGAGGGACGCACCGTTACCGACAATAATTGATGAAGGATAAGAGGATGAGGGACAGGAGGAGGTGAGTATACCAGCGTTGTTTGCCATGTGTGAACCGGCGCCCGAGTCGATGTACCACTCGTTTGAAGGAGAGGGCACGTTCAGCGACAAGGTGCTGAAGTTGTCGATGAGGGAGCCTTGATTCCACGATCCGCCAGCCATGGGGGTCCACGGCGCCTGCTGCTGCTGCTGCGCCATGGGCGAAGAAGGCACGCTCCCATAGCCGAAGCCGGGCGGGACGCTCGGCGCGCCCTGCTGCAGCATCTGCTGCGGCGCGTAGACGTGCTGCTGCTGCGCGTGGAAGGCGGCCGGCTGCTGTGGCGGACGATAGATGGCGCCGCCGGGGCCGTAGGGGTACGGCCAGAACTGAACCGTGCCACCCCACGGGTTGGGGATGGGGTTCAGCGGTGGTGGAGGGCCAGGCCGAGGGCCGCTGGCGGAGCCACCCGCACCAGCGCCGCCCGCACCGGCGCTAGGGCCGCCATGCCCGCCGTTGCCGTTCTTGTTCTTGCCACGACGGCGGTTGTTGTTGCGTTGCCCGTCGGTGCCGCTGCCGGAAGGGGCGCGCCCCTGGCCGCCGCCCGATTGCCCGCTGGAGGGCTGTTGCGGGGCGCCGCCGCCGGAGGTGTAGAGGGCGGCAGGAGGGGGCGGATCGTCGGCAGCCGCGTCCTTGAGATCAACCTCCTCGAGAAGGAGAAGGTTCCGCGCCTCGTTGAAGGTGGGGAAGGGGCGCTGGAGTTTCAGATGCGACATCATATGGCGGAAGGTGCCATTGAGGCCGCGGATCAGCGTCATCACCAGCGTCCGGTCGCCGACGGGATCGCCGAACTCAGCGAGGGCGCTCGCCATCGTCTCCAACCGACGGCAGTAGTCGGTGATGTTGAGGGCGCCCTGCTTGAAGTTGCGGAACTCGGCGGAGAGGAGGAGGGCGCGTGATTCACGCTGCCCTAGGAATTCGTCGTCGAGGGCTTTCCAGGCGACGCGAGCGGAGGGCTCCTTGAGCATGACCTGCTGCTGAAGATCAGCGTTGATGGTGACGTAGATCCACGACAGCACGGTGCAGTCCATCTGCGCCCATGCGGATCGCGTGGGGTAGGCCTCATCGGAGAGGACGTGATCCGTCAGCGCGTACTTGCCGAGAATGACGAGGAAGACTTTGCGCCACCGATCGTAGTTGTTGGTGACGCGATCGAGGGTGATGGGGATCAGCACCTTGATGTTGACGACGGCGAGGGCTTGGGCGTGGACCGCGGCGTGCTTGGCCTCGAGTGCGTCGAGGGCCGCCTCGCGATCGGCCGCAGCCGTGGCGGCGGCGGCGGCGGCGGCGCGCGCCGCGCGCTCCTCCTCAGGCAGAGCGGCGTCGTCGGCCATGGGAGAGGGGGAGCCGGCGAGGGACTCTCAGCGGCGGCGTGAAGTGCACCGGCGAGAGGCGCTGCGGCGGCGGCTCCTAGCGGAAGCGAGATCGAGAACCGATCCGTGATACCATGAGAGAGTATTAGGGTTTTGTAATACTTGGATTAATCATCAACATTAAATGTAGACGAAACTTTTGCATGTTTGCACAGTTTGCATGTAAATCGCGAGACGAATCTTTTGAGTCTACTTGGGCTATAATTGGACACTTATTGTAAAAGATTCCTCGCTGCTACAGTGCCAAAACCCCAAAAATTTTGGGATCTAAACACCCTCTCAATATTCGACAGAACGGTCCTGGAAACAGTATCAGGAATACATGGTCGGGATACATGAGAACATAGAACACAATGAGCTACTATGACCACACAAATTTTCACACATCAGATCTGTTGAACTCACATTGCTAGGTCATATGGCTAGGGGTTGCTGGAAACCATTATTACTTCCTGGCTTCTAGAAGTAGTACAAAAAAAGGGGCACAAATAAAACTCAAAAAAAAAAAAAAAATCAATGCAAAGCAATGAAAGTGAAATAGCATTTTCTTCTGGCCTCCAGCTTGAAAATCTTATGAGAAACTCTAAGGCTGTCCCTCGCCGAATCCAGATCCGTTGCCGTTACCACCACCGGTGCCACCATTGCGACCACCACCCATACCACCACCATTGCCAGAAGCATCTGCACTTGCATACGGCGGTGTGGCCGAGGGCGGGTCGCCGGAACTAGCCTCACTAGAGCCGGATCCCGTGCCACCTCCGGTACCATAGCCACCAGAGTCTTGGTTCTCCGAACCTTGTCCACCGCCGCCGCCACGACCGATGCCCCCAGCTTGAGTAGACCCGCCATTGCCGTAAGATGACCCTGTGCTATACTGGCTGGAACTGGATCCCAACCCAGACCCACCACCAAACGCAGAACCACCAGACTGTGACCAGCCACCGCCTTCACCTCCGCCTCCAGCACTTGCATAGGTTCCATCCTTACTACTCTCACCAGATCCCGAACCAAGTCCATTCCCTGATCCTCCACCGTTCTGATATGCCCCACCATCGCCCCCTCCTGTTCCCGACCCTTGAGAACTGGAGTATCTAGCAACCCTAATGGCGTCACTTAATCCAATGCTCAAGAGAAGAAAGAGGCTAAGTGCTACAAGACTGTTGGTGCTAGCCATTGCGACTTGCGAGCTTAGCAAAGTCTGACAAGCTAGCGAAACTGGTGAACCGGCCAAGGACTGCATGCATATTTATAGCATTATGGATGATGTTGGTGACGGTTTAACTTCCAAACCCAAGATATAGCTGGCGGTGTACATCGAAGTATGATGAGTGCATCAGAGGAGCTGACTTTGGATCAAAATTATAGGAGAACTCTAGTATTTAAAGTAATTGCTATCTACAATGCTTAAGCAGCATGTACAGATCAGCTACAGATAATTGTGGACCAAAATCTGGTCCCACACCATACTCGATCAGTACCCAAAGTGCTAGAGCATATAGATCACAAATAGATTATTTTGGCGTGAATCTGTAGAAATTGGACTTCTGCCCAAAAATGTAAGTATCACGCTTACATAGTGAAGAAAGGCTAGATTTATGAGCAAACCAACAAATAATACCTATCATGTTTTACGTGATGATTAATGGCTAGTTTCACGGCCTAAAAAATGCATGGCCCATTGAAGTTCTTTGTCTAGGATGTAGTCAGTCATGGCATGAACGTCAGTGGGTTGCCCTAGATTTGCGGCAAGCCTATGGTGCCACCTCTGGTCATCAAGTGATGAATGACAACATCTGGTTTAAGAGATATTAGGTCGTCAAAAGGAGTGATCGATGACCAAAGTGAAAGATGCATTGGTTTTGTTTGTTTGGATTGCTCCCAATCGCTGTGTCCCGTTACATTCATGATTATGAGAGAATTAAGCCTTATTTACATGCACTTCTCCAAATTCCAAAATCCCCATCACATCGAATGTTTGGAAACATGTATAGAGTATTAAATATAAATGAATCTTTTGCATGTTTGCATAGTTCGTGCAAATCCACAAGACGAATTTTTTGAGCATACTTAGGCCAATTATTGCAAAAGATTCCTACATGTGCTACAGTGTCATTTTCGGAAAAAATGACTTCTAAACAGGCCCTTACTATATAGCTCTGGAAGATAGCTTTAGGGCCTATTTAGTTGCAGAAAATTGAGACAAAAAGTCACTGTAGCAGCTGGGGAATCTTTCCAATAAGTGTCTAATCATGGTCTAAGTAGACTTAAAAGATTTGTCTTGAAAAAGCCAGATAAAAGGTACAAACATGCAACAACTGTTACTTTCATTTAATGCTCCATACATGCGTAAACGACAATTGATGTGACGGGAAATCTTGCCATTTTTTTGGCAACTAAACAGGGCCTTAGGCCCATTGTGGCACTAAATGTTGACCATAGGCATTATTGGATCCACTACTACAAAAAATCTTTTGCGAGGCGTGTTGGATTTTTTTTCCACAGCGGTCAGGAAGAATAACTGCCTCGGTAAATGTCAGCATTAACTGAGGCGGTCACTTTTCATTTACCGTGGCGGTTACAAGCAACCGCCTTGCAAAATCGATTTTCAGGAGGCGGTTATATGTAATGTGTCTGCCTCGTAAAATAGAGCTATTTTAGGAGGTGGTTATTTATAAGAGGACCGCATCGGTTAAAAGGCGAAGCCCATTTTGGTTTGGAAAAAGCCCAACTCGGCCCATTGCATGGCTCAAGTATATATACCAAGTCTATGGTTTAGACACTCCCCACTTCTCACTCCCTCAGCCGCCCACCTCTCGGGCTCCCTCTCCCTCTCGGGCTCCCTCTCCCTCACATCCTCGTCCACCTGTCCGGCTCCCTCTCCCTCTCCCGTGACGTCCCCTCCCTTCCCCTCTCCCATGGTGGCGCCTCCTCCCTTCCCTTCCTCCTCTCCATGGCGGCGCGCAGGTGTGGCACCCGGGGAGACATGGCTGCGGCACCCCGACGGCGCAGCCACGGCACTCCGGCGACATGTGGGCTCGGGGCCGCGGCACCACGGCAGTGCGTGGGCTCGGGGCCACGGCACCATGGCGGCCGCGCGGGCGCACCACCCCTACGGCAGGCCCGGGCTCGGGGCCGCGGAACCCCGGCAGCGGTGTGGGTACACCACCACGGCAGCGGCGCGGGCGCACCACCACGGCGGCGGATCCGGCCTCCCCGGTGGCGGATCCGGCCTCCCCGGTGGCCACCACGGCAGCGCCCCTCTCCCTCCATGCACCGGCGAGCAGGGATCTCGGCGAGCTCCTCCGACCTCCCCCGTGGCGGATCCAGCCTCCCCGGTGGTGGATCCGTCTTCTCCGGCGACCACCACGGCGGCGCGAGGCTCCACGGCGGATGACGCGGCGGCGGCCAAGTCCAGATCCGGCCCTAAACGGGCCTAGATCTGGGCTTTTTCAATTTTTTTGTTTTTTCGTGATTTATGGTGGCGGGCAATCAACTGCCACGGTAAATCGCATGACCTTAGCTTCATGGCGGTTTGATAAACTGCCGCGGTTAATCAAATGTGCCCGCTAGGTTAAGTTTTTCGGTAGTAATGATCGCTCCATAACCTACATCTGGCCTATCACCTCTGGCCTCGACACCAGTCCTCGTCACAACGGTGGACATCCACCACACTTGAGGACTGTGGGGGTATAGACCCGTATACCCGCATAGTGCTATATAGGCCACGTCATCCAATGAGGTTCAAGCTGCTAAGAACGTGTCGTCTACACGTACTCAAGAAGATCACGTATATCTGCCGATCAGAAATCTTAGCGGCCAAGCAAATAGCTTTCCTAGTATCTAGTTGATTAGTTTCCTTGTTGGGCTAGGATTGTAATCTAATATACATGGTAAAACTGACTTGTAACATTGCTCCCCGGACTATATATGACGAGTAGGGCTCCCCTCAAAATAGATCAACCCATAGCAATACAATCCACAAGAACACAGGACGTAGGGTATTACGTCTCGCGGCGGCCTAAACCTGTCTAAATCGTGTGTCCTACTCTCTCTGTGTTACTATGGCACGAGTGAGTTCTGTTTCAAACTGGTTTACACAACTATGTCTAGACTTTGAAATTGAATATGAACAATAAATGGTGATGGTTTGCATTTCATTCAGCGTAGATCACATTTAAACCGCGTAAGATTAAAGTTCGATGGTACATTGTGTCATGTCTTTTAATTGATTGATGCATTTCGAATTCCAAGTGCACACAATCGAGCCTAAATTGACCTTGGGGTAAATTGGTATTTTTCCATGCTACACTATTGTAGATTTGATTTGTAAAGATGCCTCTTCTTTAACAGAGAGGCTTGATCTAGAACCGTCGCTACAAATGGTTTCTGAAATTAGCCGCCTCTACAAGTGCTTCAACCTACTGAGTCGGCTCTAGATGCAGTCGCGTCTAGACATAGGTGTAGGTCAGTAAAAATTAGGCTGCGTTTAGTTTGGAAGTTTTGGGAAGTTTTGTAACTGTAGCACTTTTGTTTGTATTTGACAACTTTTGTTCAATCATGGTCCAAGTAGACTCAAAAGATTCATCTCGAGATAGCCAGGCAAAAAGTACAAATATGCAATAGGTGCTACTTTATTTAGTGCTCCATGCAGACGGAAAGTACAATCGATGTGATGGGGAGAGAGAAGGAAATTTTGTGAACTTTTCAAATAAACTACAATTGATGTAGACGCAACATGATATTTCGGTAGATATGGTAACTTCAATTGGTGGAGAACTTGATGTAAATAATATTGAATTCAAACCAAGACTAATTCGAACCCCACAACCATAACACCATTGTTCCATTGGTTATCAATCACACATAACGAGATTGACCTCGCCTAAAAAGCTTTCCTGCAACTGAATCGAGAGAACACAAGCAAGAATTGGATGAACACAATCTTAAACTGCATGTACTAATAAAGTATATGATTTGATAAAATGTCCAAGACTTGGCTCAAAACACTAGGCAGTAAAGGCGAACAAGATCAAGGATAGGGGGTCCTAGTTCACCGTAAGCAATCTTGGCGATACTGTTGCAACAAACAATATTAATGTCTGTTTCACAAGGATAACACGAATACAACAAACCCAAACCCTAGTGATGCTAGCTACTCCCTCTACCCGAAAAAAACATGCAATTCTAGCAGTAACACATTTTAGTGTATCAACTTTGACTAATTATAGATACAAACAATTATAAATATTTAAAATATCAAATAAACACCATTATATTAATTATATATTTTTATAATATATTAATTTAGAGCCATAAATAAGGATACTATTTACTAGAAAATATATGGCTGAGGCTCTTTAATAATTACTCCCCTCAGGCATGAGCCTTAGGACGCACCCGTAATGGGCTCTAATACCATACACAGGCCAAAGGACGAAAATATGGTATCGCACCACCCTGACAAATTTGGGGTGCCTGGCTTATTTCGATAATTCTTGTTGACTCAATCAAGATGAATTTTGACGTCAAACCAAATCCATTTTTAGATTTTTAAATTATATTTCCATTCATACGTGGACTGTCAAAAAATGGAGATGCACGCTAGGCGTTGGTTTTTTCCAGGATTGCTATTGGAATCTGTGGCAGATCCAGAAACGGACCATGGGGGGCTAAATAATACAAGGCTCTAGATCATAGTAGCTATAAAGTAATATTATGACTATCAATGCAATTTCATGATAGATACAAAGATACACATATTTCGTGGACAACAAAAAAAGAAAAAGAAAAAGGTTCATTCCAGCCAAAACGGGACCAGTGCAGAGCCAACTCCACCACTGGCCCATATGCATGCATTCATCTGAACAAAAAAAAAATCTTGGAGTTGCTGGGCTTCAAAATTGGAGACGATGAAATGGACTTTTAATTGGGCTGTGGCCTGTGAAGAGAAAGATGTTGAGCTGAAAAAAGAACATATTTCTATTTCTCAAAGAAAAAAAACGAAAACATACCCTACCTTTCCTGGCCCACCAGCGGGGCTGCAGCCCCCCTGCAGACGATCCGCCAATGACTGGAATCCAAGACGGAGTCCAGCTTGAGTTGGACTAGGCGATAGATTGGACGCCCATGCAGGTCCTCCTGCTCTCCTTGGCTTGAACTTTCTGGAGTGATGTCGTCATCATATATGTGGCAGTCTATTTCTGGCTTCTTGTGGACTCTAGATAATGCAAAATCAGAAACAATCTAAAGGGGAAACAAAAGTGTACCTAACGGGCAACTCGGTCTCTGATACCATTTGATAGCACGATCTTCCAATAGGTATGGTAACTTCAATGGGTGAAGAACTTGACATTCATGATCTAGGCTACAAACCAGATTAATTCGGACTTCTTCAATCATAACATCGCTGCTTTGTTGGTTATTAACCACGCAAAACACAATTGACCTCGCCTAGAAAGCCTTCCTGCAAGCAAATCGAGAACACAAGCTAGAACATGATGAAGGCAATCTAAAATTGTAAGGATGAATAAATTATATGAGTTTGATAAAAGCCTCAAGACTGATTCTAAAGGATAGTTGCCACATGTAAAGAAGATCAAGAATAGAGGCGTTGGTTCACAGCAAGTGATCTTAGCGATACAGTTAGAACAAACAATGTCTATTTCACGAGGAAAACAAGAACGGAATAAAACCTAAACCCTACTGAGAGCGATGATGAAAATTAAAGAGTATTAAGCATCACCCCTTGGATGGGCCCCCCTAATAGGCTCTAAGACGATACATGTCCCAATAGACCAAAATACGGTGTCGCAGTATCCTGGAAGATTCTGGACGCTGACTTGTTTTGACGATTCCCGTTGACTCAGGATATCTTTGTCGTCAAACCGAAGCCTTTGGCTAGCTTATCAAATTATCTTTCCATCCATAGGTGGATCAACAAAAATAAAGCATGTGCACTCAAATTGCTCTCCATTGCT
The DNA here is from genome assembly GCA_038502445.1 of Eremochloa ophiuroides. NCBI lineage: Eukaryota > Viridiplantae > Streptophyta > Magnoliopsida > Poales > Poaceae > Eremochloa > Eremochloa ophiuroides. Next base: position 37,575,220 of record JAHLJS010000002.1, read on the forward strand.
TACTTCTTCTCAGCCAAACCATGTGCACTCAAATTGGTTGTTGGTGCTAGCAGCAACTCTTTATAGGTGTCTAGCATTTTACACTTCACTTGTTCTTGTGCTACCTTTAGCTTCTCACTTATAGCTGAATAAGCATCAGATGCCTTCTTTTTCCTATAGTGTTTCCTTCTTAGGCTACACCGCGGTACTGGAAACCGCACGCCACGCCTAATGTGGAGGTGCACGGGCCGCACTGCGGAACTGGAAACGACGCGGTATCGTTGAGGTCGGCACAGTGAAAAGGTACATACGGCGTTCCTCTCTCTTCTCGCTATCCTCTATAGCGGGCCCACACCACTGGCCGGAGAGAGGTTGCGCCACCACGCTCGAGGGCGCACGGAGGCCGGAGGGAGAAGGAGAAGGGAGAAGGGAGCTTGAGAAGGGAGAAGGGAGCTGCCTCTGCGTGGACGAGCTCCATAGCTGGCGAGAAGGAGGAGGAAGGAGGGAGGGCAGCCGCCGGCCGCCCGCCATGGTCAGAGCCGCGCTAGCTCCCGCCACGGACGGAGCCACGCTCACCCCTGCCAAGGTCGTCCGCCGTTGCGCTCGCCCCCGGATCCCGCCATAGCTCCGCTCGTCCCCGGATCCCTCCGCCGCTCCGCTCGCCCCTGGATCTAACCGCGCTGTCGCCCGGAGGTGGAGGAAGGCCTCGCCAATAAGGGAACTCGCCTACCACGGTGCAGCAGTCGGGCGGAGTTGGGGGGAGGCCGTGCCGGGGAGAAGGACGCTGCCGCATGCGACCTCCGTGTCGGAGCTCGAGGGAGAAGGACACCGGCGAGCTGGAGGGAAGGAGGAGGAAGGAAGGAGGGGATCCGCCGCGCCAGGGCTGCCCCACCATGCTCGAGCCGCGCCGCCAGCGAGTAGGAGTGGGAGGCAGAGGGAACGAGGCAGTGCGGATAGAGGTCACCACACGGCACTTCAACTCAACTATGCTGCACTTGTAGCGTGGGCCCTGCCCCTTTAGCCTGTGGTATCGCGTCTGGGGCGGTGCGGATAGCCTTATGCCCCATAGGACGAATATTTGGATTGTCATTTAAATTCCCCCTTCAATTGTCTTAGTAGTTGCACCCTTCTTTGCTTCCTTTTCAATTTTTGCCACATATGCAGACCACTTCCTTTCACCTTGGACAACCTTCCATATATGCTTCAGCATGAAATCTTTATCATTATGTGTAGATGCATACATCTTGTCAGCCATATCCACAAATTGGTCATCACTAAACCCACTTCTATACACTACGTATTTTTAGATTCCACGTCTACACCGCTATCTACTACTCTAGCGTTGGCCAGGAACTTCCAGCTTTATCAGGAGCCCTCTACTAGAGCATTCGTTCAAAGACGAACGACAAACTTTTGCAAGCAAATAACAACAAAGTAATCTTGCTTACGAAAGCTAGAACAAATAGAAGAACAGGAACCTCTTACACCAAGTAGCAAGATGGTCGCCGAGGTACAAGCGAGGAGAGAGCCGATACATCCGGCACTCCGTCCACCCAGGGTATAAGGGTTGTCGAGCACCCAAGATAGAAGAGGTCAGGCTAGCCAACTACTCCTCCCACTCTTGCTCACTCACTCCCTAATCTAGGTAGCTAAGGCTGTAGAGCCTTCTTCTCATGTGTGAGGGGGGGGGGGGGTTGACCCTCACCTTATATAGGAGGTTGTTAGGTCGGTTGTGGGAGAATATTCCTCGAATACACCCCTTCACCGCCTTCAAGACATAAAACAAAACTACCAGAGCGAGTTGGGCCTAAGCTGCACCGACCTTAGTGCGGGCATGACAGACTTGGGCTACCTCGGCACCACCTTGCTTTGGTGGGCTGCTGGTTGGGCTTGGAGTCCTTTGATGGCATGTGTTAGCCCAACTGTAGTTGATTCTTGGGCTTTTTTCTCTCTTTTCCTTGTTTTGCTTTGGGCCAAAATGGTGTTTTGTCCTTTTTTTCTTTCTTTTGCTTCTTTTGGCACCATTTCCATGTGATTTCATGTTTGTCCAGCAAAACAAGTGAACTACTCTCCAAAACTAGTGGAATTGGTTAGTTATAACATCTATTTATATTGTTTTTGGTGAATTCTGTGCTAATGTTGGTGGGGTAAATTCTTCACAGTGCCGATGGACCAACATAACAGTGAAAGAAAAGTGAGGTTAAGATCGATGAACCAATAAGGTCACATGATGATATGAAGTGCCAGTGGCTTCTTGCCGTTGGGTGGCTAGCTGGTTGGGGGAGTGGATATGGTAGTGTGCCTCCCCTTGCTTCTCCAGAAAGCTCTCTCCCCCCCATTTTTAACTCTTGCAGAAATAAAATTAGGGTTTTTCCTCCCCTCTTTCTCTCCCATGATTTTGAGCTAAAATTTCAAGGAGATATTGACTACCCTTTGTGGTTGTGAATGAGAGTTTGGTTTTAGATAATTGATGAAACCTAGTTTAATGATTGTTCTAAGTGTTTCATGAGATGAATTAGCAAATATCAAGATGAAGCAAGGTGGCTAGGATGGAGAAGGCCACAAGATCTAGATGCATGGTTGTGGACGATGATGATCAAGTGCTTCACTAATGAAGGAAAAGGAAAAAGACAAAAGCAAAAAAGGATGATCAAGGCATCTTTTTTATTATTTTCACTGAATCTTTGGAAATTCATAGTAAATCACAAAAAAATATAAAATAGGAAATACAATTTTGTTCGACTCTACATGAGTAGATCTACATAGTGAATTTATAATATGGTATGCTACACCTATGAATTATTTCAATTAATTGCATAAACGCATAAATCCAAAGCTATAGAAAAAACTTTGTACTAAAGCATAACATATTATATCTTCACTGTGTAGGTCTACTCATGTGGAGTCCAACAAAATTAAATTTTCTATTTTATGGTGTTTCTATGATTTTCTATGATTTTAAAATGTTTAGCAAAAATAAATAAAAAAGAGAAAAAAGACAAAACAATCATTCAAAACTGTGTAGGGGGTTATTTGACTGCTTTTGAAAAGTTCAAGGGGTAGAAAATCTAGTTTCATAGTTAGACTTTTTCCTATCTATATACCTAATAATAAAGTGGCAAAATTTCTCTTTTTTTGGTACGGGCTTCCATAACTACCACGTAACATAGAGTTTATTGTGTTTGGACTTATATGACTTATGCTTATAAGAGTTTGAATATTTCGTCTTGATATAGAGCTCGTTCTCGTGTCACCTCCACGTGATAGCCTCATAGCTTGATCATAAGTACATAGGCTTTCCCGAATCCGTGTTCTAACCTAGAACATCCCTAACAGTTGTTCGTTTATTTTTTTCATAAAAGAATATCTTTTTTCTTATGAATATTTAAAATAAAAAATATAATATTATGAATCTTTAAACCCTTAAACTTTTCATAAAAGAAAAAAAGTAAAAATAGCTATGGAAGGGAATTGGGGAGGCAAAATGTAAAAGGAGAAAAAAAATAAAGTAACAAGGATGTGGATAGGAAAGGAAACACGGGGCAATCACTTATATATATATATATGAAAAAATAGAAAGAACAATAACGAATATATAAAAAAGAATAGGAATATATTAAAAAAATAGTAATTAATGGACTCTATCAAGGTCTCCTCTGATTTATTGGGAAAAAGTAAAAATAACAATGAATCATCATAAACTGCTCAGATTTGAGACTCTTAAAAGATCATAAATTTAGATCAGAAAATAGCAGTGTAAATATAAATAAATGTACAACACTCGTATCATTGTGTTTCATTAACATTTGTTCTTCCGTTAAAATACGCGGACATGTTTGCTAAACATTAGTGACTATTGATGACTATATTGAGCCTCTAAATATTTTGAGAAATAGATGATCATTTATCTGCGTCACTGCCTCATAAAAATATATGGTGCTATGGTGCCTCATAAAAAATGCTTTTGTAGCAGTGCTGGCATGCAGCGACTCCGTCTCCGGTTCTCGCCTTCCGTCTCGGGCCTTGTCCAGTGAGTATTCCAGCGCCGCGTGCCGGCCGCATCGATCTTATTTACCCTATCGATTCCATCTCGAAATACAGGCACGATTAACGGAACCTGTCCCATACAACTGGATCCAATGATCCATGATTACTCACTTCAGATCGAACCAAATTATCTATAGCTTGCAAGTTGTTCATGGGTTGCCTCGCCCGATATTGCACTATTACTACGAAGTACTATTGAATAGATGCTTTATTATTCTATATTCCTCAAGCCAGAAACTTACTTGGTAGGAGTACTCATATGTGCATCAGACGATGGAATCCCATCGTCGATCAAGATGGGTACTCGCTATAGGATCTGTCGCTTGCTTCCTGTTCATTTTGACTGTACTGTAGTACAGGATGGGCAATCTTTTCGGGCCTTGTGAGTCGGAGAATCGACTACGAAATCCTAGGTCAACTATAGGAGTATACTATATGATGCTGCTGTAGTTTAATTTACCACCAGTTCGTCTCTCTTTGTTTGCGAATTCCCGTGACCAAGTTTACTGCATGCAATGCATGATGCATTATTGCTGAAAGAAAATAGGTGCAGGCTCTGCCCGCAGGGGTTGAATCCGTGGTCGCCGTAGGGTGGTCGCAGCGCGATCATCGAGCCGTGTGGAGTCAAACGCTTAGCTTGATCAAATTGAACTCTACTCGCTTGGTTTAATTAATTTGGCTTGGTTTAATTAATTTACCGTTTTAAGACCTCTACTCCCTAGGACGCTAGCTAGGTCATACTAGCACGATCAGTACTGAAAAGGAGTGTAAAGGGCTCGAAGGTAGCTGTGGTGCTGCGCTTGATCAAACTGCACCGACGAGAAGAAAATAGGAGTATAAGCAAATAAATCATAATCCAGTCAGCAAACGCTGGATCAAATGTTGTCATGTTCTAGTGTACTATAGAGAGTATGCCGCGTGATGTGATTCTTTCCTTTTTTCTGGTCCAAAATTGATGAAAAACTGTACTAGTAGAAGAGAGTACTGTACTTAGTGATGACTTGCACTTGCAGCAAGCCATTGATGTTTAACAGGGTTCAGGGCCCTGTCTTGTCACTTCAGTATCGTGAATCTGAAGTTGAACAATGATGGAGTAATGTCTCATGAAGTATTACTGTTGTCGGTGAGAATCTCTTAACTTCGACAGAATCAAAGCAACTGCTAGCTAATTAATTCCAGAGACTTCTACAGTGCTGCAAGCTAGCTGCATCAATCCATTGGCATCAGAACTATTTAAAATAGGATTTTAAGAAATCGCATCTTTCAGAGAAAAAGATGCTACTGTTTTCTTTATGGCTGTGGTCAACAGTGCCACCCAGATTACAGAATTCTCTCTCTCTCCTGAAGTCCTGATCGGATCTCATCGCACATGCATTGAGACACCCATCTCCCAACCCAACGCGGAAACCCTGAAAGATCGCGTCCATGCACGACCTCCCACAGCTATAAATACCCATGCAACGCAGCGGGTCACCATCCACCTCGGCTCACTCACTGCACTGGCAATGGCTACCAGCACCAAGCTCGTGGCCCTTGGCTTTGCCGTCCTCCTGAGCATTGGGTTCTCCAATGCAGCGAGGGTAGTTAGTAGGGTTGGTAGTCATGCCGAGGCTGGAGGTGGCGGTGGCGGTGGCGGTGGCGGTATCGGCTCCAATGGGGGTGGGTATGGCGGCGGGTCTGGCGGCGGCGGTGGTTTTGGCATAGGCAAGAGCACGGGGGACTGGTGGAACAATTTCGTCTCCAGCATAGCTGGTGGTGGTGGAGGAGGACAAGGCGGAGGTGGTGGCACCAATGGCGGTTCCGGGTCAGGCGGTGGGTCTGGCTATGGTTCCGGCAGCAGTTCGACTGCAGCCTCTGGCCCCAGCAGTGGCAACTACGCCAGCGCTGAGGGCAAGGGCGCCGGTGGAGGCATGGGCGGTGGTGCCAATGGCGGCTCTGGCTCTGGAGCCGGTGGAGGCGTTGGCAAGGGCCAGGGTGAGAGTGGCATGGCATTGGCACCATCGGCCAATGGCTACTACAATGGCGGTGCCGCTGATGCTACCGGTGGTGGTTCCGGCGCTGGCGGCGGGCATGGCGGTGGCGCAGCAGGAGCTCCGAGCTACGGGACTGGAGGTGGCCTCGGTGGAGGCAAGGGTGAGGCCGGCAGCGACGGGTCCTGGGGTTCAGGTTACGCGCAGGGCATCGGTGCCGGCACAGGCGGCGGTGGCGGCGGCGGGACCGAAGGCGGCTCTGGTGGCGGTGGTGGCGGCGGGTCCGGATCCGGCAGCGGTGGAATCCACTGAGTTCTCCTAGCTTGCAGCAGCTGGAGCCCGGCATTAGTGCCAGTCCATTTTGTTGGTGTCGTAACTGAGTTTTCATTCCTTGGGAGTTTTGCGGTTTTCGCTTTCTCTGTTACAAGAATTAATCAGGAATAATGGGCTTCGTGATTGTAGTTCAAGTGTAGGTAGTCCAGCATGTAACTGACATACATGTAATGGCTATCTACGTACGAGCTAGTATATGCATCGTCATCTTTCGCTGTGCTCCTTTGTTGTAATTTGTTTCTCATCGATCTTTGTTACAGATCGTTGCTGGCACTTTTATCTTCCAAAAGAAAAATATATTGGAACTCTTGCAGTCTCTTGCTACACAGTACTGTACGTTGAATGTGACTATTGACTAGCTATATCATAGGATTTTATTTTCAAAATGTACGCCAGCGGCTTCATCGATCGATCCTCATTATTAAAGCGCCTTTATTTCGAGTAATCAACTAATCAGTTTCAAAATTAACTAGATTTACAGAAAATAATATCAATATTTGTGAATTAGTTGATTTTGAGTAATATAGAACTATTATATGTAATCAATCAAAATGGTGCTTACTTGATTTGGATATTAGTACCTTTCATATTATATTTTGTCCAACATAAGATTTTCTCAAAATACCAGATGTACACAACGTAGCACTGAGTCACTGACTGTGTGATAGCATAGAGCAGCTTTTATGTCGTTTCAGAGAAGAAAGGAAATAGATAAGACAACACGAAAAACCTCCATTTAGTAGCTCAATGCAAGAGACGACGACGACGACAACAAAGCCCAATGCAAGACACTATCAAATTATTACAGTCCATTGCGATAGCTAGGCTTGCTTCTATTCTAACTTACCGGTTTGGTATCCAATTCACATTGGCAGGCCCCATGATTTCAAATTGGATATATAATATACACAGAAAACTAAAAAAAAATTGTCATATGTATTGACAAGTCCTACGAGCATAGAATCTTTAATTCATACAACATTTCTAAATATTCTCAACTAATAGCTAAGAAAAAATTTACAGAATATAACTTGACAAGATGGCTTCAGAAGAGAAATGATAATATAAGGAAACTCATATCTGATGAAGATGTTGCAAGGTGATAGTTTCCCAAGAGAAATCAATGGAAGATACTTGAAAAAAGTGTTTGGCAAAAAGGCTAAGTGTCACCAAACAAAACATATGTCGCTCTTAGAACAAAATATGATAGATGTATACATTGCCCTTAGATATTAGGTGACCGATGAGTTGGGCCTCGTTGCCATTTAGTACTTTGTTCATGCTTTTAGGTTCATATTTCATTCACCTAAAAATAAGGGGTATATGTTGACACTCGAATTGGGCCCAAGCCAATTTTAAGAGGCCCATACCAGTTTGGCCCAATCTAAGAAAAACACTATAAAGTGAGTGAATGACAAAATGTTAGTACCATATTTTCAAAAAAAAAAACCAGGAAAAGACCACCCCCAACCCCCTATAAAATAAGATATACATGACCGATTGAGGATCCCAACCCATAATCGTCAAAAACAACATAAATTTAAATCTTCTATTTACCATATCTCTTCCAGCTAGGGATGAAAACAGATTGGATACGAACGGATATCACTGATATTATATTTGTTTTCATATTTCTGGTCGGATTCGGATTCGAATACGGATAGTATCATCCATGCCAGATAGCATACGATTGGATGTCAACATCATAAATATACGATTTGAGTATTTGGATACGGATACGGTATCGGATATTGAATATCCGACTTAGATATGGACAGATCTAAACACCTAAAAATGGATTCGGTCGAACGGACGATCGGATAAATATCCGTACTATTTTCATCCATACTTCCAGCCCACGGTTGTTCATCTCTTGATGCGACGACCAAGAATGGCGCCCTAGGGTTGCCAACGACCTAGGGCAACCTGGCGATGTCCTTATCCTGACGTGGTCCTTCTTATTAGGCAAGAGTTTCAACCGTTTCTTTGCTATAGTTTGCTCGTAAACTAGACGTTCGTGATCACGTAAGTGATTGGCTATTCTTTCGTGGTTTGCTAGTAAACATCTCCGTTCTTCACCATGTAAGTGTGATAGTTATTCGATGTGTCCTTTGGTCTGTAGTGACCCGGATGATTTTGCCATAGCTGGTATGTGATCCGGGATCAGTCCAGTGTCAATAAGGGCACTTTCATGAAACAACAACGATGAATTTTTTTGTTTCACATTGTTCTCTTTTCGTTGTACATGCAACAGGTCAATCCCTCCTTGTCAGTGTACAGATTCATTTATCCAGTTTCTCGAACATGTCGTTCATCTCTAGGTTGTCAATATGAAAGGTCCTAACTGACTAGAGGGGGGTGATAGCCTATAAAAATTCTTACAAACAACATTTAAAGAAAACGGTTAGTGAAATTAATAGACGGCGAAGCGAGTTTTGCGATAGCCTATGCAAAGTGTTGCAAGCCACCTACTGTTTTAGCCTATTGTATCTAAGTATACACACAAGAAGCTATGTCACTGCTCTACTCTATTCCTAGGTGAGCAACTATAAAAGAGAGCTACACAAAAGTAAATGTAAGAGAATAAAGGGTAGAGAGGTGATTTTTATATCACCGGTGTAGAGATGATAAACCAATCAATCAACACAATATGAATCCTCGGTAGAGAGAGTTGACACAAGAATTTTTATCAAGGTTCACTTACTTGCCGGCAAGCTACGTACTACTTGGAGGTTCACGTGCTAACTGGCATCACACGCCAAAACCTTCTCAAGGGTGCCGCACAACCAACACAAGATGGGAATCCACAAGCTGCGCACAATCCACTAGAGTAGCCAATTCGCGATCTCTCGTGGGGAAGGCTCAGGAACCCCATACACTTTCACCGATCGGAGGTGGAGACAATCACCAACTCCCCTTAATGATCCTCGCAGCTCCAAGCCATCTATGAATCGGCAAACTCCAAGGGTAACAAAAGAATCCGCTGCAAAAAACAGTCATCAAGTGCCTCTAGATGAATGCACTCATGCAATGCACTTGATACTCTCCAATCTCACCAAATGTTGATTATAATGCAACCAAGTGAAATGTGTGAGAGAGAAGTAGAGAGACTTATTAGCATGTAGAGTCAATGAAAATGTGCAAGAGAGATCCAAACATTACTCACAGTTTTCGGGGGCGCCGGACGCACGGTTAGTTCATACTAGCTGTTTCAATCTATCAGTTTCATGAACTCACACCGGTCCGCCGTCACACCTGACGCTCGGACGCCAGTGTCCGGTGTGGTTCTAGAGAGGTTCCAGAGAGCACATTTTCTCACCGGACGCATCCGGTGCAGGGGCACTGGACGTTCCTCAGCATCCGCCACTCCAACGGCTACCTACTGCACGCCACGTCAGAGGCACCGGACGAGTAAATAGTGTTCACAGCGCGTCCGGTGCTAAACTTCCCGTGTCTGGTGCGAAACTCACCAAGACAACCCGAGAGCACAGGGTTTACATCGGATGCGTCCGGTGCTACCCCACCGGACACTTTCTGCGTCTGGTGCTCATAGCACAGCACACCTTCAGCTTAGGGTTAGTCATCGAACGCCCGAGCTAGCGTCCGGTGCTCACGGCTCAGCGTCCGGTGCATGTTTTTTCACAGAGACATCACTGAAAATCGCTGAACACTCTAAAGTGCATGTGTGTCTCACACCTTAGTGCACGTGTGTTAGCATTTTTCAAATTGACTTTCACGGGTTTTGTTAGTACTCACTAGCATCTACATGCATATGCAATAAGTATGATCATTTATTGGCACTTTGATATTTCGCGAACGAGTTCTCCCCTCTTGATAGTACGGCTGTCTATCCTAAATGTGACCACTCTCTCTAAAGAGTCTCGATCACCAAAAGCAAAAGAGCTCATACAAAATATACATTTGCCTTGAGCTGCTAGCTTTTCTCCCTATTCCTTTCTCTTCCAAAAGTGAAGCTTTTCGACTCCTTCTTGATGATGGACTTACACCATTTGCATCGACACCGTCATAGCCCTTCACTTGTGGTCTTCACCTTGCTCCATCTTGATGTTTGCTAATTCAACTCATGAAATACTTAGAGCAAACATTAGCAAACTAGGTTTCATCAATTATCAAAACCTAACATGGTCTTTCACAATAGCTCCATGACCTCTTCACAATGATTTCATCTATCTTTACAAACATCTAGTCCATGTAGTCCTACACCTCACTTTAAGATAACATTATCGTTGATATTGTTATATTAGCGAGGAGACAAAAGAAAACACAAGGGTTATCCCAATCAACTACTATATGGGCCCTTGATGTGTATGCTCTCACATGTCTTATAGCTCTTATAAGATTTTTGTTCTCGCACTACTAAAAAATGATTTTAAGAAACAAAAGGCTTTTTACTATTGAGGCATGTCAATATACAGTCGTGCCTTTGTAGTGGCCTCCAAAATTGATTTCTAAATGCGGTGTTGTTTCCATGATGTTGATTTCTAGAGGATGGCATGGTTAGTCTTAACAATAAACCAAAATCTGATTATCGCTTGACAATCACTCATCAACACACTGCACATGAGCTCATGTCCTCCATGTGCTTTCAAAATAACAAGACGTGAACCATTCAGTTTCTGAAAACTATGAGCAAGCCATTAGAAACTTCACACATTTTTTTAATAATTTAACAGAGTTCCCGCCAGAAACTTCGCATATAATAAGCTTTTTTAGATAAAGGAACAACGTTCTGGCCTCTACCATCTGAAAACGGTACACAGCTACGATACAAACACAACCCCAAGCCATAAGGCCTCACACAGACACATCCAAAAACTAGATAAAGTCTCATAGAACTGGGTCAGCACACGACGCCAAAGCCTGACCAGGAAAAGAACTAAAACTAGCCTTCAATTCGATTCCGCGAGCTCCAACCAAATTTAGCAAAAGCCTCCATAATGCAGGTTTCCATCTTTCTGCATCCACTCCTAAATATTGGTCTGTCTTTCTCATCATGCAACACGGACCACTGTCAGATCCAGTGCATCATCCTGAAAATTACCTGCACAAATGAGTTAGAATTTGTTTTATTGAACAACACTTCGTTTCTATTCAACCATATACACTAGCAAAGTGCTGCCACTCCTAGCATAACTTGGGATCTAAACTTGGCATCGAAAGCAGACGACCAAGATTCAAATAAATCTGACATGCTAGAGGGAGGTTGAATTCCAAAAGTAATAAATAAGAAATTTCAAATAAATCTAGCCAGATAACATTCAAAAAAAGAGATGTTGGATGGATTCCTCCAAAATACAAGAACAACACTTAGTGCTTCCTTGCCAATTCCTCTTCGCTAAGTCGTTCTCTTTTGTTAGAGTGACACTCTTTCTTAGAAACCATAGGAAAACTTTAATTTTCAATGGTACTTTTAATTTTGAGAGTGGAGATTTATCCAGCAACACATTGTGATTAATCAATAGATTATACATTGATCCTACGGAGAATTTACCGTTTAGGTTTGCTTTCCAATGGAAGCTATCACTTCTGTTTGTCAGCTGAATCGGAACTACCTTGGATACCAGGTCAGTCCAGGAACCAAGTTATCATAAACCAATCCTCTCCTGAAAGAGACGTTAAGTGCTACAGTCCTTAGGACTAGCCACTGTAGCATCCTTCCTTCTCACCAGTCTGTAGAGGTTAGCGTAAATTTCCTTAAAGGATTTCTCTCCTGCCCACACATTGTCGATGGAATATCGTCGATAGTCTACCGAGGAGTATATCCAAGGTAGTAGATTGGTCAGCGAAGGTGCGCCTGAGACGAGCAAGCGTTGCACAGAAAACGCGAGACATGAGATTTATACAGGTTCAAGCCGCCGCGAGGTGTAATACCCTACGTCCTGTGTGTTGGTGGATTGTATTGCTATGAGTCAAGTTGCAGATCTCATCTAGATGTTGGATCCCTGCCCCTCCTTATATAGTCTGAAGGGACAAAGTTACAAGTAAACTAGCCAAGTTGGTACAATAACCGTGCGGTGCAGCTTTGCGGCGCACGTCTTTGTCTTTTGGGCCGGGCCAGCTTTGATGGTGCGGTCCATGTAGTGCGATGTGGGTATACGAGTCTATACCCCCACACACATCTTCTAAGAACCTAATATTCTTCCCATTTTGTAGTTTGAACACTCTCCCTTCCAGGAAGTCATACTTTACTTTCATAAGACCCGGCCCAAAAGTGAGAATCACCCGGCTTATGTTTTGTTTGAGACAATGTTTTACTTGACAAGTACTTCTTACGAAGAATACTTTGCCACAACCCATCCTCATTGATTAGTTTAAACAACCACTTACTTAGTAAACACTTATTCTGAATATCTAGGTTAAGAATACCTAGCCTACCGTAAGCTTTCGGAGTACACAAAATACTCCACTTTGCTAAGCAATATTTCTTTTTTGTGCTCATCACATTGCCAAAAAAGCGCGACCGATAATAATCTAATTTTCAAAGGACTCCCTTATGGACTTCAAAGAAAGATAACATAAACAAAGCCAAGCCAGAAAGGACTGAATTGATAAGAACTAGTATTCCTCCAAAGGAAAGTAATTTGCCTTTTCCAGCTGTAGATTTTTTTCTAGAATTTTTCTTCTATGCATAGCCAATGCTTGTTAGATAATCTCCTATGGTGCATAGGTATACCTAGATACCTAAAGGGCGTAGCTCCCACTTTACACCCAAATAAGCTAGCATAATCCTATTCCTTCTCCTTTGCAGCCCCATAGCAAAAAAGCTCACTCTTATGAAAATTAATTTTTAACCCCGACAATTGCTCAAAAGTATTCAGGACTAATTTGAGGTCCATGGCCCGTAAAATATTATGGTTCATGAAAAGGATGGTGTCATCTGCATATTATAAGATTGACAGTCCATCATCGACCAAATGGAGAACCACACCCTCAAAATTTTCGCTGGCTTTAGCTCTAGAAATTAAGGTTGCCAGCATATCTGCCACCAAGTTAAACAGGATGGGAGATACTGTCTCAAGCATCTTCTAGTTTGAAAGAAATGCCCTATATCATCATTTATTTTAATCCCTATACTTCCCCCTCTAACAATCTGATTGATCCAACTATACCACTTGGGTGAGAAGCCTTTATTCTTAACGTTTGTGTAAGAAAGACCATTTTACCTTATCATAGTCTTTTTCGAAGTCTAACTTTAAAATTACCCCATTTAAATTTTTCCGATGCATCTCATGGATAGTCTCATGCAGAACAACTCCTTCTAAAATATTCCTCCCCTTCAAAAATGCCGATTGTGAGGGTTGGATTACCTTTTGAGCCACTAGTGCCACTCGGTTAGTCAACACCTTAGTAAAAATTTTAAAGCTAACATTTAACATACAAATGGTGCGGAACTGTTGGATTTGCGTTGCTTCTTTTTGCTTTGGTAAGCTTAAATGTTAATTTATCCAACCTTGTTTAGGCTAGTATGGATTTTCTTCAGAGAAGGTCTCATAATATTCAGTTTTTTTTGCTTGATCATAATATTCAGTTAATTATCTACTAATTGGGCTGGTAAAAAAAACACCACAGTGAACGGAAATCTATCCATGCATCACTTTGCATATCAAGGTGACAGTCGTTGACTGATAACCTTTAAAGTTTAAGCAATGAAAAATTCAGAAGATGAGCATCTAAGAGATCTAGAGCGTACTAGTACTACCAGTAGTAAGAACAGACACCAAGTTAAGTCGGCAGAAGAAAAAAAAGGACCATGAGACCCACGCACGGAATCTTCTGAAATCTCGTATTAACTGCACAAGGTCAACACCCAGGATGCGAGCTTAAACAAACAATTTTGTTTCCGAGTCGTGCATCTGATGCGTTAATGGCCACCGCCCACCGAGATTCATGACTATAAATAACCATACAAACCGACGCTTAGCATTCATCTCAGTATCACTTCCACTCCACATCAGCTAACTTACCAGGATAGCCATGGCTTCCAGCAAGCTCCTTGCGATTGGCCTCGTCGTCTTACTAAGCATTGGGCTGTGCAATGCTATTAGGGTGGTAAATCACGCCACTACTGAATGGCCAAGGCGGTGGAGGTGGTGGAGGTGGCGGGAGCGGAACCGCCTATGGCTCTGGCTCTGGCTCTGGCTTCGGCGATGCTGAGGCGTATGATGGCAATGCCCAGTCCCCGAGCTCTGGCCACTCGTATGCCAGTGGATCCGGTGAAGGTGGTGGTGAGTGGCAAGGTGAGGACGAGTGCGCGTCTGGTTATGGAGGAGGCGGTGGATCTGGTGAAGGCAATGGTGACTCAGGTAACTCCTACACCAATGGGGCTGCAAATGCCAGTGGAGCTGGTGGCGGCGGCGGCGCTGGTGGAAGCAACGGGAATGGCAGCGGATCCGGTGGTGGCAAGGGAGTTGGGGAAGGTGGAGCCGATAACTATGGTGCCTATGGCTCAACCTTTGCACATAGCGGTGGCGCCGGGGGTGGGGGCGGAGGCGGTCGTAATGGTGGGTTCGGCGCTGGCTCCGGCGGCGGATCAGGGAAGAGTGGTGGTGCCGCATCAGGTCATAATTAGCAGCTCCAACGGATCATCACCAACTTAATTAAAGTATTCCATTTGCTTGAAATAATTTGGTCTTGGCGGGACGATGCATATGTTCGTTCCATCTAGAACCACGGTCGTTATTTTTCTCTCTATGTAGGTCAAGTGTGGGAATATAGTTATCGGTTAGTAGTTCTTAGTCTTGGTAATAATCAGGCAACCACTTGTTCGTAACCCATGTGTTGGTTGCAATCAGCGAAATGTTCATGTTAAAATGTTGCTTTCACCATTTCAGTGTCTTCAAGACTATCCACGCACGCAATACTAAATGAAAAGGATTGTGATGAAGAGGAACCTGCTTGTTCAAAGTTTAAAAATCATTCTCACTTTGTACCCTGATTGTGACTCGGGAAAAAAAATCTGTTAACTAGCTTTGTAGATTTGTTTGACATATGCAATTATGTACGAATCCAGAGTAGAGTCGTACAATAAATAACACTCCTATTCTAACCATGACATCATCCTTATTCTCCGCCCATGCCTATTTGGAATTCATCCTTAGATATGCACAGTTATCTCTCAGCTCTTTATTTTTGAAATATTATCTTTATCGATGACATTCTATTTCAAGAGCCGAAGAGTTGTATTTCATCTATGCATACTCATCATGTGGATGGATTCATATGCATATGACCTATATTTTGTTACCGCCCTTTGTACAAAATATAGCCGATGAATGTTTGCAACCATCGTGCTATGAAAAGACCCTCCATATAATTTACTTTATTGGCTTTAATACGTGTGGGGAGGGGGTGGTTGGCATGTGTTTTAGATTTACCTCATGGATGTGACAATACGATTAATTAGCTTGCAAAGGGCAAAGCTTTGGCATGATCATTATTTTTCTCATAATGGTGCTATTTTAGACATCAAATAATTAAACTACATTTGCACCAATGTTCAAGATGAATGTGAAGTTTTCTTATTTCGCTTGGCAGTAATGCATTAATACATGGAGGCAAAACATGTTTAAGCCTTTTGGATGATTGTTTACTAATGGTAGAACAAGTCACCGGTGTGTTTTGATGTCTTCAAGTATCGCCTAATGCACATTTTGGTCAATACCTTGACATTATTGTATATATTGACAATTTGCAAATTTGGCACAATTTAAGGCACAAAACAGTCACTAGTACATGAAACGCTCTACGCTGACGCTACTGTTTAATTTGTACAGGCGGTTTCAGTTACGGGCCACCAGAAAAAAACGGTGGGGCCAGAGTTAAGAACAGCCATTGCAAATCTATTTGCACCGACGGTTTTCTTAAGAAAACTGCCTAGTAGAAATGTCCTATTTCTACTGGCGGCACAGTTAAGCCAACCGCCAGTGGAAAATCATTTCTACTTGCGGTTCACTTAAAGGAACCTGCCAGTAGAAATGGCCTATTTCTACTGGCAGTCAAGTTAAGAAAACCGCCTGCACTAATTTATTTCTACAGGCGGTTTATTAAGTGAACCGCCTATGCTAGATCTGGTATAAATACATATTCTTCCTCCCCGAGCCGAACAGTAACTCGCAGCCAACTTCCATAGTTGGCGATTTTGGAGGTCCACACTTCACCAAATACAAGGGGGAGGTTTTGATCTTCATTTCTTGGAAGGAGATTGCTAAAAAAGATTAGTTTACATATCTCTAACCTCTTTTTAACCATTCTTTGCTCCATTTAATCATATTTTGGATCTAGGGTTTCACCATGGGCTAGGGAGAAGAATAACTAGGTTATTGTCTTTTTTTTCTTCGAATGAGGTTGCTCAATATGGTTAGATGAAGTTTCTCCTCTCTCTTGTCATGATCGCTTCTTAGTTTAATTAGTTTCTCATCTATCTCAACATGCATGGTTAGTTCTCACCTCCATTAATGGTGTGTTATGCATGAAGAGAGAGAAAGAAAATGTCCTCTATTTAGTTTGTTAGTATATCTTTATGTTTAATTTGTTAGCTATGTTTTAATCATATATTTATCTTTTTCAGTGTATATTAATTAGTTTTAATTGCATCATAAAATAATATAAGCATTTAATACATGTTTGTATGACTTTGCATGTAGTAGTATGATTAACATGATTTAATGGAAGATTATAATACTAAATTGACACATGCATGTGTAGTAGTATATACATGATTTAATGGAAGATTATAATAATAAATACCCATTCTTCCTCTCCGATCTAAGTAGTAACTCGCAACCACCATTATTGTCTCTCCTTTCATTTAATTTGTTATTTACAGGTAATGATGGAGAGGTCATACTGGATGTATAAGTTACCAAGAATCGATCCATCATACGTACCTGAGGTCAACAGGTTCTTTGATGCTGCTAAGAGCCATGCTAGGAGAACAGACATGAAGCACATATATTGTCCGTGCACAGACTGCAAAAATATTGTTGTGTTTGATGATACAGAACCAATCCTTTCTCATCGTGGTCCGTCGAGAATTTTTGCAGGACTATTTGATTTGGATTAAGCATGGAGAGGGTAGCTCTTCACCTTATATAGCTGGAAACCGTGAGAACATCGACGCCGATGGTCTGGATAAGTTTGTAAGGGGGACACAGCAGCCTAGTACGCAGAGTGAACATGTTGTGCCAAATGTTACTGATCATGGTTTCATTGGAGGAAATATAGACGACAGAACTGATCATGTCCTGCCAGATGTTACTGCTGATGAAGATGCACAATTCTTAGATGCAATATTGCATCGTCATACTGATCCATCGATGTTCTTCATGACAGGTATGGAGTCCATAAGGAAGGCAGCAGAAGAGCTTTTTTACGATGAGTCGAAGGGTTGTACGAAAGAGTTCACAACACTGCGGACCGTGATGAAGTTGTTGCTGGTCAAAGCTAGATATGGTTTCTCTGATACTGGCTTCGATGCGTTCTTGAGTATTCTCGCTGACATGCTTCCAAAGGAGAACAATGTGCCTGCTAACACGTACTATGCAAAGAAGCTAATCAGTCCGCTTACTATGGGTGTTGAAAAGATCCACGCCTGCAGAAATCATTGTATCCTTTATCGAGGTGATGAATATAAAGACTTGGAGAGCTGTCCAAATTGTGGCGCAAGTAGATACAAGACTGAACAAAGACTATCGAGAGGAAGAGAACGTAGCCTCTGTGTCTACAACAGGTAAGAGGAAAAAGAAAGCCCAACAGAAGACCCAACAGAGTTCAAAACCCACAAAGAAAGAAAAAGAGAAAGTAGACTACTATGCCTAGAAAAAGATTCCTGCTCTGGTGATGTGGTAGCTTCCCTGTGATTGATCGATTGATGTGTTTGTTTGCAAACCCTGAGGATGCCAAGCTTATGAGTTGGCATGCTTCTGAGGAGCACAAAGACGATGGAAAGCTAAGACATCCAGTTGATGGCAAGCAATGGCAAGATTTCAATGCAAACCACCCAGAATTTGCTAAGGAACCAAGAAATATTAGGTTCGCTCTAAGTATGGATGGAATGAATCAATTTGCCGAGAGGAGCAGCAAGCATAGCACATGGCTGGTGATTCTCACCATATACAACCTTCCACCGTGGTTGATGCAGAAGCGAAAATACCTTTTGTTAACCCTTCTTATTTCTGGACCTACACAGCCTAGAGTTGACATGGATGTATTTCTGGAGCCCTTAATGGAGGACACGAAAAAATTATGGGAAGAAGGTGTCCAAATGTTGGACGAGTACCGCAAAGAGACATTTACACTGAAAGCAATTATATTTGTTACCATCAATGATTACCCTGCTCTATTCGTGCTATCGGGGCAGTTCAAGGGGAAGGTTGGTTGTGTAATATGCATAGACGAAATAGCTTGCATGTACCTAGATGAATCAAACAAGCTAGTGTACATGAGGCACAAGCGCTTCTTACCAAAAGGACACAAGTTCCGCATGCGTAAGATGGATAAGTACTTCGACAATGCAAATGAACTACATTCTACTGCTCCATTAGGTAACCCTTTGCACCTTATTCGGTGATCGTCACCATGTACAACCTTCATCCGTAGTTGATGCAGAAGCGAAGATACCTTTAACTAACTATTCTACTGCTCAATCAGGTAACAGCAAAGGTCAAAGAGTTTTTGAAATTGTCAAAGACATCAAGTTCCGTTTTCGGGAAGAAGACAAAAGATGGAAAAGCCAGAAAGGATGTGAAGCCAGCTCCAGGGGATACATTTAAGAAGATGTCAGTTTTCTTCAAGCATTTGCCATATTGGAAAGAGTTGGATGTACGACACGCGATCGATGGCAGGCACGTTCAGAAGAATGTGTTTGAGAGCATAGTTGGCATCTTGCTAGACATGAAGAGCAAGACAAAGGAAGGACTGAAATCACGTCTAGACATGGTAAACTTAGGCATCAAAAAGGAACTTCACCCTGTTCCTCTAGAAAATGAGAAGTACCACCTCCCAGCAGCAAGCTATAACCTCAACAGAGATGAGCAACATGGGATGTGTGTGTGCTGGAAGAATTTGAAAGTTCCATCTGGATTCTGCTCCAACTTAAAGAGTATTGTGTCAATGAAAGACCTTACGCTCACCAACTACAACTCACATGATTGTCATGTCATGCTGACTACTTTCCTCCCTCTTGCCATCAGGGCTATAAAGCTGGTGTTCTTAAAGATGGCAACCATGAGGCTATGCTACTTCTTCAATAAGATCCCACAGAAGGTAATTGCCCCCAACGAGTTGCCTTCTCTACAGGAATTCGCAGTGGAGACGTTGTCACAGCTTGAGATGTGTTTCCCCCCATCTTTCTTTGATATAATGGTACACCTCATGGTGCACTTGGTGGCACAAATAGAGGCATTGGGTCCCATGTATTTGCATGAAATATGGACGTATGAGCGTTTTATGTCAATATTGAATGGCTATGTTTCAACTCGTGCTCGTCCTGAGGCATCCATGATAGAGGGGTACTTGACCGAAGAGGCCATTGAGTCCGGAGGTCCTTTCTACAATGATGTCCTAAAAGACCAGATTGCAATAGGTTTGCCTCCCACACGACATGAGGGTAGGCTGCATGGACGTGGGAGGATGGGATGGAAATCATTCATCCCTTCAGATTACAAAATAGTCCTCAAGGCACACCACAGCATCCTACACTAGCTATCATTACTTGACTCTTTCATCGAGCAACACATTAATGAGCTTCGCGAACACAATCCTGGATGCACAGATGATTGGGAAATGAAAGAACACAAGCAGCGGTTTACGACATGGCTAAGTGAGCAGCAGATTCCAAATGGAGAAACAATTGAGGAAAAAACCATCTAGAAGTTGGCATCGGGACCGTCACGCCAGGTAACGACATGGCAAACCTATGACATTAGTGGCTTCACATTTTGTACCAAATCCAAGGACTAAAAGAGCATGGCACAAAACAGTGGTGTTCGGTGCGAGGCCTTAGATGATGAAACTGGTGAAATCACTACTTACTTTGGCTTCATTGAGGACATATGGGAACTAGATTATGGTACATTCTAGATCCCCGTGTTTCGATGCCAATGGATTGAAGACAAACATGTCACAGTGGATAACTATGGGCTCAGAGTTCTTGATCTAAGTAAAGTAGGTTACAAAGATGACCCGTGGATCCTTGCTAACCGTGCTGCACAGGTCTTCTATGCTGAACAGGTCCTTTCCAAGAATGAGAAGAAAAGCACCGACAAGCCCAAGCACGTAGTTTTTCCTGAAAAACAACAAGCTACAGGAGTTGACGACGTAACTGATCTGGAGGATTTTAACCAATTCAACGAAATATGTGTCTTTACGGATCATCCAATCAAGATAAAGAATGTCGAGCGAAGCATCCCACATAATTCGCTGCCATGGGTGCACCACGATGGAGAAGGAAGAACAGTTGCAGGCTAACTAGGATCATGTATCATGTAATCCATTTCGGATATAATGTGTACCAATATAATATATTAATGCTAACATGCATCTGTTCAGCACATATTAATGTCGTCATTTACCAATATGATCATGTGAAGAGCTAACCCTAGCTAGAACCTAACCTAACCCTACCTAGACCCTAGCTAAACCCTAGTTAGCTAGACCCTAGCTAAACCCTAACCCTAGCTAAACCCTAACCCTAGCTAGACCATATCCTAACCCTAACTAAATCTAGCTAGACCCTAACTAAATCTAGCTAGACCCTAGCCCTAGGTATACCCTAACTTAATTAATTAATTCCTAGCTAAATGAAACGACCTCGATTTCCACGAAGGGAAATCCACAGGCTCGAATTGTAATTCAACAGATTGCTTGGGACAATCCATGAAATTACCCAAATCTCAGTTGCCACCAGGATCCATACAACGGTAAATAAGTCTTACATAATTATTTATTACATCGCCACACTGGCGGAATCAACAATCAGAGAAGCTTTAGAAGATGCGGAAGCGATTCATCCTTCACGGCCAACTTGAGTGTAGCACGTGACCCTATTCCTCGTCATCATCTCCCTCGAAGTCGTACTCATTCTCGTCACCTGACAGCAAATTTATCAGTACGATTTGTACTGGCCACGGAGCCCACCTATGCAGCATTTGCTTTGTGGAAAGTGGATGCAAGGCTATACAAGCAGACCTATAGGCTGAGGTTTTCCTATGCAGCTGTAATCAATGTTTATTTAGTCAAGTTTTATCACCAGTTAACACCATTATCCCTTTTCCCATCACCACACCTCACATATCCACACCTCACTCTCATTCGACAGGCCCAACTCCCTCTCGGGCCTATCTCAGCGGCACACTACCACAACGTGTACACTGCCGGAAAAATGTTGTCCAGGGGGAGAAAAGAATATGCTCTCATCTAATAGTGGTTGCAGAAACATTAGGAAAGGTCCATAGCCAACGAGTTGGCTTATGTATCGATCGATCAACCATACACTCTGCAGAGGTTTTACTACTCACAAGATTAGCCATCATCGATGCTGTACAATCATCTAGGCAGAATTCCGGGTGCTTGCTTGCCTAGGTCGGTACCACCCTACCACTCAGCCCTGGGATATTCCGGATCCAACACCGTCATGCTGAGACTGGGAGACGCAGTACCGGGCCCCATCAGTGGTACTGCGCATCTAGAACGATACGGGAATCCGCCATCCGTCACCGTCCACCCTTATCACCTCTCAACCTAGCAGTAGTGGCACCGCCCTACCAAGTAGTCCAGCCGTCTCCCGCCCATCAGAAGCGAGCGAGTAGCAAGGGAATCCAGATGTTTCCGGTCACTAGTCAGATCCTAGGTTGTGACCAAGCAGGCATCTCCACTTAGGGGATACTCTCCCCGTGCTATCACAGCACCTCCGTCCACGGGCTTCAAACCACCAAGGCTATCCCACTCGGAACCTCCTCAACAACTTTACCCGCCACAGGTATCTCACTTTGGGGATGCCCAGGTTGCACCCCCGGCACGACTTGCCCCATGGGCTTGTCTCACATCCCACTTGGTCGACATCAACCCTTACCACGCACCCAAGACGCACGCAGCACTCTCTCCCAGTGGTTATAATCAGTTATACACCGTCCCAATTCCACCACATAGCATATAGCAAGTAGAAAGTAGTGGAAGAGTAACAGTAAATTAAGCAGCAGCTAACCTAACAGCGGATAGCAGGGTAAAGTCTTATCAAGGCAGGGAATTCAAATATACTACCATGCAACCAATCCATACATAAACATAAAGCAATAGCAATAATGTCATTTGCAATGCGTAAATAGGATCTAAGGATTTGGTGGGACGTGGCACCTTCGTAGTCGTCTCCTAGCTCTTGGAAGTACTCGTGGTCGTCTTCCTTAGTCAGATCCTCCTCCGGCTCTGAAATCGAACACGAAATAGTCGCGTCAGCGACTCATATAGAGTATTTCAGAAAAATCCAGTAAAATAAAGAGCCAAATGCACACAAACATAGTCTTAGATTGTAGATCTCATTTTTCTGAGAATTTTGATATATGGTGCGCAATTTTTGGACATCGTATGAATAAGTTATGAATTTTCGAAGATTATCCTATTTTCTGAAAATGGGAAAACTGGTCGGTAAATCAGGGGCAGCTCGGGATTGGTCCACGTGGCGCGCGGGTCCAGTAGTGCGGCAAGTGGCGCCTCAACAGAACACAGACCCGATGGTCGTCTTCCAGGTGTTCGATGCTGGTTCCCAGAGAGTTGCCGGAGTTGGCGTAGCTCGGCGTGGCTCGGCGGTGGTCAGTGGTAGCTCGGCTGTGGTTGGGGGTATCTCGGCGGAGCTCGGCATAGTTCGGCGGTGGTCGGGGGTAGCTTGGCGGTGCTCGGCGTAGTTCGGTTTAGCTCGGCGGGGCTCGGGCGAATCGGAGATTCGGGGCGCCGAGGGTGCCGCTCTCCCGAGGTCTCCCGCGGAGGGCTCGGGCGAATCGGAGATTCGGTGCGCCCGAGGGTGCCGTTCTCCCGAGGTCTCCTGCGGAGGCTCGGGCGAATCGGACATTTGGGCGCCGAGGGGGCTGCTTTCCCGAGCTCTCCCGGTGAGGCTCGGGCGAATCGGAAATTTGGGCGCCCGAGGGTGCTGCTCTCCCAAGCTCTCCTGGGGAGGCTCGGGCGAATCGGAGATTTGGTGCGCCGAGGGTGCCGCTCTCCCGAGGTCTCCTGGGGAGGCTCGGGCGAATCGGAGATTCGGTGCTAGCAGGGTTCCAGGGCGTCTGTTCAAGGCGGCGGTGTCTCTCCGGTGCGGCGGACGGTGACAGGGCGGCGATGACCATATTTCGGCAAGACAGGGCTCGGCTATCTAGCGGCGATGCCGAGGCAGACTTGGCGAACCTCGGCGGCCTTTCTCCGCAGCGCGAGGCGACCGGGGGTACTCGGAACGGATTTAGGCGAGGCGGAACCTGTCGGCGGCGATGTCGTCGCGACGGTGAGGTTCCGGCGGGCTAAGGAGGTCCTCTAGGAGATGTTTACGCGTCCAGGGTCTATGGCGATGGTATACCAACTACCAATTTTGGCTACCGAGCTTTCCAAGGTGCTCGGTTGTGGCGGCGGCGTGTCGCCGACGACGGCGGAAGGCGGCATCGCGGCTACGACCAAGTATTGGTTCAATCGAATGCGGTCTTGTCAAATTGGTGAGGCCAGAGAGGCATACAACACTCTGATGGCGAACTTTAGCCATGGCATGACCTTCTTTTGGCGACGGCTCGCGGCGGCGCTCCGGTAAGGTCGCGGCGCACGCGGCCAAGGCGATTCAGGCTTCCTCTAGCGCTTAGATCCGCGTAGCTAGCTCGAGGGGGTCGTGGCGGTGCTCCACGATGCTCTAACCTATACGGGTGCTAGTCGGATTGCTCAGAACGGGTGATTCGGCGTCGGAACGCGTCGGTGGTGAGCGCGCTCCGCCGAGAACGCGTCGTGCTGCGTTCTCGGTCTAGCAAGCTTGTAGTCCGGGGGTTTCGGCCGGTCGAATGAGTGCATAGTGCAGGTGATCTTCCCGAGCCGGTAAAGGCTCGTGCCTGCGCGTCCCGAGGGTGGAACGCCATGGCAAAAGCAGGGCAAGGCTCGGACATGGCGTGCGGTGGCTCACCGTGGTGTCGGTGAAGCTAGGATGGCGGTGCAGTGACGAGTCGGAGCCGTGCAGAGCGATCGCAGTGCCGTGCCGCTCCTCGTCCGCAGCTCGGGCTTCTCCTCCGTGTCCGGCTCCGGCGTGCTCCGCGGCGGCGGCGCTCCGGCAGCTTCTCCTCCTCTGCTCCGCCCTTCTCCTACGCTCTCTCTCTCGGTTTGGTGCGGTGTGCCGGTCTGTGCTGCGGTGGCGGCGAAGGGAAATGAGGGTAGGGCTTCGGGGTGCTCCAATTTATAGGCGAGCTTGGTAGGTTCCCATGGCGGACGGCCGCGATTGATCTCGGTAGATCAGAGGGCTTCGCCCGCTCGACGCTAGGGCTTCAGGGTGCACGCGGGCTCGCTTGGCGGCCAAGGAAGGAGGGGACAGGAGGGGGACAGCGGGGTCAGGGCTCTGCCATGCTGTCGGCTGTGGGACCGGGGTCACGCCATTCGCGTGGCACCCCCGGCAGGCGCGTCGCCTTCGTGAGGAAGAAGAACAGTGGGGGGGGGCGAGAGCGGCTGACAGGCGGGGCCGGGTTGGCAGCGAGCGCGAGCGCGAGCGCGCGTGTGCCGGTCGTGCGCGTGCGCTGCCGAGCCGCGACGTGGGCCGCGCGCGGTGAGATGAGGAGAGGAAGGTCGGGCTGGCTTGGGCTGGCTTAGCGACCCGGCTGGCCGAAACGAATGGCTGGCCTAACTCTCTTCCTCCTTTTCTATTTTCAATTTAGTGTATATATACATATATTGCCCATTTTAAATATTGAGTAAATACAAACATAAATTGCAATAAATCCCAAATGTGATGCATAAGTTATTATTCTATGTGAATGGAATTAAAATGCAAACTACACTCCTTTATTTACCAATTTCATAATGAAACCTATATGCTTGCACAAGAAAAATGGGTTTTCACAATAAATAAATGAAAAATTTTAATTGGTTGGGATTTTTAGATTGTGTGGATTTTTAGGGTTGTTACACTAAACCCTTAATATCGTAATACCTATTAATAATTAATAATTAGTTAACTCTAAATTAACCATAGCCCTAGCTAAATCTAGCTTAATTAGTCCTAGATAAACCCTAGCTATATAGGAATATATGTATATTATTATATAAAGAATAGAATCAGATTACTTTTAAAATTAAAAAACAATTACTGCAGGCGGTTCACTAAGCCAACCGGCTACAGTAACCATTTGTGCAGGCAGTTCCCTAAGCCAACTGCCTGCAGTACCATTTGTGCAGGCGGTTTGTTAAGAAAACCGCCTGCACAAATCCCCTGCATATATAACCCGCGCTACCCTTCGAAATTTTGCTAAGTCTGGAGATATCCCGCGCTCTTCCCCGACGCCGTCAGGCTGCCGAAATTGCCACCGGCCGTTGCAGGATCTGCCACGCCGCCGTCACTCTCTCTCCGCCTCGCTCCATGCCGCGCCGCCGACCATCGCCGCAGCCGCGAGGGCCCGCCCGTGGTGCCGCCGTCGACCCACGCCGCGCACCGCCATCGCACGCCCCTATCCTACCGCACGCGCCGCCGAGCTCGCTCGCCGGTTGGTCTCTCTCTCTCCCTCCCTTCTCTCTCTCACCTCCCTCGCCCTCTCTCCTTGAGCGGGCCGTGCTGCTCGGTGTGGTGACAAGGGATAACGCGGCGGCGGGCGGTGGCGCGCGGCGGGGACGGCTTGGCTGTGGTGCAGCGGTGGTGGCGGCGCGGCAGTGGTGCAGCGGTGGTGGCGCGGTGGTGTGCGGCGGCGGTGGTGGTGCAGCGGTGGTGGCGGCGCGGCGGTGGCGGCCGGTGGTGTGCGGCGGCGGCGGCACTACGGGCGGCGCGCGCGTAGAGCCTTAGCAGGCCGGCCTGCTATTGGGCCGGCCTGCTAGGGTTGGCCGCCTCCATTTTTTCTTTTTTTTTGTTAAATTAGCTTTTAGTTTTATTAGTTAGATTTAGTGGTTTAGTTAATTATTTTCCTTTAATTAGTTTAATTAGTTAGGTTTAGTTAATTAGTTTTTTAGTTTAATTATAGTTAGGTTTAGTTAATTAGTTTTTAGTTTAATTAGTTGGGTTTAATTAGCTTTTTAGTTTAAATTAGTTAGTTTTTAGTTTTTAATTAATTAAGCTTGTTAGTTTAATTAGTTATTAGTTTTTAGTTCGGTTTAGTTATACATGTATCTTCCATTGTATAATTAATAAATGATTATTCTTTTTTATATATAATTAATATTGATTATTTATTTTCATGTTATATATATATTATAAATGATTATTTCTTTTTGCATTGCAAAATGGAAAAGGCTAATAAATAAATATATATTTGTATATATAAAGACCTTTGCTTATAATTCACTATATATAATTAACTAGAATCCCGCCTTGATTTTCCGCTATAATCTATTGCCTTTGTATATGCTAGAAACATTTCCGCCATGAGTTCTCCAACGAAAGACCAAGGACAAGGGTCATCCCATAATGATGACCAAGGATAAGGGTCCCCCCACAACGATAAGAGTTCTTCTTCGCAAGGACTTGAGCAAGAATCGAAAGGCGAAGGATACCACACCCCTAGCGATCCGTGCCCTAACATCGATAGGGTGGCTCGCCGTGAAAGGCAGCGTGACCCGGATTACAATCTGGAAACCGACGAGGTAACACATCCATGATTTCATGTGTTTACCTTACATGCATGATTTCATGTGTTTACCTTTAATGACATGATTTCATGTGCCAACATATAGGAGGTGTTGTCTCAATTCCGTCAAATAGCTGAAGAAGAAGCAGTGCCACACGGAGACGCACCGAAAACAACCGAGTCACCGGAAACGACCACCGAGACTGGTTCAAGGAAAAGAAAGCAAAGTCAACGTGAACAAGTGGCCGAACAACACATATAGGGTTACAGAAGTCAATTCCAAAGGATAACCCGTAGCTCCTCATCCAGTGCCAGTTATGTTTCGGAACGCTATTGGTTTCTTAGTTAGGGATAATCTGGACTGCCCAATTTCTAATTGGAAGGATATACCAGATGATACAAAGACAGACATGTGGAAGAAGATTTGTACTCGGTTTGTTTTCCCTCAGGGTTCAGAAAACCTCGTTAGGGGATATGCAATGAAGCAGATTGCGATCTCGTTCCAGAACTAGAGGTATGAGCTGAATGCAAAATGCCTAAAGCTCGGGTTGGACTCGATAACAAAGTATAAGATCACGCCAGGTCAGTGGGCTGTTTTTCAAGAGCAGAAGAATCAGCCGGAATTCTTAGCTGTGAGCCAAGCCGCTTCAGAACAAGCAAAGAAGAAGGTGTACCAGCACCACCTTGGCTCAGGTGGATATGACCGTCAGTTAGAGAAATGGAGAAGAGAAGAGACTAAAAGGAAGACGGCGGGGTTGCCTGTACTATCTGAACAAGTTGGCGAAAGGAGCGTGAATTGGCTTCGTGCTCGAAAACCTAGAGAAATAACAGAAACCGGCGCGTTCTTTCATGATCCATTGGTGGAAGAAGATGCAAAGAACATATACGCAGTGGCAGCTAAGGAAAAGGAAGGATCATTCAGGCCACAAAGGGAGAAGGACACCCTGATTGTTGCTCTGGGTAACCCCGAGCATCCTGGACGTGTACGAGGCATCTCATCCAGGAAGGGATGGAAAGAAGGATTTGGTTAGGAGTGGGAGAACATGTACAAGAAACGCGATCGATACAAAGAACAAATGAAGAGTTATTATGAGGAAGAGGCCAAGAAGGACTTCAAACAGATGATGTCTGACATGCTAGCGAACCCTGATTCTGATTTGGTGCAGAAATTGGTGAGTGTGTTGTCCAATCAACAAATGACGACCACTTAAGCTCTGCCCCAGATGCAACTCGTCCCAGCAACTGATCAACAGATAACGAGTCCAGTGATCAAAAGCAGTGTTGCGTCTACGGCCAACAAGGTTCTCTATCCAGTTGATGATATCAATAGGCCAACACCTTGTTCCCTAGTCATAAGGTACAGTTTCAATAATAATCATACAAGGGAAGTGGCCAGTGGCCTTGCGATCCCAGGATGCAGGTACCATAACAGCGACATTCCAGAGGACTACTGCAATGTAGAAGTCTCGACGGTCGTCCAAGGATATGAGGACGACATGCTAGACATCGCAGGCCCAGAGGGTATTGAGAAACTCGGCCAGGCTATCAAAAATTTCATCCGGTGGCCTCGACGAGACGTTCAGTTGACTCAGGAGCAGCCACTAATGCAGGAGTCTACACATGCCGAGTCATCACATGGCCACTCTCTTCCACCACAATCACCTCCCCAATCCTTTCCTGACCCACTACCATCACCTGAACACGTCTTTCCTGACCCACCACCACCACCATCACCTAAGCAACAAACTCCGGTGCCACCACCGCTGCCTACCCATCCACACTCTTCCCTACCAGCCAAAGAATCCGAACAGTTGTTTACGACTCCGCCAGCACCGTCGCCGCCTAAGAAAAGGAAATTCTCGATACCCAAATTGGTTTCCCCATTTGAGCCGAAGAAGAAAACTGCTGGCACGGCTCTATTTATGAAAGGAATTGGAAAGTCTCGCACGATACGTTCCATTGACTTGGCTGAGCACGAGAAGGCAGCAAAGCAGGCAGTCGATATCATACAGATCAGGAAGCCAACGAAGAAGGATTACGAAGATGTCCCACAACATGAATATGTGTTTACCAAGCCTCTTCTCAGTTGGCAGCGACTAACAAGCATCCCTGCTGGTATAAAAAGGATGCACGACTGGTACATGAGAGCTTCTCACGCTGGCATCGACTCAATACCTATAAGTATACCATTCGGGGCTTTTCTTTGTCCCCACAATATGGCCATAATCAGCTTCGAGAACCTTTGGTTGATGATGAACCTCAAAAGACTTGACGTATAGACCGTCACGTTGTTTGCATTGTAAGTATATGTACACTGATACTTATTATACACATATGCTTGTGTTGTTATCATTTTGTGTTGTATGATCTCTGACATAGAAAAAATCGATTGTCTTGCAGAATGTAACATGATGAGTAGGAGAATCGTGCTGAAAAAGATGAAAGCAAAATGATTGGGCATCTCAATCCAATGAAAATATGCGAGGACGAGCATACATTCAGGATCGGGCACAAACATGATGATCTAAAGGGCTTGAATGAAGAAGAAGCTGCCTTGAAAATGGTGGAAATACAGAAGGACTTTGAAGCCAAATATGCCATTTACATTGGGAACGCGATGAAGCAGTGGAGGCCCAGGCAAGTCATAATGGCCCCGTACCACTTTGGGTAAGTATGGTACTGTGTGTGAGAGTATACGAACATTACGACATCATTAATTTATAATTTTAATATGGATTCATAAATTTTATTCGTGCAGGGACCACTGGATCTGTTTTTATATTTATCCAAGGCAGGGACAGGTGGTGGTCTATGACTCCGCAGACTACGATCTCTCAAAATATGCAACAGTCTTGATCTTCATAGAGCGGTAAGCCAAGATGTGTATGCGCATATATACTTTTATCGATGTGAGCTTGAGATTAATTAATTTGGTGATGATTAATTCGAGATCGTAGGGCTTGGCGGTGGTTCCAGGTGAAAAAGGGAAAGCTTGACCCTAACAAATAGGGGATGCCAATAGATATAACTTATAATTACCCGGTATGTATAACTTATAAATAAATATGTCATACGCACACACACTACACACACAGATATATATAATGTTGGCAATTTGTCTGTTATATATAGTGCCATAAGCAACCTGTCGGATCGGTGCACTGTGGATACTACGTGTGCGAGTTCATGAGAGTGAACGGATAATACGTCAACGATCCTGAGGTAATAAATACAGAAGCAACAATATATCATTAAAGTTTAAATTAATGTGTAATAATCAAGGTTTAAAAATAATGTTTATACAGGGACGAGGATGTAAGATAGAAAGGGCAAATAACATGTCAGAAAAAACGTTGCTGAGAATTGTCGAGGACATGTGTAATTTCATGTTGAAAGAAGTCATCTCATTCGACGGAAAATATCACGATGCTACCGGCATCTTAGCACAGCTCAAGTATAGAGGCCTAACAGACATTGGTAGGCTAAATCTTCAGCGTGAAGATTACTAGGGCACGTACCAATATGAAAACATTGATGTATATATGTGTATTATATCGATATCACATGTGATGTAAAAAACGTAGAAGTATATGCATAAATATGAGTGTACATATAATTAATTAATTACATGTTTGTATATATGTATTGATAATGACCATATAATATAATAGGACCTAGTATATTCAATATTATATTGTATTACAATATTAAAAAAATAGGGCATAGCCTGTTTTGAAAAAAGGCGGGAAAAATAAACACAGACGGTCAGTAAACTGAACCGCCTGTAGAAAACAGATTTCTACAGGCGGTTTCTATAAGAGAACCGCCTGTAGAAAGCTGGTTTCTACTGGCGGTTCTCTTTAGGAGCCGCCTGTAGAAATCTGTTTTCTACAGGTGGTTCAAAAAACCGCCAGTAGAAATGGCGATTTCTACTGGCCTTTCCCGCTGGCGGTTGCGAGAAACGCCTGTAGAAATGCGTTCTCAACCGCCAGCAGGGAGCTTTTCTGTACTAGTAAGTGAGGCTAACATGTTTGTTCAACAAGCATCAGACTATGACATCAGTGGATGCAATTTTCAACAAGCATCAGACTATGACGTTAGTGGATACAATTTTCACATCAAAGAATATCTGGTGCAAAAGAGTGCAGTTGTTGTTGGGCTGCGAAAACTCACAACGCTAGTTCGACTGTTGCAGGTGCACAACAGGAACCGAACAAGATGGTTTTCCAGGGACAAAATGCAAATCAGCTTGATTCCTTTCCTGTTGATATCATAGCCGAATTGAAAGATTGGATGACTCCATTATTGCATATCCATGTGATACAAGCATCAAAGATGAATAAATATCTAGTGAAGTGCTTTCATGTTTATTTTGCTTAATGACGAGTTATTTGGAGGAATCACTGAAGATTTGTTTCTTAAGTGCTTGGACTTTCAAGCAGAGTTTGTGCTATGGGAGACATTCATGTCATCAAAGTGATATTGCTTTGTGCTGGTTGTTGTGAATTACTTTACAAAAGACGTTGCAAGGGCATCATCTATCAAGAGAAGTCAGAGAGTGATGCCCAAGCAACCGCCAATAAACTCATATCGCCGTTAGAACAATATTGTTGATGTATTTACCCTTAGATGCTATAGAGCACATGATTTTGACATTATTGCTATTTGGTACTTACTTGTTTTTAGGTTTGCATAAACCTCACCCGAGAACAGGGGGCATATGTTGACAATAAAAGTGGCCAAAGTGTATAATGGACTCTACCATCATGTTTCTATCGTCAAGACGGATAGAAAATATATTTGAATCATCTCATTTAGAGACCGAAAGAAGAAAACAACATTTCGGAGGCTGATCCAGCCCTGCCAACGGCCAAGCCAGTTTTCCAACTTTTCCAAATACAAGAATGGATTGCAGCAAAGCATTCTTCTCATCGATATGTTCGGAAAACATATGTGGATTGCCTCATTTGCATCCGGCATGCAGGCTCCCATCGCCAAGGCTCTCATCATATAAGCATTGATGTTTGGTTGTTTGGGTGCGTAGATGCAAGATACAGAGAGAAGTTGTTTGGTTGATTGATAATACTGTGTGGGGACCACATGAAAGCCTCTCGCATGGGCATGCATGCGCGTGTGCCGCGGGATCCTGGCTCCGGAGAAATGAGTTTTGATTTTGTTTCCAGAGAGCCTGGCTGCCGAGCATTCATTGCATGCATGTTGCCTGGCTCAGGATCAGATACAGGCATCCAAACGCACACGTCTTGCATCTCGGCAGTCTGGCCGAGCCATATGCTTCTAACCAAACGTACCCATAGAATCTGATTACTTTGCGTATTGGGTTCCATTGTAATATATATATACAGATACATTTTCCTAGGAATAAAAATAATTAATAGGGCCACCTTTCCTGTTTTATACAAAATAACAATAGTCAAACCAGGCTCTAATTAAATAATATCCAAGAATAAGTGGAAAAAAGATTCAGATATATTCTTTTAAAGAACAATTCGTCTGGCTATGGACGATTCTGTCAAGTTTTTTTTTTTCATTTGTTGCAAAATGTATGCGTCAAGATGCATCCCTCACCTTGTCTAGATGCAATAAGCTGTTCGACTGACATTTAAACATGTTTCATAAGTAAAAGTATAAAACTGTAAGAAATACGTACAATGGGATGAAAGAGAACTTGGAACTTCTTCCCATCCAAAATTGATGCATGGAATGCGACCCTGTTTGAGGGTTGAATCACGTACATAGAAAAAAAAAGAACAACAACATTTAATGCATGCACATCTTGATGGGACAAGGACTATATATATTACATATTTTAAAAGATTGCAACAGAGCGAAATTCAGAATACGTATCGCGACTGACACAGATCTGCAAACTCAGCGACGTAAATCGTGAAAACTCGATCGAGATGATTCCCTTGGATCTGCTAGCTAGCTCCGATCCGCAAACGTTTGGTCAAACAAAAGCGATCATGAACATTGCATACCGAGAGAAAAACGCGTGCTTAACCGATCGACAGTTTGGAGCTGTACTGCAGCGTAGGACTTAATTTTCTGGCCCCGACACTGCACGCGCTATCTTGATTGTCCACGATGGAAAATGAAATGGTCGGTCGAAACGAATCATAGTAATATTTAAGTAACTTGCGAGGCATCTCTCTGGGTAAGACAAAAATGGATCGCGTCTACGTGACCGTGCATCAGAACTACTCCTCCCTTCCAATTTACAAGTTTTTATCACTCGTCTTATTTAAATTATTTATAAAAAGAGTTAAATTTAAAATCGTTTTTAAGAACTTTTATTAATATAGTAAGCCATAATAAAAGAAGTGATATTTTGCATAAATTTTTGAATAAGACGAGTGATCAAAGTTAGAGCTAAAAATGTCAAAGGACTTATAAATTGGAACTGATTTAGTATTTTTGACCGGACAATTTACATGGCAAGGCCTGATTTCTGTCTCACCATATTTCTCGCTGGTGTCGTTATTTGCCTTGCCGTGTGAATTCGTAGTCCACATATCAGCATCGGTCCATGACTTAACAGCCAGTGATATACTACCTTGTAAAAAAAATATTCTTTTCATATAATAAGGCCGGATGAAGTTAACTTTGTATCAAAAAGGATCTAAAACTTTATAGCTCATAATTTTAAATTTGTGATAATTTACACACTACCATGAAGAAGGTTTTTACATGTGGTTGAATCACTACTACGAGATTCATTTGTAAGGACGGGTGAGAGGGCACTGTAAGGGCAGTTGGCCTAACCGCCCCTTCCAGAGGTGCTCTTACAAATCAGCCCTCTATAGGGGCGGTTGGGCGAACCGCCCTTACAAATACCATTTGTAACCTTACAAACACCATTTGTAAGGGCGGTTGGTGATTCAATCGTCCTTACAAATACCATCTGTAAGGGGGGTTAGTCATTCAACCGCCCTTACAAATGTATTTATAAGGGCGGTTGAATCACCAACCGCCCTTACTATTAATTTTCCAGAAAAAATCAAATTTGATTCCAAATCTGACCCACTGCATATATAATTCAATTTCAAATCTTACGACCACACAAACATATATATATATATATATATACCCACCATGACAGTACATAATTCAAAAGTTCACAAGTCCAATTCACAAAGTCCATTACATAGTCATGATTCAAAAGTTCAATAGTTCGACATGTCCCAACAAATTCAGATTGTTATGCACGGCCTAGAGATATTCTGTGAGTCTCACGAAGGTATTGGTAGATAGGATTACTGCCTAAGTCGAAAGCTCGGTCATGGTACGTGCCTCTGTAATCCACAATCTGGTCAATGATGAAGCTACAAACGTCACCGATGAGCTCTAAGAGTTGATCATCCTTGTATAGATCCCTTCGCATTTTTTTGTCTTCTTCCCACTACAAGAGACCAAGTATTTCATTACTAAGATTCCACCAATGTAAGTTTAGGTCTAACTTTGGCTCTAAGTGTTGCTTGTTCTATCATAAGCTAAGATTCCATACTAGTGGCGAAGATGTTCAAACTTACCAGTTCGGGGTGTCTCCTGTAGGCACAAGTGTTACTCATCGCAGAACACACGTAATATCCACAATGTAGACTGCAAGACCTCTGCTTGGGGCACTGTGTATTTGGTATATGGAAATGTTAAGTAATGTTACTGACTAACCACATAATGGAGTGTAGTACCAATGTAAGTTACACTTGCCGCATATAGAGTTTTGATTCTCAACTCGTCCTTGAATTGTGGATCATGCCTTCCTTTATGATGCTTGACATAGTGTCTGAATGCTCTATTGAATGGTTTTAGCAAATGCAACTTATTAGGATCCAAAAAGCAAAGTTTACGAGTATACATACAAACATATAAGCTAATGATGATTGTCGATATGTATACGTCTTGAGAATCGATATGAAGTCCTTGTATGTCTCTAGCGCATAATCTGCTGAATCATATACCCATGCCATGTTCCTCCCCACATCCAAGACTATACAAATCCAGTGTTTCCTGCACGAATTTAATCATAGAACAAATAGATAAGCCCACTTGCATCATATTGGATATATGAAACAAAGCTTTATTTAAGTATAGAGTCAAACTTACCCGAAGTGGTATGGTAACCATATGGTTCTGTTATGTTGGAGATTCCTTAAAAATAGGGCAATCAGTGCCGCAACCTTGATGCTCACCATATATATCTCCTTGTCCCGGATGGCCTCTTTTTGCTTAACGGTCTTTCCCTCTTTTAGGTCCTCATGATCCAGATCCTAGTACTTGGGGTAATTAAATTTTGATGATGATATATAATAAGGGTCTATATACCCAACACTTATACTTGGCAGCTTCTTCACATTATGAGCTTGCATTCTACAAATCACAAAGTGAGTTAGTTATAAAAAACCCAAATGTTTCATTCATATCATATTTAGAGGGCAAGGACTTACAGG
Organism: Eremochloa ophiuroides; assembly: GCA_038502445.1. Classification (NCBI taxonomy): domain Eukaryota; kingdom Viridiplantae; phylum Streptophyta; class Magnoliopsida; order Poales; family Poaceae; genus Eremochloa; species Eremochloa ophiuroides. The sequence continues at coordinate 37,610,812 of JAHLJS010000002.1, forward strand.
CACCACACACGAATTAGATTAAGTTCCATTTCTCCGATGTGAAAGCATGTCTACATGTCATCAAAGTCAAATAATAGTTTCCCAGCTGGGCCTCCAAATGTATCTTTAGGCCAGCATGCTTTTATGTTGTTTAGTCCCGTCAGGTAAGCACACAAGTACCAATCATGGAACTTTCTCATTCCAAGTAGCATGAGCTGCATGATTCGGTTCAGGTAGGAAGATCTTGCCTCTTTTGTATTTCTTCGGGCAATCCTCTGTCCAAGTAATGAGTTCAACATTTGGATACTTGTCAAAAGATTGGTGGAGTTAGCTAGTGTCGGGCGGCTCAGAAGCACGTGCGTAGAGATCTTTAACTTGGTTCTCAGGCTTGTGCTTGTCACGAGAATGCCACTTGTCAATCAACGAGACATCTGGCATGTCATCACAAACTGGCCTTGTATGGTAGGGAATCTTCTTTCGGACTTCCCATTCAGCCATGCCCTCATCTTCTTTTTCGGAAGGCAGTCCTCGTTTAGGAGGCTCTGGCATGTCATGAGGCACTTGTTCGGAAAGGGTATCTAGAGATTCCTGTGGCATCTCATCATGCCCTTGCTCGATATGACGAGCTGGAGAACGTTGTGGCACCTCATCATGCCCTTGCTCAGGTATGACGAGCTGGAGAAGCATGTGGCTTGTCAGTCAGGAGCTTGCGAGTTGGGGAAGAATGTGGCACCTCATTTTGCCCTTGCTTGCTATGACTTGCTGGAGAAGTGTCAGTCATGAGCTTCGGGGAAGAATGTGGCGTGTGAGGCATCTGTTCGTCATGAGCCGGTGAATATACCTCCCCTTCCTCAATAGCTCGCTCCAAATGTACGTCGCTCGGAGTTGGCGAAGCAACATTCAACACAATGTCCTTTTTGTGCCAGAGTATGAACTGATTCATGACTTCTCCAAGATGAACAAGCCCCTCGGGAGTTGGGTGTTCTATCTCATACCTCATGAACTCGGGCTTCACGGTATGCACCTCGACCCTAGTGTAGTCCTGCAGGAGTTCATGATTGCGCCAAAGGCCAACTGGAGGATGTGCCACACCCGTTGCCACCTCAAGCATCATCTTTCCCCTGCCCATGGGAACTAATAGAGTGCAACTAGTTGGCTCCCGAATGCGATCAACAGTGATTGTGGTTGCATTGGAACCTTGGCTGCTGCCAGAGGGATGCCAATTACAGCCAGCTCTCCCGGCGGCCCCATTGTTGTCCGTGGCTCCGCAAACAGACGTTGCTCTGAAAGCACCTTCTCAACCAGAGCCTTCACTTGGACATCAAGTTCGGATTTGCGGTCTCTGTCATGTTTCCTGTACATGTTGCTGTCCTCTTTGAATCCGTGCTTCTAGGTTGTCCGCTTCCCTAGCCCCCTGGTGTGCCCTGGGTGCTCAGGGTTACCCCAAGACAAGGCTCAGCTTGTCCCTCTCTCTGGAAGGATTAAATTTGCCCTTCTCCGTGTCTTCAGCATATTTCAGTATCCTTGATATTGCCAGTTCTATCTCCGGCTCAGTAAACTTGAGGTCGGAGGAATCCACACTCCTCGCATATATCCATTGCTTCAAATGTGTCTTCAAATTCTTCACTTTCTTTTTCTTTGGATCATTGGAAGCTTCGGCCAACTCGTCCATCTTCCTAAACACGTGCTGCTTGGCATGGTAACCACCAGGGCCTAGGCGAGGAGGATGTTTGTTCTTCTTCGCATGCTCGCTATTACGTTTACTGAGGGCTAATGCTTCGGGTGAAGTCTTCTCAGCCACGAGCTGCACCAATTGATTATGAGTTATGTTGCCAGACTCGTGGAAGGGAGTTAACCCCTTCTGGATAAACCTCTTGTAGGCATCATAGCAGATAAGAGAGGAGAAGATAATGTAAGGGCGGCTGGTAATGATGCCAAGTTCGTCACAAGTTCTTGATCATCAGCTCATATTCCATATTATGTATGGATTTTAGACAATTTCATCATTGGCAGGAAGAGAGGAGAGGAGAGAAGAGGAGAGGGAAGAGTTGGGGAAAAGTAGGATAGTACTAGTAAGAGTAGGAAAGTAGTAGTAAGAGTAGGACTGAGTAGTGTGTGTGTGTGTGTGTAAGAGCTCAGAGTGACCAATAATATTATATACATTGAGTAGATTAAGTAGAGAAATAGGTAGCAACAGCACCAAAATTACAGTAAAATGTGTAGCACCAGAAATAGGCAGAGTACGAGTAGTGCAGCAGTAGATAAATGCTCAATGCAGGAGTAGTACAGTGGAGTATAGTAGAGTAGTATTAGGAAGGATGAGAGGTGAGGAGAGGGAAAGGGTTTTAAAAGAAAGGCCTCAGAAACATGTTAATCATTAGCTCATATTCCGTATAATGTATGGATTTTGACAATTTCATCATCGGCAAAACAAAGGAGAGGAGAGGGGAGGGGAGAGTTGGCAAAAACACAGCAGCTGTTTACCAAAACATAGAGAGAAGATGTAAAAAATCAGCTGCTGCAAACATAGAAGTAGTAGGAGAGGGAGAGGAGAAGAATAGTACTAGGACTAGGCCAAACAAATCAGCTGGTGCCTGCCCCTGCCACAATGCATAGTCAGCAGGTGAGCAGCAGTAACCAGCAAAGTAAAAAAGGTTAATCTATTTCTTCAGCTTTGCAGCCTAGCTGGACTTCTACACACCTTTATCAATTTACTGCCTTGATAGGAAACAGCAATGCATAAAGGCCTCAGATAGATAGGTAGCAAGCTACCATTCCAAGTTCAGTAATAGTTAGATTAAATGAAATTGGACAGTAAGAGTTGGACAGTAGATACAAAGGCAGCAAGGTACTATTCCAAGAGTAGGATAGTAGTAGTTGTAAGAGTAAGAGTTGTTCAGTTTCAGTGTATTAGCCTAAATACCAGGTATCTAACTTCATCAATGTTCATAAAGCTAGGTGATGAGCTTAGCTAGTAGTAAGCGTAGATAGAAAACAGCACTGCATAAAGGCCTCAGATAGCATCTGGTTTTTCTATTGTTTTTAATGAATAACCACATACAAAAGAGAATTTCAAATTTGCATTCAAAGAAAAGCCTACTCAACTGTTTCAGGAGTATGAGTCATGAATCTAATGGAACAGGACAAGAGCCCACAAGACTATGGCGCAAAAGAGAAGGTCACCATTTCAGTAACGGCATAGCACATTTAAAAAGAGCCCACAAGAATATGCTCCCTGATTGGTGTATATCCAGAAACATTTAAAAAGAAAAGATGTGGTACGTCAAACAGGCTGGGCATCCAATGCTACCGATTTCTTAAAAGAGCATATGGATCAGTTCAAGCATAAAAGGTGATCCACATGATAAGGTTCATTTGAACTCAATAAGGAACAGAAGAATCGATCATGTAGCTGAGCTAACCCCTCCATGCTATTCTGATTACAATATTACTTGAGTTCAAATGAAGTTTGGATGGCAGGTAAAATATTACGGCTACTTTTCCACATCCAGCGCATATTCCATATTATGGCTACTTGAGTTCAATATTACTTGAGTTCAAATGAAGTTCTTATCCACATCCAGTCCTGATTCCATATCACAAGTGAATCATACAAGAAGTTCTAGGGGAGAGAGGAGAGGAAGATGGGGGGGGGGGGGTGGTACCTTTAGAGAAGGAAGGAGACGTACGGAGACAGAGGTCGCCTGTCTCGCACGCGGGAGCTCCTGGCCGGCGCAGCTAGGGTTACGAGCAGGCGGCACCGGGGGAGAGGGCGCACGGTTGGCGGCGGCGTCGGGCCAGGGCACAGCGCGCTCGAACCCTAATAGGAGGCCGGAGAGAGCGGCGGCAGCGGCGGTGACGTCGAACCCTAACGGGCGGCGCTCGAACGCCGTGCCGATGGGGTGCCGCGGTCGGGTCGCGCCGCAGGAGAAGATGGGATGGCGGCGGTCGGGCGGCGCGAGCCGCAGGAGGAGATGGGGCGGCAGCACCGTGGGGAACACGGCACCGCGCGGTGGCCGGAAAAATCGGCAGCCTGCCGGCGTCACCGAGGAGAGAAGCGCCGAGTCCTTAGACGAATTTGGAGCCCCCGCGCGACTTGCGGGTGAGGTTGGGAGCCGCCCCTATAGTAACATTTGTAGGGGCGGTTCCTAATTAAACCGCCCCTACAAATGATTTTCAGAAAAAACAAATTTTTTATACAAAATAGATTAACAAAAACTAAAATTTACAAAAAATATATGAAAAGTTTTAATTATTTTAAATATTTATTTTCAATTTTCTATATATATATATATATATATATATATATGTGTGTGTGTATATGTACGGTTTGTTCTTTAAAAAATAAAATCATATTTGGAAAAAATTAAATTATAAATTTTTCAACTTTGAATATAAATTTGGTAGACTAAATGACCTCAAATTAAATTTTGTGAAACATTAAGTTTGTTAAGCTCATCAAGATGTACATTTAGTCATTTTTGAATATGAGAAATTTTGAACAATTCAAATTTTGAATTTTCAAAAAAAATTCGAAACCATTTTTTAAACCCTAAATGGTCTCGACTAGAAAAGTAATGAATACCAAGTTTTCTCAACTCATCAAGATTTACATTTGTTATATGGGTCATTTTTGCATTTGACAAATTGTTAGGAAACTCTAGTTCAAAATGGACTAATCTCTCGTATAGTTTCTTAAACAATATGCAGAGATAGATGATTTTGTGACTAGTGTTTACTAAAACTTTCTCAAATAAAAAATGACCTATATAAATATTATAGATCTTGATGAGTTCTAACACTTTTTCATTCAAAAGTTTTTGAGTTGAGGTCATTTAGTGTTTCGTTTGGCAACATTTGACCAAATCAAATCTTGGATTTTTAATTTTTGATAGCTTCAAACTAGTTTTTAATGCCCTAAATGCCTTCAAATCGGAAAGTCATGAATACCAAGTTTGTTAAGCTCATCAAGATATACATTTATTATATTGGTCATTTTTGCATATGAGAAATTTTGAATGATTCAAATTTTGAATTTGAAAAAAAATAAAAACTTGAAATCAGTTTTTGAAACCCTAAATGGTCTCGACTTGAAAAGTCATGAATACCAAGTTTTATCAGGATTCACATTTGTTATTGGTCATTTTTGCTTTTGACAAATTGTTACAAAAGTCTAGTTCAAAATTGACTAATCTCACGAACTTTCTTAAACAGTTCCACACACATACATAAAAGTAGTCTCACATACATAAAAGTAGTTTCACATACATACATAAAAAGCAGTTCCACACACATACATAAAATAGTCACACACACACACACACACTAATACAAACTAGTTAGGCCCCGCTGCAACTACTTTCCCCTTGCCATCTCTTCGTTCCCATGGAAGTATGTCTTTGGGTAGGTTCCTTTCCACAACACTAATCTTCCTACTAAAGTCTATGAATAGTGGCATCTCTTTGTAGTCATTGTAAGCTTCAACATTGTCCACACCATCAACTCCAATAATGTGCTGTTTTCCGGGAACAACCACATGCATTGTCTTCTTCTTCGGGGGGCGGTTACTTACCGGGTCGGGTATGTAGAAAACTTGTGCTACACGAGAAGTGAGCACCCAAGGGTCATCTTGGTAGCCTACATTCTGCAGGTCCATGACTGTCAACCCAATCTCATTGACTTGATGTTGCTTGATCCAACGGCATTGAAATAGGGCCACCTTTAGGTCAATTCCATAGTCAAGCTCCTATATATCTTCAATTATTCCCAAGAATTGGACCTTTCGCCCATGTTCATCTTCCGCTTCATATCGAACGCCACTGTTTTGATTCACACTTTTACAATCCTTTGTGACGGTATAGAATGTACACCCATTGATGTCATAAGCATTCCAAGACGTCACTTGTCTCAATGCCCCCCTCCTCCCCGCCATCCTACTAACGGCAATAGAATCATCACTTTCTCTAGGCGGTATGTTTTGGTCCCTTAGCCATTCAGTCAAGCGTCGCCTATGCTGTTTCATGGCCCAATCAATTGAACGCCCTGTTCCTCTCCTCCATAATGATAGCTAAGTGTTCATCAACGTACGGTTGCATTAGTTTTGTGCCCTGCAAGACACAGTAATGCGTCCGACTAGTTTCTTCGTATTCCTTATCGATGAACGTTTTTCTACCACTTGTGCCCTTCCTGCCCAGCCTACCCTTGTGACGAGAATCTGGATTGCCAATCCCTCTCTGTACTTTGAGGTACTCTTGACAGCACTCGATGACTTCTTCAGTACTGTAACCCTCTATCATGGAGCCCTTTGGGTATGCACGATTATGCACATATCGGCTTAGGACCGACATGAACCGCTCGTAGGACCACGTTTCATGCAAGTAGCAAGGGCCCAATGCCTCTATCTGATGAACCATGTGTATCATGAGATGTTCCATTATATAAAAAAAGCAGGAGGTAAACACATCTCAAGTTGGTTCTAGGGTCTCCACCACTGAAATTATGCTGGTCTCTCAACTCTTCTCTGTGAAACGTCTTCTGTGAGATTTTTGAAAAGAAGTAGCACAAGCGGGTGATAACCATCTTCAGGAACTCTGGCTTTATAACCCTGATGACAATTGGTAGGTACACTGTCAACATCATATGACAACAGTGAGCCTTGCAGTAGTGAAATGATAGGTCCTTCATCGAAACTAGCTTCTTTGGGTTCGCCGAAAACCCAGTCAGAACTTTGATCCCTCTCACGGATGTGAGTAAAGCTCTCCTCTCTTCTAAGTCTAGGTTGTAGCAAGCTGCAGGCAGAGTGTATTTTCCATTTTCTTGAAGTATTGGGTGAAGCTCTGGCTTCATGTTTAGCTGCTCCATGTCCCTCCGTGCTTTTGGACCATCCTTTGACTTGGTTGTGTCCATCAAAGTACCGATGAGACTCTCGAAGACATTCTTCTGGATGTGCATAGCATCAATGGCATGTGGCACTGCCAATTTAGGCTAATAAGGTAGATACCGAAAGAAGATGGATTGTTTTTTAAAAGGTACGCCTTCGATAGGAGGTGTGCTTATATCTCTGATCGTTCCATCTGGATTCTTCTTTCCATACACGATCTGTATGATTTTTACCATTTTGTACATATATTGTCCATGATGACGTCTCTCCGGAAGGGTTTCATCCTCCGGGATGCCATCATAGTAGCTTAAGTACATTTTGCTGTGGTACTTGTGATCCGCCTTTAAGAAGCGACGGTTCTTCAGGTAAACAACCTTCTTAGATCCATCTAGGTACACCCATTTAGTATCATCCAAACAGACTAAGCATACTATCTTGCCTTTGATCTGTCCTAGACATGGCAAACAGCGCGGGGTGATCATTGACAGTCACAAATATTATTGCCCTTAATGTGAAGTCCTCTTGTCGGAATGCATCATACATCGGGGCCCCTTCCCTTCATAGTTTCTCGAATTCTTGCATCGCACGCTCGAGGAGCACGTCTATATCAATACTTGGATGTTTAGGGCCAGAAATAAGGACCGTGAGGAACAAATACTTTCTCTTCTGACACAAGTACGTTGGGATGTTGTACATGGTTAGGATAAATGGCCAAGTGCTATGGTCGGTCATCCTCTCATTGAAGGGATTCATTCCATCGGTGCTCAAGGTGAACCGTTACGTTCCTTGGGTTCGAGTTGAATAGTTTGTTATTCTTATTGAAATCTTGCCACTGACTACAATCGGCTGGGTGTGCAATCACATCATCATTGACCTTACGCTCATAGTCCCACCATGTCATGAGCGCGACTTCCTTAGGGTTCAGGAAGATCCGCCTCAAGCGGTCGGTCACTGGCAAATACCACATTACCAAGGCAAGAACTTTTCTCTTTTTTGCATCGTTTCCTAATGGAGTGCCCTCTGGGGGTTGGGATTCTTGTACTGCCTTTTTCGCACCTTTCTCCTATTCCTCTTGTTCCCACTGGAGGCTTCTCCACCACTATAAAGGTCATTGTCCTTGTACCGACTGGCCCCACATCGAGGACATTTGTCTAGGTCTTTGCACGTTTCACCAAAAAAAAGGATATAATGGTTGGGACATGCATTTATCTTTTCAACACCCATTGTCAATGGACTTATAACCTTTTTCACATGGTATGTGTTGGTAGGAACTAAGTATGGCTGTGGCAGCACCCAAGATAGGAGACGCAACAGATCATTGTAACTACAGTCTGACCAGCCGTACTTAGCCTTCAGGATGAGTAGCTCAAGCACAAAACGGAGCAGTGTCCAGTGTGTCAGACAACCCTTCTCAACACCATACACAGTCTCCCTCGACGCTGTTTTCACCCTCTCTAGATTTTCTATACCTTTCTTCTGCAGTAATATTTGTGGTCCAAAGGCTCGAATCATGTCCTCCAAATTGTCACCGTCGTCTTCATCCCCCTCACGTGGCCCGCCATCAGCGGCAGCACAACTAGCATCATCAGCACCTTGTTCATTGCCAACGTCACCACCTTGTTTCTTTCCAAAGAACATAGCCCATTTCTTCATCAATCTCGTTTATGTATTGATGCAGATACCTCAGGGTTTCGTCGTCTTTCTCTTGACTAGTGTTGTCGTCATCAACAACCATTGTTTCACCATGATGAATCCACGATGTGTAATCCGGAATAAACCCTCGCATAATTAGATGTGATTTGATGATACCCACATCTGCAAATGCCAGTTTGTTCTTGCAATCTTTGCAGGGACAAATGATTGTATCCTTAATATATGTCAGCGTTGATGCATGCTTCTGTGCAGCTTTAATAAATTTGTCCACCTCTTCATCAAAGCGTTCATCGATCCTTGACCAACCATACATCCAAGAGTTCTTGTACTCCATCTTTTAAAAACAAAACAAAACAAAAAAAGAAAACATATGAAACAAATCATATTAAACAATTATCAACAACAATTATCAACAATTACTAGCAACAATAATTATCAACAATTATTAGTAACAATTATTAGCAACAAATTTTTTGACCAATTATTAGTCCTTACAATTTTTTTGACAATTATTAGCAACAATGTTAACTAAACAGTTAAAATATATACAATTTCATAAACAACAATTACCAACAATTATTATTTTACCAACAACCTTTCATGCCAACCCCATTCAATTTCATAAAACATAAATTACAAAATAAAAAAGCTAGGAAACCCTAGAACTAGAACTTCTCCATTCATGCATGAAACTAGGTAGGGTCAACCACTAAAAGTGTCATCCACACTAATAGCTTGAAATCTAAGCTCTAATTTGCTCCACACAAAGCTCAAGCACCATGGAAGAGAGAGAAAACAAAACTCTAATTTGCTCACTAACCAACCATTAAAATTTGAATTAAAGGGTGGGAATAGCATTTTCTTACCTTCTACAAGCTCTCCACCAAAGGATTTGAGCTGAAAACCTCCCCCTTTAGTACAGTAATTTTTTGGGATGAGCCCAAGGCCTCCCAACCTTTTTTTCCCCGAGATGGAGTGAGTGGCTCGAGGTGGGAGAAGGTGGCTACAGCCTACTTATGCAGCCACGATTTGTAAGGGCGGTTCAATCACCAACCCCCCTTACAAATCAGTCCTGATTTGTAAGAGGCGGTTGGATCACCAACTGCCCTTACTGATCCATTTGTAAGGGGGGTTGGCTTGGCCGGCCACTGTCAGCCCACTGTAAGGGGCTCAATCACAAACTTCCCTTACAGTAATATAGGGCTAGCTCTTACAAATGATTTTTGAAGGTAGTGAATGGAGCTTCTAGAGGCAGTTGGAACAAGAACAACACCCGTAACAAAGTGTTGCTACAATGCTTCATTTGTAGCAATGGTCATCCAGCCACCCGCTAAAAATGTATTCATAGGCATAACTCCAGTCTCCAGTCATCCCTAAAAATCGATTTATAGAGATAGCTAGATATATTGCAGCTGCCCCTACAAATGGGTGTATTAGGGGCGGCTGGAGTATAAAGACATCCCTAAAATTCAATTTTCTAGGGACGGCTAGTACTTACCGTCGTCTCCAGTAAGGTTATCACCATTGTTTTGAATCGAATCTATAATTTTTTCACGCCATGATTTAAATGGTCATATATATTAATAACCATATATAATTAATATGTTATGTCGGTATCCGTGAAAGGAATTAAGCAGTGTAATACAATATCAATATATTAATATCAAATATATAAAAATAATATGCATCAAAATAAAATTATCACATACATTAACTAATACGTCATATATATAGTGTTTTTTTCTCACAAACAAGCCATTGATAGTCGTTGTTTGTCCAATGTCCTAGTCTCAATCCTTCCCATTCCTGAAGATGTACAATCTGGTTGACGTCCTAACGCGGAAGTTCTGTCATGAAACTCTCCTTTCTTGTGTATTATTTCTTCAACTATAAATTGACAGAGGTCACCGACTGGCCAGAAGATTGTATTCTTGTAATTCTTTTTCTTTTAAACCCAATTCAGTAGGCCACTACATAAGCTAATTTAGACAAATGTTGTTTATATCATATGCATCTTTTATACATATAACACGAATACTTGGTAGGATTGTAGCTTGTTACTTACTCCCTCCGTCCCTAAAAAGTGTTGTTCTCACATCCCGAAAAATATCATTGACTAAATTTATATTAAAAAATATTAATATTGATAATACATAATTAGTATCATTGGATAGATCTTTTAGTCTAGTTTTTTAACAAATTTATTTGGGGATGTAAATGTTGTATGTATTTTCTATAAATCTAGTCAAACTACTAGCACGAACACCTAAAACGACACTTTTTTAGGGACGGAGGGAGTACACTACACTTGGGGTGTCTGTGATACCTCCTATCAAACTTCATGAACTCGCAGAAGTAATACCCATAATGTCCATTACCTGGTCGTTGCGTGCCAGTATGTTCATAGATTATATTATGCATATTATTAAACAATATAATAGTACTTTTGTAAAAATGACATTATAATATGGAAGTAATTAACGGAGTATACGGGTGGTATCTAAATATATAGATATATATCTTTATTTAACCAAGTTCTATGAGTTTTGTTTTTCCACTCTTTTTCAGGAATACTTAATTTTTCACCAAATAAAAGTAGAGGAAATTAGTTTCTAGGCTCTAAAAAAGGTTTGGCTTAGTTTCTTAGCCCTGTTTTCATCAAACTTTGTTATTTGGCCCTAAAACAAACTTTTCTTACTTTTTTAGCCCTTTCGTCGATTTAGAAAAATCATAACTTTTCGATGCGACTTCAGATGAAGATAATTTTTATATGAAAATTGTATATCTGGACGAGATCTAAAACTTTATAAATTTGAGTTTTTTCATTTGAAGAAGTTCAGATACCTAAAACTATTATTATATTATATTAATATTTTTGGGCATCTAAACTAACTTACTCAAATGAGAAAAACTCAAAACTATAAAGTTATAAATCTCATCGTGATCTACAATTTTCATATAAAAATCATCTTCATCCGATGTCATATCGAAGAGTCATGATTTTTTGAAGTGGACAGGAGGGCCAATAAAGTAAGAAAATTTTGTTCTAGGGCTAAATAACAAAGTTTGATTAAAATAGCACCAAAAAACTAAGTCGAACTTTTTTCAGGGCCTAGGAACTATTTTCCTCATGAAAGTACCCCAAACGGTGAAATGGACTGTGTTGACATTTCTTAACGTCATTACTAGAAATAGAGTTAGACTCTATCCCTGATAACAGCGCCAAGAAATGCTCTGTGGTATTAATTAATTGTCACTTGGTAAATTACTTAGCCACCTCTTTTAAACATATCTCTCTCACAATAACTAAGTTATCATCCCTAACATAAATATAAGAGACATGTATGAAAACTACGCAGATTAATACTAAAAATCTATTATGAATGCAAGAGGCTAAAGAGGATAAAATATAAATAATCAAGTTTAAAGTATCCGCAAGCCTACAGATTAATTATACCATTTTAGCATTTTATCCGAATATTTTAGGGTTGTCGATTTATATTTTTACCACAAAGAGAATGTATGGAGCCAGGCATGAGTGGATATATTCAAGATAAATTACTTATGAATAGAATCAATCACATAGCACATACTTAAACAGGGGTAAGCCTATAATAAAGATATAAATATGATGATAAAGGTTTAGATAACTTTCCAGAGAGGTATGGACTACTCAAAGTTAAAGTCAACCAAAGCATAGGATTACTTAAGAGATCAGATTCTTATGTCATTCCTAATTAATTATGTTATTCATCTACTCTAACAAATATAGTCATGTATAGCACAATTGACTCTTTATCTATGCATCAGGAACATTATTCAGAAAGATCAAGATCAGAGCAAGTCTATCATCATAATCTAGTTCTACTCTCTCTACATACAGGGAGTGGACTACAAAGGACTCAATGGGAGTGTCACATCCACGATCTACCACATGACCCAGCATATAAAGCGCATTCGCAGGCAAACAATATCTAAGCACCATGCCTCTATAATGTCGACCACTTAACCCACTCGAGTACTGGATTAAGCGCTTTGCGAACTCATGCATAAACTCATTATCAATCATAACTATATCAAATATACTACTAAAATAAATTAGAAACCTAACAAAGCAAAACATAGTATTAAAATAGCATAAAGTCATAATAAAAGGAAATATAGCGGAATTATCGGCCTCTAGTAGACAAGAAATCCAGAATCTTGAGCCGAAAGCTCAACTCTACTTCAATCTACTATCCAGGTCTAAACTAGAATTTGAGTGTCTAACCCTAATATCGGGTGGAGAGTTTTCTTCTTTTCTGCTTGATATCTCTTTCTCTCCTGATTGATTTCAAACCCTGTGGGGTCTGGGGCTGTTTATATAGACCGGTGGGATGAACCGTAGCCCTTGAATCAAACCGACTTCGACAGGTGGTGGAGATTGATCCTAAAAATAGGGTTTGGGTCCACGTCGAAACGCACGTGAAAGGGAGTCTGGGCCAGGTCGGCCGACCTGTTAGGGAGGTCGGCCGACCTCCCCTGGCTGCCAACCAAGCCCCACTTCGTCAGGCATGTCTCTGGTGTTCTCTAACAATATTCTTGTTCCACTTTCGTGTTGGAATTTGATATTTTGATCTGACACGTTGGTCTCTTTGGTTCTTTTCTGATTAACACCCTGCAAAACATAGATTCACCAAAACTCATGGAATTCTGTCGGTTTAAACCCTAGTCTATGTTTGAGGATGTTTTTATGCCCTTTCTCATGTCTTGTTGAGTATAAAATTGAACAATAACTATCATCAACAAACTGCAACATTACATAAACGGATATATTGTTTGTTATTTTTTAGCTTGGGATAATAGAATTAATTTCACAAATAAACTATTATATTTAGGTGGGAACCACCATGCAGCGGCCCCAACCTGTTATCACGGCCCACCGGCTGGCACAGCAATGGTAGCAGCAAGGCAACCCGCTCAGGCCAGGACGCCCACACGGTGGCCAGGGGGCCCGCGCGAGAGCCAGCAGCCCATGCAAGTGTGCAGGTGCGCTTGGGCGGGCGGCGGTGCGACCCAGGCGGGCGCTGCGACCCGCAGCGATGTGACCTAGCAGGGACGGCCCATGCAGGAGATGGCATCGGAGCGGCCAGTGCCTCTCGGCCTAGGGAGCGCGCTCGCGCTAGGGCGCGGGAGCGGCGGCTCGGGCCGGTTGGCCCCGTGTCGGCCCAGGAGCCGTGCGGGTGAGTCGGTGCGCGGTCCAGGCGGCCCATGCGCCGCTAAATCACCTAAACCGTCGGCCCAGCTGGCCGGGAAGCCTGTTTTCTCGCCAGAAAAGGAAAAGCTGAACAGCGCGCGGTTTTTCTGTTCATGGCCTGTTCGGGCACCAAACGATCGGTTTCTTTCCGGTTTTATTGTCAGGTCGGTGGAGGGCACTGTTTCTGACCTATTGAGGTCGTTTGGGCCACGTGGCACATAGGGCTTACTTGAACTTGAAGGTTACTTCATCTCGAAGTAGCCTCCACTCTACCTTGGGACTATAAAAGGATCCCAGGCCGCCTCCATATCTGGCTCCATTTGGGAATCAAATAACTGTTGACTTACTAATTGAAGTTCTTTCGCTGTTCGCTAGGTAGTTTTTTTTTAACAACAGTTTGCTAAGTAATTGAAGTTCCTTGGGACTATAAAAGGAACCCACAGGTCTGATCATGTCCATCATATCTATCTCCATTTGGGAATCAATAACTGTTGACTAAGTAATTGAAGTTCCTTTGCTGTCTCGGCCTCATTTGCCTCATGAGCGGGATCTTGCGGGGACCCCATCATCACGTAGTAAGTTCTGAAAACTAGAAACTAACCATTCTTTTATATATATATAGGATGCGATTATTAGAAGCCCTGAGCTTCTAGTAGCTTATTAGAAGCCCCAGCCAGACCACCTCCCGCCCCTCCTCCCTCATCTGCGGTCATCAAACATGGGCTGGCACACTAGTACAGAGAAGCTCTGCACTGTCGGTTGTAGATGTATTTTTACAGGCGTTTTTGACAACCGCCAGTATTAGAGGCCAGTAGAAATCCGTGATTTTTACTGGCGGTTGCTTGTGAACCGCCAGTACAAATCGATTTGTACTGGCGGTTCACTTAAGAAACCGCCAGTAAAAATAATTTTCTAAAAATCGTGTTTTAAAAATAGCAAAACAAAAAATTTAAATCTGGGAAGAGACCCACCGGCCAGCGCCCGCCCGTCTCCGTCGAAGACGCAAGTCGCGGCATTTTTCGCGCAAAATTCGCACGCTACGCGGCCGGTGGGATTCGAACCCGCGACCACTCTCTCGCGCGTACCCCTCCCTACCACTGCACCACACTCTTACTTGTGAGTATATCCCACTTCGGTTCCCCACATATTATAACAAACCTAGAGTAAATTGATTGTTTGAGGCACTAAATGAATTCAAATGAAAAAGTTGTCAACTACAAAGTTGAGTAACTTTTCGAGATCTACAACTTTCATGTAGAGTGTTTCTCCATCCGAGACTTTTATCAAAAAGTCAAATTTCAAATTTCAAACTTTGACTGTAATTTACATCAACAAGATGATTTCAAATGAAAAAAATTTCAACTATAAAGTTTCATAACTTTTCGAGATCTACAACTTTTATTTAGATAGTTTTTTCATACGAGGTCATTTGCAAAACTCAAAAAATTAAAATTCAGATTATTTCTATAGGCCACTAAAAATCGATTTCTAGTGGCAGTTGCTTAAGTGACCCGCCTGTAAAAATGGCGCTGATTTCTAGTGGCGGACGTCAAGCGAAACCGCCAGTAAAAAAATTACATGGCGCCACTATAGAGCTCCTATGTACTAGTGGCAGAAACACCAACCACTCACAGTGCGCCACGTTGTCCCACAAACAAGATTTTGTCACAACGCATAGAAAACTAGTGCGCATAACGTAAATACATTCATCACAGTGCATAGAGACCACTCAATGAGACCCGATATATGCTGACACAAGCTGACACACTTGACGCATATATGCATTTATGCAGCCTATTCCAAATCCATTCCAATCTCCTCCATTTTTTGCGATAATTTCTCAAGAAAGCATCCAATTTAAAAATGGTTTTCACCATTTGACTCTAGACATTTTTATACACGATTAAAGATCCATTATGAATATTTTTTGAATTTTTTTAAAAAACTTGTAAATCTGCGCTTTGGAATATAGAGTTCTATGCTTCTGGTACAGCCTATAATCATATGACTGCGAGTATAAAAACATGACGACGTCTTTTTTTTTCAAGATTTGAAATTTGAATCATGGCCTGTTGTTGTGAAAGTTCTCAGCATAGAATCTCATGCACGCATAAAACATTGTATAGAAACCCAACACATGATGGGCCATGCATAGAATCTATAGTCAAGGTGCACAAAATAGTTTGTTGCGTTTTAGAATATAGAGTTCTATACTTCTAGTAAAGCATAGAAACATGTGATCAAGAGCATAAAATAGATGGTGACGATCCTTTCTTCTATAAAATTTGAAATCTGAATCCTGACATGTGATGGCCGATTAGGTGCATATAATCAGTGGTAAAGAGTGTACAATTAACGGGAACAATGCGTAAAACATGGAGACAACACACGTAAAACACAAAGACGATCTGTCTTGTCCAAACTCCAAAATTTAAACACACAGAGACTACTCTTGCATCTTGCTGTTACACAGGATGTGGCCAAATAAAGCTATCGGTTGAATGTATACAAACACTGGTCAAGATACATGGAGGAGCATACAACCAGCCCCGAACTCATCTCATCTCCAAGCGCATACAAACATCCATCACACAGCATAAAGGTTTACATGATGGAGCGTACAAAACATCAATTTACATGGAGGTGCATACAAACATCGATGTCATGGATGATGCATAAATAATTACATGGAGAAGCAAACAGACATCCACAAACATCGATACCACACCATGCATACAACGCCGCCGGTCAAGGGGCCCGTCCGTCGTGCTCTGCCCTCGCCACCCGTCCACCGCGCAAGGCCACGACATCGTCGGGCGTGGAGGGGGCGCCGGGCTGCCATGTCGCTGGCACTGTGCAATGCCGCGGCGCTCCATGGACGCTTGGTTGCACAACAGGGGTCGCTGGAGGAAGGCCACGCTGCCGCAGATTGACGCAAACAATTATAAGCCTTCTTACGAGGAACAATTATGACGAACATTGTAATGAGCCCAAACACCATGAAGGGTCAATGCATAGAAACTCACGAAACCTCTTCCTATTTGGGGAGCTTGTAACGAACAAAGACTGCATATGAACGTGTAAAAACCTAATTCACGGTGCATAGAAGCAAAAATTAATATTTTAAATTTCATTGCACATCATGCCAAGGCGAACCACAAAAATCAGAAATAATTTGCATAAAAATCAGAAATAATTTGCATAATAACCATGCTTGCTTGCATTGCTAGCTCTTCATTTGCCGCAAATGCTCCTGCAAGGCTGCAACCAAATTGAATCAAAACAAAAAAAAAAAAAAATTGTGGCATCGAAATCTAGCTCATGAAGCATAGAAAGCTCAGTAGGGAAAAGCAATTGAAATGTACGTCCAAAATACAAGATTGTATTGAAATCAAATGCATATAAACAGTAGCACGAACACATAATTTTGTAGATGTAGTGGCTGGCATCACTATAAAAAAATCTATTTCACAATTTATATTCAAAATCATATATGCTCCCTGCAGCTGCTGGCCCGCGTGCGCTTGCTGCCTGCAAAACGCAAAATGCATTAAACAATTCAGTAGTGATTAGCAAATCAAAGCACAGAGAAGAGTGTTCACGCTGAAGTGCAGCACTGCACACACGCGGAGAGGAGGGTGCTCACCCGCCAGAACGGTAGGCCAGCAAGCGCCGACGGCGCGCTGTGCTGGTCCGCACGGGCTCACCCCCGAGCAGGGTGGCAAACGTCTGCTCCGACTGGACTTGCGCAGGAGCATGTAACGGAGGAGGGAGGCCGGGAACGGGTGCTCGGCGCAGGTGGGGCCGTGGGTTCCGCAGGCACTGGCCGGCGTCGAGGCCGCTGCCGGCCAGGGCGCCACGCGCGCGCGTCGACACGGTTAGCGGCACCGGCCAGGGAGGGGTGGGTGGGGGCTCGCGGTGACCAGCGAACAGGGGTGGTGGCTAGGGGTAGGATGGGTGGGGATTAGGGTTTGGGATAGGGTTTGGGTATATATAGGGCCCGAAAATATGGGCCTCATGGGCCAGTCGATGAGAAGTGGGCTGGTGGTGGGATGTGGGTTGGATGGATCTGGTTGGGTGCAACCAGCTGTGAAGATTTTGGCTAGGCTTCCATTAGCTTATTGGGAGCGCTAAGCTCCCAATAACATACACACACATATATATATGAAGCACTGGGCTTTTATTAGCTTATAGGAAGCCCTAGCCAGTTCAACACCCACCTACCTAGTCAGGCGGACCACGTGCAATCCCACCTAACCAGATGGCAGCCCATCCAATTCAAACACTGGGATCCCAGCCAGCCCACCGATCGGATGTATAAAAACCCATGTCAAACTGCGTAGAAAGATTTTTGTCGCGGTGATGCATAAAAACTAATGGTTGAATGAATTAAAGTCAATTCGTCACCGTATAAAAACCTCTTCGCGAGTTGCAATCTCCACCTGACAGGATCTGACGCGCGCTGACACACCTGACGTGTGTATGCATGCATGTAAATCCAATCCAATCTCCTCTATTTTTTCGCGATAATTCATAAACAAAGCATCCGATTCAAAAACGGTTTTCATTATTGAACTCCTGGTATTTTTGTGCACGATTCAAGATTCATTGTGAATATTTTTTTTAAAAAAACTAAAATTTACAAATTTGAAATTTGAATCATGGCAAGCGATGGCTGATTGGATGCATAAAATCAATCTTCAAGATGCATAAAAATATTTTTACATCGACGTTGCATAGAAATAAATAGTTGGATGAATAAAATTTAACTTTTATTAGCGAGTAAAAACTTCTTGATTGCCTCGGCCAATATCATGCTTCATACTATAAGGTGTATAACTGACAAGAGAACAACACATAAAACATGAAGATGATCTCGTCTTCTCCGTACTTTGAATTTTAAGTCATGGCATGTGACGGCCGTTTGAATCATGCCAAGAGATGCGCAGAAAAGTTTTTTGCGCCGACATTATATAAAACTTAAAATTCACAATTTTGCACATTATGAGATAGAATTTTATGCATCTGTTTATGAATAGATGTTGCAAATGAGAGCATAGAAACATTTATGCATCTGTTTATCAATAGATGTTGCAAATGAGAGCATAGAAACATGGAGACAACATCATGTTTTTCAAAGTTTGAAATTTGAATCATAACATGTAATGGCCGATTGGATGCATAGAATCACCAATCAAGATATGTATAAAAGTATTTGGCGCGTAGATTCAACAGAAATTAGTAGTTTGATGCATAAAATATAATAATTGGACAGATGTTCTGGCACATAGAATCTTAAAGATGCAAGCACAGGAACCATTCTAATGCTACAAAATTTAAAATTTGAATCTTTCTTGATACAAGTATGCATGCAAGCATAAAAAAAACATATAACACTAATTGCATATATCTTTAACATCACAATTTAGTCTTACATGGAACTCTTTTATTACAAGCATAGAACTATATTCTGCATATTATGAGCATATGAACCGGTATTGAAAATCTATGCAACTAAACATAGAAATCACCCAACATAATCAAAATCCGGGTTGTTGCCGCCACTCCCAGTGGCCGGCTTCGGTGACGCCTCGCTGCTCCTCGCCCGCCGATCATCCCAAGAAGGCCGGACAACATCGTCGCTGCTCGGGGAAGGCCGGGACAATATCGTCGGTGCTCAAGATGAATGATAATGTATAAAAATCAAAATCTATTTACATTTACATCCAAAATTTAAGATTTTAATTTCATTCACATTACACTAAGGAGGAGGATACAAACTACTCATGCTTAAGTTTGATACACATAGAAACTCACTAGCGCGAGTATATAAAAATCGCATGTTGATGCAAACATAAAAACTTGCAGATGCAAGCATAGAAAATTTGCGGATGCAAGCATATATAAATCACATCGAAAACTATTATGACCCCAACCGAAACCTGGCTTCCCAATTGGACAGATGTACAATTAACAGAAAAACAATGCATAGAACCTAATAAAACCATCTCTAAAACCAGGACAACCCCAATCCAAACCATGATTTTTCACTTTTGGGGGCGTATAATTAAAAGAGGAACAATGCATAAAACCAGAAAATACACCATCTCGGTGATTATTGTACATAAATCATGATGGATCCAACACAAACAGAGCATAGGACACTAGTGGCTGGCATCTCTGCAAAAAATCTATTTCACAATTTATATTCAAAATCACATAGGCTCCTGCAGCTGCTGGCCTGCGTGCGCTTGCTGCATGTATCCTCCATGCAAACGCTGCAAACACACATTAAGAAAATCCTATAGTGACGAGCAAAACAAATCGACGAGAGGATTGTGTTCTTGCAGTGCAGCACGGCCATGGAGGAACTGCAGCAAGGAGGATGAAACAAATTGCATAAAATCCTGTTGTGAAAAAAAAGAAATAAAAAAAATCTGCAACACGAGAACCTCCTACCAGAACATCACGAGAATCTGCAGGTCGTCGCTGCTCAGCTGCTGTGCGTTGGGGGCGCGTCAGGCTACCTCCATCGGCCTTGCTGGGTACCTGGGCCCACAAGCAACCGATGGCCGACCTTGGCGTACGCGGGGGCGAGCCGACACCGGGCGTGTCTGGGCCGCGGCACGATGCGTCACCTGCAGCATCGCCGCCGTGCCTGCGCACCCCCACAGCAACGCCGCCCCTTCTGCAGCTGCGGCCATCTCCTTCACACGGTGCCTCTCCCTTGCGGTCAGATCCGCTTTCGAGGGGTTCGCCAGCGTCACTGCTCGGAAGGCGGAGGACTTGCCGCCGTCGCCATGGCTAGATGGGGACGGCCGCCCCCGCTTGGTACTGGTGTTTGGGGGAGGGTGGGGATTAGGATTTGGAAAGAGTATATATAGAGCCCGAAAAGATGGGCCTGGGCCATGGGCTAGTGGGCAGCTGGTTTGGTGGAACCAAATCAGTTGAGTCTGGTTAGGGTCAAGTTGGACTGGTTGACTGGGGCTTCCACTAGCTTATTGGGAGCCCTAAGAGTATATATATATATATGTGTGTGTGTGAAAATTATTTCCTACTCTCAGGGAGTAGTTACTCTCATGTTTATATCTCAAGATTTTGGGTATGTATGACCAAATAAAGTATATGTATGCGAAGTATATAATTATACTAGACCATTTAGAGTGATAGCTATATTAAGTATGTGTGCATACATATGTGGTTATACTTATTTTATATAGTACAGTAGTGACATTTTAATAATATATTAAAAAATATGGGTTCCTTTGATATTTTTTTGCGTAGGAATATTTAGAGTATCTTAATATGAGTATATAAACATACTTAAAGTGATAAATAAGTATGAACATATACGTAATGTGAGTTTTTGAAGATAGGAGTAACTACTCCCGGGAGTATAGAAAATGCACCATATATATATATATATATATATATATATATATATATATATATATATATATATATAGAGAGAGAGAGAGAGAGAGAGAGAGAGAGAGAGAGAGCGCGCGCGCTACAACGGGTGGTAACTATCACCCCTTATGTGGTTGCTACCCACGAACAACCGAAATAGAAAACTTTTGTTTACCTTTTGACAAAGCTGACACCATATAGAATCGTTACCATGTTCAGCTATGTCACACCCAATTTTAAGGATAAAATTGAATGCATAACCTTATGTGCGCCTCAGGATCAGTCACACACATAAGCCGACAAATATAAGGTAATATCAAAAGACAATAATTAAATAAGTAATAATTAAAATATAACCTTAAGTAGAAAAACAGCGGAAAGACTCTCCGTTCTTCGCGTGTAGACGCCAACTCCACAGGGACACAACTAACTGGTTGACCACAAGCCTAAACTTCTCCTGAGGTGTGGGGGGAATAGCAAGAGTGAGTCCATGTCAAACTCAGCAAATATAACATGGGATTTATGAGGTTCAAACAGGATAGACACGGGTTTACAGTGGTTTGCTTTTAATTAATCACCTTTAATGCAATTGAATAGCAACAAGTTAATAAGCCCATTCTCATGATCATAGTAAACACAATTAATGAGTAGCAATAAATAGACTAGCAACAAGTAAACATCACCCCGAAAGATAATTACTCCGTGAGTTTTTCGGGCCACTCGTGACCGTGAGCGTGGCTAGTATACCAGTTTTACACTCTGCAGAGGTTGTGCACTTTCACTATGAGCCGTGATTCCCATTTGCTCGGGTTAATTACTCCCATAATACTACCAAGGTGAGAGAGCAGGGTTTCACTATGAAGTCTTTCAAAATACTTCGTCTAACAAGTTAGGGCCGCTAGGGACCCGGCAAGCAGATGTAGAGCCCCCCTTCTTCGTGGCACAAGGTCACGCAGGTTATACACACTTGGACAGGAGCCGCACTATACCCGAGTCGTCAGGCCCCATCACGCCTTTCGGTAACCTCTAACAAGCTAGAAAAAGGACCTATACTTGACTAAAACCAGAGTCATGTAGCCCTCATAGTTACACTGTAAGTCCCAGCTTTTGCTGACAGATCATTACCAAGGGGGAAGGATATGGAGCACCACAAAACTACGCCCCAATCCCCTAGTTCCATGTTGCTAAAAAGGCATCTTTTAATCCTTATTGCATATTCAATTAATCAGTTTACATGATCATGATATCAATAACGCACTAGCATTAATTACCATATGCATAATCCCATAGGTTGCAAGGAACAGGATAACAAAACTAGGAAGTAACTATGGTTAACAAGGAAGACACATGCAAATGCAATTATTTATTTGGTGAATAGGACAACAAGGATGATCCATACTAATACTTGTCTTGATCAGCAAACTCCTGGTGATCCGGATTGTCGAAGTACTGATCTTGATCACCCACGTAAAGCTCACCGTCTATACTTGATCACCAAATCAACATACGCACATCCAGTGCAATCATGCAAAGCAAACAAATCTATTGATTAGAACAGTATACCAACAGAGATAAAACAAAATAAAAAGTTTATAAAACTAATCTATACGTTGCTACGATCACATCGATATAAAGTTGCGCAAATCGGATTTAAAACGAGGAAGATATGAATTTTACAAGATTTATAATAGAATAATAATAGATTAAATATAATCTCGAATTTTAAAAGTTGAAAATATATGAAACAGTGGTACCATCAGATAGATTATGAAATTACGAACCTAACGTAATTTGAATCGTTCAAATCGGATCTAAAACGAGTAAATTATAGCTAAAACAAATCTAGTGGCAAATCTGCAATTTCAGAAAACATCTTTTCATTAAACCGAGACAAACTACGTTTTCTAAATCGGAAACCATAAACGGAGGAATGCGCCAAGGGACTGCGGGTTAAGCATTAAAAACTGCAGGGGGTTATTCGCAAAAACGCCGGCCGAAAGGGTATCGGCGAATAGGAGCCGTCCGATTCGAATTGGACGTCTCGGATTAGATGGGAGGGGGTGTGGGCGGCGCTCGGCCATGTACAGAGACCGTGCGGCGGCGCCATCGCCGGAGGGTGGCCGGAGACGGCGTTTTTGGGGCTTGGAAGCTCGGTTCACCTCAGGATCTGGTCGGGGAGCAAGAGAAGCTCAAGCTAAACCTATCTATGGTTTCGGTTGCCACAGAGGTAGCTCGGAGAGGATGTGGCGAGCTCAGTGGCGGAACTATGGCGGCGGCGAAGCTCGGCATCATGGCTACAGTGCACAAAACCGAGGGAGAAGGGGTCGGGAAGATCCCTGACCTTGCTGCGAAGCTTGGAGGGCAACCCATTTTGACGGAGAGACTTCTCGTTGGCGAAATCGACGGCGACGGCGGAGCTCGGGGCGGCGGCGGTTCTGTGGCTGCGGCAAGGGCACGATTGGAGGCGGCGGCTTGCTCGGGAACTTGTGGGGAGGGACGGCAGAGCTCGGCCGACCTATATAGGGGCGCGAGAGAGGCGTAGGAGATCCGGACTCGGGAGAGAGAGGGCGAGTGTGCGAGCTCACCTAGGGCGGTTTGGAGGGCCGAAATCGACTCGGGGGTGGCTCTCCACGTGCTCCGGCGGGCGGTGATCTCCTACAACGTCGGCGAGGGTGCATTAGTGCACAATTCAAGCGGAAAAAGGGTCGGGCTACCTCGGGAGATCACGCAAATGCTCAGTAAGGAGCTTACGGCGAGGATTAAAACCCGAGGACGACGAATTGGTTGCGGCGGCGGAAAGCTTCGAGCGGCGGCGGCTCTGTTCACGCGAGGGCAGGAAGAGGCAATGCTGCTAGGGCTGGATGGCGGCAAATAGGGGCCCGCCTGGACTTATATAGTCCCGAGGCGATGGGGATAGGGATGTTGAGTTCGCCTCGGATATAGGAGATCGAATCGAGGGCGGCGAGCGACGAACTCGCTCTGTTCGTTCTCGCGTCGGTCTCCCTTGGGCAGCAGGAGGGGATGGAGGTGAGGCGCTGACGCGTGGGTCCCACGAGACAGCGAGACCGGGCGCTGGGGTCGAGCCATCAGCTGCAGAGAGAAGCCCCCGTGCGCGTGCGTTCGGCCGCGGCGTTGCTCTCTGCTTTGGGCGCCCAGGGGAGAAGAAAGGAAGGAGGAGAAGAGGGACTGACGCGTGGGCCCGGCTTGCAGCCGCAGAGAGGAGAGGGGCACTGCGCTGCTGCGGCTGGCCTGTTGGCTAGCTAGGCCTCGGCCCAAGACAGAGAGGAAGCGGGCAGCAGGCCGAGAGAAGGACTGGGCCCTCGGGCCAAAATCAGAGAGGGAAGGTTTTCCTATTTTCCTTTTCTATTTTCTAAATACATTTTCAAAAGGATTTTCAATTTGGGATTTTGAATAATTGGTTTTGAACATTTGAAGAATTCAAATAAACTCCAAACAGTACAAAGAAGAAATGCTCCAGCATGAATGCATCATACATGTGTATGACCTAGGTTTGATTTTATATTTGTGAAAAATTATTATTTCCCTATATTGCAATGATCAACTAATTGCATAATTAAATAAATTCCCATTATTTAAAGGAATGTAATTTTTCGGGTGTTACAATTCTACCCCCCTTAAAAGGAATCTCGTCCCGAGATTTGAGAGAGAAAGATCAAAAGAATAAAGTTTAGATGATTGAGGAGATTCAAATACTCTACCATTGAATCTTCTTTGTTTTCTCGGGTACCTCCTCCTTCGTGATAATAATTCTGATGCGCATTTCCTGTTGTCACCACCTTGCTATAAATA
Source organism: Eremochloa ophiuroides (assembly GCA_038502445.1). Taxonomy (NCBI): domain Eukaryota; kingdom Viridiplantae; phylum Streptophyta; class Magnoliopsida; order Poales; family Poaceae; genus Eremochloa; species Eremochloa ophiuroides. Next base: position 37,635,780 of record JAHLJS010000002.1, read on the forward strand.
CGCCATGTAATGTTTCCATAACCTTGATGGGTACCCAGTATGGTAAGATCCTTTGTCAGTAATAACTCATCCAATCGCATATGTGATACACATCTAATGTTCCATATAATATCTCAAGTGATTCCAATGTTTATGGGTCCATCACGCTTCCGCTGCGCTACTCTGATATTCCATCCAAACACTACACTTGTGTTCGATCAGGTAATATTTCTCAACTTCATACATGAATTATTATTTCTAAATCTTATCCTTGATAGTGTTCTCTCCAAACATGAAGGTATCTGATTCTTCCAAGTAAAATCACAAGCATGGGTTCATGAGGCTCAAAAGGGTTGATACGGGTTTAACAGCTGTTTGCTTTTAATTAATCACCTTTTATGCAATTTGTTGGCTTATGTGTGTGACTGATCTCTGGGCGCACATAAGATTATGCATCCTATTTTATCCTTAAAATTGGGTGTGACAAGCTGAGGCCGTGAATGCATGTCTGCTCCCAAAGTAGAATCGCTAGTACATCCCCTGCACCTGCTTTTTTGCTGGTTGTGTACATAGGATGGAAATATGAAAATAGATATCCGAATTATCCGCATTCGTATCCGTTCGAATTGTAAATATGGATATACGTATCCGTATGCGTTTTAAAATAGATGTCAAACTGGATACATCCGTATTCGTATTTTAGTGTTTTCTCTATTCGATTCCGGATTCGTATTCGGCAATATCCGTATCCGAATAGAAAATAAGGTATCATGAACCTATTTAAAAGTTTTCTCTCCATAATAAGTGAATAATTATTTAATGTTATTATTACTAATAATGCATGTAACATATTTAATAGTATATATAAAAATAAATTTAGTATTAATTGTAAATTATTAATGATACATAAAGATTGATTAATTAAATTTAGTACTTTTATAATTTATGTTAATCTAATATATTTGTTATTTTAAATTATTTTAATCCTTTATTTTATTTGTTTATTGATATAAATTATGTTATATAAATTTAAAATTTCATAATAAATATTTATATAAATATAATATCAATTAATTGATATATTTTAATTATTAAATATATATATTGATAACTATATTATTTTTTATGCTATCCTGAGATATAAACATGAGAGTACCTACTCCCTGAGAGTAGGAAATAATTTCCCTATATATATATCATCAGTTTTAAACACGAAAACTTAATAAGAACGACGATCATTATTGCATATGCTTAAGTGCCTAAGTTTTATACAGGAAACCTTTATAAGCGGATATCATCACTGCATATGCCTAAGTGGCTCAGTTTTACACAGAAAACTTTATAAGAACGGTGATCATCATTTCATATGCTTAAGTGCCTCAGTTTTAAACAGGAAAACTTCATAAGAATAGTGATCATCACTGCACATATATGCTCAAGTGCCATTGCATATGCCTAAGTGCCTCGGTTTTATACAAGAAAACATAATAAGAATGGTGGATATGTCTGATAAACAAAATAAACAAAATAAACGAAACATCATCATAGGCACTTAGGAAATATGCTCAGAACATATTAAATGAAACATCATCACAGGCACTTAGGCAATATGCATAGAACATATTCAACAAAACATTATCATAGGCACTTAGGCAACATACTCAAAACATATTAAACGCAACATCATCATAAGCGCTTAGGCAATATGTTGAGAACATATTAAACAAAACATCATCACAAGCACTTAGCCAATTTTGCTCAGAATTTAGAGTAATACTATCATCAAACCATATGCTTAGAACATATTAAATTACACATCATCAGCAGGCACTTAGGCAATTTTGCCCAGAATTTGGAGTAATACCATCATCAGACCATCATCACATGCATCATCAGACCATCATCAACCAACATATCAGAGAAGCCCAGCAAGGGGGAAGAGGACGTGGGGCGCGGGTGCAGCACCTCCTTAGAGAAGTCGGCGAGGAGGGAGAGGACGCAGGGCAGGAACAACACCTCCTCAGAGAAGCTGGCAAGGGGAAAGAGGACGTGGTATCATCAGGCCTAGGATTTCCCAGCCGACAGCACACACCACATAACATAGTGGTGGTGCGGAGGAGACCGAGACTAGAGAGAGTCGTAGGGGATCGGAGGCCACACTCGAAAAGGGAAGACGGAGGAGAGCTTGTCGGGGAAGCCCGCAGAGCGCTCGTCAGGGCTGGGGTACCCGGCCAGGGGCGCACATGAAACATCCTCGATTTTCCACGAAGGGAAAATCCACAGAATGAGTTATAATGTGATCAAATCTAAGTTTGATTCCATCACATTATCATATATCAGTTGAAATCACAGTCATACAGCGCATGATAACAAGCTTAACAAGTTTTACCTCATTTGAGGATACACCTATTACAGGGTTAATCTAGCAGAAGCGTATCTAGTCGTCATCAGAGTTGGCGGAATATGTTGTCGAGTGGAGGCTCCTCCTTCACGGGTATCATCAGAGTCAATTTTGGCGTAGCATAGTCTTCATCTCCTGAACCAAACTTGAGCATAGGTACGAGACCTTCTAATACTTCTTATCTCAATGTCTCTGTTAGTCAGGTAATCTGCACATCGTCAGATATGTGCAGGCCATGGTCAGCACCGATGAGCTTTAGAGGAAAAGAGAAAACAAAGGATCTGGCGATCCTAACATTTGGCTGTGGTTTGCATCTTAAGCGCATGCAAAGTAGTATCAAGTAATAATATCATAATAGTTTGTCAAGTTTTAACCCATATCATCAATTCCCATCAGTCTATCCCAAATCCATCATCCCACCCATACACCACCTCACACACACACACCTCACGCTTAGTCGACAGGCCCAACTCTCTCTCGGGTCCTGTCTCAACGGCACACTGTCACACCGGGCACACTGCCGGACAATCGTCAACTAGAGGAGAAAAGAATATCGCTCTCTACACTAGTCAGAGCTTCATAGGAAAGGTCCATAGCCAACGAATCGGCATATGTATCGATCGATCAACCATACACTCTGCAGAGGTTTTACCACTCACAAGATTAGCCATCATCGATGCTGTACAATCATCTAGGCAGAATTCCAGGTGCTTGCTTGCCTAGGTCGATGCCACCCTACCACTCAGCCCTGGGTAACTTCGGGCACGAACCGAAACGCTAAGACTGGGAGACGCAGTACCGGGCCTAATCAGTGGTACTGCTGCATCTAGAACGGTGCGGGAACTTCCTGCATCCGCTGCCGCCCACCCTATCACCTTACAACCTAGCAGTAGTGGCACCGCCCTAACAAGTAGTCCAGCCGTTCCCCGCCCATCGAAGACGAGTGAGCAGTAAAGGATTCCCATGAACCTGGTGCTAGTCCTTCCTAGGTTTGACCAAGCAGGCATCTTCTCTTAGGGGATACTCTCCCCGTGCCACCACGACACCTCCATTCACGGGAATTCAATGCACATCTCGGAACCACCTCATAAGTCATTACCCACCACAGGTATCTCTCGTGGGAATGCCCAGATGCAACTCCCGGCAAGACTTGCTTACACAGCTCGTCGTGTATCCCACTTGGTCGACTCGACCCTCACCACACACCCAAGACACACGCAGCACGCTCATAGTCCACCAGTCTGGCATCCCAAACCAAATCATTCCCAGAGGTTCACCACCAGCATCACATCACAGATACAATGCGAGTAGAGTTAATAAATATGGTGATGTAATATGCAAGCAAGCAGGTAGATAGAAATATATAAGAGAGCGTGAGCGCGAAGCTGAGTTGCATAGTAGAGTGGTTTGCAAATAGTGTAATAATGGCTTAGGTAGTTGCATGCATCATATACTAGCAAAGGAGTAAAGATAAAGCGCTAGCAATTCTAGATATGCAATGTCTAATAGGATTCTCTAAAAAAAGGTGCTGCCATGACACCTGCGTTGTCGAGGAAGTAGTGGTATGAGCGTTCTCTAGTTAGTGTAGTTGATCAGTTGGGTCACCTCCTCCTAGGGTGACTCCACTCCACGGTCCTTTCGTCGTCCGCGTTCTCTTCCTGTGGCCTCAATCCGATCGTCGCTAATCCGGGAACGGCTACTCCGCAAAACAACTCAAGGAGAGAAAACACTCAACACACCAAAAGACGATGAGACGCTAGAAGATCCTTTAACACCTGAGAAATAAATAAATAAAGGTACACGACTTAGCCCTCTCGGCGTATGTCCGATTTCATCGGGCCAAAGAAACAGGAGTGGTGGTTTGCTATGCACAAGCTTATGTCACAGCCTAGCCAGTATGACTTTATGATAAATGATTTAGGCCAGAGCTTATCCATAGCAAACACCACGGCTCATGATCTTCCGATCCGGACGCCATGGTGGAGACGAGAATCAGAGGACAGGCCAAGTAAAGAGAAGAACGGGTGATCATCAACAAGAAGAGTTGCACAAGATAGTGCGAGCGTTTAATCCACTTGTAGGGTACCAAGGTTGTGATTCAAACGGGTACAATCATACAAGTGCTTAAACACCAAGAATTTCAAGAGAGAGCGAGGGAAAAGAGGGGAGCTAGCTAGGCACGTCCATATCATATTTTCGGTCACATCTTTGGTGAAGATGGTTTTTAGGTAGTCAATCGGGTCGACTCTCATAGGTCCGAGATCTTGATATAAACCATAGCTTCGCTAACTAAAAAGGGTTAGTCCGATCTTTGATCCAATCGCCATGGATAAGACGGGATCGAACAGAGCGGGCTATACGGGGACGACTAGCGAGAAACAACATAAAGCGGTGGTCCACTTCTTCCATCGCACACGCCACGGTATAGACAGGGCGTCAGAAGAGAGCGACATGTAAAAGACGCAAGTGCGCAAACCACTCATAGGGTACCACGACCTGGGTGCACTGGCACTAAGTCATCTCTCAGATTTGTAGCGGTGCGGTTGTCACCGAGGAATCGAAGAAATGCAGCGGTCGCACAGGGTACAAGCATATGAGGGCTTGGGCATGAAGAATCAAAGAACGGCACACGGGGTATAGTTCCATGGTCATGGCGAGGCATGCTCATGGCCACGAGCTACACTAATGAGGGGTCTAGTTACACCCGGCATTACGGTCATGGCAGGATGGATCCCGCGATCGCAACGCCCGAATGAGATACGATCCCTTAGCCGGCTCGAAGGCACGGCACGCAGACAGACAACAAGGATAACCAGCAATAAGATCCAAAGACACGACTCAGCAAGATAGTGGAGTAGCACATTTCCATAGCATTTAGACGGATGGATCCTGTATTACAAATACATATACAGATAGATCATGAGAATAGGGTGCAACAGATACATGTACAGACAGATTGTAAAGATAGGGTGCAACAGAGATTTGAGCAGACGGATTATAAGGATAGGTATACAATATGGAGGGCAGGAGTATAGGAAGTAAGAGAAAATGTTCGTCAATAGTCCAGCGTCGTATATCACTTGGCTTTCCAACAGTCCAACATCATCTACGGGGCCTCAAGATCTAGCAACGGAGCTACGACACGAAGGCCAGACAGGGTCAGCGTCAAAGGAAAGTGGCGAGGCTTGCTGCTACATGTCCCGGTTCCTCTTGGCCAGCTGCTGGTACCTCTTGGCCTGCTATGGCTTGCTGCGGCTAGTCGTGGCCGGCTGCTGGCTGTGGCCTGCTGTATGCTGGTCGCGGCTGGCCGGGCGGGGCTGGTGACTGGCCGAGGCTGGCTAGAATGGCTAGATGCTGGCCGAAGGCGGCTGCAAGTTTCTAGGAGGTGTGGGGATGTGTCTGGGTTCCAACGGTGTGCGCGGGCAGGGCAAATCACGGTGTGACGGTAGCTAAGGTGAAGCTCGGATGGGGCGTCGGTGCGCGTCGGGGCGACCAGGCAGGACTTTCAGAGATCTTCTCCCTTCTTGATCGGTGTCCGTCGTGTCCTTCAGCGACATGAGTAGAGTGGCGGTGGTCTTGGAGTCCAAGGGCACAAGGTAAAACCGGAACGCGATCATGGTGGTGGTTTGGCTAGTCCTCGACCACGCCGACGTTCTTGGAATGCCGGTGGTTCGATTTGGCTGAAAGGTCTCGTGTCGTGTGTGCGAGTGTCCTGAGCCGGGAGGGGCTCGGCCTACGCGTCCCTTTGTGCGGGACACCATGGCTCAAATGGCGGGTCCAGCGAGGTGGCGGTGCTCACCATGGGGGAGAAGGTCGTGGCTCACCGTGGGGTCGAAGGTGTAGGATATTGTTGCCGTGGTGAGTTGAGGCTGAGGTGGGTCGAGGCTGTGCGGGGAGATCCGCATCGCTGCTGTACGGGGCGGCAAGGGTGCGGCTCCGTCGTGGTGACGCCGGTGCCGGTAGTCGAGACCACGCGCAGCTCTGTGGCAATAGGACGGGGTTCAGTAACTTCCTGCAGTGGGCAACAGAAGGCACGAAGGCCAACTCTCAAGCTAGTTCACGATGAAATAGGAAGGAAGGTGTTTGGATTCGGTTCGGTCTCTCACCAGGAACGAACGTTACACTCCAGCGAGTTGGTTAGGCTCCGGCTTGGACGGTTTTTCGTGCGACACGGTCACCCCATGGCACGAAGGCCGGCGTCAGGCAGTAGTGAGGAAATGGAGGAGGAAGGAGCTTGGTTCCAAGCTCACTAGCGGATTGAGGCGAGTCGGTCGAGCTCCATGAAGCTGCTGGACGAGGCGGTCGGTGACGCGGCTCGGGCTCTGGTGAAGACGGCGCGGCTCCAGGGTCTGCTCCTGCCGGTGTCGCGACATGAGGAGCCCAGCGCGGTGAGTTGGTGCAGAGGGCGTCATGACGAGGGAGGCAGGGACGGGCTGGTGTCGTTGTGGCCGTGGACATGGGCGACGTCGTGCTTGTGGATGTGACGAGAGGAAGGGGTTCATCGGCGTGGTCGCTGGTTTCGCATTGAGGAGGTCGGGATGTCGCTGTGGCTCGGTGGTGCGGCGAGGCCGAGACGCCGGTGTCGCGACGCTTCCGCTCGCGGCCTCGACATCGTCGGTGCTGTTGCTTGGCGAGGTGCTCATCGTCGGGGCGGCCTCGGCAAGGCGGCGGTGTTGCTGTCACCGTCACGCGGCAGGGACGGGCGCCTTGGGGTCACCGTCGCGGCGTGGTGCGGTGAAGGCACGCCGGTGCGTGTTCCGGTGGTGTGTGCACGCTCAGCGCAGAGGAGCGCAGAGGCGTGGTGTGGCATGGCCACGCGACGGTGTGTGCTCGGCACGGCGTGGCCAGTAGCGGTGGGGCAAGCAGAGGGTGGTGGTGCTGCTAGCAGAGGTGCGCCATTAGTTAATAGATATAAAAAGGTGAATAACAAATCAAAACCAAATAAAAATACTTAGTTATCTATTAAGGTATAATCTTAGAGTGTGTTTAATGTCAGTCTAGGCTAGAGTCTAATAAAAAAACTAGAGAACATTAAAATTTTATCTTGGAGATGATAAATAGTTGCTCTGCCGTAATTCCTTTCAGGTGCCTAGTTTTTAATCTTGAATTCTCCCGAGTTTTGGATATTACTGCTTTGATTTGAGAACTTACTCTGAACCCGAAACTTGTGGAGGCATATGCTTGAGCTAAGTCTAGATGATTGACTGATTTGATGCATGAAGGTCTGAGCTACTATTTATCTTATTCCTATCAATACTAAGTTCTGAAGATTTATTTTGAAAATTTAAAATCTTACATGATGAGTTCTTCTATGACAAAGTGTGAATTCCTACCAAAGCCATATATGATACATTTAGAGATAGAAAAACTTTGCACATTTATGCTGCTTGCTTTGTATTGAGTTTAGTCAACCTTTGTTGTATACCTTATGAGAGTCTTGTCATGCTTTTAAAATCAAGATCACTTACACACTCCACCCACATGCATTACTCCTACTCTGAGAGTAAGCACAATCATTTTCCACTTCCAGCCAGATCCACCTTAAAAATATTTTTCTCCTACACTGTCAGTAAACACCCAAAAATATACCCTATACGACAGTCCCTGTTTAATTGCTCTAAGTTCTTATCATTATCTCTCCAATTATTTATATTCAAAGGATGCATGTGGCTATGCAAAAGTATTGAAAAAAAAGAAAAGGGAGTAAAAGATGGACAAGTGTCCCAACAATTAAAACAATGGGTACTTAGATGCCCGCCTCCCTATGAAAAAAAAGAGAGAGAAAGAAAAGAAGAAAAAGAAAATAAAGATAGCCCATGTTTTCCCGAAAAGTTCTAAGTTCCAAGAGAGAGATCCATTTTTAAAGAGCAAAAGTAGAATTAGGATTAACCACCTTATATACACCTATCCACCATATTCCATACACATGCACATCTTGGTTTGATTGTATGACTTGACTCTCTAGGGATCCATTGTTTGACTTTACAATATATGAATTGCAAGTATGCTCATCCTTGTTATTGCCACTCCTATAAGCTCCACTATAATCCTTAGTTGTAGGAAGGCATAACATCATTAATGCCTCATTGAGATCCATAAATACTATATATATTGAGAGAGTTGAGGGTGTCATACAATTAAGCTCTGAGTTTTATTTCGAAAACTTGCAAAACTCCGGAATATTGGTACCGTGAAGAATTTGAGACATAGTGCTTGACTTGATTGTTCTATCTTTCGATTGCTCAAGACTTATGCAAAAGCTGAGAAGCTCCATAGTTAAAGGTACAATGGGTAAGTTTGAAAGTTAGAGCATGTTTTGTCTAATCTGGAGGAGAATTTCTGTTTGAAAGCACGTGTACTTGGAAGGCATGAAAGCATTGTAGCAACTCCTGATCCAAATATATTAGTAATTAGGCTTAGATTGTTTGCCAAGGGATAAGCAAAAGGTAAGCTTGGGGGAGTTGTTGATGGTGGATAACGTCAACTTTTATTAGAACTTTAGACATGGAAGGACACATGAATACACACTAGTCTAGGGTTTTAACTGACAATTTTCACGAGTTTTGCATATTCTGTATTTTCCAGGGAGTATTCCAGAAAAGCGTAAAAGAGGAATTAAAGTGCGTAAAAGACACGAAACTTAACCGCGAAGGAAACATCGTCATCAGGACGTGGGAAGGATCTAGAAGACACCCGAGCAACCGGGGCCCCGAATTCCACGAAGTGGGGCCGGCCGGTGCCCCCTGCTAGACTGCGGGCCCTGCCTTCTGGAAACTTCCTCCCACGCTTCCTTGGCACCTAAGCAAAGTATCCCGATGTCGATCTAAGGTCGGTTTGATCCGACGGTGCATATAACATGAGACGCGGATCGATGATGTGGCGGTTCCTTGCACCCTACTCCACCTCGGCCTATATAAGGACGCCCCAGGCCCCCTCCAGAAGGCATTCTACACCCCGGTGCTTCAGATTCTCTACATAAATTAGGGTTAGGGTCTCTCGAGTTGATCTAGTTCTAGTTCTTCTAGTTGTAGCAGTTAGGAGAGACTAGTTCTTGTAGATCTAGTCTTGTTTAGAGAAGTAGAGAGATAGAGTAGAGGAGTAGAGTTCTGGAGGAGTTCCGGCCTATCGGCGCTTCTCCGTAGCTGTATTCTTCGGGATTCGGCTTCCTCGCCCGGAGCTGCGTTCTGAGATACTTTTGTATTCAACTTCTAATTCAAGTAAGCATTTGTTCTTATTCGTTCTTAAGTTTGCAACTCATATTGAGTGCTTTGATCTTGATCATTACTTCATTGAAGTAGTATTTCGTAGTGTATGCGTGGTTCTTAGGCTAGGTTTATTTGTGAATGTTCCTGATTGGCCGGATAGTGGTAGTTCGCGTAGGTGACAGCTACGTTGATTCCTCTGTAGTCCACTTCCTATTGATAGGATAGATAGGTGTATAAGTGTTTGTTAGGAGGGAACTCTGATTTCCACTCTTATTCATTTCACTGCCTAGTTAGAACGATATTATTCAAAGCTTACCGGTTGTTGGAACTAGATAATCATTAGCTATTTCCTCTTTCTTGATATTATCTAGCCTAATTGTAGGGTTAAGTTCATCGGCTTGGTCATTATCACCTACTGTTCATTGTGGATTCGATATTTAAAACCTCTGGGTGAAGTGCTACATCGGTATTACATCTGTGCGCTTGCGGATAATCAGATAATAATAATATTTAGTAGAGTGCAGTTAATTTATACCAAGATCCTTCAAGGGGGTAATGACTCGCTCAGAAAGGCATGCTCAATTCATTGAACATCACTCCTTTATCTCTTGCATTGAGCCTACTAGCATAGAAGAAGCTCTTCAACATCCAGATTGGGTGAATGCCATGCGTGAAGAACTCAACAACTTCACCCGCAATCAAGTTTGGACACTTGAAGAGAAGCCAAAAGGAGCAAGAGTCATAGGCACCAAGTGGGTGTTCCGCAACAAGCAAGATGACAAGGGCAACATTGTGAGAAACAAGGCAAGGCTTGTGGCAAAAGGGTTCTCCGAAGTTGAAGGCTTGGATTTTGGGGAGACTTTTGCCCCGGTTGCAAGATTGGAAGCCATCCGTATCCTACTTGCATATGCATCTAATCACAACCTAAAACTCTTTCAAATGGATGTGAAAAGTGCATTTTTGAATGGCTTCATAAATGAACTTGTCTATGTTTCGCAACCACCGGGTTTTGAAGACCCTAGATACCCAAACTATGTTTATAGGTTGTCCAAAGCGCTATATGACTTGAAGCAAGCCCTACGGGCTTGGTATGAGCGCCTCCATGACTTCCTCCTCAACAGGGGCTTCAAAATCGGCTTGGTCGATACCACACTCTTCACCAAGAAACATAAAGGGCACATCTTCATTTGTCAAGTTTATGTTGATGATATTATCTTTGGTTTAACTAATGAAGATTTTTTCAAGGAATTTGTTGATATGATATTCAAGGAGTTTGAGATGTCCATGATTGGTGAGCTCACATTCTTCCTCGGCTTTGAAGTCAAGCAATTGAGGGAGGGGACGTTCGTGTCGCAAGAGAAGTACATGAAGGACCTCCTTAAGCGCTTCAAGATGGAAGAATGCAAACCCATCAAGACCCCCATGCCTACCAATGGACATCTCGACCATGATGAGGGAGGTAAATCGGTTGACCAAACTCTTTATCACTCTATGATCGGTATTTTGTTGTACTTGACTGTATCTAGGCCCGACATCATGTTTAGTGTGTGTATGTGTGCTCGCTTTCAAGCTAACCCTAAGGAACCTCACTTAGTTGTGGTGAAAAAGAATCCTTAGGTGCTTAAAGCACACCCCAACCATTGGCCTTTGGTATCCCAAAGGAGCTAACTTTACTCTTATCGGCTATTCCGATTCGGATTATGCCGGTTGCAAGATTGACTGGAAAAGCACATCCGGAGGGTGCCATTTTCTTGGAAGATCACTAGTTTCTTGGTCTTTCAAGAAACAAAATAGTGTTGCTTTGTCAACAATCAAAACAGAATACATTGCCACGGGTGCGTGTTGTGCACAAATCCTTTACATGAAACAAACCCTACTTGATTATGGAATTAACTTAAAAAGAGTGCCTTTGTTGTGTGACAACAAGAGTGCGGTAAAACTTGCTAATAACCCGGTTCAACACTCCCGCACTAAGCACATTGACATCCGCCATCACTTCCTTAGAGATCACGTTGCTAAAGGTGACATTTCCTTTGAGGGAGTGAGAACGGATGATAACTTAGCGAACATTTTCACAAAACCATTGGATGAGGCACTGGTTTTGCACTCTAAGGAATGAACTCAATTGCCTTGACCTAAGCAACTTCACTAAAAGATGATCTTGTGTTTTTATGTGCATTGCATTGTAATGTAAAACATGTCTAACTTTGAATTGCACGTAGGGCTTGTCTAACTCGGTTAAGATAACCGCCCAAGAGGGTGTGAAGAAGGTTACCCGAGGACAAACTTGACAAGCAACTAGTTTAATTTACGCGAACTTGCATTGCATGTGCATGGTTGTTGGTTTGTCGTTTCGTTCTTGGATTTCATTGCCTATTTTCATAAAAACTACGTATGCCTATGGCAAACTATTAGAAAAATTGAGTGTTTGAGAGAGGACTTCTCATATTAGTTCCAACTGGTGTTTATTTGACTCTTATTGGGGTTGGAACTTAGTTGAGAGAAATCGGCGCGAAGAAACTTGAAGAAATCAGGGTTTTAGGGTGTCAGACTGAGGCATCGGACGCTGGTTTTTCCAGCGTCGGACCATTCACCGCAGCGTCGGACGGAGATTTTTCGTGCGTCGGACCATTGGAAGAACGTGTCCACGACAGTTCATGCCGTCGGACTCGAGGAAATCGTCCGACGGGTCTGGAAGCGCTCTATTTCTTTCTGGAAGCATCGGACCCTCGAACGGTTTAGTCCGATGGGAGCTACAGTTATGGTCTGACGGTCGTTTTGAAGGCGAGTTCCAGTTCCTCTCTTTACTCTGTCACGTGGGGCCCTCCTGTCTTTCTTCTCCATTCATCTACGGCCCGCGTCTATACGTACGCCGCACCACCACACTTGTGCCCTAACTCACGTGTGCCGCCGCCTTCACTGGCGCCCTCGCCGCCGGCCCGCCCTATCTCCCCAACCTGCGCACAGCCCCTCTCCGAGGTCAAGCGTCTCTTCTCTGCGTGGTCGTGCTCAGCTAAGCATTGTTGTAATCCTCCTCCGCCGGCGGTGACTTCCATCATCGACGTGCGTCCTCCAGACCTCAGCAAATCTGAGCTGAACCTCCTTTCACCGCTCCGTGGTTTTCTGCAGTGGTGAGGTCCTACCCTACTTGCTCTAGCTCCACTCTTTTTCTGTGCACAGCAGGTGTTCGACAAAATGTCTAAGTGAGATTTTTGTCGATTTCCTTGCAGTTCTTGGGTGCTAGGGCTTACCTCTCGGCGTCTAGGGCCTGGAGGTGCCCTCTGTCCTCGAGTGGTACTTTTCTTGTGCCTCCTACCCTAGAGTTTGTTAGTCATTGCATATTCATGGTCAATGCTCTATCCATTGACTTGTGCCCTATTCTCATGCAGTGATTTGCCTTGCCCAGTGGTGCCCCCGTTAGACAGAGTACGTTTCCTCTTCACAAGGATCTCAGCACCTTGCAGGTTGCTTTGCTATTCATTTCTCATCTAATTTGCATGCTTCCATAGGACATTGATTACCTCTAGCTAATATATGCTTATATAAATCCCCGTCTATCTGTCTATTGCAGCCGGTAGCGGTTTTGAGGCAGTGGTCAGTGACAGTGAATCCGGGGCCAAGCCCGCGGATATGGATTGAGGCCAAGCCTCTCGAGTGACAGTTGGTAGAGATAGGGGATCAGGGACAGATACAGTTGTCAGTTTGTCAGAGATTGGCAGAGATGGTTCGTTGCAAGCAGGCGAGTCGCAGTCAGGGTGGCACGGGTGGGGATGAGAGGCCACCTCCTCGTCCTCCTCAGGACAAGGGGAAGGCTCCCATGGTAGAGCCCAGCAAGAAGAGGAAGAGACAGTTGACAGCTGAGCAGAGGCAAGCCATCAGGGTAGCACAGGCAGCTGAGGAGGCAGAGCGTGGTAGAGGCCTCCACATTGGAGGTATTTCTGTCAGCTTGTCAGGCAGAGAGGGACCCAAGGAGCACACTCAGGTTGAGACAGAGGCAGAGACACAATGAGAGAGACAGCCAGAGCAGCAGGAGACACCATCTCAGGGGGAGCAGGCCCAGGCATCACCTCTTCATCGCTCGTCCCGCACTCGACCTTCGGTGCCACCCCGGCTTGCTGGTCAGAGACATGGCGACCGAGTTCCTAGGGCGCCTGTTCCCACTGAGCCACAGCCAGAGCCTAAGCCAGAGGTACACTTGGACCTACGGAACATCTCCGCAGCCCGAGTCAGAGAGCTCCGATTGACTTCGCTCGACAACTGGTTCCCACCTCAGCGAGACCCCAGAGCTTCAGAGGGCTGGTATACTACCCTTGATGAGGACTTCTTCGCTGCCCTTATGACTTCAGAGATTGGGTTACGGCAGCACAGGGTGTGTCCCCTAGAGGACATAGTCCAGGCAGGTGATGAGGAGATCAGGCCATACTTGACCTATCTACCTGGACTCGCTGACTTGCTTGAATAGTCAAGATGGTACGTCGAGTCGTGGGTTCGTGAGTTCTACTCTTCACTTTGGATCGACCCCGACCACGAGTACCTACAGTACACCTTCAGTGGAGAGCCCTACAGGATCTACGTGAAGGCCCTCAGAGAGCTGCTAGGAGTGCCAGAGTCTGCTACCAGGTTGCACTGTATATGTTATAGCACGATGGATCCACCGAGGACGGCACACGGAGGACAGGCGCCGGGTACAGCACACGTGGTAGCGTCCTTTCGACCACCGTTTGGAGACGGCTCCCAGAGGACACCCTCAGATCGTCTCGTCGTTCGTCTCTTGAACGATGTGATGAGTGTTGACAGTGGATATACCATGAAAATCCATATTCAAACACCATCAACAGACCTCGGATTCAAGGGAGAATAAGCATGACATGAATATATTTTATCAATAACTAGTTCCACTTGTACTCCTAGCTTGTGAATGCAGGAAAGATCAAACAGGCCATAAAACATCAAGATATGGTACACAACATCACGTAGAAGAGAGGAGAGCTCAGTGTGGGCCCATGTGTGGGTCAGCCGACCCCACCATGGGGCCCACCTGGCTCTGGTGACGTGGCATGATCCGTGTGACACTCCACCCAGCTCATTTCAACCATCAGATCAACATGTGTTTCCATTCAACGGTGGAGAATCAAAGCAAAAGCATCAAGGCATGAAACAACACAATCAAGACACAACCAGCACAAGGGGACACTCTATGACTGGTGGGGACCACACCTGGCTAGGCCCACCTGCTATAGGGGGTCGGCCGACCCCCCCTTGGTGGGTCCAGGCCACCGCCTTACTCCACCGCCTTCCTGCATGCTTCCCACGTGCTGGAATCACCAAAGCCGTCCATCTTGAGGCGGTTCAAGGTCGGTTCATCCAAGGGAGGAGAGGCAAGGAGCACACGGATCGCTGACATAGCACCTCTCCATTCTCCCCTATAAATAGAGGCTACTATCACCCTCTACAAGACACACAAGATACACAAGAGACAAGAGAAGCTAGAGTTCCACTCTTTAGTAGTAGTATTAGTCTAGTGTGGGAGTTAGAGTCGAAGTCGAGCTATGCTCGGGGTCTCCGGAGTCGTCTGCTGGAGAGTCTGGTATAGCTCTTGTACCTTTCCTTCTGTAAGACTTTACCCTTATCAATATATTATCTTTACTTTATTAAGTCTTTACTTAGTGCTTTACTATTCATTATAGTATTGTTGTGTCTTGTCTTGTCTTGTCTTATAGTTGATTTACACTAGATTGTGATCCTGTAACCAGCTCACGTGTGTAGTTCATTGCCTATCATAGGGTGCTTTAGCTGTTTGGTACCCAGCTAGAGTAGTGAGAATTAGTGTAAGCGTGGTGCTTAGGCTAGATCTTACCCTTGAATGCCGCTTGTCGCACAGATTGTTAGTGGGTGCTAGCAGGTGGTGACAGCCCTGTCTAGTCTTAGTATCCCTCCGCGTGTTTTAGGCAAGTTCTTAAAAGGTAGGCTCCCTTAAGAGCGTAGGTGCTTTGGGTAGAAGTTATATCCTCTATTGTTTCGCACTACCAGCATGTGCGGAACATGCAGGAAGGCAGTGGAACATGTCGGTGGCCTGGGCCCACCATGGTTGGGTCGGCCGACCCACCTATGGAAAGGTGGGCCCACCACTGTGGTCCCCACTGGTCATAGAGTGTGGTTATGTAGTGGTTTTGCCTTGTTCTTGTCGGTTCACGCCTTGATCCATGTGGTTTGTTCTTCCACCGTTGATTGGAAACACAACCTTGAATTGATGGTGGAATTGAGCTTGGAGAAGTGTCACACGGATCATGCCATGTCAGCAGAGACCTGGTGGGCCCCACATGTGGGTCGGCCGACCTGCATGTGGGCCCTCCAGGTGCCCCACTCTCTTCCATTTGCTTCCTTGAGTCATGTGTTGAAGTATGGTGATCTGGTGCCTCCATATGCGGGTCGGCCGAACCACATATGTGAGCTCCAGCTGCTGCATTTTGTCCTGTTTTGATCTTACCTGCATTCATAAGCTAAGAGTACAAGTGGAACTAGTTATTGGATAAAATATGTCTATGCCATGTTATTCTTCCATCAGAAACCGAGGCTGTTGATGGTGTTTGAATGTGAATTTTTATGGTATATCCACCGTCAACAATTAATATGGTTAATGTACATGGATTAGTTATCGGCTCTAACTAAAATTGGCATCTTAGTTAGATTCATCAAGTTACCGGTGCTGTTTGAGCTTATTTGTTTATTTACATGTATCACTCACCAAATTTGACCAATCTTGATCTGTTTGTATCAGCTTTATATCTTTAGATCTATTTGTTCAATGAATGATAATTGTTACATGTTTATGCATTGATAAATAGAATATGTTTGCATTAGCCGATAGATCTAGATCTTGATTATGTACGAGTTGCACTCAAGTAATAAGATGAATATTGTTTAAGTCCGATAACCGATAGATTTAAATCATGGTTTACATTATGGCTGCCTCGATCCGCTCGATCCCCACTGATGTAAACATTGAGTTAAATATATTAGTTTGAAGATCAAAGCATTACTTGTCTT
Source organism: Eremochloa ophiuroides (assembly GCA_038502445.1). Lineage (NCBI taxonomy): Eukaryota > Viridiplantae > Streptophyta > Magnoliopsida > Poales > Poaceae > Eremochloa > Eremochloa ophiuroides. The sequence continues at coordinate 37,652,412 of JAHLJS010000002.1, forward strand.
ATAGACTTGTATGTTGCTTGTTTTTGCCGAATCGGCTAATTAGCCGATCTCGCTCTGTTTCTACATTCAGATATCTTTTGATCAGATTAACTTGACATGTGTGCATTAATTATGTTATAACTTGCCTCATGCAAGTCATTACCATTATTGATGAAAGTGAATCAGTTGTTTTACGTCATAATGCTTATTGTGAAAATCGATGCATAACATTCGGATATCGACTCTCTAGTCTATAGCCTGCAAACATGGCCTGTGAGGCCGGAAATTTGGAACTGCCTGGACACACCAGTAAGTTTCACCTTGTGTTACTGATCATATCCCTTTCCTTGTCAATTGCAGGTCAAATTAACTGGCACGCTTAGGAGTCATCGACACTCTCAGACTGGGCCTGAAGCTAGCTGGATCTGCGAAAGTTCTATTGCTTTCAAGGGTCTTTCCGGCTTCACTGGTGTATTGAGCGCGAGGAACCATTTTTTGTGCCAACACAACTTTTCACGGGAAAACATGGGCTATCTTTATTCGATATATTTTTTCTTTCTTTCTTTCTTTCTTTTCATCAGGGAAGCGGGCATCTAAGTACCCATTGTTTTAATTGTTGGGACACTTGTCCATCTTTTACTCCCTTTTCTTTTTTCAATACTTTTGCATAGCCACATGCATCCTTTGAATATAAATAATTGGAGAGATAATGATAAAAACTTAGAGCAATTAAACTGGGGCTGTCCTATGGGGTATATATTTTTGGGTGTTTACTCCCAGTGTAGGAGAAAATATTTTTAAGGTGGATCTGGATGAATGTGGAAGATGATTGCGCTTACTCCCAAAGTAGGAGTAATGCATGTGGGTGGAGTGTGTAAGTGATCTTGATTTTAAAAGCATGACAAGACTTTCATAAGGTATACAACAAAGGTTGACTAAACTCAATGCAAAACAAGCAGCATGAATGTGCAAAGGTTTTCCTAACTCTAAATTTATTACATATGGCTTTGGTAGGAATTCAAACTTTGTCATACAAGAGCTCATCATGTAAGATTTTAGATTTTTAAAATAAATCTCCAGAACTTAGTAATGCTAGAAATAAGATAAATAGCAGCTCAACCTTCATGAATCATATCAATCAATTACCTAGACTTAGCTCAAGCTTATGCCTCCACATGTTTCAGGTTCAGAGTAAATTCTTAAGTCAAATTAGTAGTATCTAAAACTCGGGAGAATTTGAGGTTAAAAACTAGGCACTTGAAAGGAATTATGGCAGAGCAACTATTCATCATCTCCAAGATAAAATTTTAATGTTCTCCAGTTTTTAATTAGACTCTAGCCTAGACTGACTCTGAACACACTCTAAGATTATACCTTAATAGATAACTAAGTACTTTTATTTGGTTTTGATTTGTTATTCATCTTTTTATATCTATTAACTAATGGATTCACAAAAGACTCTAAGGACATGGACCTTCATGTGCCCATATATTTATTTTTAAATTTTTCTATGATACTATTGTGAACCTTCATGTGCTCATATATTTTTGGTATTTTATGACCATATAAAATAGACTCGATAATCGCTTATGTATAAATACTTGATAATTAGGGGATGCTCCTCCACCAAGATAGATGTTTGCAATATTTGGCGTTAATGATCTTTAGAGCAAGCTTGTCAGCAACAGTCCTAGTGGGCTCCACTGATGGACTATTCCTCCGTCATAGTGTCATTCCTGCAGAATTATACTCCAACAAGAAAACCAAAACTCGAGACTCGAATTTAATAAGAGGTTAGCGATCAGCCAAAATGTAATTGATTATTCTTTGAGTTGATTTTAATTGACAGATTCTAGCAGGATTCTCACTTCTCTTTTTTTAGGATTTTCTAGTTTTCTTATGCAGAAAAGTAAATATGTATGCATGATGAAAAGTAAATATGTATGCATGATGTATATTTTATTTTTATTTTTATTTGTATGCCACCACGAAGAATATTTATTCATGGGGCTTAGGATTTTTATAATGCCATGATGAATTTTTATCTTTTCTATGTCACCACAGTAAATATTCCTACGGGGTTACCATAAGTTTATTCACTTGGTGCTTTAATATTTTATGATGCAGTAAATAAGGTAATAAATATTTTTATTATTTTCTTTAATATGCATAAAGATGAATATGCTAAAGTGAAATTACTAATGTAGATAGAAATACTAATTAATTAGATAACTAACATATTACCTTATGGCAAGGGTGCGGGATTTAAAGTCTATCGTTAGAACTTTTTCTCCACTCTTGTGTATTTCTCCGTCTTATAGATGGAGGTCTTGCTGGTTGCACCCCTTGTGATGATGATGTCGCTTTTATCCTTTGTTTGGCCAGCAGGTTGGAGTAGAGCATTAATAGTGGAAACTGGCAGCATCTTGCTCAGCGTGCATGTTCACAGAACTTTCACTTGTAGAATTGTGGGAATTAACAAATTTTGCTCAAAGTGTTGTCATGTTTGGACAACCAAGTAGAGATCAAGTGCATGGGCTCTACTAGTGGAAAAAAACCAACAGAACTAAATCTTATCTCTTTATTTTCTCTATCCTTAGTCACTTTGAACAAGACAAAGTTGATATTACGTAATTTGTTTTACTCATGGCATGAGCGGTAAGATCAGACGATTAAGCATTTAATGTTGCATTTAAGTTCATTTGGCAGAAAAGATTTAAATTGCTTAACCAATGGAAGGGTTGTCTATCTCTACATAATATATAAATTTTCAAATGAGTATGACTATCATTTTCCAAAGATAGAATACAATGTTTTAGCACATTTGGTTAAGACTGAGATTAAAAGAATGATGCCATGAATAATCTTAAAGGACAAAGCATGTTGAGTTAATTAGGTTAATCAATTAAAGCTGTAACTCTAACATATTTGTGTCTTTATTTATCTGCATTCCAAGATCAAGAGAAAAATAGTTACCACGTACCTTAAGATATTACCTTCATTATTAAAGCGTGATGGCACTAAGTAATGAAGGGTAGATGACTGGTGGTCCTTTCCTTCTCTTCCATCTTGAGTTGTTCATGAGCATCTTGTCTCCTTTGTTGCTTATCCTCTTTGCCATCTTTTGCTTCTTTGATGCTATGACACCTTGTCACTCCATTCATTATTATGCCTGTAACAGATTAGTGGACAACACATACCAGAAGGGATATACAACTTTGGAACATAGGTTGTTTGTCCAGAATTTTATCATGTTCCATCTATGCTACTAAGAAGATAGTGTTGATATTATTTAAGCATAGATCATGTTCTATACAGGCATGGGCTAAGGCAAAGTAACTTGTAGCAGAAGATAAAGTGAATGAATCATTAATACTCACAGTTCTTCCATCCATAATGAATGAGCTATGTCTTCCTCTGCAAAGTTATTGAAGTTCAGCATGTGCTCTATCTCATCTGTGATTTGAATTTATCTCGTGACTTACCCAAATTAAATTAGAAGTTTTCTGCAAGGGTTAGTCCAACAAAATATCCAATGTCTACTACAACATACGAGCGGTTCAAAAATCAACCTAGACACCATGTCCAATTTGACTTAGGAAGACATTTTAACCTAAGCACCACGCTTAATTCAAAAAGCCTTTGAAAGTAAAATCATCACACCTCTTGGTTCAGAAATCAAACTAAACACCTTGTCTAATTATGATTTCAGAAAACAGTTTAAACTAAGCACCATGCCTAATTTAAAAGGTGTATGAAATTTCTCCAAACCTTAAGTATACTATAGCGAACAAAGGTAACATGAAAGTTTATAGAGAGTTATGCAGACAGAGATGAAAGAGCATGATCATTGATTAACAATTTGAACATGGATTGACAAGGTAGAGACAACCAATATTAGCAACATAAGATTTTCTAAATAAGCCCATTCCCCCAAACTTGAATTTTGCAAAGCAAAGTTAAGTTTGGATGGATTAATGTTTGTTGACGGTAGTTATTGTATGATTTTACCCGTCAACTAAACATGAAATAAGGGTATAAAGGCAGACACCACCGTAGAATAGGGTTTTAACGGATAGAATTCCACAGTTTTGGTGAATCAGTGTTTTGTAGGGGGTTATAAAGAAAAGAATCAAGGGAGACCCACACGTCGGATTAAAATAACAAAATCCACCGCGAAAGGAGATCAAGAATATTCTAGAGAACACCAGAGACTCGCTGGTAGAAGCGAGGCCCACTTGGCAGTAGGGGAGGTCGGCCAACCCACTGACTAGGTCAACCGACCTGTCAGTGAGGCTTCCCGGCCTCCGCTTCGACGTGGACCCACATCCCGAAATTTCGCGCAATCCTAGCCGCCTATCAAAGTCGGTTTGATCCAAGGGCTACGGTTCATCCCACCGGCCTATATAAGGACCCCCAGACCCCCAGGGTTTGACATCAATCATTCAGATCATTCAGTCATCAACCAGTTCAGAGCTAGAAACCCTAGAATCATTAGAGCTTCACCATCTAGATCATAGCTACATACGTTAGAAGTAGAAGGAGGCGTGTTCTACTCGATTTTGGATCTGTCTATAGCTAGAAGGCTTCCGGAAGCCATTGTAAGCTCTCTCTTGTATCTTAAACCTCTCTTGAGTGTTGAGATAAAGTGGCTCGATATTATTCTATTATTGATTATATTCTCAATTATGCTATTCATTGCTTATCTAGATTGTATACTTTGCATAGTTAGGATGCATTCATATTCATACATAGGTTTGTATAGCGCTCATTCATTGACGTCATGGGTGGGCGATGAACAACATGTAAGCATGGCGTTTAGATGTAGTTTGTCTACAAATGCACCTTATATTCTGGGTCCTGTGGTAGATCGCGGATGTGACACTCCCGTTGAATCTTTTGTAGTCCACACTCTAAATGTAGGGAGAGTAGGAAGTTATTATTATTATAGAAGGCTGGCTATGATCTTGATTTTCCTTAGTAATATTCCCTTAAGTATGAATATGAAGTGTCTTCGCCATGATTGCTAGTATAATTGCACCAATCTAATATGTCTTTGATAGTATAGTTAGAATGACTTAGGATATCCTTATGCTTCAACCTAATCCATGTTAGTGCCTAGATAGGAAGTGCTCTAAGTGATCATTATTATGTTGATTGATTAGTTGATTGATCATTATGCTTATCATATATATCATTATTATTGTGACATAACCCCTGTTCTGAGTATTCATGGTATTCTCCATATTTGCATATGCATATGACATCTATCTATCTACCTGCATCCTATTTATTGCCAACCCTTCCCAGTGGTAAAATATAAATGACAACCCGGAATACTCTGAGGTAAAATGCTACAATGGTGTATATTTTATCTATGCGCTTGCGGATACAATATAATATATTTCAGTCACTTGCAATAAGGAGAGATCTCTTAGAATTATACTGGGGATGACAACCTAGTTACTTCTAAGAGATAGATGAAGAGTTCAAGTGATCTGTAGACTAATCAAATGGCACATTTTGTTAAGAAATGTCAACAATGTTAGATGATGATTGGTTGGACATACCTAATGATGTCATCCTTCTACTTCAAGCATGAAATGGTTAGTGAAAAAAATACCCAAAGGAATATTTTAATAATTATAATTCTATGCTCAATTCTCGAGGGTATTACATCAAAAGGTACAAGCTCACGTTATTTTTTAAGAGTGGTTATTTTAGGACACAAAGTCGTTCTTTGGGAAACTTTCTAATTATTGAGTCCGTGGGGGTGGTTTCCTCTAGAACACCAGCCTTTGTGCAACGAGATTTACAATATTTATGATAAACATATGCATCTACAATCACCCTTTCAATAAATTTATGAACAAGCAAAATGAGGGTGGTGAAGATCTCGTGTGATAATGTTAGAGAGACCAATTGATCCAGGAGATTTCTCATATGAGCATGGATTCGAATTGGTGTCAATGAAATAATTCTCATGCTCATCGATATGATCTCCCTTTTGAAACTCCAAGGGTGTTTCTTCATGGATGTCTGTAGGCAAAAAGTTTGTCTTTGTCATTTCATGCCTATGACATTCATTGGATATTTTATTTTCTAGGATTTCCCATGGATTGGTGTCTCTAAGATTGGTTTTGTCTAAGGCTTTCTCTAAACTTGGATGAGTTATGTTTATTACAGATATTGATTTAAGCTCACCATTTGAATCTAGACCAAGTTTAGAAGCTAGCACTAAAGCTTCGTCTTCTTCCATCCATTCTTTGACAATGGCATAAGTATTTTTCATATGTTCTATGCATTCCTGCCATTGTCATAGCTCTTCTTGGTCATCCCTAAAGTCTTCATGACTCCTAAACTTTGGATGTCTTAACGGGTCCCTAGGGTCATTATGAGACTTAGGAGAGAGAGCATAAGAAGGATCATTGGGGTCAAGGATGGGTTTAGAGATGGGTTCAGATGAGACAATTAATGTAGGCATAGAAGGGGAGAAGATAGAATTGATTCCTATGTGGCTTGGCTCTTCTTCTATGGCATGACTAGACATACCATCCCTGTATTCTTCCTAGTGTTTTTCAGGGGGGAAAGAAAGTTGACGACACTTTTTCCAAGATGCTCTTCTAAGAAGATCTGATTTACTTTGATTTACAAGCATCTTAGCTAACTGGGAGTCTAAATCATCAAAGTGAGGTTTCGATGGTTTAGGATTGACAGCTAAATCTTGGGATCGGAGTGATTGTGTTTTAGCTACCAAAACTTCCTCTTCTTGTCCGGGCTATGATTCCTTCTCTTCCTCGGAGAGCTCGGAATTAGTTAGAGCAACCTTTTCGAGCATAGCCCTAGCTTTACTTATAGGTAAATAAGGAAAGGCTCCTCCAGAGGATAAATCAAGGGATTCCCTAGAATTCTTGATAAGACCCAAATAAAAATGTTGAATAAGCATAGGGTCTGGAAAACCAAGGTCAGGGCCAGATATAACAAGTTCATTAAAACGATCCCATGATATACTAAGAGATTATTATTCTAGTTGCCTAAAAGTTAGAACCTCTTTTTGAAGGTTAACTACTCTATGAATGGGAAAGAAATATAAACAAAATTCAGAGCATAAAGTTTCCCAATCCCCTTGCATACTTCCTACGGCTTGATTATACCACCGTTTAGCTCTTCCGATCAAAGAGAACGGAAAAAGCTTCCATCTTAAAGTCTTATCAGACAGGCTAACAATGTGCCAGCATGCACATGTCTGCTCGAAATCTCGTAGGTGTAAGTATGGGTTTTCGTTACCTTCTCCTGAGAAGCGTTTATCCCAAATCATATTAATTAGACCAGGGCGTAGCTCATAGCCAGGTGTTATGATAGGCTCTATAGATTTTGGTGACTCAAAGCTTTTGCGCATGCCATAAAGACAGATAGGTATGGAATTTAAAGCATCCATAAGGATGAACAGAAAAGAAAAAATAAAAGTATAATACAAGATTAAGCTAAACTAAGGTCAAAATCAGCATACCGCTCCCCGGCAACGGCGCCAGAAATGCTTGTTGGTATAAATTAACTGCACTCTATTAAATATTATTATTATTATCAGATTATCCGCAAGCGCACAGATGTAATACCGATGTAGCACTTCACCCGGAGGTTTTAAATATCGTATCCACCGGGAACAGTAGGTGATAATGACCAAGACTATAGACATAACCCAACAATTAGGCTGGATAATATTAAGAAAGAGGAAATAGCTATTGACTATCTAGTTCCAACAACCGGTAAGCATTGTATAATACCGTTCTAACTGGGCAGTGACCTGAATAAGAGCAGAAATCAGAGTTCTGTCCTACCAAGCACTTATACACCTATCGATCCTATCAACGGGAAGTGGACTACAGAGGACTCAACGAAGCTATCACCTACGCGAATTACCACTATCCAGCCAATCAGGGGACATTCACAAGTAAACCTAGCCTAGGCACCACGCCTACACTACGAAATACTACTTCAATCTATAGGGTCCTAAAGATCAAAGCACTCAATATGAGTTGCAAACTTAAGAACAAATAAGAACAACTGCTTACTTGAATTAGAATGTTGAATACAAAAGTACCTCAGAACGCAGCTCCGGGTGAGGAAGCTGAATCTAGAAGAATACAGCCACGAAGAAGCACTAACAGGCCGAAACTCCTCTAGAACCTCTACTCTCCTACTCTATCACTCTAATCTCTAAACAAGACTAGATCTAGATGAGCTAGTCTCTCCTAACTGGTACAACTAGATGAACTAGGACTAGAACAAGATCAACTAGAGGGACCCTAACCCTAATTTATGTAGAGAATATGAAGCACCGGGGTGTAGAATGCCTCTAGGAGGGGCCTTGGGGCGTCATTATATACGCCGAGGTGGAGTAGAGGGCAAGGAACCGCCACGTCATCGATCCGTGTCTCATGTTATGTGCACCGTCAGATCAAACCGACCTTACATCGACTAGGAATGTTTTACTTAGGTGCCAAGGAAGCGTGGGAGGAAGATTCCAGAAGGGCGGCTCCACCACTTGACCTAGGGCACCGGGCGGCGTGCCTAGGGGGCCGGCCGGCCCCACCATGTGGGCTTTGGCCCCGCCTCCGCTCCGGTGTCTTCTAGATACTTCTAGTAGTCCAATACGCGATGTCTTCGTCCGTGACACATTTCGTGACTTTTAAGCACTTTATACCCTCTTTTAATCCTTTTCTGGAATACTCTTTGGAAAATACGAAATCACCAAAACTCGTGGAAATTGTCACTTAAAACCCTAGACTAGTGTGTATTCATGTGTCCTTTCATGTCTAAGGTTCTAATAAAAGTTGACGTTATCCACCGTCAACAGCAGCTCCCCTACGCACACTGGATCTCTTCTATACTTGTGCGTAGGTGTTGACACTTCTTAGCGCAATCACCAGAGACAGGGTGTTAGGCTCTCTCTGATAACGGCACCAGAAGTGACTGGGGGTATTTCTTATGTCTATTGGATAATTCCGCAAGCGCACAGAATATACCGATGTAGCACTTCACCCGGGAGTATTTCAAGGTATCGTTATTTATTTTATCCCAAGGGAAAGCGGTGCTAGAAATGTTAATAGAAAGAGATCCCCAAATCTATCTCAACTTAGCACAACTAGTGAAGAGGGGGTAATCGAAATATGATAGGAAGGTGATGATTCAAAGATAACAAATGAAATACTAAAAGATAACTAGTGTGGTATAGCTAGGTGGGAGGACAACGAGTGAGAAAGGTTCCTGTGAATCAAACTCTACTCCTGTGATCTAACCTTACCAAACAGATGAAACTACTAGGATTGCTACCTTACTTCATGTATTGCTAGGGATAGTCCGAGACAATAGAAGATATAACCTCTACCCGAAGCGGCTATACTCTTATGGGAGCCTACCTTTTAAGAACTTGGCTAAAACACGTGGAGGGATACTAAGATTAGACAGGGCTGCCACCACCTGCTAGCACCCACAAATAATCCGTGCGACAAGCGGCATTCAAAGGTAAGATCTAATCTAAACACCACGCTTACACTAATTCCTACTACTCTAGCTGCGATCAAAGAAACTAGAGCACCCTAAGACAGGCGATGAACAGCAAACAAGAGTTGGTTACAGGATCACAATCTAGTAAGTAACAACTAAGAGATAAGATAGAACACAACAATACTATTGCAAAAATAATATTGCACTAAGTGAATACTCAGTAAAGTAAAGAAGGAGTATTATATTGAAGTAAACAAGTCTTACAGAAAGAGAAAGATACAAGAGCTATACCAGACCCTCCAGCAGACAACTCCGGAGACCCCGAGCGTAGCTCAACTCAACTCTAACTCCCACACTAGACTACAACTACTACTAGAGGTGGAACTACACTAAACTTCACTTGTATCTTGATTGAATCATGTCTTGAGAGGTTGGAGGAAGCCTCTATTTATAGGGGAGTTGGAGAGGTGCCACGTCAGCGATCCGCGTGCTCCTTCATTCTCCTCCCATGGATAAACCGTCATTGAAACCGCCTCAGATGAATGGCCGTGGTGAAACCATCACGTGGGAAACATGCAGAAGGTCGGTGGACCAAGGCAATGGCCTGGACTCACCAAGGGGGGGTCGACCGACCCCCCTGTGATAGGGTGGGCCCACCACTGTGGTCCCCACTGGTCATAGAGCATGGCTGTATCTGGGTTTGCTTTGGTCTTGTCGGTTCACGCCTTGATCCATGTGCTTTGATCTTCCACCGTTGAATGCAAACACAACTTTGATCCAATGGCAGAATTGAGCTAGGTGTAATGTCACATGGATTGTGCCATGTCAGCAGAGCCCTGGTAGGCCCCACATGTGGGTCGGGCGACCCCTATGTGGGCCCTCCTGGTGCTCCACTCTCTTCTATCTGCTTCCTTGAGTCTTGTGTTGTCGTGTGATGGCTTGGTGACCAATTAGGGGGGTCGGACTGACCCACATAATTGGCCTCCAAGTGCTTATCTCTGCCCTGTTTGATCTTCCCTGCATTCACAAGGTAAGAGTACAAGTGGAACTAGTTATTGGATAAAATATATTCATGTTATGTTGATCTTCCATCGAAACCGAGCCTGTTGACGGTGAGTGTGGAATTTTATAGCTTAATCACCGTCAACAAGATCCCCCAAGCTTAACCTTTGCTCGTCCCGTGCAAATAATTAAACTTAGTCTCGGTGGATCAGGAGTTGCTACAATATTCAAATTTCAAAAGTACCATGGATACAACAAAATACTTCTTTTTAAATGGAAAAGTTGGCTATGAAAACTCACCCATTTTACCTTAATCCTTCATGGGCCTATGGCTTTCCCTTGTCTTGGGTGGTTGGGAGATAGAATAGTTTGACTAGAGCACTAATTTTCTCATTCTTTGCAAGATTCATACTGGGGTTTTTTTTTTGGTAATGCTTTTCAAAAAAAACTTAATGCTCCTCATATGGTTCTCTCGTGACACTCAAATGGTGTATGATTCCTTACAAAGCACATAGTGAATATTGCCTTTTCTTTGTCATCCTACTTCTAAAATGGCTTATGTGGAGCTTAAGGTAGAAATGAAATGATATAGCATACTTACTTTGCATATGTTGTAGAGCCAAAGCTTGGATCCAAAGAGAGAAGTGGCATACCCTTAGATCAAGATGTGCAAGTGTGTGGAAAATAGTGGACTAAAATGCTCCTCTATTTGAAAGTGTATCTGTCTAATAAATTTTTAAGACATGGCTATCATTTTATTTTATTTTATTTATGAGCCTAGACTTGCTCATATTTTCTTTTCATTTCTTTTCTATGGACTTCCTTGTGTCCATTTTCTTTTTATTTTGCATAGCCTTTTTGTCTCTCTACCATATCAACTAAGAGAGATATTCTATGACTTTAACACATGGAGCATTTATTTGGTGGAAATGAGTGGCATGTTGTTGCGTACTTCCAGTGTAGAAGTAGCATGGATATGTGGTGTGTACGTGATCTTGATCTTGAGAGAATGATAAGTCTCGCTGTAAGGGTCAACAAGACTTGACAAAACTCATTGCAAAGCAAATAGCTTATGTGGAAGGTTTGAATATGTGTAGCATATATGATCATGGTAGGAATTCATTACCATTGAGGAATAATAAGGTTTTATTGTTTAAATAAATAAATCTCTAGTAATCATGCATGCTTAGAATAATATTATAGTAGCTCTTGTCTCACTATATCATATCTCACAACAACTTAGACTTAGTTCTAGCATTTGCAACCCACAAAGTGTTCAGGTTCATGATGATTTTAAATGAGCCAAGTAATCCATACTCAAAGGAACACTAAGTTGTAAATTAGGCACTAGAGAAACATTAACAGAGCAACTATTCATCATTTCCATGAGACAGATAAACATGCATGACATAACATAAGAAAGTAAGAATAAACACGGGAAATATTTTTGGCATTTTTATAATTTTTGATTTTTTTAAGTAGGAATATTATAATGTACAATGCTCAGATAGAATACTTACCTTAGTGGGGGAGAGACTCTCCCCCAAGCTTGCACTCTTGTGATTGTCTCACTGAGGTGGATGTGGCGGATATGGTGGTGGATAGTGAGGAGGATATTGTGGTGGGTATGCTGGTGGATATGGCCGTGGGAACTGCTGTGGATGCTGTGGTATGTATGGTGGTGGTGGTATGTTGTGGTGTGTGTAGATAGCAGGCCACTGTCTACCACTCTGCTCCTGAAAGTTTTGGAGCTGCTGCTGGGTTTGTGCAGTGATATTGTGAATGGCCTCATGGCCAGTCCGCAGCACACCAAACTGGCTGGTGAGCAGTTCCATGTAGTGACGGTGACTCCGGGTCCCTGCATCCTGAAAAGAAGAGTGGGAGAATCTGGCACTTTGTGCCCCTGACCGGCGCCTCCCTCCAGAACTAGAGGCCTGCATTGCATTTGAGCTGTCTGCATAGGTGCTATCATCTTCTTCAAACGAATCATTACGCTGTGCAGCGCGTGTTCTTCCATGGGTGGCAGGTCCTGAAAAACTCCAACGGCCACCTACTCCTGCAATGTTAGGTACTAAAGAGTGGCCCCCATACAATTTAATTCTGCGCAAGGCAAAGTGAGTCTTGTAGTGGAATTATGGAATTTAAATTCAATCGTTCCTTAGGGACCACTAACAATAATGTGTGCCTTAATGAAATATTCTTCGTCAAGTATGGTTCTGGAGGTGTTTAAGTAATCATTAAATCCATGAAGCAATTCAAGATAGCTACAAAAATTTGTAATGATAGACGTGAAATCAAATGAGCCAATCCTTGCAGGTGCAGATTTCCAATGTTCTACCATGGCTTTTACAGGTGACACTGGGATTTTATGAACCATGGCATACATTATTCTTAGATTAACTTCTCTAACAATTCTCACATCATCCCGGGGAAATAAAGTAATTCCTGAGCCATCTATGCAAAAAGCGAAGTGTGGGGTTGCAAATATGACTAGTGCGCGGTTTCCCCATTGCATTTTTCCCTGTTATTTCATGCCAAAATTCAAGCTTATTGAACCTACGGGTAGCAGCTTCCAAGTTTGTAGTGCAGTTTATAAAACCTAGACCAGCACTAAATTGCTCCCAAGAAAGATCATAATCTTGGTTAAACAAGCGAAAATAGATGTTATCTCTAGTTGTTTTTACCGTGCACATAAATTATAAGGTGAGACTCCTACTATCAGGGAAGTTAGAGAAATCCCAAAATTCACCCCAACCTATTGCGGCAAAAACATCAAAGAACTCCTCATACATACCTGTGCGTTGGAGGAGTCCTAAATCAATTACCTTCATGCGTTCGAAGTTGCGGTTTCGGATTGAGTTGAGGATGAGCAGTTCTTCTGGAGTGACCCAAATTCCTATTTCTAGGTCTTGTGTTCTGGCAGGTTGTTCCTCTTCATCGGACTCTTCATTTCTTGCCTCGTGATGTTGGGGTGGTTGTTCAATGTTCTGCCTGCTTCCACTATGCATACGCAGAGTTTCTCCGGAAGCTTGTTCATCGTCTGATCCTGAGAGCCGTATCTTAGTATCATGAGAGGATGGTTCCTCCCTTGAGCGCTGTGACGAATGTCGGCATTTCTTAACGATGTTACAAAAGATAGACTAATAGTCCATCCCCGCAATGGCACCAGAAATGCTTGTTGGCATTTCTTAGCATCACTACTAAAGATAGACTATGAGTCTGTCCTTAATAATAATACTAGAAATGTTATTTGACATTCCCAACCACCATTACTTCAGAAAGGTAACCCTTGGCCCTTAATGGCACCGGCCTAGGTAATGCAGTCTGGTAATAGCAGTTAGAAGTGCCGGATTGGCCTTCCTAACCGTCATTACTCACGATATGCAAAACTGTGACACGGCGCCGTGGGGTGCACAAGAATTACAATCCTTAAGTAATGGTACTTAGGTATGCCAATCGATAGCTTAGTAAGAAGTAAGATTACTCTACAAGCGCACAGAACTATCATTGTAGCATTTCAACCCGTGAGTATTCAAGAGTGTCGTATTTATAATTTTCCGTAGGAGGGCAATATACATCAAGTGTGGTGTAAACATGATCACTTATTGAGTGCAATGGTAGGCATAGAGTAAACAGGAATAAAACATGATTTCAAAATAGTGGACACACATCCGGGTCAACCTCAAGGATAAAAAGAAAAAATAAAGAATAAAAGAATATAACTAACTGAGCAGGCATTGGTCATATATAATTATGCAAAGAACTGCTAGCAACACATCTAATTAGCAAGTCTAGTATCATGACTAAGTCTGTGGTGATAGGGAGATCCCCGCAGCTGGTCTGCCAGCCGATAGAGACTTTACGAACTCCTACTTCAATATCCGAACATGGGGGAGTGCTAGGGATGGACAGGGCTGTCACCACCTGCCCACCTACCCCTCTGCCCGTGGGATACCGACATATTCGCCGATCTCCACATACCTGAGCACCATGCTCACGTACTTGGAAATAACTCCTAACCCCCGCGGACCCCAACCCTTCGGATTGATAGGCTAGGTTAAGAGCAACCAAGAAGGCATGACAAACCATCACCTCATTCCTAGTTCTTCCTATATTCAAACTAATTCGATGAACAATGAAGAACGATGATGAACAAGTCAAGAACATGACACATAAACTATATTCTAGTCTATATATTATGCTCATAACAAGATCATAACTTTACTCTAGTTCATATGCATGATCATATAAATATGATAAGAAGTTACTCATGGAAGAAGACCGAATTGTATTCATACCAAGATGATCCTTTTCTTCCAAGGAGACAAGCTCTCCTTGATAGCTCTTGCCTTACTCACAAACTACTAATACTACTCTAAAGATACAAGTGAGAGGTGTGAGGTAGATGACTCTAAAATGATGTGTGTAGAATGATGAAGGAGCACCATCTATTTATAGCTAGAGTAGGGCGGTTTGGCGTCTCTAAGTTTGGAAGGAGGTGAAACCACCCTTGGGAAACCGCCTAGAGCACCGCCTCCGAAGACTCGGCCCGGGAGGCCTCACCAGGGGGGCGGCCGCACCTGGGGGCGGTCGGTCCCCTGAGTGGGCCCGCTGGCCACCACCTTCTGGTGGTCGGTTGCTCTCTGGGCCTGGGCCTCTCCCGTGGTTACGGATGGATCCTATTCAGCTTTTGAGGTAGGCTTTCTTATTATTCTTGGTTTGCGCATTTGCTGAATATGTCTTTGGCTTTTGCGCTTTCTTCATGATGTTTGTGCATTTCCACTTGTTACACCATTAAACCTGCAAAACATGAATACTAGGGGTACAAGTGGAACTTCTTAGTAGTAAAGGCATATGTGCTAAAATATGATTGTCTTTCTTCTTTTTAGTCTAAGTTGGCAGCATAAAAATGATCCATAAGGACTGCCAACAAGACCCCCAAGCTTAACCTTTGCTCGTCCCGAGCAAATAGCTAAGTATGGTTGTTGATCAGGAGTTGCTACGATGCTGATATAATTCATGAGTGCCATGCCTATAACAAAGTATTCATTCGTAATTTAAATAGGTTGGCATTCTATCCACTCTTTACCTTGATTTCTCATGGGCTTGTAGCTTCTCTAATTTCTTGAGCAGTTGCAAGACAGAATGGTTATAACAGATTCACTAATCATTCATTCTTTGATAGACCTTCTATCCGGAGGTTTTATGAATTTTTGTAAGATAAAACAAGTTCCTCAAATGATTCTCTTAATCGCTCAATGTGTATGATTACCTCACCAAAGGCATTGTAGTGTTGCCTTAAAATCCTACCACTAAGGCTGAGAGTGGAGTTTTTAGGTAGGTATGTAGGCATACTTACATCACCTGTATTGCTGAGTCAAAGACCGGACCATAAGGAGATACAAGTCATACATTTTGATTGAGATGTGCAAGTGTGTGGAATATAAGTATGGTGGAAACCTATCTCTAATTAATTTTTTTGGCACTCCATGCATCATGACTCTCTTTTATTGGATGGAACAAAGTCTTTTGGAGAGCTATGGGCTATAGAAAGATCATCCTCTTTTTTTTTTGAACGGGTATTTGGATTTTCTTTCCCGTTTGTTTTCTCATGCCCCTTGGTTTTCTCTTTTTTTTACACAGCCCATATCTTTTTATTGACGTATGGAAACCTATGGATGGAGAGATGTCATGATGGCGAATGCAAGGAGTGAAAATTTTATATGAAGAATGCGTGACTCTTAGGGTAAGAGTTGGCGTAAATTTTTTATTTTTGTGGATGGAAGGGTGCATGTTGTGTGTAACTCTTAGGGTGAGAGTTGGCTTTATTTGGTAGGTGTACGTGAATCTCAATCATGGGTGCATGACTATAATCTCACTAGGTCTCAGTTTTTTGACTCGAATCAAAGTTCCGTATGCAGCATATGACTAAGGTTTTGTAAAAGTAGAGCACGTCATATGACCTTGGTAGGTATTTCATAATCATCGGGGAACTTTGATTTTTGAATTTTTGAAAAGAAAACTCCGAATGCCAAGTTTCTCTCAGAACAAAGTCATAGCAAAGTCTATTTGTACCATCTCATATCTTGCAACAACTTAGAAAAAGGATCTTGCAATTGCAACCCACAAGATTTCAAGTTCTCAGAATGAGACATTTTTAGCCAACAAACTTAAATCTTGAGGAATACTAGGTTATAACTTTAGGCACAAACGAATTATAGACAGAGCAACTATTCATCATTTCAACAGAAGAGAAACTAACATATATTAGCACATATGGGAGTGGAATATTTTATTTTATTTATTATTATTATTATATATATATTTTTTTAATAAGGAAATAAAATTGCAGAATTTAAAAGTGCGAGAAATAAAGTGCAAGAAATTTAAAGATACATGTTACCTTTGTGGGGTCTCCTCCCCCAAGCTAGTTCAAGGCCTAGGTCCTGGGAATTGTCCCATAGACTGAAGGTAGGCCATCTGTGCCTCGTGCCGCTGCCGGTTCGCATCTTCGAGGTCCACAAAGTGCTGCTGGTAGTGCTCATGCCATTGAGTGGCATTTTGGATGTGAGCGTTGAGCGTACCTTGGATCTGCCTGTTTTGCAGCTCTAGTCCTCCCATGCGTGTGTTGAGAATCTCTAGTGTGACTGGCTGTGGGTGAAGTGGAGGTGGAATGCCTTCAGAATCTGAGGAATGCACATGCTCTTGCTGCCTTGATCCTCCTGCCTC
This sequence comes from Eremochloa ophiuroides, assembly GCA_038502445.1. Classification (NCBI taxonomy): domain Eukaryota; kingdom Viridiplantae; phylum Streptophyta; class Magnoliopsida; order Poales; family Poaceae; genus Eremochloa; species Eremochloa ophiuroides. Next base: position 37,669,629 of record JAHLJS010000002.1, read on the forward strand.
GTGTGAGTGTTGCCACCCTGACCCTCCAGCCCCGTGAGGGTGAGGAATGTGTCCCATACCATATCCATACCCAGGGGTGAACCCGGGTGGTGTAGACAAGACAGGGGACCATCCCATCCCTGGTGTCATGGTGGGCATGGCCGGGGGTGTAGGCTGTACGGATGATGCAGACTCCTCCTCCTGTACTCCTCTCCTTCGTGATCTCTTGCGGGAAATAGAACTCCTACGTGCTTCTTCCTTCTCAACAAGGTCGAAGGTGAGAGATGGGGATGTATATAAAGCGAGATCCGGGTTAGGTGACGGTATCTCGTTTATATATTCCGAAAAATAAAATACCAAATTCTGTCCCGATTCGTCACGTTTTAAAGTATGGGCTTGCACGAAATAAAACTCATTGAGCATAATGCGAGGAGTGGAGAAATAAACAATAGTATTAGCACCATGAGGATCAATACTAGCAGCAAGACGAGTGATGAGTGAAGTGCACATGATAGGTGTAGAAGTTTTGAAAGAGTTCAATCAGTGCTTAACAATATCATAGACAGGAGCGACTTTAATCTTTTTAAGTACGGCATAAAGCATCTTCAACTCAATATCATAAGCATGATGCGTGTCTTCTCTAGGAAAGAAGGAATTAGCAATCCACTTAAGCATAAACCTTAAAGTAGGGTGATGGATGTTGTTGATATTAGGTTAGAATTTTCCAGTCATATTTTGTCCGGTTATCAAGTGCCAAAAAGTATGACGATGATAACCCGAGAGAGAAAAACCCAAGTCAACAGAGCATCGCTCCTGAAAGCCTAAGTGGGTAGCAAAATCCTTCCAATAAAGACTATGCTCTTTTCCAAAGCAGCGGAAAGTAATACCATAATCGACAATTTGTAGAGTGCCCAAGACTTGGATGGTCAAAAGACGAGATCCAAGTTCGTGTACAGGGGCAACTCGGCTCCAACCAACATTTTTGAAAATGATATTAAATTCGATGTTCATACCTGTCAGCTAGAGAAAGTGTGGGTCGAAGGCCGGTGTATGCAGGAACTCGCGTCCCTTGAGCAGGTTGTATGCTTGCATCTCCCGCTCGCTCTCCAAGTCGATGAAGAGGGAGTCGGTCTCGTCGATGGCGTGGCCTCGTGGCGCCTCCTCTTCTTCATGCAGCGGGCTCTCCTCACTTGCGGGGGAGCCTTGGCTAGACTCCCCACGAGAGCGACGGCCTTTCCAGAACATGCCGGAAATCCGACCTCCGATCCCACTCATGGTGAGTGAGATAGCACGAGATCTTGCTTTGTGGTGGAAAATGCAAGAGGTTCTTGCAGAATTTTCTTGCACTTGAACTTTGTAGAAAGTATTTGGAGAGTGGTGGAGCAAGAGAGTGATGGAGGGAGTGAAAGAATATGAGTGTGAGAGGGGTGAGGAGCTCCACCCAAATTCTCTGGTATTTATAGGCTTGATCGCAGGCGGGGGAGTGTAGCTTGCAACGGATAGTAGCCGTTGGCAAAAGGCCGCGCCGCAGAGCCGTTGGGCAGGGGGTGGTCGACCCTAGGACCGGCCGGTCCCCTGGCGAGGCCGGTTCTGTCCCGTCTTTTTACAGCTCCCTCTAACGGCTACCCCCAAGATGTAGCCGGTTACGAATGACACCCATTCGAAATTTTGCTCTAGATTTTGATTTTCCACAAATTTATTTGAAACTTTTTGGTTTTCAAAAATTATTTTAAAAATAAGATTTGGACATAACACAATCTAAACTTCCCAAGAATGATTTTTATAGAATTTTTGGAGAAGAGTTTATTTTGGACTAAAAAATAGAATTTTGTAAAACTAGAAAGAGGGAAACTCTTTTTAAATGTATGAAATATAAATTATATAAGTATATATATTTATTATTTTATTATTATTATTTTTAAAAGGATAAGATAAAATACCTGAGTGGGGACACCTCCCCCAAGCTTGAAAGATGGTGGGGGGCCCTTCAGATATTTATTTATTTCTTTATATTTATTTATTTTTAGATAACTACCGATGACCTTTGGTAAGGACTCAACGTTTATAGTCCGTTGGCAAGACTCTTCTTCCTTTATTACTTTGTAGCTGCATGAACAAACTCGGGAGAAGCCTTGGGTTGCCCCGGGATTTTTCCCGTATTGTTGACAAGGATAGAAGCAGATATTTGAGCCATTTGGATTTCTATTATTTTGTTGAAACTTGCTTGATTTTGAATAGAAGAAGACAGAGTTTCAAGCTTTGCGTTTATATTTTCAAACATTTTATCGTTGAAGGACAGCTTTTTGGTCAGATTTTCATTGATCTTAGCTTGTCCCAACACGAGGTCTTTTAAGGAAGGTTGATTTGAATTGTAATTTGAATTCAAATTATTACCTTGCGGGCGGTGTTGGTTGTTCCACCCGTTATTACCTTGCTGAGGTTGGCGAAACCCATTATTGACGTATGAAGCTTCTTCTTAGATTTTGGGGCAGTTGTTCCCCGAGTGGCCAACGTTCCCACAGACTTCACACGTCATGTGTGAGTCCATGGCCTGGACGGTACTCATGGTAGGGTTGGCGGCACGATCGTCAGGCTTCTGCATCAACAAGTCTATTTTTGCGGCTAGCAAGTCTGTCTCCTTCACGGTATGCGTGCCTTTTTGTGTTTTTCTTCCTTCTCCTCAACTCTGGTTGGCCACCATCTTCTAAATGAGTGCAGTTGCATCCGCGATGGTGAGAGAGAGGAATGCACCTCCAGCTGCGGCATCTACGTGCCCTTTTGATATGGCCGTGGGGCCTTCATAGAAGCTTTGGAGCACGAGCCAATCTTCCATTCCATGATGAGGACAGGCTCAGATGTATTCCTGAAGCCTTTCCCATGCTTCGGGGATGGACTCTAGCAAAGATTGCTGGAAGTTTGAAATCTTTCCCCTTAGAGCGCTGGTCTTGCTCATGGGGAAGAACTTGGTGAGGAACGCCATGGAACATTTGTCCCATGTGTTAACAGCTTCCTTGTTTTGGTAGAACCATTGCTTCGCTTTCCCCTTGAGGGAGAAAGGAAACAAGCGGAGTCTGATGCTGTCTTGTGCGACATTCTTGATGACAATGGTGTCGCACAGCTCAAGGAAGTGTTGCAGGTGAGCATTTGTGTCCTCACTTGGCAAGCCACAGAATTAACTCGCCTGCACCATCGACATAAGGCCCGTTCGGATCTCGAAATTTCCATCTCCCACATTGACAGCGGCCCCAACGGGCACATTGGCAAGAACGGGAGTGGAGTAGTCCCAGAGTGTTTTGGCCATAGCGGTAGTGGCGGATGGTGCGAGAATGACCGGTTCGTCTACCGATGGAGTAGCAGAGGAAGAAGCGGTACGAGACCTTTTCTTCCTTAGGAGTGCTTCCGGATTACTGGTGAAATTGTTCGGCAGAGCAAAACTGCTCATACACTATCTTATTTTCATTCCAATAAAAATAGGAAGAAAACAGCGAAGTTAGCCTGTTTAAACTACGTCTACCAATGCTTTATTATGCAATCGATGTTTATGCCAGCTTAGATATTTTTGCCCTCCCCGGCAACGGTGCCAAAAATGCTTGTGGGCATTTCTTAACGACGTTACAAAAGATAGACTAAAAGTCCATCACCGCAACGGCGCCAGAAATGCTTGTTGGCATTTCTTAGCATCACTACGAAAGATAGACTATGAGTCTGTCCTTAATAATAATACTAGAAATGTAAGTTGACATTCCCAACCACCATTACTTCAGAAAGGTAACCCTAGGCCCTTAATGGCGCCAGACTAGGTAATGCAGTCTGGTAATAGTGGTTAGAAGTGCCGGATTGGCCTTCCTAACCGTCATTACTTACGATATGCAAAACTGTGACACGGCGCCGTGGGGTGCACAAGAATTACAATCCTTAAGTAATGGTACTTAGATACGCCAATCGATAGCTCAGTAAGAAGTAAGATTACTCTGCAAGCGCACAGAACTATCATTGTAGCATTTTAACCTGTGAGTATTCAAGGGTGTCATATTTATAATTTCCCGTAGGAGGGCAATATGCATCAAGCGTGGTGTAAACATGATCACTTATTGAGTGCAATGGTAGGCATAGAGTAAACAGGAATAAAACATGATTTCAAAATAGTGGACACACATCTGGGTCAACCTTAAGGATAAAAAGAAAAAATAAAGAATAAAAGAATATAACTAACTGAGCAGGCATTGGTCATATATAATTATGCAAAGAACTGCTAGCAACACATCTAATTAGCAAGTCTAGTATCAGGACTAAGTCTGCGGTGATAGGGAGATCCCCGCAGCTGGTCTGCCAGCTGTTAGAGACTTTACGAACTCCTACTTCAATATCCGAACGTGGGGGAGTGCTAGGGATGGACAGGGCTGTCACCACCTACCCACCTACCCCTCTGCCGGTGGGATACCGACATATTCGCCGATCTCCGCATACCTGAGCACCATGCTCACATACTTGGAAATAACTCCTAACCCCCGCGGACCCCAACCCTTCAGATTGATAGGCTAGGTTAAGAGCAACCAAGAAGGCACGATGAACCATCACCTCATTCCTAGTTCTTCCTTTATTCATACTTATTCGATGAACAATGAAGAACGATGATGAACAAGTCAAGAACATGACACATAAACTATATTCTAGTCTATATATTATGCTCATAACAAGATCATAACTTTTCTCTAGTTCATATGCATGATCATATAAATATGATAAGAACTTGCTCATGGAAGAAGACCGAATTGTATTCATACCAAGATGATCCTTTTCTTCCAAGGCGACAAGCTCTCCTTGATAGCTCTTGCCTTGCTCACAAACTACTAATACTACTCTAAAGATACAAGTGAGAGGTGTGAGGTAGATGACTCCAAAATGGTGTGTGTAGAATGATGAAGGAGCACCATCTATTTATAGCTAGAGTAGGGCGGTTTGGCGTCTCTAAGTTTGGAAGGAGGTGAAACCGCCCTTGAGAAACCGCCTAGAGCACCGCCTCCGAAGACTGGGCCCGGGAGGCCTCACCAGGGGTGCGGCCGCACCTGGGGGCGGTCAGTCCCCTGAGTGGGCCCGCTGGCCACCGCCTTCTAGTGGTCGGTTGCTCTCTGGGCCTGGGCCTCTCTCGTGGTTAAGGATGGATCCTATTCAGCTTTTGAGGTAGGCTTTCTTATTATTCTTGGTTTGCGCATTTGCTGAATACGTCTTTGGATTTTGCGCTTTCTTCATGATGTTTGTGCATTTCCACTTGTTACACTATTAAACCTGCAAAACATGAATAATTGGGATACAAGTGGAACTTCTTAGTAGTAAAGGCATATGTGCTAGAATATGATTGTCTTTCTTCTTTTTAGTCTAAGTTGGCAGCATAGAAATGATCCATAAGGACTGCCAACAACGAACTCCTGCTGAGTGCTGCGCGCATCTTCCTTGTTGCGGCCCTGATTGGATTCTTCATGCTTGCAAGAGAAGAAGACGAACAAGCTAGCACTAGGGGGGTAGCTTAATTCAATGAGCCTTCTTACCGGATGATTACCTCTCTTGATTCCTTCAGGTGATGAACACTTGAGTGAAGAACAAGGATGAAGGAAAATATATTTTTTTGGGGTTTTCTTATTGAAAGGAGGGTTGTTGGAAGGTGAGAGAGAGTTTTAGAGTGTTGAAAGGCTCTGCTGGTATTTTGGTTGTAGCTAGGTGCTCACGAGCATGGGAATAAAATGGAGAAGGAAGTGGAGGTGCAGTGGGCACAAGGCCTGGTTCGGCCGACCCCTGTCCTCTCTCCATTTTTCAGGCATCTTGTTTCTTTGAAGACTTTGTTGGAAGTAGAGCAAGTGGGTGTGGTCAGGTGTCAGCTCATGGGTCGGCCGAACCCCCCACCACCTCCATTTCTCACTCGTCTTTCACTAGGCCAAAATGAGGTAGGTCACATGCTGGTGGAGCATTCAAGTGTGGAGTTTCCCAGGCTTTGGATGCTTGTTCGTGGAATCAATTCTTGGAGTGAGTGATGAATGGAACAAAGGGCCAGAGGAGGGGGCATGACTTGACCAAGGCAGGTGGATGTTTGCTCATGGAGTGCTTCACGGGAGGAATTTCTTAAAAAGGTGATTTTCTTAAGGGTTTAAACAAGCATCTTGCCCATGATTAGCGAAAGGTGATTTGATTAAGGATCGCATGAGTGAAATTAGGGAGAGTGGATGAACTTTGTCATGAAGAATTTGCTGTATTCCCTGGGTCCACTCATGGTTGTTGTGTGTGCATTTCTCTCGTCAAAATTTTGTTTAAGCAAGAGATGAGAGAGAAATTCTAGCTCTTAGAGTGCAAGTCGACAGTTAAATGTCTAGCAGCACTTTATAGGACAGCTCACATGAGGTTTGGACAGAGAACACTAGTACTAGAACATGTGAATGCACAAAAAAGTGACTGAGAACATTTCAAGGTTGTCATGCTAGATTCATTTAGATGATCAAGATTGACATGCTATTTTTTAGGTGTTGTCGTGGGTGGAGCATATCATATCATGGCAGGTATTGCAATGGACAAAAGATGGCAGGTGAGAGGCACCTTGGTGGGGTCGGCCGACCCCTCCATGGGCTCCACCTGGTGTCAACTTTGTTCAGATGGGTTGACCATTTGATTAATTAATTTTAGACTTAATTAAAGTCGACAGAAAGAGTGGTTGGAGATAAATGCTAAAATAAAAGAAGCAAATTAACAAAGTAAACTTTAATTAAGTGTTAGTGTACTTACCTTGATGGAAGAGTTATTTCCTCAGGTCCTTGCAGTAGAACCTCCCTCTTGGGTTGGTGTAGGAATTTTCTTTGGAGGCGTCGCCGGTTGTATTACCTTTCTCTTCCATATTTGCTTGCTCTTTGCTCGTGGTTGTGATTTGGGCTTCTTCAGATCTCTCACGAGAGCAAAAAGCATGTATCTCCTTAAGCATGATTAATGAGCATTGCTCAACCTTTGGTCGGAAGTGGAAGGTCTCTAGGGTCCCATTAATAGTGAATTGGATTTCTCCAGCTCCAACATCAATATGTGCATTGGCGGTGCTGAGGAACGGTCCCCCAAGATGAGTGGAGTCCTCTCGTCTACCTCTATGTCTAGGACCACAAAGTCCACGGGGACGAAGAATCCACGTATCTTGACGGGGATGTTTTCAGCTATCCCCGTCGGATAACGAACCGATTGATCCACCAGCTGCAAACGTATTGATGTAGGGGACAAGATAGTGTGATTGAGTTTGTCGAACACTACCTTTGGCATGACGCTGACGCTTGCTCTCAAGTCGCACAATGCATGTTCAAAGTACTGTGTTCCAATGGAGCAATCTATAATGGGACATCCAGGATCCTTCTTCTTGATTGGCAGTTGGTTTAATATAGCCGCGCTGCATTCCTCCGTTAATTTGACAATTTTCGTCGTGGGCAGTAGGCGCTTATTGTTGAGGATGTCTCTTAAATACTTGGCGTAGGTTGGGACCTGCATCGCATCAAGTAATGGAATATGCACATAAAGATGACGAATTACCTCGACGAATTTCCTGAATTGCTCATCGGTGGTTTGCTTCCTTGTCCTTGGGAAAGGTAGCAGCATATTGGTGTCATATTTCCTTGCAATTTGGTGTTGTCTTCAGGCGGTGGCGACTCTTCTTCTTCTTCATCATCCCCCTTGTCTTTTCTCGTAGCCTTTCCTGCAATGTTAGGATGTGGCGGATCACGAGTGGACTTACCTCCCCTCGTGGTTACCGCATGACATTTGAAGTATTGCAAACATTTTTAGGAGATGAAATAGTAGCAACAAGTTGAGCTAATCGAGATTCTAACATTTTATTAAAGCTCATTTGTTCTTTAACAGAAGAAGCGAGAGCATCTGTTTTCGCATTTAATGTTTCAAGGGTCTTATCATTTGCTATCAATCTTTTATTCATGCTTTCATTAATTTTAGCTTGATTCATGACAAGATCTTTTAATGATAATTGGTTATTTCTAGAAGTACCAAAACTTACATTACCTGGAACCTTGGAGTTCGACCCCCATCTTCCTTATTGAGAATAATTTGTATTGTTGTAGATGGCGTCTACCTTCTCAGGATTTCATTCGGAATGCATTACACTACATACCTGGTTCCATTGATTTTTGGAAGCATGGTGTTGGATGACCTCTTGATCTTTCTTGAAGTTAGCACGTTCTTCTAGCCTTCTTAGTAAGAAGTCCATCTTCTCAGTGATTGCTTCTACTTCCTGGATGGTATGTGTACTCTTTTTCTTGGATTGGAGTCGGTCTTCATTCCACCCTTGATTTGTCACCATCTTTTCCATCAGGTTCTTGGCTTGTGTGACATTGAGTGAAGTGAATGCTCCTCTAGCAGTGGCATCAAGGTGACTACGGGCTATCGGGGTTAGCCCATGGTAGAAACCATGAATCAGGAGCCATTCTTGGATCCCATGGTGAGGACATTCCCGAACGTATTCCTGGAGATATTCCCATGCTTCGTGAATCGCCTCATCCACTTCTTGTGTAAAGCCTGAAATCTTTCCTCGAAGAGCAGTGGTTTTACCCATCGCGAAAAACTTCTTGAGAAATGCATTGGCGCAGCTTGTCCAATTGCTGGCATCTTCTTGACAAGCATAGAACCATTGTTTCGCTTTTCCAAGCAAGGAGAACGGAAAAAGACGAAGACAGATGGTGTCTACCTTGACTCCTCTTATAGCAATAGTGCCACACAACTCCAGAAAATTCTGGAGATGCGCATTTGCATCTTCATGGGGCTTTCCACTGAATGGGTTGGCTTGCATCATATTGATAAGAGATGGCTTGAGTTAAAAAGTGGCATCCCCCACGTTAAACTGCGGACCAGTGGTGACATTGTCAGCCGACGGTGCAGAATGCTCGAAGATGGTCTTTTGGGCCATAACTTCCTTAGGTGACAGTGCAGAGCCTCCTTCCTTGAGTGGTTCCAAAACCGAATCGGACTTCAAATCGGAGGCTGGACGATGTCGAGAACTCCTGGTGGATGTCTCTGGATTTTCTATTATTGCGGCTAGAAACTAAAATCTACTCATGTATGCCTTGCTTCACGGTAAAGAGAAGCAAGGGCAAGGGTAAGCCCTACTACAACTAATTGGTACTAAATTGATGATAGGTTCCGGATTCGATCTTATTAAAATTTCTAGGCTATGCTTTCCCCGGCAACGGCGCCATAAATGCTTGTTGACACTTCTTAGCGCAATCACCAGAGATAGGGTGTTAGGCTCTCTTTGATAATGGTGCCAGAAGTGACTGGGGGTATTTCTTATGTCTATTGGATAATTCCGCAAGCGCACAGAATATACCGATGTAGCACTTCACCCGGAGTATTCCAAGGTATCGTTATTTATTTTATCCCAAGGGAAAGCGGTGGTAAAAATGTTAATACAAAAGAGATCCTCAAATCTATCTCAACTTAGCACAACTAGTGCAGAGGGGGTAATCGAAATATGATAGGAAGGTGATGATTCAAAGATAACAAATGAAATACTAAAAGATAACTAGTGTAGTATAGCTAGGTAGGAGGACAACGAGTAAAAAAGGTTCCTGTGAATCAAACTCTACTCCTGTGATCTAACTTTACCAAACAGATGAAACTACTAGGATTGCGACCCTACTTCATGTATTGCCGGGGATAGTCCGAGACAATGGAGGATATAACCTCTACCCGAAGCGGCTATGCTCTTATAGGAGCCTACCTTTTAAGAACTTACCTAAAACACGTGGAGGGATACTAAGACTAGACAGGGCTGTCACCACCTGCTAGCACCCACAAACAATCCGTGCGACAAGCGGCATTCAAAGGCAGGATCTACTCTAAGCATCACGCTTACACTAGTTCCTACTAATCTAGCTGTGATCAAAGCAACTAGAGCACCCTAAGACAGGCGATGAACAGCAAACAAGAGTTGATTATAGGATCACAATCTAGTAAGTAACAACTAAGAGATAAGATAGAACACAACAATACAATTGCAAGAATAATATTGCACTAAGTGAATACTCATTAAAGTGAAGAAGGCGTATTATATTGAAGTAAACAAGTCTTACAGAAAGAGAAACATACAAGAGCTATACCAGACCCTCCAGCAGACGACTCCGGAGACCCCGAGCACAGCTCGACTCAACTCTAACTCCCACACTACACTACAACTACTACTAGAGGTGGAACTACACTAAACTTCACTTGTATCTTGATTGAATTATGTCTTGAGAGGGTGGAGGCAGCCTCTATTTATAGGGGAGTTGGAGAGGTGCCACTGTGATCTGCGTGCTCCTTCAATCTCCTCCCTTGGATAAACCGTCATTGAAACCGCCTCAGATGAACGGTCGTGGTGAAACCATCACGTGGGAAACATGCAGAAGGTCGGTGGACCAAGGCGGTGGCCTGGACCCACCAAGGGGGTCGGCCGACCCCCCTATGACAGGGCGGGCCTACCACTGTGGTCCCCACTGGTCATAGAGCATGGCTGTATACTGGGTTTGCTTTGGTCTTGTCGGTTCACATCTTGATCCATGTGCTTTGATCTTCCACTGTTGAATGGAAACACAACTTTGATCCGATGGCGGAATTGAGCTGGGTGTAATGTCACACGGATTGTGCCATGTTAGCGTAGCCCTGGTGGGCCCCACATGTGGGTCGGGCGACCCCTATGTGAGCCCTCCAGGTGCTCCACTCTCTTCTATCTGCTTCCTTGAGTCATGTGTTGTCGTGTGATGGCTTGGTGCCCCATTAGGGGGTCGGACGACCCACATAAGTGGCCTCTAAGTGCTCATCTCTGCCATGTTTGATCTCCCCTGCATTCACAAGCTAAGAGTACAAGTGGAACTAGTTATTGGATAAAATATATTCATGTTATGTTGATCTTCTATCGAAACCGAGCCTGTTGACGGTATTTAGAGTTTGGAATTTTATAGCTAAATCACACAGTAGGCTTCACAGGATTTGGACCAGGATCACGAAGGAGTTGCGGCAGACAGATACAGGGTTCCCAGTTTACAGGATGACCTCTATCATTGATGGCAGATGAGGTAGCCGTGCTCTTCACAGGATACAGAGAGGTCAGAGGTCAGGGGCAGATGTGGCAGAGGTCCAGCAGCAGGACGAGGCTATGAGGCACGTTGCCCATAGTGAGTTGGAGCAGCTACTTGTGGATGATGATCCAGTTGACTCTTCTGCCGACAACTCAGACTTGGACTACCGGCCTATTCCTACGGGTCCACGAGCTCACGACTCCAAGGCCGGTGGCTCCAGCTCAGCTCCACAGGCTTCATAGACAGACCCAGCCTTACTAGCTATTCTCCAGTCTCTTCAGCAGTCACAGCAGCGTCAGGCACAGGAGCAGGCCAGGTTAGCTCGAGAGCAGGCTGCAGCGCTAGCACAAATTCAGCTTAGACAGGACCAGTTCCAGCAACAGATGCTCCAGATGCTGTTACAGAGTCAGCAGATGCAGTTGCAGACCTTCAGATTCATGGAGCATATTATCAGACATACTAGAGCTCCTCCCTACCTTTCAGCTACTCCTCTGGTACAGCAGGTCGCTCCTGCAGCCACTGCAGCACAGGTGACTCCAGCGATACAGTCCAGTGGACTTCAAAGTCAGAGCACTGCTTAGTTTACCAGCCAGTTCGCCACTCCTTCTCAGCAGACGCAGCAGTGGTTTGCCTCACCAGGGTTCACGCCGATCTGCACAGGTTTCACACCAGACTTGGGTGGCCTCTCAGTGACCAGGAGCTTGGGTGCGACTTTCAGCGAGATCACTGGCTTGCCTACACCTCCAGAGTTCAGAGAGCCAGTGCCTACCACCACAGCTCCTCCTGCTACCGGTACTACAAAGACACTGCCGTCCTCAGTAGCTTCGTCTGAGCATATCACTACCACCACCACAGACACTGAGGCAGTAGTTGTGACAGTAGCAGAACCACAGGGTCAGCAGCTTAGCACCGAGGAGTAGACCGTTTCAGAGTCTGTTCAGACAGTTCCAGAGGAGCAGGCACCTACAGAGACAGTTTCTGCAGCTCCAGACACACTAGTTGACCTTGGTACAGCGACAGCAGAGCCGACCCGGACCGCTTCACCTACACTTCACCGACAGAGGGTCAGGCAGCTCAGAGCTCAGCGTCAGATACCGACCCTTCACAGTTTGAGCTTTGGCCTCACGCCTCCGACCGCGACGCTGCAGCTTCTTCTCCTCCGCCAGAGTCTTTAGTGCTTGATGCCAAAGGGGGAGAGAGAGAGCATAGATTTAGGGAGAGCGATGAGAGAGGGATTTGGCTCTTATGACTTTTGCTTGTGATATACTCATTCATCACGTTTACTTTCATGCATTGTATATTTGTGTGCTTGAGACTTGGTTTGTGACATGTGTTTGAGCTTCATGTTTCATATATATATCATGTCACTTGGTTCTCACTTGGTTATACTCATTGTCTTAACTTCCGCATTTCACTCCGATATTGAGCATAACTTTTGGTACTTGTGCTTATTTCATATCCTATGTGTACCTTGTGGTCTTGATTTGTACAAGCATGCCTAACCTTTTTTTCTCTTATTGTCACATGCTTATATGAATCAAGCTTTTAAAAACCTCTTCTTTCTAAATCTATTTGAGGTTGTTGTCATCAATCACCAAAAAGAGGGAGATTGAAGCATCTAGGCCCTAGTGGTTTTGGTGATTAATGACAACAAAGAGGTTATTATGACTAACGTGTGTTTTGCAAAATAACCTAGAGGTTAGGTCATAATAACATGTAGGTTCAAGCCCCTAATGATGGAAATCGATTCGGTTTTCAAATGATGGGAGACAAGACGGTGATAGGCTAGTTCCAAGTGTCGATTGGAGTTGAGAGACACTTGAAGTAGTCTTAGGTTTTGTTTTTCTCTTTAACCATACTATAAAGAGGGGTTTCCATGGGTAGCTTGACTTAGGACAAGATTAGAGAGTGTAGATGTGATGCACACTTGTCCAACATAGCTCTAGATAGCCCAGGGAGACTCTTGAGAGAGAGGATCAAACTTCATTTTTGGAAAGTTTTTTATTCAGTGAAGTTTTGAGTGATTTTGGGGTGTCGGACCCTGAGCAGTATGGTCGTCGGACCAATACTCAGAGTTCGACGGCCACGTGGCATCTCCTGGTTGCACCCCAGCACACCAGGGAGCGTCGGACGGTGCTAGGATGGTCGTCGGACCATTGCCCAGCGTCCGACGGTGCCAGGGGTTACTCGGGTAAGCGTCGGACCGTGGTCTAGGGAGTCGTCGGACTATTGCTTTGCAGCGTCCGACACTTTTAGAGAGGTCCAGAGACCAGTTTTAAGCGTCGGACTGGGTCCGACGGGGAGCGTCAGACTATCTCTCCGTGTTTTAGCTGCTGTTAGTTCCTGTGCAGAGTTCACCCGAGAGCTTGAGGACGTCGGACTGTGGTCCAACGGTGTGCGTCGGACCATTGCAGTGAGTCCGATGCGCCTCTTTCACAGTGCCGAGTACAGAGCGTTTGTGAGAGTCAGACTGTTGCCTTTTGGTCCGACGGTTGCACTGTTCATAGGGTTCGACGGTGCGCAGACTGCTGAAAACAGTACAAACGGCTAGTTTTGGAGAGGGAGAGTATTTATACTTCACCATAGACTTCATTCTAGCTTTCTTGCCCATTTGTTCAGCTGAAGCAACCATTGTGACTTTATGAGAGTGCAAGAGCCTTAGGGAGGTTGAGTGATTCCCACTTGCTTGTGAGCTTCTTCCCTAGAGTGTGATCAAGAGTGACTTGTGTGCATCCATCACTCTCTTTTGCCTTGTTCTTGGTCAAGTGAGAGTGTAGGCTTGTTACTCTTGGTGATCGGCATCACCTAGACGGTTCGGTGGCGATCGGAGGGTTGGTGACCGCTTGGAGTTTGTGGGCGGCCCAAGCCAAGCTTGTGAGTGGTTGTGGACGATCCACCGCACCGGAGAGGCAAAGGATCAGCCCGTAGAGAGCACTTGGTCTTTGCGAAGATTAAAGGGGAGCTACACCCTTGCGTGGGTGCTCCAACGAGGACTAGTTAAGAGTGCCGACTCTCCGATACGTCGGGAAAAACTCGGCTTGCAATCTCTTACTCATTTATATTTCCGTATTTACTTTGTGTTCTCTACTTTTCTAGAGTAGTATACTTGTGATAGGACCCGGCTCTACGTTGCATGACTTGTTTTAGGCTTAGAACTATACACAAGCACTTGTGGGTGAGATTGGGCAAATGACGATAGGTTAAATTGAATTTCGAAAAATTTACTAGTTGCCCAATTCATTCCCCCCTCTTGGGCATCCTCGATCTTTTCAGTTACAAATTATGTGTTAGTATCGATAAACCATCAATGGATGTCTTGGTTTTCTTGATTACAGTAATGTTTAGTGACGTTTGTGATTTTATTTGTTGTAAACCTCAATCAAACCATTTATCTGCAGGGCCACTGCCAAGTTACTGACTTCTTGCAAAGTGGAACAATGCAGTGCCAAACATAGAAACTAATCGGTTTAAATAGTCCCTTGTGGGCCGAGAGAAGTTCGGATTGAAGTTCAATATGAATCTTTTAGGATAACAACTGTTAGATCAATTAAATGTTCACACTTAGATTCAATATGTTTTATCACCTATAATAGTAGGAGAAAACCCCGCGTGTTGCTGCGGGAATCACCAATGAAATAATACTACTTATATTTACTATAATATGTGTTAATGATGTGTTAGTGGATGATGATGTGGACATTTTGCATGGCAAGATAAAATGTATTAGTGGGATGTTGAGTGGATGCTGATGTAGACACTTTATATGGTGAGAGAAATATTTAGTGGGGTTTATTTATATAAGAAGTATAGATCCACTTGTGTGGCATGAGTGTGGGCCCAGTCATCACGACACAGTGGAATACTAGTTGCTGCAGCCCGCACCCACGCTCCGCATCTCCTGCATCCGCGCAGCAGACCGCGGCCGCCGCCAAGTCCCGCCTGCAGCCTGTGCCTGCGCAGCCAAGTCACAAACCGCCCGCGCCCTGCCGGCCTCCAACTGCCGCCGCGTGGCTACAGCGGGTTGAACCCGTCTGATTTTGGGGATAAGAAAGTGAGCGTAGTTTTGTCTTTCACCGGTGAACATCTTCTATTTCTTTTTTTTTTCATTTATTCCACGTATACACTAAGAGCAGTGGCGGAGCTATCGCTAAAAGCAGGCAGGGCCCAAAATGGGCCTCAAGAACATACTAGTAACACGTAAGCATGGCACCATGAGCTGCCAGATAGCTAGCAAGCTTGTATGCAGCAGACACCAGTCAGTTAGTAAGATATAATGATGAAAAAATTAGTTTCTAGGCCCGAAAAAGATTCGTCTTAGTTTCTTAGACGTATTTTTATCGAACTTTGTTATTTGACCCTAAAACAAAATTTTCTTACTTTCCTGACCCTTCCGTTCACTTCGAAAAATCATAACTCTTCGATACGACATCAAATGAAGATAATTTTTATGAAAATTGTAGATCTTGACAAGATCTACAACTTTATAGTTTTGAGTTTTTCATTTGAGAAAGTTCAGATGTCTAAAAATAATATTATATATATTAATATTTTTAGACATCTGAAATTCCTCAAATAAAAAAAACTCAAAACTGTAAAGTTTTAGATTCCGTTAAGATCTACATAGTTATGATTTTTTGAAGTGGATGGAAGGGACTAAGAAGTAACAAAATTTTGTTTTAAACCAAATAACAAAGCTCGATAAACCGCTACTAGGGGGCATGACCCCTATGGCCCTAACCTAACTCCGCCAGTAACTACGAGCATCTCACAGTACTATCTAAAACATATTAACAAAATATCTGTTTGGATAGTCACGTATTTTTATATTTCTTATACCTTTTTTTTCCTTCAACTCCAGCGTCACATAGCATCATTATCCAGACTTCATGTCAAACGTCTTCTCTAGCCTCTAGGCTCAAGTAGCCTCAAAAAAACAAGTTGATTTTGTATCTGTAGCACAAACAATGAAATTAGTTGTGGACATGGCTCGCAATTTGGTAAATGAATGTAGCTGTCAATTTTTTCTTCAAAATTTAGCCTGCCCCCAACTTCTGCCCGTAAATGGCGCATGCCTCTAGCTAATTTTTGTCGGCCAGCCACTATACACTCCCAAACCCTAAATCACTTCACTCATTTCCTTTGTGCCCCAAAATCGCTCATTTCCTTTTTGCCCCAAATCGGCCGGCCGCCAAGCAAGCTCTGGCCGCCGGCCCGCTTGCACCACCGCGCGCCCCGCTTCCAGCCGGTGCTGCCTGCCGCATGGGCGTGTGACCATGTCGCCGCCCGCACCCCGCAACCCCCGCCTCCTCCCCCCAGGCACGTGGTTGTGCGCCACGCCTTGCCGTACTTACCAGATATGAGGATGTTTATTTTTTTAACGGGCTTAATTTTTTAAGGGACATGGGTTGGGATGGCCAAACCCACAAGGTCTATACCAGTTGCTATCTCTAGTTTTACATTGGTGGACGTATCTGTTCTAAAACATACGGACTCTATCCTATAAGGAAAGAAAAAGAAGGAATCCTAATCCTAGTCCGTTTGTACGTGGGCTCTTACCGAAACTCTTAAACCTTGGCAGGACTATATATACATGGGAGCTCTATGTTGTAATCATCAATATTCAGAGGAATAAAGAATAATCTCCCTATCTTGTGTCTACTTATTCTACTATTTTCATCTACTATGTTGATCAAGAGCGACAGAGAGGGAAAGGTCCTAACCGCTGGCGACGTGTTTTATAACACGTGATCAGCACGACAAGCTCTACATCGACATCGCCGTTGAAGACGGTGCCGATCTTCGTCGTTGATACTCGTGACGATGTCCCTGCCGCGGCTACTTCGACGACATCGACATCCCCGATGTTGCTAGCGGAACGGATCTGCTATCTCTACCTGCATCTAATCTGCACTGTATCGACGTGTATCGTCTCCGTCAGGCAGGCAGTTCTACGACAATGCCAAACGCCCTACGCGGTATGTATCTACTAACCACTGCCCTATGCGGCATGTGACGTAGATCAAACTGGCATCCTACAAGGTATGAATAATCAATTGATTACTGGACTGAATTTGCATTGCACAAACTATAGAATTATTTGTGTTTTTGCTTTTCAATCTACTACAATGATTCGGCTATGAAGAACACGTAAGGATCTTTTCTTCATGATTGTAACGTAAACGCTGACACCATAAAGTTGTACGATATGAATATATGGATTTTCGTATACGTGAATATTGCTTCCTGCACTAAGCCGCGATTTCGTATATGTGATTTTTTTCCCCTCGAGGCCCAGAAGGCATATGTGTTGTTATTGATCACGCATGAATAGGCTACAAGCCTGGTCGACATAACAAACCGTCACCCATCGTCATGGACTAGTAACTGAACGCTAGTCCACGCCCATCATAAGCATGCACGACACCAAAGGCAAATCAACTTGCAGTTGAGCCATGGCATGAAGCCATAGAGACAGGAAGATTAATTTCACCTAAGACACAGAGTTGCATGTATATAAGCTAATGATGGTGCGATCTTTATGGTATTCCTATATATAAGAGTACTTGCTATCTCACAGGCAGACGAGCACCGAATCTAGAACGGAGATTAGACCGAATCTGTCTTGTATCAACTTGAAGTTGATGGGGATCCGACCAGATTTGCAATTGTCTTTACAAAATTGCTGCACTCTTTTGGCAGAGCTGCAACTCCTTGCAACACCTAATCACCGCATGACCTCTCTAAATCCTGCAGTCCTTATACTTATTACCTTTGAGAAGCTCATATTTATTTTTCCTAATATAATGAATTTTTGGGATGCATGAATTTTTCATTTTAATTCTGAAAATTTACATATACCATCATCCTAAAAATTATTAGGATGCTTCTGAGAATATTTTTGGTAGAGAGCAGACTTTTGATCCACTACCGATTTTGGCTTTAGTACCGGAATTTTTTGCGCCCGGGAAGAAAGAAACCTTTAATCCCGACTAGATATAGCAGCCGGTACTAAATCCTCCTTCCTAACGGCTCGCAACGGTTAGGGAGCTTTTAGTCCCGGTTGGTGATCAAAACCGCGACTAAAAGTCTATCTTTAGTCCCGGTTTTGATAATCAACCGGGACTAAAAGTTTAACCACGGTTTATGGTCAGAACCGGGACTAAACCTTAACTTTTAGCCCGGGTTTGTAGCCTAAACCGGGACTAATGTTCCTCCCTTCCAATTTAAACCTTTTCCTCCCCCCGAGCCCGAGGCCTCGAGCCATTCATGCTTGTTCTTGCTTCTGCTCGTGCATGTTCTTGCTTCTTCTCAGCTCAAGTGTGGAGCTTGGCTAGGTTACTCCTCCAACTTCTTCAATTCTACGGTTGCAAAGGTTACTATCTTTATTCTCTCTTGTTTACTTTCTTATTCTCTCTTGTTTAATCACTAGGATATTTCTATGGTTATTTCTCCAATAATTTGTATTTCAAGGTCAAAATCACTTGATATTTCTCCAATAATTTATATTTCATGCTCAAAATCACTTGATAGTTTGTATATTTGGTTAAAGGAAGATTTATAGTATGCATAGCTCACATTTGTTACTCAAATGTTGTATGTATATATTTGTGATTTAAATTTTAGGAGTTTTATTTTTTGTTTCACTTGTTAAAATACATTATTAGGAATTTAAGTGCTATACAAATTTGAGTGTAGAGAGTAAAGAGTAGATGACGAATGCTTCTGGGTCCTCGGCCTATCATCGGGTTCAAAAGAGGCTGAGACCAGACCTCCCTCTCATTAAGTGCGGCGAGTGCAAGAAAAAGAATGTGCTTGAGTTTCAAGTGAAGAAGGAGGGTCCCAACAAGGGGCACATCTTCTACAAGTGTCCGGATCGTAATGTGAGTTACTCCATCGCATTTGATGATTATATATAATAAATTATGTATTTTTTTACTAAACTTATGTATTTTTGTCTTAATTTCAGTGGGATGGCAGTGGATGTCTAGGGTGGTACTGGGAAGAAGAGTGTGCTAAACACGTGTTTGGAACTCTTGCAGAGGCGGCTGCGGTGGGTGATGAGCTAGCTGATGAGGCACTGAACCCGCGAACGAAGACCATTGATGTTGAACAGACGAATGATTTGTCTGTTTTAGTTGAGATCGGTCATGATATGCTTAGGCTATTGAAGTGTATTTTAGGTTTAATTAGTTTAGTGCTAGTTGTGACTGTCTACATTGCAGCGAGGCTTCCATAAATTAATTAATGTCCAGTATTGTGATATATGTTCGTTTGTCTTGTAATGTAGATGAATCGGCATTGGATGTACAACACTGATCGTCGCTCCAAAGATTTCATTGAGGGCGTGCATATTTTCTTAAATGTGGCCGAGTCAAACAAGCGGGATGGATTCATGTGCTGTCCATGTGCTGTATGTAAGAATTTGAAGGAATATTCTTGCTCAAGGATTCTTCATTCTCACCTGTTCAAGTCGGGTTTCATGCCAAACTACATCTGCTGGACCAAACACGGAGAAAGAGGCGTTATAATGGAAGAAGACGAAGAAGAACAATGGGACGATGGTGACACTATTGCTGACTATGGTATATTAAACAATGATATTCCAATGGAGGAAGCTGAAGAAGAGGTACCAGCACAAGATGACCCCGTTGATGATCTTGCTCAGGCTATTTGCGATGCAAAGAGAGAATGCGAAAGTGAAAAGGAGAAGATCAAGTTCGAGCGTATGCTAGAGGATCACAAGAAGTTGCTATACACAACTTATGATGCAGGACAGAAAAAATTGGGTAGCACACTAGAGTTGAGAAGATGCTTCCAAAGGATAACGAATTACCAGCCACTACCTATGAAGCCAAACAGGTTGCCTGCCCTCTGGGATTGGAAATCACAAAGATACATGCATGTCCTAATGATTGCATCCTCTACCGTAGCGAGGAGTACGAGGAGTTGGATTCTTGCCCGGTATGCCATGCATCACGGTATAAGATCAGGCGAGATGACTCTGATGATGTTGAGGATGAAAGAACCAGAAAGAAAATCCCTGCCAAGGTTATGTGATATGCTCCTATAATACCACGCTTGAAACGTTTGTTCAAAAACAAAGAGCATGCAAAGTTAATGCACTGGCACAAAGAAGACCGTAAGATAGACAATATACTGAGACACCCGGCTGATGGGTCTCAATGGAGAGCAATCGATCGAGAGTTCCAAGATTTTGCAGGGGACGCAAGAAACATAAGGTTTGCTTTAAGCACGGATGGTATGAATCCTTTCGGGGAGCAGAATAGTAGTCATAGCACTTGGCCTGTTACACTATGTATCTACAACCTCCCTCCATGGTTATGCATGAAGAGAAAGTTCATTATGATGCCCGTGCTAATCCAAGGACCAAGGCAGCCTGGCAATGATATCGATATGTACCTGAGGCCACTAATTGAAGAATTACTGCTTTTTGTGGAACAAACCAGGTATACGTGTTTGGGATGAGCACAAACAGGAGCACTTTGACCTCCGTGCATTGTTGTTCGTAACAATCAATGATTGGCCTGCTCTAAGTAATCTTTCAGGATAGTCGAACAAGGGATATAATGCATGTGTGCACTGTTTCACGGACATTAAAGGTATATTTTTAAAAAAATATAGAAAGGTTATCTACCTTGGGCATCGTCGATTCCTGCCTGCGAATCACCCTGTAAGAAAGAAAGGCAAGCATTTTAAAAGTAAGGCGGACCACAAGTCCAAGCCTATCAACCGCACCGGTGAGGATGTACTCGATATGGTCAAGGACGTGAAAGTAGTCTTCGGAAAAGGACCTGGCAGTGAACCCGTTCCGAACGACGCTAGCGGTCATGCACCTATGTGGAAGAAGAAGTCCATATTTTGGGAGCTACCATATTGGAAAGTCCTAGAGGTCCGCAATGCGATTGACGTGATGCACCTAACAAAGAATCTTTGTGTGAACCTGCTTGGCTTCATGGGTGTGTACGGGAAGAGCAAAGACACACCTGAAGCACGAGAGGACCTCCAGCGTTTGAACGAGAAGACAGCTGATGGACGCCAATACTTAGGACCTGCTAGTTACAGTCTTAGCAAAGAAGAGAAGGAGAGCCTGTTTGAATGCCTAGACAGCATCAAGGTACCATCCGGATACTCCTCAAATATAAAAGGTATAATAAACGTGCCAGAGAAGAAATTCCAAAACTTAAAGTCCCATGACTGCCACGTGCTCATGACACAATTGCTTTCAGTTGCATTAAGAGGAATTCTACCTCCAAATGTACGTCTGGCCACCGTGAAGCTATGTGCATTCCTCAACTCAATTTCTCAGAAGGCAATCAATCCTCTAGATCTTGCTAAGCTACAGAATGATGTGGTTCAGTGTCTTGTCAGCTTCGAGTTGGTTTTTCCTCCATCCTTCTTCAATATCATGACGCACCTCCTACTTCACCTGGTCAAGGAGATTATTATTCTAGGTCCTGTGTTCCTACACAACATGTTCTCCTTTGAGAGGTTTATGGGAGTCCTAAAGAAATACGTTCACAACCGTGCTCGGCCAGAAGGAAGCATCGCGAAGGGCTACGGAACCGAGGAGGTCATTGAGTTCTGTGTTGACTTTATTCCTGATCTAAACCCAATTGGTGTTCCAGAATCACGACATGAGGAGGGGCTAAGTGGAAAGGGGACACTAGGGAAGAAAACATATATCGGTCAGGGTGACGATTATTTCAATAAAGCACACTACACAGTTCTGCAAAACTCCACCTTGGTGGAGCCGTATATGGACAGACACAAGGAATTCCTACTATCACAGTTTCCAGGCAAGTCTGAAGTTTGGATTTCGCGCCATCACATGGAATCTTTTAGCGGTTGGTTACGAAAAGAATGTCAGGGTGATGAGAGTATTCCGGAGCAACTGTGTTTGTTGGCTAGGCAACCATCATGGCATATCCTCACATACAAAGGGTACAAGATAAATGGAAATACATTCTACACAGTAGCCCAAGATAAAAGGAGCACCAACCAAAACAGTGGTATCCGCATAGATGCCACAGACCCGAACGGGACTAAGCAAACATACTATGGCCGCATAGAGGAGATATGGGAACTAGACTATGGACCTACTTTTAAAATTCCTTTGTTCAAGTGCCAGTGGGTAAAGGTGTCCGGAGGTGGGGTAACAGTGGACAACCAGTATGGAATGACAATAGTGGACCTCAATAACAGTGGGTTCAAAGACGAACCATTTGTGCTTGCCAAGGATGTCAACCAGGTATTCTATGTCAATGACATGTCTTCGAAACCGAAAAGAGGGAAAAACGATAAGAATCCATTTAGCAATGAGCCAAACCGTCATATAGTTCTTTCAGGAAAAAGAACTATTGTGGGAATTGAAGATAAGACAGACACATCAGAAGATTATGAGAAGGATGATCGAATCCCACCCTTCATGGTCAACAAAGACCCAAGCATCCTATTGAACAATGAAGACACCTCATGGCTACATCGATTATGATCAAGGGACATATTTTTGAAAAAAGTTCACTACTGTGATTGCTTAGAGCGAATTTAGCTATTATGTAATAATTGTGAGACATTAGATCCATGAATTTACGTTGAAATAAATTGAAAACAACTTTTCTGTCAAATACCAACCATTTTATTTATATTTGTTGAGCACTACATTTTTGCATTAATGAATTAATGATTATTATCGTATATTACTATTAATATTTGTAAAAAAATCAAGAAATACAGGTAAAAGATTTTTCTTCTGTGTAGTATGCAGTAAAATAAAGCATGAACCTTTTTTTTTAAAAAATTTTTTGTCAACATTTCCATTTACTATTGAATTAGTAAGGTTTATAAGTATTATAAAGTAAGACAAAAAGAAATGATCCAGTTAGCGGGAGGTAAACAGAAATTTCACTTTTAGTCCGGGTTGTAGGCTGCAACCGGGACTAAAGGTGGGCTGAAATTTACAGGCCCGCCAAAAAACACACTTTTAGTCCCAATTCCTACCAAGAACCGGGACTAAAAGTCTAAGCTTTAGTCCCGGTTCCTGGTTGGAACCCGGAACAAAAGCTTTTAGTCCCGGTTTTGGATCAGACCCGGGACTAAAAGTCCCCACCTATATATACTCTCGCTTTCAATTTCGGTCCATCTTCTTCGATTCAGACGCCCTGTCCGCCGTTCCCCCTCGGCGCCGCCGCCACCTCTCGGACCACTGCAACCGACGCCGGCCGCCAGTGGCCTGCCGGCGCGACGCCCCCCCCGCCCGCGCGCCGCCCTGACCTGCTCGAGCTCGCCACCGCCTCGCGTGGGATCTCGACGCCTGGCCCGCCACCGCCTCGCGCGGGATCTCGACGCCCGGCCCGCCACCGCCGCGCGCCCGACATCCGCCTCCTCGACCGCCTGCACGCAGCCTCCGTGTTGCCGGCCGCCGCCGCGGACAGCCCCTCTGCGGGCCTCGACGCTGGCCCCCACGCGATCCGCCGCCGGCCCTCTCTCCTCTGCTCACCGCCGCGCCCTACATCGCCGAGGTATATACGCTAGCGGTTTTTTTTCATTTAGTTCGTTTGTTTTATTTTTAGTTAGTTAATTAATTTAGTTTAGTTTAGATAGTTTAATTAGTTAATTAGTTAGTAAATTAGTTTTAGTTTAGTTTAGGTTAATATATTAGTAATTAATTAGTAAATTAGTTTTAGTTTAGTTTTTCTAGTTAGTTTAGTTATTAGCTTATACTAATTAATTGTATTATTTTTAGTTAGTTCATTAATTTAGTTTAGTTTAGATAGTTTAATTAGTTAATTAGTTAGTTAGATATTATTAATTAGTTCTATTTAATTAGTTTTAGTTCTATTTTTAGTTAGTTAGTTAGCTTAGTTAGTTAGTTTAGTTAGTTTAGTTTAATTAGTGAGGTTAGTTAGTTAGGTTAGTTAGTTTAGTTAGTTAGGTTAGTTAGTTTAGTTAGTTAGTTTTTTTATTACTGATTATTAGTTTAGTTTAGTTTAATTAGTTAGGACCACATGCAAATTAGTTTAGTTTAGGTTAATATATTAGTAATTAATTAGTAAATTAGTTTTAGTTTAGTTTTTGTAGTTAGTTTAGTTATTAGCTTATACTAATTAATTGTATTATTAATTAGGTTTAGGGGGGTTTAGGGTTAGGGTTTAGTGTTAGGGTTGTTTAGGGCTAGTGTTAGGGTTTAGTGTTACGGCTAGGGTTTAGTGTAGGGTTTAGGGCTAGGGTTTAGTGTAAGGTTTTAGGGCTAGAGTTTAGTGTTAGGGTTTAGGGCTAGGGTTTAGGGCTAGGGTTTAGTGTTAGGGCTAGGGCTAGGGTTTAGTGTAAGGGCTTAGTGTTAGGGTTTAGTATTTCTGTCTCTTTTGTTCCACATGCAATATTAACATTAATAATTTTTCTCCTCTAGATGGCCGGAGAAAGAGACAATATGGAACAAGAAATGATGGACATTATCAACACTGGCAGTCAACACTGGCCGGAGGGAGAAGACGACGGGAGTCAGTACTTAGTGGATGATGGGAATGTGCAGCAAGACAATGATGCAGATAATACTACTGGCGAGGTATTTATTTATTGCGAACACATGGTTACGAAATCATTATATGCGTGGTTACCGGTACTTATTAAATATTTTTTTCTTAACTTAATTTTGTAGCCATCTGGAACGACGACATCTACGGGCAAGAGCAAAGGAGTCCGGGGCCCGAAGAAACCATTAGAGGGTCGCTTTGTGATCACAGAGTTCAACACAGATACGGACGAACCATTAGGACCACATGCAAAGAAATTCGTGAACCATTGTGGATACCTTGTAAGGGACAGGATCCCGATCAGTGCACGAGAATGGAAGGCAAAGCCTAGTGCTCCTGATGTCAGTTTTGTCTCTGATGTTGACAAGAATCTAGTGTGGAATGATATTCTTCAACATTTCACGCTAGAAACAGATAATTATCCAGAGTTCAACAGCGAAGACTTGAAGTCGCTAGTTAGGCGCTGGGCAATGAAGAAGATGGCCACACAGTTTCAGAGCTGGAAGAAAAGTCTCTACAAGACATATGTGAAGGAGAACAAGACGCCAGATTTCGATCGAGCCACTGGTCCGATCACAAAGTGTAGGCCCTACTAGGATGAATTTGTACAGTACAAGTTATCGGAAGAGGGTGAGACACGGGTCAGAAGGAACACTGAGAATGCTCGCAAAAAGGAATACCACCATCACTTGGGATCAGGTGGTTACCCTTCTGCCATTCCCAAGTGGGAAAAATTGAAAGCTGATATTTTAGCCAAGGGGCTCATACCAGAATCAGCTGCATGGCCTATACGTGCGAAACAATGGTTTTTTGGTCATGGGGGAAGCCTTGACCTGCAGACCGGGAAGGTAGTTCATGGCCAGAAACTTGTAGACGCAGCAGAAAGATTGCAATATATTATGCACGCTAAAGAGAAAGGGGTATTCAGGCCGAAGAGAGAGAAGGACGAACTGACATATGCCATTGGTACCGCTGAGCAGGGAACATGGTTTCCCTGAGGACAAAGATAGCTACAGAAGCCATCGAAGAAGAAAGGAAGAGGAGGCAGAGCAGATGCGCAAGTTAGAAGAATATGTTCTCGAGTCACGTGAAGCGCTACGTCAGTCTCATGAACGTGAGAAACAACTTGAAGCAAGAATGCAAGAGGAAATAGCAAGGCAGTTGGAATTAGCATTGAGTAGACATACATCAGAAGGAGTTAGCCAACCAGAAAATCTTGCAAAAAGCAGTTGTGCTTCTACTGAGGTGCCAAATCAGCAAGATGACGGAGCGTTGAGCTTCCCCGTGGATGATATCACTAATCCACTTACACCGTGTGAGCTGCACATTGCATAGGGGAACTCCACAGTCATAGTTGCTACCGGTATTGTAAACCCGGTAGACCCGACCAAGTCACCCACTATCCATGGGAGAAGAATACCACCTGGATATGCTAGCGTCTCGGTGGATAGAGTTACCAAAGGTTTTGGTAATGTCCCTCTTGAAATTGAAGGAGGTGATGGGGAGAAGACACTAGGAGAAGCTGAGAAGACATTCATTGTATGGCGCAAGCGATACATTATTATTCTAGGGGCGCCACCGCCGCCTCGTCCTGAAGAACAGAAGCAAAGGCCAAGTCCAATAATCCGTTCCCCAGACCATCAGAGTGCTCTGGGCTGCGAGTACGAAGATGTGTTTACACCAGGCAGGGCGCCATCACCTCCACCAACAGCAAAGCCGTCATCGCCGCCATGACTTTCCAACACCTCCCCCACCTACCAAGCCATCTACTAAGAGGCCTCCACC
The DNA here is from genome assembly GCA_038502445.1 of Eremochloa ophiuroides. Classification (NCBI taxonomy): domain Eukaryota; kingdom Viridiplantae; phylum Streptophyta; class Magnoliopsida; order Poales; family Poaceae; genus Eremochloa; species Eremochloa ophiuroides. The sequence goes on from JAHLJS010000002.1 coordinate 37,696,024, forward strand.
GCAGGTGGTGCAACCAACCCCTCCCGCAAAGAAGAAAGCCACCAGGCAAACAAAGCAACCCATTCCTCTGAAACTGCCCGGTGAAAAGACTAAAGAGGAGTTAGATATTGCGGCGAAAAAACAAGTCGCAGATTTTTTTCACAAGAAAACCAAAGGAGACAGAAGAGATGAAGAAAAAGAAAGCGCAACCGTACTACTATCTACCTCGCGATGCTTTAAGGCAGAAAAGGATGGAGCACGAGAAGAAGTTGAGAGAAGCTAAATAGCCCCTGTCACTATCGGACTATGACCGCTCTCTCACGAAGTTTATTGACAAACAGAAGAAGGCAGGGAAAGATGTTCCGCAACTCGGCAAACAAGACAAGCAAGCAATCCCCCCGCTAATTGTTAGTGTTCAGATACCGAATCAATATGGCTCATTTATGGACCGCATCCAGGTACCTAGTGAGGTCAATTTGAACGAGTTTGAAGCTTTCATGGCGGAAACTGGTATGAACCTTGCCTAAATGGTTGGATGGGAGCAAGTGGAGAAAGCGCAAGTAGTTGACGAGTGGAGGAAATATCAACATGGTCGGAGTCTATGGAATCCAAAAACCCTCAGTCAACTAGGTACACAAATGTACTTGCTAAACAAGTGGTACCTTGGGGCATGTACACGAGGTGAGTCTTGGATTTCTGTCCGAATTAGAAACCAACATTGGTTCCGTGGCGATGATATTATGTTTGTTGATTTTGCTGAATTACACCAACTATGCCACATGGACTCCCTCGACAAAACAATAATGAGCTGCTATTGTCTGTAAGTGTACTTTCTTTCTGCAATTCAAATCTTTCTCTCTCTCTATATATATATATCCTTACTCTCTCTCTCTCTATATATATATATATATATATGCAGCTATGAGATGCAAATGTGCAAACAGAGAGGGTCTAATGAAGTTGGTTTCATTGATCCACATATTGTATTCAAACACCCTACACCCAACCCAACATGGAAAGAAGACACAGAGAAGAATCTCATGAAGTTCTTAGCAAAGCAACGCGGCAAGAAACAGATACTCTTCCCCTACAACTTTAACGATCATTGGATATTGATCGTCATTGATCTTCAACAAAGCCACATGGAGATCTTAGATTCTATGAGAAAGAGCCTGGACCAAATCCAAGATATGATAGATATTTTTCAGAGGTAATTTATTTCTCCTTACCTTCTTCAATTGCAGTGTTTGGAAAATATTCACATCGATCATTGGATATTTTTATTTTGATTGGCAGTGTTTGGAAAAGATTCATTGAGAAATACGACCTCAAACATTGCAAAGCACCACTGACTATAATCCCACACATGGTAAGTATATATACTTAAAGGCCATTCATATTATATATGTATCTATATATATGTATTGTCCGGATCGGATGACAATCTTTTTTGTCTTGTAAAGTGGGTTCTGCGGCAACAACCCGGGAATAACACTTGTGGATACTATGTCTGCGAGTTCATGAGGGTGTACTCAGTCAGAACTAACCGGGAGAAGCTAAAAGTATGTTAAATCGATCTCATATTAACTCACACAAATGTATATATACATATATATATAATCATATATATTAATACCTTTCCCTTTGACTCTGTTTGAAGACTGATTATCTAAAGAAAAAGGTCCTGGTAAAAGACGAGCTCAAGGCAATTCAAGAGACCATAGCAGGATTTCTTAATGATCAAGTTTTGAATTCCTCCGGAGAATTTTACAATGACCCTAATGAATCTTGGAAGCCGGGCAACGGTGGTGATGAAGATGACTGAAGGGCATATATATATGTTGGAGTGAAAACTTTTGGAGAGGAAAACATTTGGAGTGAAAAAAGTGTTAAACTCTCTAGTATATGTGTGTGTGTGTGTGTGTGTGTGTGTGTGTGTGTGTGTGTATAGGCTGTAATATATATATATATATATATGTCTTATGTCGTATTGTGCCCTTTGTCAAAACCGATACACACACATATAATATATATATACATATATATATATTTTACATATATATGTGTAATATATATATATATGTATATATATATATATGTAATATGTGTGTCTATAGATAATTTTAAATCGAAACCATAATTAAAAAACAAAACGAATAATAAACTGAAAAAAACACGAAAAACAAAAAAAAGGAAGGCTTTAGTCCCGGTTGTTGATACAAACCGGGACTAAAAGGTTCCACAGACCCGAGAACACGTGGTCTGGGCTGCAGACCTTTTAGTCCCGGTTTGTGTTTCAAACCGGGACTAAAGGTCCACTTTTAATTCCGGTTCTGGACCCGGGATTAAAAGGGGTGACATTTACTCCCGAAAGCTTGTTCCCGGTTGGGAAACCGGGGCTAAAGAGGTTTCCCAACTGGGAACAAAGGCCATTTCTGTACCAGTGTTGTGTTTTTTCTTTTCAATCTACTACAATGATTCGGCTATGAAGAACACGTAAGGATCTTTTCTTCATGATTGTAACGTAAACGCTGACACCATAAAGTTGTACGATATGAATATATGGATTTTTGTATACGTGAATATTGCTTCCTGCACTAAGCCGCGATTTCGTATATGTGATTTTTTTCCCCTCGAGGCCTAGAAGGCATATGTGTTGTTATTGGTCACGCATGAATTGGCTACAAGCCTGGTCGACATAGCAAACCGTCACCCATCGTCATGGACTAGTAATTGAACGCTAGTCCACGCCCATCATAAGCATGCACGACACCAAAGGCAAATCAACTTGCAGTTGAGCCATGGCATGAAGCCATAGAGACAGGAAGATTAATTTCACCTAAGACACAGAGTTGCATGTATATAAGCTAATGATGGTGCGATCTTTATGGTATTCCTATATATAAGAGTACTTGCTATTTCGCAGGCAGACGAGCACCGAATCTAGAACGGAGATTAGACCGAATCTGTCTTGTATCAACTTGAAGTTGATGGGGATCCAACCAGATTTGCAATTGTCTTTACAAAATTGCTGCACTCTTTTGGCAGAGCTGCAACTCCTTGCAACACCTAATCACCACATGACCTCTCTAAATCCTGCAGTCCTTATACTTATTACCTTTGAGAAGCTCATATTTATTTTTCCTAATATAATGATTTTTTGGGATGCATGAATTTTTCATTTTAATTCTGAAAATTTACATATACTACCATCCTAAAAATTATTAGGATGCTTCTGAGAATATTTTTGCATATCTATCCACTGTCTTTTTGCACGTTACAACTTGTTTACGTGCAGTAAACCTATATGCACATAATTTTGTTATAATGATATACACATACTTTCATGAAGAAAGAATATCCTGAACTTGTTATGAATGGAATAATTATTTATTACGGTCTTTATTAAATCCATGTAGGTTATTTGACTATCATTGAAGTGTAGTGATAATTACTCTCCAGAATGAGAATGTGGCCGAGAGAAGTAACAAATGCATTGTGCGACTCACTGCATGAGTAAAATCTCAAATTATGATTACAAAATATCATATTGTATTGAAAGTTGAATTTTCAACCTTGTTTGTCTATAGTTTGAGGTACAAAATGCTGCTCTATAAACAATTGCCTGAAGCTTTGTACTAAATGTCTAGAAGATAAGGTGGTAAATAAAATTTTATCAATACAATATTCTCGAAGAAATGTCTCGTGTACAGAGTATCACAGAGCAATGTAATACATGAAGTATTTGAATTTACCATTACTCAAAGAAATTGAGTTGGATTTTTGACAGCTTTATAAATCAGGATATTATCGATTGCAATAAAATTTGAATTTATGGCTTGCATATGTTACACCACTTGAAGGCTTGTGACTGTATATCATAACTGTTGAATATGGAGCATGAAGCTACTGCTTGTCGAGTATAGAAGTTAAAATATGCAGGAATGATATTATTTTGAGCATTTAAGAGTTTTCTTGAAGAAAAATTAAATCATGTGCTTATAGATTTGTTGAATTTTAAGTTCATACCCTGAAGTATTGATAGTAGTAGTGGTGGTGCTTTGAGTTTTTATTCCTGTTGAATTAAGTGATTAATGGTTAATTTATTAGCTTGAAGTCTAATATGAATTATTTTATATTCAATTGTTACCTAAGTAATATATATTAATTTCTCATGAAATAGATAAGATTTATATGTTCCACATATAAGAATTGTCTTTTGCCTATCTAAATAAGCTTTGCAATAATGTTATCCATAAAAAAGCCTCGATTAACCATGAAGGTTATAGTTCGTTGTGCATTTCTACCATGTAGGTGAAGAGAAACCTGAATTCACTAAAAGCACATGAACAATTGGACTATACTGGCATATGAGCTGATCCTAGAAGGACAAATTTAGCCAAGAAATAGTATAATCCTAAAACTAAGTGTTTAATACTTTAACCCAAAACTAGAAGTGTATGTCCTACCATAGTACATTGGATATGTGAATATTTTATATCATAACTAATGGATACTAGAAGTATGATGGGATTCTATGGAGCACTAGAAGTGATCATTCATAAATGATGCATGAAGCAAATTACTACTTGAAGTAATTATGGTATGAAAAGGGGGTGAAATATTGGGTAAAGGCATAAGAAAATATGGATAATATATATATTTAATAGGCATAGCCTTCCTAAATCTATCTTTAAGTGTATGTATCAAGACTTGAAGTTTTGCCCGCGTCTCTTCCGGCTGAGTTAACTTTCTCTACTGCACTAATTTTAAGTAAGCTTGCAGCTTTGCATTTGGTTGTTATCTATTATGTTGGACTGAATATCAACATTCCACATTACACATGAATGTGTATCACTATGTTGTGTTCTCGTTGAGCTGCAATATTAGCAAAGCAGCTATATGTGTAGCTACCTTTGCACTTCCCTCATAATTAAATTGGCTAGGCAGCATGCTGTGTCTATATGGTTCTTTATTGAACTAAGAAATAAGTTGCTTTCAATGCATTACATGCATAAGCAATAGATTGGTCTATGGCCAAGTAGCCTAAAATCAGGGGGAGTGAGTTAATATGAAATTTGCTCAATGGAGACTAACCCAATTAGTGGGAGGTATAATTGTGAAATTAAGATGGTGGATAACACACTATATGATGATTAAGGATTTATGAAGATAAGGCATTAAGGGAATTTTGCATTAATGGCAATTAGAAAATTCTAGAAGAAATTTCATGTGAATTTGAATGTTATGTATTTTTATATATTTGAAGTATATGGTCCAATGTTATGTGAGTATTTTGATCAAATTTTTGAGCTAAACAGCAAAAGCTAGATAATACAATAGTTTTATGAACTATGATATGTGCATCACGGGGAGAACATCCCTAAGTTTCTAGAGATGCTGAACATCCATAATTGCACTTTATGTATTCTAACTCACTGCATATAATGTATAATAACCCCATGTTTAATTATGTGTGTGAAAATTTTCCATAAAACTCTATCATAGCATGCATGAATGGGCCCCTACTTGCAGTTGGAGATGCATAAATTTAATTATTTAAAGCCCATGATAGGGGATATCTATTGAAGTATGCTATTAAAGATCTAGTATTGGCATTAAGGGGAGAGAGAGCCTATTTTGAATGCGAAGGAAAACGATCTAGAGAAAATATCCTTGAAGCTTGAAACAGCAATACAATCATGCACAAAGTCAACTAATAGTTTGACTAATGCTCTTGTGAAGCATGAAGCGGAGCATATGCCAGACATTTTTGGAAATGAGAGGAGTAACTTGAAGTTATAAATCAGAAGTTTTATTTAATAGTAGTAAACTAAATATTGTATACTATCAAGCTAAACTCTATGGGGACGCCTGTGGGTTCTAGTTTTAGCGTATACTTGTTGAATAGAAATAAAATAAAACTTCTCCATTCTCATGAAGAGAACACCTCATGAAGAAGGTTAAGCGCCTCATGAAGAGGATCATCATGACGATAAAATTCAACACATTAAGCGCGTACATCATTAGTGTTGAGTATGCAGAACAACAAATCATCCCTTATTTGGAAAAAAAGAGACAAAATAATGTCATTTATGAGAATATTAGGAGAAAATAATAGTTGTCGACAACGCTACCTCTATAATTGCAGATGTTTCTCTTGTGAGAACCCGGATCCGGAAACAAAGTCCATGGCAAAGTCGCCTGTAGCGGTTATATCGGGTCAATGAAGAAAGCAATTGAGGTTGAATCTCCTACTAAGAAGAAATAAATGTTCCGCTATATCTCTAACAAATGAAATAAATGAATATGAAATATGCAGTTAATAAATGGATTATGAAGATCCATATAATTCCTGAAGAATATAAATTGCAACATATGAAAATTTAATCTCATACAAGTATTATGAAGTGTAAGGTAGAGTATATTCATGAATGGATATTAAAGTCTCAAGAAGAGCATATCCTAGAAGGAATAGTCATCAAATGACTTTATAGTGAATAACACAATCTCATTTTGTTTATCACTTAATAATTTCCCATGCAGTAGAGTGATAACATCTTTGAAGGAACTAATTTATGAAGGTTTTAACAGTCGATTCTTGCAGATACATCATTAATCCCTGAAGTGAATATAGACCCGAGAGAGAAAAAAAGTGAGATAGCTTAAACACTATGAAGGTATCATGCAAACACTCAGAAAAAGTGTATATTGTAAAGTTAGCAATAAAGTTTTAATATCCTCTAAATACCATAGAAGGTATGAGAATAATGGATGATTTTGGCAATTGAATTATTATACCCTAAATGCCAAATGTAAGACTTGATTTATTACTTAGTGGTACAATCAAAGTCCTGAAGATTTATAAGTTAAAAAAACACTAAGAAAGAACTATAAATTTGTTATACTATCCAGAAAATATTGAATATAAAGTTTTTTTACCCCCATAATCCTCTGAAATGATTTATTACCTTGAAGGATAAATTTTTTTTATTTGTTTTGCACAACTAATAAATGGTTATTTATACATGAAGTATATTGCTCTTTGTTATACCCATATAATTCATAGAAGAATTATGAGCCAACCTTTTAAAAGATATAGTTTTATGGTACTGCATACCACTAATTAAGCACACATTTATAAAAGTGTGATTTGAACAATGAAATTCAAAGGACATTTTTATGAGGGGGAGCAATTTATTGAATTTACCTTGCAGGTAATTGAAACCACTAGAATTATAAATATCAAAGTAGATCATATTTGTTAAAACATTGAAGTTTATGCATAGATTATGAAGATCAATATCTATTCACGAAGAATAGAATATCTTGAAGAATATATATGACCGAGAAGGTTAAATGTTGTACTCTTTTTTCCCTATGTGAGTTTTTACTCGAAGGTTTCTCACATAAGGTTTTTAATGAGGCAACATGTGCAATGCAATTAACGAATGCGATATATTCTTTTCTCCAAGAACCGTTTTTTCCACTGGGTTTTCGGATGGAGTTTTTAATGAGGCATGTGCATATCAGTGGTAATCGCCCAAGGGGGAGTGTTGTAAAACATACGGACTCTGTCCTATAAGGAAAGGAAAAGAAGAAATCCTAATCCTAATCCGTTTGTACGTGGGCTCTTACCGAAACTCTTAGACCTTGGCAGGACTATATATACATGGAGAGCTCTATGTTGTAATCATCAATACTCAGAGGAATAAAGAATAGTCTCCCTATCTTGTGTCTACTTGTTCTACTATTTTCATCTACTATGTTGATTAAGAGCGACAGAGAGGAAAAGGTCCTAACCGTTGGCGACGTGTTTTATAACAGTATGTACCTTGCCAGACGTGCGGACATAGGTAAGTTCGTTACCAGATATGTAGCGGCACCCACTGTTGAAGTGTTGTAATATACTACTCCGTTTAAAGTTATAAGTGGTTTGACTTTTTAAGCTTTAAGTTTAACCACTTGTCTTATTTAAAATTTTATACAAAATATTACTTTTTTATGACCTGTTTTATTAATAAAAATTTTTTAAGAATAAGTTAAATTTAACTCTTTTTGCGTAATTTCTTAAATAAGACAAGTGTTCAAACTTAGGGTTAAAAATTCAAATGACTTATAAATTGGGATGGATTAAGTACCGGTTATAGTCTCAGGTAGTTAACATTAGCTTTATCGGTGAGGTGGCCACACGCGACGTTGCCCACGCTCCTCCCATGTGCGCCCAACGGCTGTTCATGTAATTAACCTGTGCAACACGAGAGCTCAATCTCACACATGAGCCATCGGGCGGGACCGTGTGGATAAACCTGCTAACGCTTAACGGGGCAGGGTGAAACGAGGTTTTCAGGGCAGGTTTTAATACGAAGCGTGTGTATAACGCGGGGGGTGGGGGGTTTAGGATTTTCCTAATTAATTTTCTGGTCGGGATGGATTGGATTCACAGAGAAAACGGGTCGAGGTGGGTTGGTGTCCTCCCCATCTCGGGTGACTCTCTCGAGTCAAGTCCGTGCTCCCCATCTTAAAGAAAGTGGGTCGAATCAGGTTGGGGCGGGCCGGGACTAGGTTGGCCATGTACTTATTTGGGTAGGATTGGATTGGGCACCATCTCTCTTCTGATGTATGGGGTGAGACGGGTTTGGAGAGGATTCGCCCCTATTAGCAGGGCTACGTGTGGTTCGTTGCTGGCTAGCTATCCCCAGCTCCGATCGATCCATGACGTGCCACCACCACTCCAACCGGTCCCGCGACCTAACGCCAGCACTCCCTCCGCCACGCGCGTCGATCGTCCAAGGCAATCGCGCGGCCCATGGCTAGACGAGACCGCCTCTGGATGCTTCTCTCAGCTCGCTCGACCACACAGTCACATGGACACCGACTGGCCACTAAGCTAGCTTGTCTTGCACTTTCGAGACATCTAGGATGATGTAGCTCGGCATATATAGCGCCACACTGGCTGGCGCGCACCTTTGCATAACATACATATGATCCTCTTCCTCTTCTCTGACGTGCGTGCGTCCAAGAGCTAGGTTCCCAAAAGGGAAATATGTCGCTGTTGTAATTATCTTTGCGTCGCATATGCAGCAAATGCGTGCGTAGAACGGGCCAGCAGTGGTTAGTAGTTGGACCTCAGCTTTCATGCATGCATGGTGGGACCTACGTACCCCTACCGGCAGATATCCATCGTCCATCCCTTCTCTTTGTCTTATTGTTTCTGAACGCATTGAACTGACGATGATATATGGTCTGGTCTCATGTCTTTTGTCTGTAGATGATCGAGTATATAAAGCAGTGTCAATTGAATGTGTGTCTGCGTTTCAGCTGGCCATTATCTCTGTCGGTGGTGCTGATCTTACCAATCATCAGACGTTGCTGGATTCTCTGCATTATATTATCTTCTGTTCTAGCATGTTCCAATATATATATATAGCTACCTATCCGATCCGCTTTATTCAAGTGTTGATAAGTACGTTGTACGTACCTAGGCCAGCAATATCAGTGGTGCAAGTTCAGGAGACTAGCTTGGTCATTGCTGATCTGTATCTACCTAAAAAGAGAGTAAAGCCGGCCTTGATCTGTTGCATTGGTCACAGACTCACCCTGCTGAACATATTACACGTTACTGATGAGTGATGACTTACTTTTTATTTTATTTTATTGAGGGACTTATTGGAGTCAGCTTTCATTGCAATGCTACATAGATAGATTGTCCCAGCTGTGCTGAGTAGGACTAGAGTAGCTACTACCATGACCCACGCACAGCGTGTATTGAACGCAGTGGATGGTCTTGGTAAAGACTTTTTCTCTTCCTCCCCTGAGTTTTTCTCCTCTCAAACCAGTACAAATCTTAGGAAACATTTTTTTTCTACTAAAGGACAATTGGACGAAAAAAGAAGAGAGAATTTTAGAGAAAGCAAATTCGAACGATATGTGGATTCCTCCAAATCGCACTGAGCCTGAGACCAGTTTTCTCTAATTATATTAGCGTAGCTGATCGCTCTAATCTATACCTACTAATAAAGAGGGAAGATTTCTTCCCTCTTTTTTCATCACTTTTTTTGTTCTACCTATTCGCTACCTTAACTGTCCCACTCGCGCAGCTCAGTCCAATAGCACATGAGCCCAAGTCGTTAATGTTGTAAAACATACGGACCCTGTCCTAAAAGGAAAGGAAAAGAAGGAATCTTAATTCTAGTCCGTTTGTATGTGGGCTCTTATCGAAACTCTTAGACCTTGACAGGACTATATATACATGGGAGCTCTATGTTGTAATCATCGATATTCAGAGGAATAAAGAATAGTCTCCCTATCTTGTGTCTATTTGTTCTACTATTTTCATCTACTATGCTGATCAAGAGAGACGGAGAGAGAAAGGTTCTAACCGCTGGCGACGTGTTTTATAATACGTTATCAGCATGGCAAGCTCTACGTCGACATCGCCGCTGAAGTTGCCGCCGATCTTCGCCATCGGCGCTTGTGCCGACATCCCTGCCGCAACTACTTCGACGACGTCAATATCCTGACGTTGCTAGCTGAACGGATCTGCTATCTCTACCTGCATCTAATCTGCACTGCATCGACATGCACCGTCGTCATCCAGCAGACAGTTCTACGACAAAGTCAAATGCCCTACGCGGTATGTATCTACTAACCACTACTCTACGTGGTATGTGAAGAAGATCAAATTGGCATCCCCTGTCAGGTATAAAAAGAATCACACCTTGTAAACTGCGTATGATCTGACCATCCAGTCAGGCTAATATTTTGCGCTATTTTCTACGCGTAGTAGATGAATGTACAAGCAATAGCAAATAGCAAATACTCCTATATGCTTGCACGCATATTTATTTGCTTATGATATGATTTTTTGCATATAGAGAAGTGAATCTAGGGTTAAAAAAAAACAGCATGGCAGGCTCTACTTCGTCACATGCCTGAACGCCACGAAGTCTATCATGCTGAGCTCTTGCATGAGCACGTGGCTACACGGTTGTGCATCCATGAGCTAAAAAACTTACTAGCTAATTGTCCTAGCGTATCGCTTTGCATCTATCTCGGCCTGCAGCTGAGTAGTTACACTGGTACAGAAATAGGCTTTGTTCTCAGTTACAAAACCCCTTTAACTTCGGTTTCTCAACCAGGAACAAGCTTCCGAGAGTAAATGTCACCCCTTTTAATCCCGGGTCCAGAATCGAGATCAAAAGTGGACCTTTGGTCCCGGTTTGAAACACAAACCGGGACTAAAAGGTCTGCAGTCCAGACCACGTGTCCTCGGGTCTGTGAAACCTTTTAGTCCTGATTTGTATAAACAACCGGGACTAAAGCCTTCCTTTTTTTGTTTTTTTATGTTTTTTCAGTTCATTATTCGTTTTATTTTTAAATTATGGTTTCGATTTAAAATTATCTATACACACACATATTACATATATATATATATACATATATATACATATTTTACATATATATATATATATATATATATATGTAAAATATATATTATATGTGTGTGTATCGGTTTTGACAAAGGGCACAATACGACATAAGACATATATATATTACAAACTATATATATATATATATATATATATATATATATATATATATATATATATATATATATATATATATATATATATATATACTAGAGAGTTTAACACCTTTTTCACTCCAAATGTTTTCCTTATGCCCTTCAGTCATCTTTATCACTACCGTTGCCCGGCTTCCAAGATTCATTGGGGTCATTGTAAAATTCTCCGGAGGAATTCAAAACTTGATCATTAAGAAACCCTGCTATGGTCTCTTGAATTGCCTTGAGCTCGTCTTTTACCAGGACCTTTTTCTTTAAATAATCAGTCTTCAAACAGAGTCAAAGGGAAAGGTATTAATATATATGATTATATACATATACACACACACATTTGTGTGAGTTAATATGAGATCGATTTAACGTACTTTTAGCTTCTCTGGGTCAGTTCTGACTGAGTACACCCTCATGAACTCACAGACATAGTATCCACAAGTGTTATTCTCGGGTTATTGCCGCAGAACCCACTTTACAAGACAAAAAAGATTATCATCCGATCCAGACAATACATATATATAGATACATATATAACATGAATGGACTCTAAGTATAAATACTTACCATGTGTGAGATTATAGTCAGTGGTGCTTTGCAATGTTTGAGGTCGTATTTCTCGATGAATCTTTTCCAAACACTGCCAATCAAAATAAAAATATCCAATGATCGATGTGAATATTTTCCAAACACTGCAATTGAAGAAGTTAAGGAGAAATAAATTACCTCTGAAAAATATCTATCATATCTTGCATTTGGTCCAGGACCCTTTCTCATAGAATCTAAGATCTCCATGTGGCTTTGTTGAAGATCGATGACGATCAATATCCAATGATCGTTAAAGTTGTAGGGGAAGAGTATCTAGTTTCTTGCCGCGTTGCTTTGCTAAGAACTTCATGAGATTCTTCTCTGTGTCTTCTTTCCATGTTGGGTTGGGTTTAGGGTGTTTGAATACAATATGTGGATCAATGAAACCAACTTCATTAGACCCTCTCTGTTTACACATTTGCATCTCATCGCTGCATATATATAGAGAGAGAGAGAGTAAGGATATATAGAGAGAGAGAGAGATTTGAATTGCAGAAAGAAAGTACACTTACAGACAATAGCAGCTCGCCTGATCTTATACCGTGATGCATGGCATACCGGGCAAGAATCCAACTTCTCGTACTCCTCGCCATGGTAGAGGATGCAATCATTAGGACATGCATGTATCTTTGTGATTTTCAATCCCAGAGGGCAGACAACCTGTTTGGCTTCATAGATAGTAACTGGTAATTCGTTATCCTTTAGAAGCATCTTCTTTATTTTTGTAAACAACTCCCCAAATCCCTTGTCGGATACACCATTCTTTGCCTTCCATTGCAACAACTCTAGTGTGCTACCCAATTTTTTCTGTCCTGCATCACAAGTTGGGTATAGCAACTTCTTGTGATCCTCTAGCATACGCTCGAATTTGATCTTCTCCTTTTCACTTTCGCATTCTCTCTTTGCATCGCAAATAGCCTGAGCAAGATCATCAACGGGATCATCTTGTGCTGGTACCTCTTCTTCAGCTTCCTCCATTGGAATATTATTGTTTAATGCACCATAGTCAGCAATAGTGTCACCATCGTCCCATTGTTCTTCTTCGTCTTCTTCCATTATAACACCTCTTACTCCGTGTTTGGTACAGCAGATGTAGTTTGGCATAAAACCCGACTTGAACAAGTGAGAATAAAGAATCCTTGAGCAAGAATATTCCTTCAAATTCTTACATACAGCACATGGGTAGCACATGAATCCATCCCGCTTGTTTGACTCGGCCACATTTAAGAAAATATGCACGCCCTCAATGAAATCTTTGGAGCGACGATCAGTGTTGTACATCCAATGCCGACTCATCTATATTACAAGACAAACGAACATATATCACAATACTGGACATTAATTTATGGGAGCCTCGCTGCAATGTAGACAGTCACAACTAGCACTAAACTAATTAAACCTATAATACACTTCAACAGCCTAAGTATATCACGACCGATCTCAACTAAAACAGACAAATCATTCGTCTGTTCAACATCAATGGGCTTCGTTCGCGGGCTCAGTGCCTCATCAGCTAACTCATCACCCACCGCAGCTGCCTCTACAAGAGTTCCAAACACGTGTTTGGCATACTCTTCTTCCCAGTACCACCCTGGACATCCACTGCCATCCCACTAAAATTAAGACAAAAAATACATAAGTTTAGTAAAAAAATACATAATTTATTATATATAATCATCAAATGCGATGAAGTAACTCACATTACGATCCGGACACTTATAGAAGATGCGCCCTTTGTTGGGACCCTCCTTCTTCACTCGAAACTTAAGCACATTCTTTTTCTTGCACTCGCCGCACTCAATGAGAGGGAGGTATGGTCTCAGCCTCTTTTGAACCCGATGATAGGCCGAGGACCCGAAAGCATTCGTCATCTACTCTTTACTCTCTAGACTCAAATTTGTAAAGCACTTAAATTCCTAATAATGTATTTTAACAAGTGAAACTAAAAAATTCCTAAAATTTAAAACATATGCAACCAATGTGTGATATGTATATTAGCAATGAAATATGTATACCGGCTCATTTAATCTTCCTTCAACCAAAAATGCAAACTATCATGTGATTTTGAGCTTGACACATAAATGGAGGGAAGAATCATGCATGCATATATATATATATATATATATATATATATATACCTAATTTTTTCTATGCCAAGAATTAAGATATGATAGTAACTAAACAAGAGAGAATAAAGATAGTAACCTTTATAACCGTAGAACTGAATTTGGAGTAATGTAGACCGAGCTCCAAACCCTGCTTGACTCCTTGAGCAAGAACACCGAGAGCAAGAACAGCGAGAGCAAGAAACTGAGCTTGAGAGAGCAAGAACACTGAGCTTGAATGGCTCGGGCTTGGGGGAGAAGAAGGTTCAAATACAAGGGAGAAACATTAGTCCCGGTTTTGGATACTAACCCGGGCTAAAACTCAAGTTTTAGTCACGGTTTTGGCCAGTCACGGTTTGTAGCTTCAACCGGGACTAAAAAGCTCTCCCAGAGCATCTAGCCGTTGGGAGCCATTGTGAAAAAACATTTAATACCGGCTGTTCTTTAAAACCAGGATTAAAGATATCTTTCTTCCTGAACGCAAAAAAAATCCGATACTAAAACTAAAATCGACTGCGGATCAAAAGTCTGCTCTCTACTAGTGTTAGCCGTAATCGGCTTGTAGGCCGTGTGCTGTCCACATGTTCATGGTCGTGTCCATGCACACCTGTGGTCTGTACGCCACTGTCACACCTTGACACTTCGTGTTACCTCCGATCCAGCATCCAGCAGCGGCTGCCAATCACGTCTTGAGTCGAGTCTCATATATTAGGCCGCGGCTCGCACGCCGAAGGCGGCTACTCTATCTTGGCTTGTAACCGTCAGCTTGTCCTTTTAGCTAAAAAATCAGCGTTGATTTCGCTCGTACTAATTTATTGTGAGAGAAAAATACTATTTCGTGGCTAAAAATAAGCGCTTGATTAGTCAAAAGAACAAGCCGCGTATCGTACAAGTACAACTGGCCTGAACGCCTTCATGCCTACTTTGGAACGAGGCTAAGAAGAAAAAGGGGACCAAGCAGGTCTTAAGGGAATAAAGAACAGGTCGGAATTAGCCTCAGTAATGAATTGGAGTTCTACTCCTTGCAGAGTAGAACACGTACTTCACAAGGGATGCTTTAGAATACCCCTCCAAAAATTCAGTTTTTGCAATAATTTTCTGAATAATTAACGCTAGACCCTTTGTTTATGCATGTTTTTATACCCGTATGTATAAGAGCATATATATCATTAAATCTGAAGTTTAATGGGAGTTGTTCCTATCTTTGTTTTTCTCAATATACAGTAGATTGATTCTAAAATTTTTCTACGCTTTGAATTTTAATCCTGAAAAATGCTTGGATGCTTCTAAGAATATTTTTTTTTGCATAACCATCCATTGTATTTTTACACATTACCACTTGTTTACGTGCAGTAAACCTATATGCACATGATTTTGTTATAATGATATATGCATATTTTCATGAAGAAAGAATATCCTGAACTTATTATGAATGGAATAATTATTTGTTACGGTCTTTAATTAAATCTATGTAGGATATTTGACTATCATTGAAGTGTAGCGATAATTACTCTCCAGAATGAGAATGTGGCCAAGAGAAGTAACAAATGTATTATGGGACTCACTACATGAGTAAAATCTCAAATTATGATTACAGGATATCATATTGTATTGAAAGTTGAATTTTTAACCTCATATACCTATAGTTTGAGATATAAAATGCTGCTCTATAAACAATAGTCTGAAACTTTGTACTAAATGTCTAAAAGATAAGATGATAAATAAGATTTTATCAATACAATATTCTCGAAGAAATGTCTCTTGTGTATAGAGTATCACAGAGCAATGTAATACATGAAGTATTTGAATTTACCATTACTCAAAGAAATTGAGTTGGATTTTTAGACAGCTTTATAAATCAGGATATTGTCAATTGCAATAAAATTTGAATTTATGGCTTGCATATGTTACACCCCTTGAAGGCTTGTGACTGTATATCATAACTGTTAAATATAGAGCATGAAGCTACTGCTTGTCGAGAATAGAAGTTAAGACATGCAGGAATAATATTATTTACAACATTTAAGGGTTTTCTTCGAAGAAAAACTTAAATCATGCCAGATATTTTTGAAAATAGGAGGAGTAACTTGAAGTTATAAACCAGAAGTTTTGTTTACTAATAGTAAACTAAATATTGTATACTATCAAGCTAAAATCTACGGGAATTCCTGTGGG
The DNA here is from genome assembly GCA_038502445.1 of Eremochloa ophiuroides. NCBI lineage: Eukaryota > Viridiplantae > Streptophyta > Magnoliopsida > Poales > Poaceae > Eremochloa > Eremochloa ophiuroides. Next base: position 37,712,449 of record JAHLJS010000002.1, read on the forward strand.
TACTAGTTTTAGCGTATACTTGTTGAATAGAAATAAAATAAAACTCCTCCATTCTCATGAAGAGACCACCTCGTGAAAAAGCTTAAGCACCTAATGAAGAGGATCATCATGAAGATGAAATCCAACACATTAAGTGCGCACATCATTAGTGTTGGGTATGCAGAACAATAAATCATCTCTTGTTTGGAAAAAATGAAGAGACAAAATAATCTTATTTATGAGAATATTAGGAGAAAATAATAGTTGTCGACAACGCTACCTCTATAATTGCAAATCTTTCTCTGATGAGAACCCGGATCCGGAAACAAAGTCCATGGCAAAGTCGTCTGTAGCGATTATATTGGGTCAATGAAGAAAGCAATTAAGGTTGAATCTCCAACTAAGAAGAAATAAATGTTATGCTATATGTCTGGCAAATGAAATGAATGAATATGAAATATGCAGTTAATAAATGGATTATGAAGATCCATATATTTCGTAAAGAATATAAATTGCAACATATGAAAATTAAAATTCATACAAGTATTATAAAGTCTAAAGTAGAATATATTCATGAATGAATATTAAAGTCTCAAGAAGAACATATCTTAGAAAGAATAGTCATCAAATAACTTTATAGTGAATAACACAATCTCATTGTGTATATCACTTTATAATCTCTCATGTAGTAGAGTAAGAACATTCTTGAAGGAACTAATCCATGAAGGATTTACCAGTCTATTTTTGTAGATACACCATTAATCTCTGAAGTGATTATAGAGCCGAGAGAGAAAAAAGATGAGGAAGCTTAAACACCATGAAGATGTCATACAAACACTCAGAAAAGTGTATAATGTAAAGGTAGCAATGAAGTTTTAATATCCTCTAAATACCAAAGAAGGTATAAGAATAATGGTAATTTTGGCAATTGAATTATCCTCTAAATACCAAATGCAAGACTGGATTTATTAATTAGTGGTACAATTAAAATTCTGAAGATTTATAAGTTTAAAAATGCACTAAAAAGAACTATAAGTTTGTTATACTATCCAGAAGATACTGAATATAAATTTTTTTTACCCCCATAATCCTCAGAACGGATTTATTACCTTGAAGGATAAATTTTTATTTGTTTTGCACAACTAATAAGTGGTTATTTATATCTGAAGCATATTGTTCTTTATTATATCCATATAATTCATAAAAGAATTATGAGCCAACTTTTTGAACGATATAGTTTTATGGTACTGCATAACATTAATTAAGCACACATTTATAAAAGGGTGGCTTTAAACAATGAAATTCAAAGGACGGTTTTATGAGGGGGAGCAATTTATTGAATTTACTTGTAGGTAATTAAAACCACTAGAATTATAAATATCAATTAGATCATATATGCTAAAACATTGAAGTTTATGCATAGATTATGAAGATCAATATTTATTCACGAAGAATAGAATATCTTGAAGAATATATTTGACCGGGAAGGTTAAATGTTGTACTCTTTTTTCCTATGTGAGTTTTTACACGAAGGTTTGTCACACAAGGTTTTTAATGAGGCAATGTGCAATGCAATTAACGAATATGATGTACTCTTTTCTCCAAGAACCGTTTTTCCCACTGAATTTTCGGATAGAGTTTTTAATGAGGCATGTGCATATCGTGGTAACCGTCCAAGAGGGAGTGTTGTAAAACATACGGACTCTGTCCTAAAAGGAAAGGAAAAGAAGGAATCCTAATCCTAGTCCGTTTGTACGTGTGCTCTTACTGAAACTCTTAAACCTTTGCAGGACTATATATACATGAGAGCTCTATGTTGTAATCATCGATATTTAGAGGAATAAATAATAGTCTCCCTATCTTGTGTCTACTTATTCTACTATTTTCATATACTATGCTGATTAAGAGAGACGGAGAGGAAAAAGGTTCTAACCGCTAGGGACGTGTTTTATAATATAGTTAGCAGCCCAGTCCACTAAAACAAACCAAGGAAACCAAACCAAAACTGTGCTCGCCTGCGGCCTCGAAGCCATGGCATCCAACTTTTCAACAAAAGCAGCTAACCTTTATACGAGTTGAAAATGAATCGTTTTTCTATTTATCGTATTCAACAATTCAAACCTTTATACGAGTTGAAAATGGAAACGGATCATCAGGATGAGTGCGTGCCTACAGCAAAACATGATATAATGGGTCATATTTAAATCTTATTTATAATGGGCTATGTTTAAATTTTTTCTTAATATATGACGTGTACTTAATTCGGTTTAGTTTTGTATGTCCAATTGATATTAGTACCATATGGTAAAGTGAGGGAGGGCAATCAGATGAGATGCAAATAAAACAAGAGACATTCTGTTAAGAAAACTCATATCTTTCTTGATTTTTTACTAAGAGATGTTGATATGCAAGTCAAACACGTATAATAATTACTTTTTTCTATATTGGTTTCGAAACCAATTAAGTTAACGATTTTTTTTTACACTCTCCAACTGCAACACACGGTCACTAACAATTGAGTTGACGAAAATTTATTTTGACACTCCCTCATTGCAAGACATGGGCACTTTTGCTAGTAATATAAGCATACTATAACGTATGTTGGCCGGCGTAATGCTCCTGCTGGTGGATCCCTACGAATAAGGCTATCATCGATCTGAAATAATGTTTGCACTGCACCTCATCAGTTAGCTAGCTAATCTACTAGCAACCTGGAGTATGGCAGGGCGCGCGGATGATGTCCCCTAGGCCCTAGCTAGTCTGGAGTCCGTCGCAGGGCATCTCCTCTCTCTATCTGTATCATACCAAATTTCACTCGGCCTAACGGGCAATACTGGAAACAGCATCTTTGTCGAGTGCTAGATATAGGCAAAGTATCTGGCACTTAACAAAGAAGGTTTTACCAACTGTCCAACTCTCGACAAAGAAGGGCACTTAGTAGAGGATGGGCTTTGCCGAATGTCTGATACTCGGCAAAATATGGCCCTCGGTAAAGGCATCACTACTGGAAAACTGGACTTTGTCGAGTACCTGAGGCTTTACCGAGTGCAAAATTCCGGGGCACTCGGCAAAGCCATATTTTACTGAGTGCCGCACTCGGCAAAGTTGGCTCAGGCACTCGACAAAGTTGGGCTTTGCCAAGTGCCGAGGCGCTCGGCAAAGTTTCTACTCGACATAATTTCGCCAGCCCAGAACGGCGGCAACTTGCCGTCAAAATGTTGCCGAGTGCAAGACGTTAGGCACTCGGTAAAGTTTTTTTTATTTTTTTAAACATATTTTGCCGAGTGCCTAGACCTCCCACTCGACAAAAAAAATATTTTATTTTTTGAAACATATTTTACCAAGTGTCGCGCCTCGATGCTCGGCAAAAAAAAAATATTTTTTGAAGCATATTTTGCCGAGTGCCGTGCCTCGACGCTCGGTAAAAAAAACATTTTCTATATTTTAAAAACATATTTTGCCGAGTGTTGTAGCTGGACTCGACAAAGGAGACGACGGCGCACCTGACTGCTCAGCTAGAGGCCACGCAGAATCAGATGGCGGAAATGTACCAGATCATGCAAAACATCGGGCAAGCATCGGGTGTAGCAGTGCCGTTACCAGATACAACTCCGGTTCGACACTTCACTCCTGTGAGTATGAAAGTTTAATGCCTTTGTGCTGTTAGGATTGTCGGCCTTCATGCCGTTGTGACTTTTGGCCTTCGTGCCACTTGGATTATCGGTCTTCGTGCCGCTGTTTCTTGCAGATTGGAAACCTCCCCATGCAGGGGAGTTGCTGCCGAAATTTTCAATTTTAAGTCTAACACTTGCAATCTCGTCTCTTTTGTGCAGCCTCCGTCTTCGGGTTTAAACCATCCCGCTACCGTGTCACCAACGGTAGATCGCGCCAATCCTTCACCGCAGTCCGGTCTTTCACCACACTCCAGGTAGCTACAGTTCCAATCTCCGCCGCCGCAGTAGGGATGTTGAAGTTGAACTCTATGATGTTGAACTCTGTGATGTTGAACTTGTATCATAAACTTGTGATTTTGAAATTTGGTGGATTTGTGATGGATTTTCGATGGATTTATGAAATATGTGAGTGGTTTTGATATATAATGCATGCTTGGTGATATAGCTGTGATGATTATATATATATAGTCTGTTACAATGTAATGTAAAAAATAAAAAAATAGTAATCCTCTGGGTCTTTGCCGAGTGCCATGGGCAAGGCACTCGGCAAATTATATTTTTAAAAATAAGTCAGCAATACTTTGCCAAGTGTCTGGGTAGGGGCACTCGGCAAAGTTTTTTTAGAAACAATAAGAAAAACTTCTCCGAGTGCCGGTGACACTCGGCAAAGTAATTTTTTCGAAAAAATAAAAAAAATTTGCCGAGTGCCATGGTTAGCGGCGCTCGGCAAAGTAAATATAAAAAAAATAAAAATGCTCTTTGCCGAGTGTCCTAGATTGGCGGCACTCGGCAAAGTTTTTGTGAAAAAAATAAAAAAACTTTTTGCCGAGTGCTACGTCTGGCACTCGGCAAAATATCCTTTAATGGCCGTCGCCGTAACGGCCGAAAAAATTTTACCGAATGTTATCACAAACACTTGGCAATTTTTTTAATATTTTGCTAAGTGCCCCGAAAAAAGCACTCGGCAAAGTCCCTTTGCCAAGAAAAATGTTGCCGAGCAGGACTTTGCCGAGTGTAAATGGCTCTCCGCGGTCTGCAGTAGTGCACCCTCAGGAAATGGACCGTCATCTCCCATCAAGCTTTACCGAGCGCCAGACGTTAGACACTCGGTAAAGTGATTCTTTGCCGAGCGCCACATGTTTTAGCACCCGGCAAAGCCTTTCTATTTTTTTATTTTTTTTAAAGAATTTGGCCCCCCTTATATAATGAACTGAATTTTTTATATATTTTGACCCCATTATATACCGAATAGAATTGAGTTTGCATTGCAAATTAAAATAGATATTTAAACTACTATATATTAGCTTACAAAGTCGATAGCCATGAACCTTCTTATTTACATGTTTCCAAGCCTTTTCAGATATTAGAAGCATTTCATAGTATGTTCTTCTAAGTTGTGTGGTATATCGCTGCTGATCAAGAAGGCTATCACACTCCTTTGCAAGCCGTAGGTCGCAGTTGATGTCCTTTTTAATTGAACGATTTCAGGATTCTCGTCGGATTCATCATGTGATAGGATCACACGGCCATGTCTTCTGCCAACAAAGAGATCAGAATGTGATCTACTTATCCTAGTGCGGCCATATCACCTAACTCATCAACCCTGTTATTTACATGTTTTCGAGCCTTTTCATCGCCTCTTGGAACGGGAGTACAAGCTGAATACGGTGACTGTATTAAGTACTCAGCAAAGAATTATTCTTTTTTAAAAAATAAATTGATTTGCCAAGTGCTATGGGCTATGCACTCGGCAAAGAGCCACTTTGCCGAGTGCCATCCTTTGGCACACGACAAAGTTTCCTTTTTTTTATTTTGTCCTCCAAATTTTTGTTCAGCCTTGCTACAGTACCAAACACTCCATGTTGGTACTTTTTTGTGTTTTTTCTATTTTTAGTTAATTTATTTCATTAATTGAATTTTTCCAAAAAATGCAAATTTAAACTGCACATGCATCGAATAATGAAGTTGTGATTGAAAAAAATGATATTCATGTTCCTGAGTGTAGTGTGAGGCCGTATCCAGGAAGCAACACCAAATTTCGAATGTCTTATTCACGAAACATGACAACAAACTTGTGGACGAACTGTATTTAAAATCTATAAAATGCAAACGAAGTCCGAAAATCACAAAACTTCTGGAGACGAAGAGATATCGTATGTGGAGGCTGTCATAAAAATTTGAGAAGGTTTCTGCACGCTGTCACGTGCGATGCTTATAAACTAGTACATCTCTACCTGCGCTATTAGCTCCACCTCCGCCTCCTGCACCTACTCATGTGAGTACCAGTATGAATGTTTTAGTTTGTATGTTCATGCATAGGGTCGAACCACAACTCTACTTAGAACTTAGTGGACTATGAATGCTTTAGTCTTGTTCGGCATATATTTATCTTTGTCTTACACATGCAATCTTTTCTTTGTGCAGCCTCCGTCGATGGCTTCGAATTGATTCAACTCCTGCGCCTCCGAATGATCAAGATTTTTCTTCACCACAGTCTCAGTGGCTAGCTTGGTGATGATGGTTGTAAGTGGCTTTGTGATGGATTGTTTTAGTTGGAAAATTGTGATTGACTCGTTTAATTTAGACATTTGTGATGGGCTCGTTTCGACAATTGAGAACTTATTGTGATATATTTTATATATATTGTGATGGATTTGATATAATTGATGAATATGATATGTTTGGATGGATATGATGCATATGTGATGTAAATATGATGTATATGTGATATTTTCTGTTTGTCAAGATTGAATTAAAAAATTAATTAAAACGTTGTTTTCGGTCACTTTACCTAGTGTTGCACTCAACAAAGGTAGCCTTTGCCAAGTGTTATGGTCATTGCACTCGGCAAAGGCCAAAGCTATGCCGAGTGTTAGGGAAGAGCACTCGGAAAACATTTTTTTAAGAAAAAAATCCTTTGCCGAGTACTGGTCGGCTTGACACTCGGCAAACATTTTTCAAATAAAAAATAAAAACTTTGCCGAGCGTAGAAAATGGAGCGCTCGGCAAATAATTTTCAAAAAAAAAATAAAAGAATTAATAAACCTTTGCCCAGTGCCCCCATATGGAGCTCGGCAAATGCGCCGTTACTGTCTTTGATGCCATGATGGTGACTTTTCTTTGCCAAGTGACCGACAAATGATACTTGGCAAAGAGGACTTTGCCGACGTATATTTCACCGAGCAGTCTTTACCGAGCGTGGCACTCACTTGGTAACGAGCCTTTGCCGAGTGTAAACAAGACTGGGTACTCGGCAAAGCAGCTGTTTGCAGTAGTGTGGGTCAGCCCACCACGAATGGGAGACGTTTGTGCGCCCTTCCCTGCGCGACACGTTTTTTGCTCGCGACATGCGAAAAAGGCAAGGCCAGGGAACCAAAAGTCTCTTGCTGTGTGGTAGGACTAGCGGGGGAGCACTGACGAGTCACGACGGCAGAGCCAGCTAGCCGGCACTTTGGCTCCTATGAGCGGTGGCACCATATCTTGATCATTGACCTCAGATACAATGATGGCGAACTGAATCCAGCAAAAAAAGAAAACATTATATCTGCAGTGCATGACTTTTCACCAACTCATGACGCTTCATCTGTTCTCCGTGCCATGAAAGATACCCAAGAGTTAACCTAATTAGCAGTGTAATTACCTTCTCCATGATCACTGGGTAGTGTATATAAAATCACGTACGTAGTACAGGCAACCAAGATGTTTTCCCAAATTCTGGAATCTTCATATGGATGCTATGCCAGTATCCTTTTCTGTTGGATCGTAATATACTTAGGGGTGTTTAAATCCCTGGGGTAAATAAAGTTTTTATATTATAGCACATGTGCTAACTTTAGCGATATGTGTCCAATCATGGTCTAATTAGACTCAAAGATTCGTCGCACCATTTACATACAAGCTGTGTAATTAGTTTTTTTTCTACATTTAATATTCTATACATACGTCCAAATATTTGATGTGCTGGGATATAAATTTTTTGGAGTGTAACTGAACATTCTTAGACTAGTACGTATTTGGACTTCTCAGAATGATTTGATATTTAAGCAATTGCAGCCAGCAGTGCAAAGTTCAAACATAAGTGTGGTTAGACGAACTGCACCGGGTCCGGCATCCACCTCCTGGAGGAGCCATATACAGGAAAATCAGCTGCAGCGGCGTCCTCTACACGTTCTGGAGGGAGAGGTCGTCCGGGAAGAATACCGCCATGGCGGACGTCCGCTACGCGCGCGGGGCCCATGTGGGACCGTGAGAGAGAGAAAACGGGGAGATGGAGGTCGCCGGCGGACGGACCGAGCCACGCGTCGAGCACGAGGAGGCCGAGCCGCCGTCGAGCTCGCCGGATCTCGGCCGCCCGCCCGCCCCGCCGAGCTCGCCATGGCCGTCGGGAGAGAGAGAGAGAGAGTGGAGAGGGAGGAAACGCGCTCGCCGTCCTCGCGTCCGCTCGTCATGGCCAGAGGGCCAAGCCCCGAGCGCGCTCGCCGGAGCCCTGTCGGCCGCCCGCGCACGCTGGCCGGCCGCCGGAGCCCCACGCGCGCTCGCCGGAGCCCGCACCCGCTCCGCCGCCGGCCGGTGCTCCTCCTGCCGCCGAGCTCGCGTGCAGAGAAGAGAGAGAAGGAGGCGCGGGGAGGAGTGTCGCGCCGTCCGCCGCGCCAGAAGTAGGGCAGGGAGGAGGGGGAGGCACCGCCAAGGGCTTGCAGCCCCGTCCATGGCCGCCCGCCGCGCGTGCTAGAGCCGTGCCCCGCGGCGGCGGCGGCGGAGGCAGCGGAGGTGCGCGGGCCTGTCGGCGAGAGGTGGAGAGAGAGAGAGAGAGAGAGAGAGTGGGGGTGGGAGAGGTAAAAAAAATTAAAAAATGGACCCCACTAGTGAAATAGAGGGTGATATAGAGGATGGATGGATGCGGGAAAAAGAGTTGTAGAGGAATGACTAGGATGTGGATATAGAGGATGATGAGTGTAGATAGTCTTAGCTTTTATCCATATAGTTCAAAGAAAACTACAGTGCTTCCGCAATATATAACCTCAAGAATTTTCTTCGTTGGATAGTAAAAACTTCGCCGTGATTTATATTAGACGAAGAAAATAAAAATACAAGTGTCAATCTAGTTTTTCTATGAAAAACAGACCCAAAAACCACCAACTAGGAGAGTGCAGCACTCGACTACGTGCTCAACCTTAGGCCAACTTGATCGAAAATAACCCAACTATCAACTCGACTAATCTAAGTTGATAATTAGCTAACCACTAACAACAACAACGGCTAAAAAGCGACTAGCAAATCCGACTTGGAGCACCTGACACCATCACCCTTGGAGAAGCGCCATGACTAATGGCAAGAGATCAACAACGCAAAACTGGATAGCCTAGTAAGCCTTTAAAAAGAAAACGACACCAAGAGCATCGACAAGCTAGCCCGATTATGGATGATTTTCACCTACAAAATCCAGCACAAAAAGGATGAAAGGTAAAAAAGGATACCTCTAAAAGGGAACGGTGTCTACAGACATCGTAATCCAAGCTTTCCATCCGACCTCATGCAACCTCTACACCACCACCATCAGATACACTGTCACATCCAACCCAATTTGAAATTTGGACAATAGTTGCACCCATATGCATGTTAATGAAATGGTGTGAAGGGTTTAGTTCCACCTTAGTTCCTTGGAGTTGGCTTGACCAACATAAAAGGCTTCTAATGTCCATCCCACCATCTTAGGGTTAATCCTTTTATGTGAAGCAATGACGAAACTGACCCAATAATCATTTTTAATGCAATTTGCTAATATTGTTATCTTTGTTTTTCTAATGCAGTGATCACTTCATACTTGGATATATCAATGCGAAAGCAGTAAAAGTAATAGTCTTGCACTCTTTGGTGGGAAGACGCTAACAAGACTACAAAACTTTCTTCAGCATTTTTCAAGTGTAAGTAATCGCATTTTACAACTTTGGAAAACATGTTTGTTTCATCAATTAGTGACTAGAAGAAGTTGCAATAACGAAAACGTAATAGCAGATCTACAGATAGCAGCACAAACATGTTCCACAAATAGCAGTAGAAGCATTGCTTTCATTGCACTTTACAACTGGTTCTGGTTCTTGGGTACAGTTAGACAAAACATACAAAGCCCTCCATACTCGAAATATTCTCTATCGGACAGTCCTGGCTATTGACAATTGTTTCTCGAGTTGTAGGCACAGTTAGACAAAACAGACATAGTCCGCCAAGGTCAATGTGTGCTCCTTTCGGACCGTCCTGTCTATTGACAATTGTTTATCGAGCTGTAGGCGTGGTCGGACAGAACAAAAATAGTCCGGTGTGGTCATTGTATGCTCCGCCGGACCGTTCTTGGTTATTGACAGTTGTTGCCCGAAGTATAGGCACTGTCGGATAAAATATGAATAGTCCGGCAAAGCCAGTATGCGCACCGGCGGACCATCCCGTGGGAAACAAACGTATACGAGTGCCCTTTGCTGGCAGAAAAATGGTGACTTGTGTTACTAATTTTAGTGAAACTGATTAATTTTTTTCTTTGAGCGGCGCCTATAAATTTTACATCGATAAGGGTGGAGAGCATCTAGCAGATCAGGATAAGCTGACTTTTTGTCTTCATAATTCGGTACGACTATTTTCTATCCCAAACACTAAGAATATTTGAATAAATAGAGCAATCCGATTCATTTTGCTTGTTTTTAATTTATGTCACTCCTTGCAGTGCGCGAAGCAGCCTGCTGGGTCAGTGCTTTGTGGATACTATGTATGTCAATGGATGCGAACCAATGACTGCTACTACAATGACTCTGAAGCCAATGTAAGTCAATCTTTCGAATCATAAGCAATTGGTAATTAACATCCGTACCTAATTTTGTCCATGTTATTTTGTGCAGCAACGCAGGTCTTATTCGAGTGTCAACCACCTGGAACAAAAGGATATTCAAGAATTCCAAAATGAATTTTGCAAGTTCTTGCTGATGGAGTTCTTCACGAGGGCGGTGACCTCTTCGATGAAAAGTCAGATTATGCCCAAGAAGCTAAGTTCGCTGAACTTCATGCTAAATGTAATCACCCCTTCTTCTTTTTTAGTCGAGCCAGCATATGCCGATATAAATACATGGCGATGTAAATACTCACATGCCGATGTTCATCGGCTATGTATTGATGTAATCATTTCAATTGGCCAAAAATTTGGTGCGGAAACGTGATTTCAAATATGGCGGGAAAACGAGCTAAAATTTGGTGCGAAAACGCGATTTTAAAAATGGCGGGAACTGAGCTTTCAAAAGTTTTAAAATGCTTTTTAGAGGCGGTTCGTTTTGCCGCCTCTGAAAATACATCTCCAGGGGCGGTTTCATTGTAAAAGTCATCGTTGACAAACCTATTATCACGGCCGGTTTCATTATGTTAACCGCCCTTGAAAATATATATTTAGATGCGGTTGTCTTAATGAGACCGCCCCTGAAAATACATATTTAGAGGCGGGTCTCTTATGTTAACCGCCCCTGAAAATACATATCTAAAGACGGTTCTCTTAAGTTAACCGTCCCTAAAAATACATTTGTAGGGACGGTTCTCTTATGTCAACCGCCCCTGAAAATGCATTTGTAGGGGCGGTTCTCTTATATCAACCGCCCCTAAAAATGAATTTGTTGAGGCAGGTTTCGTAACAGAACCGCCCCTAAACTGTCGCTAGAAATGCAACATTTTTAGTGTCGCTGGAATAGGGGCGGTTGGGCGATCCGCCCCTGAAAACCCATTTTAACCGCCCCTAAAGGACATTTCTGTACTAGTGTAATTTGCTCTGTGTATAGAGTGGATATGAGCCATTTGTACTTGGGGGTGTTACAAATGGTATCAGAACCGACCTTCACGGTCACAGGCACGTACGTGTCAAGAGCGAATATGGGGTTCATTCCACGTGTAGGCCCTGCGGGATGCATGTCATGGCACATGTGCTGAAATTGGACGCATGGTCACGTGTGCTAAGAGGGGGTAACATTCTTTGTCATTGTTTGTCCAATTGGGAGTGCGTTGGGCCGACGAGGACGTTGGACCCTTTAAGGGGGGTTTATGCCACATCCAGCCCAGATTGGAATTTAGCATAGTGATTTATGTGCAAGTTAATGAGATGAAGTGAAGATTTAGCCCTAGCCCACCTTGGTTGTTTAAGGTGGGTTAGACCAACATATAAGACTTTTATAATCCATCACATCATCTCTGTGTTAATCCTTTTACGTGAAGCGAGGATGAAAACATAAGTGGAATGATGGTAGGAGTGGTTTGCTCAATATGTCAAAATGAATCCGAGGTGTTTGGACTATGGGGCATTACAGACACATGTGACGAGGGGTCAGCAGATGAAAACCAGCCTGAGAACCTGCAGTTCTTCATGGAGATTATGATGATAGTGTCTTGGGAGATTTGGAAGATCAGGAATGATCAAGTTTTCAATGGAGTGCAACCTTCGGTTGGCACTTGGTTTGTGAATTTTAAAGCTCAATGTCGTTCGCATCTTGTACGCCTTAGGCCTGAGCTTAGTTCGGCCTTTTGCTTTTGGCTTGATGCTTACCGTTAAGACTCTTTGTAAGTATCCCCTAACTTTAATGAAATTAAAATAATGTGCTGTAGGGACCTCCCCCACAGTTTTTGCCGTAAAAAAAAAACAGATCGAGAAAGGAGTAAGGTAGATGACAGGGAGAAGAGGGACGGGATCTGAAGAAGCCCTTGTCGCGTGACAAGCCAACGACCCATCCCATGCCAAGTAGTCCTCGCCTCAAGAAACAGCACACAAGGGCTCCAGCAGCTTCCGCCTGCGCCTGTCACCGTCTGCACCAGCCCCGTGTTCATAAGGTGGGGGTCGCCTGCGCCTGGACCTCCTGTTCCCAACTTCCACTTCTGCAAAGGGGAGAAAGATGGGGAAGGGGAGGTCACAAGCAGTTGTCTCGATGAAGTCGTCCACCAAAGGAATCCTAGCGACCAGATTTAGGCCATCCACTCTAGAGTGGATCCAGCAGCGCCTCATCGCCCGCAACAACCACGCGGGCGGTCCGTCTAAACTCCCCCCCCCCCCCCCCGGTCGGCGGCAGCGTGTGGAGCCCAGTTCACAAGAGCGACACAGGGGAGAAAGATGGAAAAGGGGAGTTCTTATTTTACATTTCTTACTGTACGTTGTCGACGGAACGTCGCCTACCACTGAAAGCACAACACCGTTAAATCTTAAAATAAATTCAGGAAAGGTGTAACAACCAGAATTTGAACCCTGATGGGTAGCGTTCTACTAGACAGTCTTACCATTGGATAACAGGCCCATTCACAAACTTTGTTAATTTTTACTCATATATATTACACATCACACATATAGTGTAAAATCACATATGGTAGGCACATATACGATACAACACGCGTTTAATAAAGAGGGAAAAACGCACGAGAAAAACAAAAAATAGTTTTTTAATTTGGCGCAAAAAAAACAAAAAATAGTTACGAATGTGCTTGTTATTATTCTCAATAATCCTGCTTTGTTAGCAGCTTGGCCTTTGGGCTCTACGAAAGACATGGGATAGCTAGATAACCTCGCGCATGCAGACAAGAGCGACTGAGCGAGCCACCACTGCACTGTTCTTCTAGAAATAAAGTGACTCAGTGGGCAGTTGGCACAGCGTCCTCACGCTCACCGTGTCTGATCCCTCGAGAACATGCACGCTAGACTTGCGCAGCTAGCATCCAATCTGTTGGTCTCCATAGACGGCCTTCTTGTGCTTGCAGAGTCGCGCGCAGCGACAAAAGGAAATATTGTAATAATGCATCCGCAGATTGATTTCTCCTCAAAGTAACTTTTTGCCAAAGATTCAAATTTGTCATAGCCTTCAAAAATCAAAAAGTTGCTTGGAAGGGAAACGATGACTCTCGTAAAGTCTACTATGCTAGCTTGCTAGCCCTGATGTGATTAGCTTGGTCTTCCTTCTTATCGCGACCACTGTGTGACTGATCAAAATTAATTAAAACAGTGATCAGAGATATATATATGGTAGAACATGGAAATTTTCCCACTAGTAGAAAAAGACCTTTGAGCCCACTTAAATTTTGGCTTTAGTCTTGGTATTTTTTTGTGTTTGAGACTAAAGACCTTTAATCCCGGTTGATAACACTAGCCAGGACTAAAGGGTCAACATCCTGTCTACTGTCACATGTGCTATATAGGTGGGGTGGTAAGTCACACTTAAAATTATACATGAGGTTTTGGGTTTGAATCTCACAGGATGCATTTATTTTTTAGCGTGAGAAGACATTTACTCCCGGTTATTGAACCAGGACTAAAGGGGGTGCTCTTTACCCCCCCAATCTTAGTCCCGGTTGGGATAACCGGAACTAAAGCCCCTTCCCAACCGGATCCAAATATAATGTATCATCCATAATCACCATGAACATAGCTTGGGTAAACCAATACATTTTGTCTATATGTGCATGCATGTTACATTGTCACTAGTAGAGGCTAAAAAGATACATTTCAGTTTCTATGTTTTTAATAGATGGATCACGACGATTTATAAAAAAAGGGAATTAAAGAAGGATCCACACGTGTATAATTAAATTCTACTAGCAGGTTGGTGTGTACTGCTAGATACATGATAATGACTAGATTACATACAATTAAATTGATATGATGAATCCACGTACGCGTGAGATCTCGAAACATAATTAGCGCAATGTGCATCTACCAAATCGCTGAATAACACTGCATGGATCACACATAATTAATAAAGCGCACCCACGTGTGCTGATTTAACCACGCCTGCGATATATAACTCGAGTTGCCAACGGATTCGATATAGTTGGATTAATAAAACTCGCAGTCGCGCTCAAGAAAATTACCACAGATGACCATGAAGTATGGACAGAATGCAATAGCAAACCGAATAATTCTATCTCACAAAAAGCAATAAAGATAAAGAAAAAAAGAGCTCGAGGAGAGCACATCACGCACCGCTCTCCCAAGTGTCAACAAAGTGGCAAGCACTAGTTCACTCCCCTGGTCCTCGTTTCACACACGCGTCCTGCGCGTCCAGAGTCTAAGCTCGTTCGCTAGCTAGCCTTTGGCTGTTTTGGACCATGCATGGTCATGCAGGTTGCAGGGACACGGTGAGCTGCCGAGCCATGCACGGTGGTTGCACCCTATAAATAAACACACCGGCTTCAGTTCACTCCACCGCACAACCAACCACACTAGCACTGAGCTAGCAGCCAAGATGGCCACCAAGCATCTGGCACTTGCCATCCTCGTTCTCCTTAGCATAGGCATGGTGGCCACCTCTTCTGGAAGCCGCAAACTGGGTTATGGTCCTGGGGGAGGAGGAGGTGGTGGCGGTAGCGGTGGCGGTGGAGGCGGTGGCTACGGGGGATCAGGCTATGGGTCCGGATCAGGGTATGGTGAGGGCGGTGGCAGTGGAGGTGCTGCTGGTGGGTATGGACATGGTGGCGGAGGAGGCGGTGGTGGCGGAGCTGGTGGCGGCTCTGGGTATGGGTCTGGGCAAGGGTCTGGCTATGGCGCCGGCAGTGGTGGTGCTGGTGGGTATGGGAGCGGCGGAGGCGGCGGAGGTGGTGGTGGCCAAGGTGGTGGTTCCGGCTATGGCCATGGAGGCGGTGAAGGCTATGGACAAGGTGGCGCTCATGGAGGAGGCTATGGAAGCGGTGGTGGTGGTGGAGGTGGAGGTGGTCAAGGTGGTGGCTCTGGCTATGGATCTGGATCCGGCTCCGGTTATGGAGGTGGCAACGGCGATGGACACTACTAGGCTCTTTTTCAGAGCTAATTAAGCTACATATATAAGTAGTATATAGTTACAAGTATGTCGCCAGTCATGAGTTTGTTTTGCTGGAAGCTGTGTTCATCATGTGTGACACAAGCCTTGCATGACATGTAACCTGCTTGCCGCGCTTTACATTATTATTGGCAACACTTATGTGATAAACTAGGAGAAAACTCCGCGCGTTGCTGCGGGAATCGCCGGTAAAATTGTACTACTTATATTTACTATAATATGATCGAATAAATATCATAATACATGTTAGTAGATGATTTTTAGCATTCTGATATGAAAAACTAAATATATGTTAGCAAATGATATGGTTTGCAAATGTGAAAAGCTTGAGTGAAATATAATGACATGCGTTAGTTGGATGTGTTAGTGGATGACGACGAGGACACTTTGCATGGCAAGATATAATGTGTTAGTGGAATTTTGAGTGGATGCTGATGTGAACACTTTGTATGGCGAGAGAAATAGCTAGTGGGATTTGTTTATATAAGAAGTATAGGTAAAAACCATCTATGGAATTATAGTACGAACTCCTGAGAGATAAGGCTTGTGTTGTGATGTGGATTTTGCGTTATAAAAAGTGTGCGACCTCTGGAAGCATGCATATATGCATGGTTTATGTATATGCACGTCAATCTCTGGCAGGAATATTTGACTTCCGAATGGTAACTGAAGGAGACGATCTTCCCTTGACCACAAGATGTGTATTCAAAACCTTGTTCCCAATAGCGCAGCATTTCGGGCACCAGTTATACGTCCTATATTGCTGCGCTCGAGTAGGAATACGCAAGCAGCCAGGCATTGTAGTCGATCTATATCCTGGCTAGAGCCTAGAGATGAACTATCTATCAGTCAGGTGAGAACTGAGCAGAGCAAGAATGATAGCAACGAGGGAAAACACTAACAGAACACTGAAAACATCAGTTCTTGCAAGGGCACTTCAATTTTCTGTTCTCTCTGTAATAACATATATAGGATACTCACATGATTTTTCACTGCACTTTTCCAAGAGCTGTTTGGTTTACTTCAAAGTTCAAACCCAATTATTTGTACTTCAATCTGACGAACAGGTACAGCGAATCATTACAACTTTACGGTACATATGGAAAGCAAGAAATGATCTGAGGTTTAACAACAATAGATGGACAGGTTTTCATAATAACAGTGCAATTGCTGCAGACCTCGCAGCATCTCTTCTATTAAACAACGACTCTGACAAAATCCAGGAACACATAGCAGCTCGAAAGATAATCAAGAAAGCAGAGGTTTGAATGGTGCTTATGCAGATAAAAATGCCTCAAACAATCTGCCTACTGATGGAGTACAGGAGCACCAATGCAACCAGGAACAGCACCAGGAAGTAGGAATAACGACTGAGCCAAATTGCACTGTCCCTCACCCTCCATTCTTCAGTGCATCATGGCCGCTTATGCTTGCAGGGACAAGAAGCTACACAAATGCAGCAACGACTCCGGATCAAGCCCTCAATCTGCCGAGGCAAGCAGGTGTAGGAGTCTTCATCATCAACTCTCATTCAAACAACAGGTTCCCATACTTCCATACAGGCCAAAATGAAAAGGACCCTATCGGTTCTAATGTCCGAAGCAGCTGCTTTGGCACTGGCAGCAAAAATTATCGACATCTTGGCTGTTGAGAACCCCATCCTCTTATCGGACTCTCAACAGTTGGTCACTTTCCTTAATGGAGAAGACAGGAGTAGTCCGCCTCACTGGATTATCAAGCCGGTCCATCATACAAGCCCTCATCAATCAATCCTCCTCTATAGGAACTAGAATTTGCAAGGTGGATAGGTTCCTAAACATCATGGCTCACAATTTAGCTGAGCTGGTACTGCAAAGTAGTAAATAAACAGCGCATAATCATGTCTTTTCATGTACAAATCCAAATCATGTACCAATCTGCCACCTGCAAAAGGTGGTGTGTGTGTGTGTATGGCATTTATTTATTAGCAGCATCTAGCTGCCAAATGTTCTGTCCTGGGCCCTGGTACAGTGGTCCAAGAGGGAGGCAATCCTGACATCCGAGATTATGTTTTGTTGTATACCACTATGTCATCCAAAGCATACCTCCAAACAATGTCACTCTTCATGCCATTTAAGTAGTTAATTAAGCTTTGTATAGAGAATATATTGATGCTTTTCTTCTGTTGAGAAAATATTCAAAATATCATCTCTTATATTTATTTCAAAAAAAAGATTCATGTAAGTTATTCACATATTATTGGCCTTTCTCTAAAATATCTTATGGCAATTTTAGTTTAAGAAAGAATGTTCATTTCATTTATGTTATATTGAGTCTTAGTTTCATTTAGCCCTAAAATAGGCTTCCTTTATTATGCTTTTTTGGGAAACTCGGAGTGCTGTATATGCACCATTTTATGCTATCTGTGATCTTTTATCTAAAATATTTTTTCCTTCTTTTAGTAAAAGTTTAGGTTCATTCCAATCTATAGCAATGCGTGGAGAATTTACTTAGTTAAATAGCTGCCCTCGATCACGATAATTGAGGCTGTTATGCCCTTTTGATTTAGTCCTTTATTTGACTGAGCGTTCAATCAAGTCTAGACACATTTGTGGCTATATATCAAATATTCCCTTCGTTGCATAAAATGTGTCATTTCGGATGCCATCCGTGATCAATTTTCTATGAGGCATAGAGTGTCCTCCCATCACATAGAAAGCAACGGGTAAATGACACGAGGGAGAGTTAAGTATTTCTCCAATGGAGGATCAACATATTTGTATTTAGTAATAGTCACTTTGGCATCCAGCCCGTCTAGCTCGGTAGAGCGCAAGGCTCTTAACCTTGTGGTCGTGGGTTCGAGTGCCACGGCGGGCGATTTTGCTATGTTTTTTACAACAAATTTTTTTTTTCCTGAACAGTTTTGTCTTCTTAACAGCACTTCATTGTATGAATTTCTCTGTGCCTATTGCCGGAGGCTGTAACAATTTCCTTTTTTAGAAATGCAGTTTAAAGTTACAAAGTCCACAGCGTGCCACAACTTCGTCATTCAGTGCTTCAGCGGATTTCACACTTGCATCCTTGTATGAATTCCTGTGTGCCTATTGAGTATTGACCGATTTCTTTTTGCAAATGCAGTTTAAAGTTACAAAGTCCACAGCTTTCCACAACTTTGTTTCTTGATCGAGAGAAGTTCCAAACACAAGGACACAAGTCCCTTGACACAGCACCAAATTGAGAAACTCACCATACAATTTCACCAGCCCTCCTACCTGAACTAGACCTACTTTTGGCCTTTGGAACAGGGGTGCCGGTCTCTACTTCATGCCATCTACAATCTTGCCCATTATTTGCCTTAGCAGATGGGCAACCCGACGCCTTGACTTGAGGCATCGGTTACGCAAAACAAACTTACACAAACTTAAAAAGCTGTTACAACGTACAACAAAGACCTATGGGTACAACATCTCCTTCTCAGGTACATTACCATTTGCACTGCTGTTCCCTTCCTTCTGGTTTACTTGTTTCCTGCAGCGTTCTCTGCAGGGTTTAGTAACTGGCGACGATGAGCAGGCCAATGGCGGTGATGATGATGGTCGACGGCAAGCCGAATCGGAGGTGGCTCCAGAAGGTGAGGTTGTACCCAAAGAACTGTGCCCGCCGCGCCTGCTCGCAGACGATCAGGTTCGCGGCAGAGCCCAAGAGAGTCAGGTTGCCGGCCACCGTGCTGACCCATGCTAGTATGAGCCAGGCTTTCTTCTGTGATTCTGGGGAGATTGCAGCTGCTGATGCTGCCACTCTTGAGCCCAGCAGAAGAACTGATGAAACGACGTTTCAAATATTCAGATCGATCGATGTTAGGATAAATTCTAAAACTATAATTAAAAGTGATTATTAAAGGTGAGCAGCGTGTGAGGAGCAATACCAGTTGGAACATTTGAGGCCACATTTGACAGAACAAGAATCACGACTGCGAGGAGCGCGGTGCCTTTGGCGCTGTCGATTCTCGAATGCGGCTCGACCAGCTCCCAGAGCGCATTGGGTATGCCAGTCCTGTTGAAGCCGTCGACCGTTATGAACATCCCGCAGAAGAAGATCAGCAAAGAGTATGACACCTGCAGCGCACGCAAATCATCGTCGTCATCATCAGTGAATGAATCATGCATGGCCAAAAGAAAAGAAAAGAAAATTGCTAATGAAGATGTACTCCTTCCTTGTAAGCAGTACAGTACAGTACAGTACAGTACCTTCTCCAGGCAAGCCTGTGCGTCGGTGAAATCAAGTGCGAGGAGGACAAGAGCAGCGGTGATGGCAGACCACGACATGTTGAGCCCCATGAGAAGCGCGGCGAGCATGCCAAGGGTGGTGAGGTACACGGCGGTCTTCCACACGAGCACCTTCCACCTCTTCTCCTTGACATCGCCGCCACCGTCCTTGCCCTTGCTGCTGCCGTGGCCGTCGTCGGCGTCGGCCTCGGGCGCGTCCTCGATGATGACGCTGCGCTGGTGGCTGGTGGTCCTGGTGATCTTCCTGGGCCCGTCGTCGCGCCTGTCGCCGCAGACGGTGGACACCTCCACCATCTCCTGCGACATGCTGGAGGCGCGCATGGAGCGGATGGCCACCTGGATGTCGCCCTCGGAGTTGTAGCTCCGGCTCCTCATGCCCAGCGTGTCGGCCGCCCTGCTGAGGCTCTCGCTCCGGCGGATGGGCTCGCTGACGCAGTCGGCGTCGACGCCGTTGACGGACGAGGCGTGCGACATCCTTGCCGGCGTGAACCTGTGCGAGGTGACCTCCTCGTCGGCCACGACGCCGACGAGGACGTCAGGCCCCGCCCCCGCGCCGCCGCCGCCGGCCTCCTGGTCCTTGTTGTTGTCCGGCGCGGCAAGGTACCTCCAGAAGTAGGCGAGGAGGATGCAGGTGTTGGCGGCGACACCGACGAGCATGGCCGGGAAGACGCCGAGGAGGAACTGTCCGAACGTGATGCCGCTCTGCACGGCGATGACGAGGTTCTGCGGGTTGCCGATGGGCGTCGCCGCGGAGCCGATGTTGGAGCTGGAGGCGAGCGCGAGCAGGAACGGCTGCGGGGGTAGGTTGTTCTGGCGCGCCAGCTTGAGGATGAACTCGGTGAGCACGACGCAGCAGGTGTCGTTGGTGAAGAGCGCGCTGGCGAGCGCGGACACGAGGCAGACGCGGCACAGCAGGTCCTTGCTGCCCCGGCTCCGCCACGCCAGCGCGCTGCCCAGGTAACTGAACATGTCGGCGCGCTCCAGGAAGATGCTCACCACCATGGTGCCGAACAGCAGGCCCAGGATCGGCAGGTCGATGGCGCGGTAGGCCTCCTCCGGGGTCATCACGCGGAAGAGCACCATCAGCATGGCGCCCAGGAGCGAGCCCGCCGTGCGCCCCACCGGCATGAAGGGCACCGACGGGAACACCGCCAGCACCCAGAAGATGCTGAACGCGATGCATCCCAGAACCACCTTCTCCGTGCTCGCCAGCGTCATGATGGATCGATGCGTGGTCTGGGTGGGACGACGAGGGGCCTAGCTTGTTCTTCCTGGCTGGCTGCGCGCGGCCTAGATCCTGCAAAACCGGGAGGGAGCACGGAGAATTAAGCATCGTCAGGAACAACTAGCAGGCAGGAACAAATCACAGCGGGAAGGGACTGAGATCTGATCGACCAAAACCAACTAGTACTACCAGGCAGCAATATGCATGCGTACTACGTCCTTGTGTGGGCGCAGCGCGACTGGCGGCTGGGATCCTGGAAGGCTGGAACCTAGGCTAGCCGCGAGAACAAACCAATGGCCACTACTAGCTAGTAACCGTCACGTCTGCTAGATGTGCACTGCGCCTGTGCTGCTTCTTCGCTGTGAGCAGAGCAGTGCCGCGTGTATGCAGTGATGATGCAGCTAGCACCTAGCGTCCAAGGAGAGAAGACAGAAGCGGGTCAGCAGGAGCACGTCCAGAAATAGGCCACGGCATGTACGCGTGCAAACAAAAGGATCATCGGTTGCCGCTCGGTGACAAGCAGGGGATGCAAGCGAACTCCACTTGGGATTGAAGTACTTCTGCTCACCTCGCGGCCCCTCGACCTCGAGGCTCGAGGCTGATCGGCGGCCTCGACTTGTGTTTGCTGGCGCTGATCGATCCAGGGTTGGGGGAATTGGGATGGGTATTTATTGCTGGTCCGGCGCTGTGTCCGCTGGCATCAGCGTCAACGGAGGAAATGGCTCACCACGTCGGATCACTGCTGCGGTGGTTATTGGGCCCCGGCCCATCAGGTTCGGTGTGAAAGCCGTCAAGGACATTGCATTTTCACCCTAGAGTACCGTAACCTTCTGAATAACCTATGTCACTCGTGTTATGTGTACGTGACCTATATATTTGCTTGTTACCACAATTCACCACGACCTAGTCCAATGCAAGTTACTGAGATCCAACAACTATCACAATTGAGTGTTTCGTCGTCAAAACTGTCTCACTCACTCAACCTTCTATCAAGGGACCATGTATGTCCGTCTCCTTTGTCCCTTCTTTACTCTTCATTAGTGCGATAACTGTTAAGGAAGCATACATGCATGGATGATCGTCGTCGGTTTTTTTTGTTACATTTTCAACTCAAAATTTATTAAAGGAAGCATCCATGCATATATTTTCTACATAATTCTTCAGCTAATAATAAACAACCTACCTACCTTATAAGGACACTAAAACAACCCAATTTTCTCAAACCTCTGTTTGAAGAATACCCTTTTACAGATAAGATCACTCTGACCTATCTAGTTTGTTTAAAACCATGAGCAGATGTACCTAAATATGTTCAAGTGCAAATGACATTTATGGTGTCAGTAATAATACTATTAGAAAACAGAGCTTCATACACTCGAGCTTACATTATGGTTCGTGAAAACATCACACCTAAAAAAAAGTAACTTTAATTTTACTTGCAGATAAATGCTATTTGTTTGTAACCCACCAAGAAAGTACAAACTTTTAATAACCCTATGTTATTATTATTAGTAACGTCATATGGTTTTATTGCTATGGATCCATCTTGTACTCATATCGTTATTATGCCCAACTTATCCCCCAATGTTACTCAATTATACACATACAGAAGAGGACTAGAGGTCCAACTACTCTGTCCAGTCTTCTGTACATGCCATTAGCTGATGAGGAAGCATCATCCATGCATGCATGTATACCAAGTGTGCACTGCAACTATCTCGTGCTTAGTGGCCTCAAGTACACACACTGCACATACGGCGACAAAAGAGGTGGCTACGGACAGTACGGATATCACGGCATTGTTGACCTGGGTTGAGTGGAATCCGTGTGGTTCATGTGACAAAAAAGCTTTATCCTCGCTCAGTGGGACGCTGTCGACAATCAAAGATAGCAGAAATACTGTATATCCTAAAAAGAGGTGGGGGCTACGATTCAGTTGTGGAGCTTGCTAAAACCCTGCCCCTCATTGCAGAGGCATTTCGTGGTTGTTTGCTATGGCCACTACCGGGGGCTCTCCGTGCAATGATATGCGGCAAAAAAGAGTTGTCGCTTCTTTGCAAGTTTCACTGGGTGAAAAGCTTTGGATTGGAGCAATTATCTCTTGCTAGATCCAGTTCTGCAGATCGAATGAAACTACGGTGTGCGTGGTTCTCCCTGGATCAGTTGCTCTAGTGCTCCCTCCAACAATGAAGGAACAGAGTCTTTATTTTGTGTTGTGGCAACCAGGTAGATCGCCAATATATACGACCCAATAACATGCAAAGCTGCAGAGGATAAGGGTCTGACCGTGTGAACAACAGCACATCGGCTGCTATGATGAATTTTAGGTTCCAACAACGCACTAGTAGGGTAAAAAGAGCACGTTCGAGATCTGTTGGGTTTATTCAAGCCGGCGATGCTGCCGAGAGCTGTGATCGAGTTCCAAGTTGTTGGAAGAAAGCAAAAATCATGGTTCCATTTTGTGTAAAATTAATATACTACTCCGTCCATTCCAAATTGCAAGACGTTCTAAGAATCTTGGAGAGTTTTAGCATCTCAGGTTTGAACAAAATTATATAGAAAAATACGAAAATTTATAACACTAAATAAGTGTATGATGAAAATATATTCGATGGAGAATCTAATAATCTTTAATTGATATTTTAAGTATCATTATCTTATTATATAAACTTAGTCAAATTAAGTTGAGATGGTTTGACTCTCTAAGATTTTTAAAATGACTTGCAATTTAGGATAGATGGAGTAGGTTTGTTGTGTTTTCTCAGCCTCGGATGTCGTCCTAGATGGTCGGAAAACAATGGAAATTTCGTAGGATGACTCTAGGACGATGTTTGAGGTTCGGCCCTAGCTTTCAGTTGTACTACTGCTGCTGCTGCTCCTACATGATTTATGTTTTCTCGGCTGTCTTAACAATACCGGTACCAACCAGCAAAAAAATAGGTTGACCAAGACGGCTCTGCTGCTTACGTAGAACCGAGAGACACACAATGGAACTAGTTAGAGCTGGCGACTTCGCAGGGTTCACTAGCGCCAGTCCAATTCATGGCTCCAACCGGACGACGAAGGTCGCTGGCCCGTTGCTGCCGCACCACGCGACGCGCCCGCAGGCTGCAGGATTATTATTTCTGGCCTCTGCGGTTCTACCGCTCCCTGTCTTCCACCAGCAGAAGCAGCTCGACGGCCGGCCGGGAAGTCAAAGCTAGCCAGCAGAAACCAGGGCACCACCGTGGCCACAAATTTATCTCCCGATAGACTCCGTTTAACAATAATCTCAGTCAACGAAATCGAGCGGCCGGGGAGGGAGCTTGCATGCAGTCTGTAGATGAGGGCAAACAGAGAGAGAGAAAGCTCTTGACATGGCATCTACCGGAAAGTCCAAACGAGGGCATGCAACAACAAGTACATGAGATGGACCGATAGATGGCGATGCGCGGTGCATGTGACGGATATGCCTGATGGGCTTTCTTGGCGACGATCCGATCCGTTCCGTTGCTACGACGCCCGTGTACCGATGCTAGCTGCGGCGGCGTAGCGCGAGCGGCGCGGGGGAGACGACACGTCGTTAGCTCGGTTTGGCCGTTGCCCGTGCGGTGCGGACCAGACAGACCACCCTACGTACGTTCCTAGCTGGTACGTAAGAGCGCTCACGTCCTCGATCGGTCACCACAAACACGGGTCGGATCGGATGCCCGTGACGACGACATGCCTTTTCAGCTGAGCACTCGCAATCCGAGGGGCACGCGCGGACGGTTAGCCAAACGGCCCTTAATGCCAGACTAGGTAAGCAGATTGCCATGGTGCATGCAGTTTATATCCATTTTTTTTTCTAATTTCTTTATTTATTTTCTTTTCTTGGCCATGACCAACAAAAGAAAAGGAACTACTCGCAATCAAAATCAGGATCGGCACAACAAAAAAAATTAAGCTTCACTAGTGAATTTCTTTTCTTATAAAAAATTTCATGAGTAACTTTTCTAAGTGAAAATGAACCTTTTTTTAAAAAAAAAAAGTATTTCGCAAAATAATTTCACCAACAATTCTACGCATGACGGAGAGAGAAATGAGGGAGAAAGCTATCATAAGCTATTCTTTTAGCTTCATCCCATTCATTATGTTTGGGAGAGGAAAAAAAAGAGCATCATCTATGAAGCTATTTTGAAAAAAAAACAACACCTCATGAAGCTATGGGATGAACCTAGAGCTCAATCCTTCTACGAAGTTACCATGACTTCGTCGTGCAGAACATGAAACTCATTGTCTTCCAAAGGAATTTATTAAGCGGTTGAATTCACTAGCTTGCACTCTGAGAGGTTTGTAACCCCCTTTAGTCCCGGTTTGGCCAACCGGGACTAGGAATCCGGGAGTAAAGGCTAAAATTTTTAGTCCCGGTTGGACAACCGGGAGTAAAAGTCTCACGAGACTAAAAAAAGAAAGTATCATATGCACTGCGTCCCATGAGATTCGAACCCTAGACCTCATGCGCAGCCTCGCGCATAGCTTACCATCCCACATATAGAGCATATGTGACTTAAAATAAGATGTTTTCCTTTTAAATTAGCCCACGGACCACCCTTTAATCCCGGTTGGTGCTCCCAACCAGGATTAAAAGGTCTACTTTTAGTCCGGATTGATGTTATCAACCGGAACTAAAGGTTCCATGCCTTTAGTCACGGTTGGTAACACCAACCCGGACTAATGTTGACCCTTTAGTCCGGGTTGGTGTTTCCAACCGGGACTAAAAGTCCTCTGACAACTCATAAATGTTGCAACCGGGACTAATTCTTCTTTAGTTCCGAACACAGAAAAATGCCGAGACTAAAACCAAAAACAGATGTGGATCAAAAGGCTTTTCTCTACTAGTGAATTTAATTTCGGAGTTCCAGGAACGGTATTTACCCGTAATTAGTTAGGTGAAAAAAAAAAAAACACCATGGAGTACCCACGGCACCAGAGTCGATCTCGGCTCGACAAATATCTCGCGGGATCATCATTATCACACTCATGATACGCACGTAGGGTTTAGTCGACAGCAAATTTATGATGAAGGTGTAGTACGTCTTCTACTACTGCTTGATGTCCGAAAAAACCGCCAAGAATTAATTGATTTGGTCCAAATTAAGGACCAGTACTAAACCAAATAAACGTACGTGCTGCATGCATGCATCCATATAGGCATGCACAATTGCGCATACTCCTACATATATATACATGCCGTACTCAACTCAACGCAAAACAATTATCGTCAGTCGAGTTGCGGCCCCGGGCATGTTATACATAATAAAGTAATGGAAGGTCTACCGCTATACTGTACGGAGTACTGCGCTTGC
This sequence comes from Eremochloa ophiuroides, assembly GCA_038502445.1. Classification (NCBI taxonomy): domain Eukaryota; kingdom Viridiplantae; phylum Streptophyta; class Magnoliopsida; order Poales; family Poaceae; genus Eremochloa; species Eremochloa ophiuroides. Next base: position 37,738,729 of record JAHLJS010000002.1, read on the forward strand.
CAAAATAGCAGGAGAGAGTACAGGGAATCTGGAAGAGAACTTACATTTTGCAGATAATAATCAACAGCTAGGTATCGGTACGGACGCCACGCAACCACGCCTCTCTTGGCTTGCCGACGTGTGTAGATCGAAGATCATGGGAGGTCAGCTGCATCCATGTGCGTCGTGGATGCTCCGTCGAAGAAGAAGAAGAAGAAGCAGTGCACTGCAGATCGAACAGTAGTAGTATCTTCGGCGATCTGGATACGGATTTTATATGGATTTCTGTGTGGAGATTGGAGAACCGGAGAAAGCCTACTACTACTTCTGCTGCGTGCTAATTGTCTGGAGCTAGACTGAGGCAATCAAAAAAAAAAAAAAAATTGTCTGGAGCTAGCTTGACGTGGCAGCAGCAGCCAGTAGCAGTCTTGAGCCGGCCTCTCTCCCCTCCCCCGCGGATATGGCGTGGTGGCCGCGGGCGTATAAATAAGCGGCCGGGAGGCACCGCGCGTGATGACCTGTGTGCCACTGCGGGCTTGGAGGGTTTCTCTTAATTTCCGCTTGTACTTTTTGCATGCGTGTGGTTAAGCTCTGCTTTTGACACTCTTGGTGCTACCGGCCCGGCAGTTCGTTGTCTGACAACGAAACATTTGTTGGGAGAGAGAAAATCGGTCTCAGCTAGATCGAGAAGCTACTCTACTCATTAGGGCGTGACGACCTTATTATCATATTGATTAGTTACTCCGGTCGACTGTTTCACACAGATTTGCCATTATATTGAGGACAATCATATCGTGGGAGGAATGGTGGTTAGCTTGTTCGCTCGAGCGTTCAGCGTTTATTATTATAAAATAGCTTCTTTTCATAATAAATCAGCACAAAATTAATGATTATTTTCAGCTCAACTAAATAGATATACTAGCTCAAGAAGGTTCCCGAATCCCGATCGAACCGTGTGAATGATCATTTTTCTATTTTGAATCTAGAAGTGAAACTCCGCTGTGAATCAACCGCTGCCAAATCTTCTGGAACCAGCACATGGATACAGTGAAGAATGCTACTGTATCTCTAGGATAAAAACAGATTAGATACGTATATCACTGATATTACATTGGTTTTTATATTTCTACTCGGATTCAATTTTGGATTCGAATATGGATAGTATCAGTTACGTCGGATAGGATATGATTAGATATCAATATTATAAATATATGATTTAAGCATTCGGATATGGATACGGTATCGGATGTTGAATATCCGAACTCAAATATGGACAGATAAAAACTTCTCTAAACAGATTTAATCTCGAATACGGTAAGAAAATATTCGTACCATTTTTCATCCGTGTATATCTCTTACGGACAGTTTACAGGCTAGCACATCGTCCATTCCTTCGTGTACAGGAAGGCTAAGAATAAGCTTGAACATCCTCTCAAAAGGTCTCCCGAATGAGCTTCTCATCCCATGCGCCCGAGCTCGTACCAAGGAGCTCACTAACTCAAGTCAGCAGATCGATTTGCACACCTAGCTTGGTGGCATAGTCTCTCGGTAACCATGGGTCGCTCCATATCTTCACCTGTGAGCCATCCCCTCTCCAAATTAGTCCTCTCTTAAGTAATTCAATCACCGAGAGTATACTCCGCCATGAGCAAGACATGCTACACTCCTGGTTTAGCCCCGAGAACGTCACCATTAGAAAAGTATTTTGTGTTCAGCACCTATGAGCAAAGGTATTCTGGACCGATCATTAGCAGTATAGATGGCCAACGAGCTGGCACGGCCCGGCACGGCCCAGGCCCGGGCCAGGCACGGCCCGAAGGGGGTCGGGCCAGCACGGCACCCACGTGTCTCCCGGGCCGTGCCTCTCTGGCCCACGGGCTTGGCCGGCGGCCCAGGCACGGCACGTTGGCTGTTTTTCGTGCCGTGCCAGCCCGCTAAGCCCGAGGCCCACAGGAGAGGGAATCTGAGAGCAGGAGGTGGAGGTCGGCCGCCGGCAGCCGCTGTCGCCGCGCAGGGGAGTAGGTCGCCGCCGTTGTCATCGCCGCCGCGCAGGGAAGCTGCAATCACCGTCGCGAGGGTGAGGGAGAGGCCGTGAGGGGGCGGCGGAGCGCGATGGCGAGGGAGGCAAGCGCCGGCATGCGCGAGGCCGCCAGCCGCGGCAAGCTCGCGGTAACCGTCACGAGGTGAGGGAGGGGCCGTGTCGCCGTGAGGGAGCGGGAGCGGGAGCCGCGAGGTGAGGGAGGTAGGGAGCGCGAGCGCGAGGGGTGCGGCGGTGAGGCCGCGGCGCCAAACGCGTCGTGAGGGCGAGATGAGGCCGTGAGATAGCCAGATAGGGTTGGGAGAGGAGATAAATGAGTGTGGGCTGGGCTATTTTTCCTCTTAGCAGACCACTATTTTTTTCTATATGCAAATTGTAAAAGGCTTTCGTGCCGGGCCGTGCCCACCCGCGGGCTTAACTGACGGCCCAAGCATAGCCTGCTAACTCGTGCCGGGCCGGCCCGAGCACGATGCCCTTCAGGCCATGCCGTGCTTGGGCCGGACCAAAATGTCGGGCCACGTGCCGGGCCACGTGTAACAGAACCGACCAATTTATACGAGCACAAGTACAGCGACAGCTGTTTTCGCAGCTATCAAGCCACACTTGAGCCAATATAAACCCGGTAGTCCGTGAAATCTCGAAGGATTTCAAACTTTTACACAGTACATACCCCAAGGATCGCAGAAACTCAGCAGTACACATACACATGATACATAGATTCGCACATATTTCAAATAAATCAGAGTACAAGATAAACTTTTACATAAAAGTTCAATAGCGGAAACGAAATCGTTTTACATAAGCTTAATTTCATAATACAGTGCCAAGTGTCGACCAGTCACAGCAACAAAGATAAGATAGATAACACGACCTTGCCCAAGGTCTAGTCATCCTCTCCCGAAGGATAGAAGTAACTCTTTAGTCAACCAAGCATTCCTCCTACAACATTGGGAATAAAACCCTGAGTACTCAATTGTACTCAGCTAGACTTACCCGACAGGAAGTAAATAAAAAGACTCTTAAGGATATGCAAGGCTTATTTGGTGGAGCTCAGAGGATAGCATCATTTTTGCATAAAAAGCATTACTACAATAGTTCCTCAACTTATAAGTTTTAGATGTGATTCAGCTTCGATTTCAGTTAAACTATTAAGTCAAGGTTTGCAGCTATACTAAACAATCACTTGATATTATAGCAATCAATAAAACCATATGATTTCCGATATCCACAGATATCAACCTCATCTCACCATTAATCACGTTCAAGTTGTTAACCTCTACCTCACCAGAAGATCAGTTCAGTTTCTCACTAACCAGGAGAGATGGCGATTCGAATCGATTGTACCAGCTGGCAAATATGCCAATCACAAACCCTGTCAGCCGAGCCACTGGCTTCTTGGGTCACCGTTAAATCTTTCTGAGACACAATATGTCGCGAGTTTGGCGGGGACCATATTCTCAGAGACCAACCCACTTCCAGGATGCATCAGGTCCCTGACCTGCCCTTGGTAAAATGGTGTCTCCGCACATACTTCCTACCTCCAGAATATGTCTGCCTAGTCGCACCAAAGCTCGGCTCAGAAAGAAATACTCGGCTTCGCGGTCAGAACGACTTATCTGGCCAGCTATGTGACGACGTCCTTCAATCTCAACTGATGTCTGGTGGCCTCAGTCCTAATCGGCCGCAAGCAGCACCGAAGTCAACATGACCCATGTCATACAGCTCCCCGCTACCTAGCCTTGATTCTCTCATTATTTCATTGTGGCACTGGTGACACATATAGCCAACCATGTGGATCTCGTCAGTCACCACCTACACTCGCGGATGACAGGAAATCACCCGACTTTCTCGCGGATGACAGGAAATCACCCGACTTCTACCGGTCTAAGCAGGGCTAAGCATAAGATCGATCACCTGTCTAGTAATAGTATCAGGTTCACATATATAGTAGACAAGGTAGATATGCAGCAAAGGTTTCAAACCAACTCCTATACTTAAATGCACAAACATACGATTTAATAAAGACCGGTGCATTTATAAAAAGAGATAGGTGGAGGCTTAGGGATGCTCCGGGGCTTGCCTGGGGTTCAACACTAAGTTAGTGTTTGTTAGATGACACTTGTTCGACGAGCATTTCCCATCCAAGCACTCGATTAGTCCTTCCACCTTCGTGATTAGTCCATCACACCGTCTTGTGGTTAGTTCCATCATCATGTCCTTCATGTTCACGTGTTCATCTATCGTACCTAAATGAGATGCACAATGCACATATATGAATAAAAGGAAGTAATACAAGGCATGTTAATCTACAGTCACTGAATCATAAGCTAACAATCACGCCAAGCAAAGCAAGGTCAAAGCAATCATAATCCCACACATGCAGTTTATGGGCAGCAGGACAGCAAGTATAAGATTTAACCCTAACTGAAGCTATATACATCCAACTAGGGTGATCTAAGCCTTTCTGAAAAGCTATTGAAATTGTCTGCAACTTTGGTATTATCCTCTTTAGATGATTTAATTCATATACAGCTCAAACAACACAAAGAAGACAGCTCTGTCCAGACTTGGACAGATTCTGTCCTCCCACTTCAAACAATCAAAACTAGAGATATAGACCACCAAAAGGGATGATCCTAGACAATTTAGAAACTATAGGAAAAGCACTACAACTTCTCTGTTATCACCAAGAAGTGATTCAAAGCATAACTTAGTCAAATAATGCAATCAATCAGATCTAGACAGAAAATTGGCAAAACCTGACAGCAGACTTCCAAAAGCCATAACTTCTAAACTATTAGGCCTATGACCAATAAATTTTAGGACAAACTAGATATATAAGTTGGCTACAACTTTTATATAGAACACATTTACATGCAACATCATTTTTCTAGGTAAATCATCACAACAACAGGGACTACACCTGCAGCCATTTCAGCACATAAGCAAAACATACTTTTCCCTTATTTATCACCTAAGCACACATAGGAATGAGCTATTTAGATAGCTCCAAACATGATTACATGGTCATACAAGACTTATCTCAGACCAAAGCATATTAAGGAATCACAAGAAACATATATGCATTCATTTGTCTATAATTATTCACTCATTATTATCTATAAACCCATTATTTAATTATTTACGTTATATGGTAAACATCTCAAATGAGTCCCAAACTTTTATGAGAGCTAAGTGATTACAAATCATGACCAAGGTTCAAATCTTACATGCTCAGGTTCTATAATTTAATTATTACAAAATAAACAAGTTTATAATGCAACAATTCATTGGAGAGTAAGATAAATGTGAAACTCAACATTTTATTCAAACACATGACCATATTATTGTTTCTCAGGTTACTAAAATATCATATAAAGGTAGTGGAACACTATTTTCCATTTTTACCATAATATATTATTTATAAAGCATTTAAATCTACTTAATAGGCATAAAACAAGATAAATCAATAACTCAGTCATACTTGTGCCATAAATCCCAAAAATTTAACCAGACATCACATAACATACCAAGAGTCTACAAATAAATTTTCATATCATTTTGAGCAATATAACTTCATATACAAAAATAACAAGCAATTCAACCAATTATTTCCTATTTAAAAAGATAAATGTGAAACACCAATAAAATAGTAAACAAGCTATATGTTTTATATTTTTATGAGCTAGTGCATGTCATTAGAAGACTAACAAAATTGGAATCATGATTTTTGGACATATATTTCTCAAAATGTGGATCGGGATAATTTAAATGAACTTCTAAACCACATTTCAATAATGAATTTCTACAGCATAAATACAGGCATGCATGACACAACCAACTGTACTAACATGTAGAAAACATTACCACAAATCCAACAAAACAAGCCTCATCATTTTTGCACGCTCCAAACTCGAGATATTGAATTTACAAGATCCAACACGAAATCTGAAATGAAAACCGAATTCACATTTAACCCCTGATTCCGCTAGATCCACACGGTCCATGCACCCGGCAAACTCTCCAGCGACGCTGACACGCGGGACCCGCTGACCACTGGACCCCACCTGTCATACACACAAAGAGAGAGTGAGGGAGTCGGCCTGCTGCTCTTCGTCTTCCTCCCGACGCGCGCGGGGAAGGCGCTTGGCCGGCTCGGCCAAACTCCGACGAGGAGGCGGCCAACGGCGACAGCGCGGGGCCGGAGCTAGCCTGACCCCCGGCGCACCTACCGGTGCCCGTGGCTTGGCACGGCGCGGCTCGTGGCGGCCTGACCACAATAGCAGGCGGGCCGCCGGCGACGGCTCCACCGGCCGCGAGGCTCCGGTGACGGGGAGCTCCAAGTAAAGGGCTCATAGGAGGCAGTGCGAGGCGAGGAAAGCGATGGCGCAGTCGATTTTTGCCATGGGACGAGAACGACGGCGAGCTCGAGCTCCACATGGCCGGCAATGGCGGGCGAGCTCTGTGCTCGCGCGCAGAACGGTAGAAGGCGAGCGGGAGGGCGAGAGAGGTGAATGGAAGAGTGAGGAAATCAGCAGAGGGGCGAGAGGATGGAGTGGAGCGCCTTGGTGCTCGTCCCCTTTCAGGCAGCAGCGCCGGCAGGAGAGAGATGGGAGGGGCGACAATGGTGTGGGCGCGGACAGAGAGCGTCGGCCGCGTGTCCACCTTTGAGGCATTACGACGAGCACGTGGCGGATGTCGTTCTGCTCCGATTCGAACACTGAAACGGCATATTCCGGAGTACATTCGGTTCTGAGCGCCTATAGCAAAGTTGGAGCCCTCCAAATGATCTCCATCTTTGGTTAAGAGTGCTCAGCCAAACAGCAAAGGAATTAGCAGATAAATAGCTCCCAATTTGATGTTGTCAAAGGGTTAATTACGATCAAAGATCGAGTGGCAACTCTTGTCAAACGAAGTCGGATTGACCTCAAATTTGAATATGTTGTGCTCCAAAGAGTTTGTGACAACTTTTATATTTGGTCCAACTCAAGTTGCTTAACGAAATTTGGTGAACACGGGAAGGCCATGAAATCAACACCATTTTTAGACTTAGAATTATTCTAAGTGCTGAAATTAGATTTTTTTTCTGTCTTGTGTTCACTTTTTGAGGCACTTAGGGTTTGAATCATGACTTGGTCCAAAAATAACATTTGTTCTACTCCAAAATATCTGTAACTTTTATTTTGGGTCAAACTTCATTTCTTGCTCCAAAATAATATTTCCACTTGGGTCAAGGTAAGATCATTAGAGAGCTCAATTTGGATATTTAGGCCAATTGAGGTATTTTCTTGACATTCTCTCAACATGAAACCTTCATGACTTTTGTTGTAGAGTTCAAGTAGGGTTGTTTGGGCAAGGTTGCAGGGTTTGGTTGACTTTGCATGCTCATCTTCACTTAATCCATATATCCAATTAAGTGAATAACTTGTCATTCCATGTGAATTCTCAATTCGGATCTTTATGAACCATTTCCAATGATCATGGTAGATGATATGAATATGAAATAGTGATTAGGATCATTGATTGAAATAACTTGGTTAGGTACACTACTCGCTGGTTAGCTCATGACTAACACCTAGGGTGTTACAGCCTTTCCCCCTTAAAAGAATCTCATCCCGAGATTCGGAACGTAAGAGCTTTCAAGGGCAGAAAAGAATGTAACCCATTCAAGGTGGTGCTAGTACAGGCTAAGGCTACGTAAAAATTCCATAACACTGGTAGGCAGGAGTGATCACCTCATGGCCCACAATAAAGTGCGGACGATAAAGGTTGGTTCAGTTGTTAGTCCGAGAGATCATGTACTCCCATTTTCCTGGATGCAAATGCAAAAGGGATCATTATGCATAGGACAACTTTTCAATCTTTCAAGAATTCTTAGAAGTTAACTCTTGGTTGAAGATTTTTTTTTTCATTGACTTCTATGAAGCATTGTTACTTTGGGAGGAATCCAAGATAACACTGCTAATTTGGAAGAAATCCAAGACAAATAGTCCCAGTTAACACTTCCCGCATGCAGGATTTGGATTGGAGCTTCAAAGAGTAGTTTTCAAAACATCTGTCTCCCTAGAGGATATAGCATATACCACCATTTTCATGTGGGATGAGATCATAGACGAGGCAGATATTTGCTGAGCTGAGGAAATCGGCTAACCAACATTTAAGATTTATGTGTATTATAGAGGCCAAATTACTGAAATGCAGACTGATGGAAAAACTACATAATGTTCCATGTGTATAGCTCTCTTTCTGATGGCAACACTGTATTATTTGAGTTTGTTGAGTGAACGATGAATGCGATAGCTGACTCTGTCGGCTCAGTGCTTTTGATGTCCATCAATAAGGGAACCCTCGTGTCTATGTAGCAACAGGTCGTTTGGGTAGAGCCTGAGGTATGCTATGCTGAAGATAGGATGAACTCTGGATTAGTTTCATTATGTACACAAAGTTTTCTGTCACTCCGTGATAAAAGGCACAGAGGACATCAAGTGACAAGTGTAGGCATACAGATGCATATGGTTACACTCCATTCTCTTCCAAGGCACAAGATTCTGGCAGGCATTTACTCGAGTAAGGTGATTCTTGTAAATGCTTCCAAAATAAGCTGAAAACTATAGTTCATGATCCGAGACAATGGTTTAGGGTGCACCATGCAATAGCAAAAGTTTGTGCAATATGCAACTTGCCATGCACATTTGCACGATGGTTAGTCTAGACAGACATGAATTGTGCAGGTTGATGAGACAGATCACAAATTCCTGCATAGAATCAAAAACCTTTTTGTACACGAGGAAAATCGATGAGCAATCCCAAACTTATGTATTCTCATTTGCAGCCGAGAATAAACAAGATTGAAGCGGATTGGCAGGTTTAATGAGGTTGGTTGTGTAGAGTGTTTACTCACACAGTTTTTTTGAGAAGCAGTCCTCTACCAACAACTTGAGTACAACTTTCTTCATGATACAACCATGAATTAACAAAACCAACTTGTTGAACTACTTTTGACATTGGATAAACCTTTTTATTTTTGCATCAGCAATCCGAGATCAGAGGGTTTCCAAATAGAAATCGGAAATATGTTGTTTGACATAATTCAACTTGTCTTCACTTCACACTCTCAGGAGTTGAGTGGTAGAACACCTTGACCGATCAAGAATAAGGAACTAATTTTTTTTAATGTCCTTTTTTTGTCCATACCATAGAGTATCAAATAGGGCACCTGATTGCACCAAGATGTACTATGGTATTGACTTCATCTGTTGGGGTGTCTTTTGTAGCTCTTCACTAGGCTGAAACCATAGTTTGCACTATCTGAGTGATTGACAAAGATGGAATTGGCTTCATTATAGCAAGGCCTTGGAGGTAAGGGTGCCACAAATAGTACCATTTGGCTTAGGGGTTTCTTGCATAGCATTGTTCTATAAGACATGGCCTGCAAAAACATGGTCAAACACTTCTTTATACCCCCGGAACACACTTGTTAGCATGAAACAACACTTCTTGATAGTGATCTATTGGGCTATTTCATGCATCCATTTATTCATGTTAGACAGACTGATCCAATTGGAAACTACAATGCTCACATAAGAGAGCGAATGAACAAATTCCTGCATTTCATCAGCAGAGGAAACTATTTCATTGAGCAGAAAAGTGATAATGGAATGGTCTTGCTTTTGCTTCTCACTAGAACCGAGTATACTTCATTACTTAGCTGCAGACTATTCTTCACACTGGGGTAACTAGTTAGTTGTCCCTAAAAAGGCTCTACATCTTTAGCTTCTATAGCAAATGGTTGCAGATGATATACATGCACAAGGTCACCATCACGGTCAGCAGACATGAAGCAACACATGAGAAGATTTATTTTGACTGTATGATCTTCATGCAAATAGGTATTGAACTTGGATAGAAGCTAGTGGACTTGCAAATAACCTATCAGAAAACATATCACATCCTGCTAACTATTGCCTGACTGATACTTTACAGATAACTTTAAAGTTCGTGTGCTCTTTTGATCCCACAATAATGGCAGGTGCTGGTTGATAAGCCCTAGTAGATCATGTCAGATTCTTTGTTTACGACTTCTTGTAGTCTGTTAATATTGATGTCAGTGACTTGCTCTTCAAAGATCATTCTCTTTGTGACTTCTGAAGGAAGCTATATACTTGACAAACATCAGTACCTTCTGATAGAACATTGAAGGATCGAGTCGGTAAAGACTTTGCAAGATAGATCAAGAAACATAGGGATAGATCAATTTGAATTAGAGACACCTTCAAAGATAGATTTAGGAAAAATCTATGGAAGACAACATATTGGTATTACTTCATAATGGATTACGATTAGAGGCCGGGATACCAACGTGTGCCGAGAAGCACTACTTTCTTGGGCGTCCCCACAAAGAGGTTCTCGGTTTCGTCATGGCACCATCAGTCAATAATCATAACACCACTATCAAACATGACCAACGAGAAATCTTAAGAAACATGGGTAGATTGGGAGATACGAGATATTACGCATCGGTGTAGTTTTGCAATGTATCATGACCAGAGACCTCGATATTTGCACGTGCCGAGCAACACAGCCTAGTGGTTGCGATCCACAGGATGTCCTCGGTTTCGTCGCAGTATCATCGATCACGGATCATAACAACATAAATGAACATACAACCAATGAGAAAATCATGCGTGGTAAGGATAGATTTGTGTAAGGATGACATTTCGCAGAGGGAAGGTAAGCTACTACAATCAATTATAGGGTTAATAGCCAATAAGAGCATGATTTGGCAATGAAAACATGAGTTAGAAGACAGACCAGTTGCCAAAATAGCAGTACATGAGGTTTTGTTTTAGTCCCACGCGGTTTCCATGTGTCTAGTATGGAGATTACCCGACCCATGATTTACAAGAGATTAGATAGAAGGAGGGAAAATCATGAGACAAAGATTGACAAGCATCTTGAGAAGAAGATAACCATAGACAACCAGATGTCTCATGAACCAACCATATACAACAATCATAGGTTGAGTTGACAAACATCATGATTCATACAGAAAGAATACAAGGAAAATGGGGAAGGAGAGATTTAACTCACACAAGATGGTTTCCTTCAAGTGAGTAACAAGGAGAGGGTCTAGATAGAAACATGGCATAAGAGAATTATAGGTTAGCTACCAAGAATAACTAACATGAGATTCTATAATTCCACATGCATCTCGCATCTATCAAGAAACCTTCAGACCATCCAATGGCGTGAGCTTGTGTACCATTAATTAGTACTAGGAGACTCTTAATGATCAACATTGCTAGGCCTTTAGAGAGATTTGGAAAACAACTTGATCATGGGACAGATTCAATGCATGATTTGTAAGATTGAATTGATAAAACCATAACATGATCCATAATGAAAGATTACAAGGCAATTTCTGGGTAAGCTGAGAAGAGGTTCAATTCAAGGATTTGGGCAAAGACTCCAATGAACATGATGTAGGCAAGCTTTGTTGACTGAAATCTAAACATTCTCTAGATAATGGAGAAGACTGCTGGAAGTAAGGAACAGATTAGATCAAATCATTTGTAGGGGTGATCGATTTTGCATAACCTGATTTCCAAAGAAAAGATTATAAGATCTAATTTAACCGAGATCAAACTATCATCATAACATCTAGAAAGACTAGAGGAGACACTCCAGATAGGATTTGGATAAGGCTTTAGATGACAGATAATGCAGGCATGGTTTCATAGATCTTGAACAAGAACATATGACAACCATAGGCTAGCATTAAGAGAAAACTCAGGTGGGTTTATTGTGCCAAATGAAAAGCCTACAGGCAGAATTGGTTTAGCTTCTGACAAGATTTATGGTTGAGAAATACTTATAGAGACTACTTAAAGGTTTAGCAACTCTTATGATTTCAAAACAAGCAAGGAAGAGAGGCAACACAAGTTGTAAACTTAATAAGGCTATTCAGACAACGTAGAATAAGGGTGAGAAGAAGCATACTTATGCAACAAGCAACAATCACATGATGCAACACTCATGATGCATGCTCGTCCTATTCGTTCTCACTTAGTTGCCTATATATAACATGGCAAATACGTTCTATGTCGGTGGCATAACATACGTACTCTCTCGGTATATAGCTAGTCGTTAACTACCATATACGCATTCGAGGTTAGCGTACCTACAGAAGATTCATTTCAGCCCAACCCCACATGTATGCATGGCAATAAGAAGCACTTTTTGCCGGAAATACTCCCATGGGCACTTGTGACCCCAGAAAGTAATTACACCACAATACTTCCATAAGTACACATATGAACCACATGTACTCACTTCAGTAACCATAAGCACTCCCCATAGATCGATGGTTATTCGATCATACACTCACATCTCACCTTACCTCATCTGAAGTGGCCGGTATAAATCGTCAACCCAAGAAGCAATAAGAAGCCGCAATGTCACATATATCCGCACAATAAAACCAAATGAACCGCAAATGGAAACATGATGCAATTCCCCGTTAGTACTTACATAAGCCACCTAATAATCCTAATATGGGCTATAAGACTTGGTCCTTGGCACACTTAGTTTGTTCAAACCATTTGTTTAAAACACCTATATATAGCTATAAGTTGGTAATTAGTTTTACAAACTCAAAACTTTTTATTTTTAAATACTCATGTGACGGTACATGCTGAATTTTTGCTCTGGTACCAACTGTAACAGAACCGACCAATTTATACGAGCACAAGTACAGCGACAGCTGTTTTCGCAGCTATCAAGCCACACTTGAGCCAATATAAACCCGGTAGTCCGTGAAATCTCGAAGGATTTCAAACTTTTACACAGTACATACCCCAAGGATCGCAGAAACTCAGCAGTACACATACACATGATACATAGATTCACACATATTTCAAATAAATCAGAGTACAAGATAAACTTTTACATAAAAGTTCAATAGCGGAAACGAAATCGTTTTACATAAGCTTAATTTCATAATACAGTGCCAAGTGTCGACCAGTCACAGCAACAAAGATAAGATAGATAACACGACCTTGCCCAAGGTCTAGTCATCCTCTCCCGAAGGATAGAAGTAACTCTTTAGTCAACCAAGCATTCCTCCTGCAACATTGGGAATAAAACCCTGAGTACTCAATTGTACTCAGCTAGACTTACCCGACAGGAAGTAAATAAAAAGACTCTCAAGGATATGCAAGGCTTATTTGGTGGAGCTCAGAGGATAGCATCATTTTTGCATAAAAAGCATTACTACAATAGTTCCTCAACTTATAAGTTTTAGATGTGATTCAGCTTCGATTTCAGTTAAACTATTAAGCTAAGGTTTGCAGCTATACTAAACAATCACTTGATATTATAGCAATCAATAAAACCATATGATTTCCGATATCCACAGATATCAACCTCATCTCACCATTAATCACGTTCAAGTTGTTAACCTCTACCTCACCAGAAGATCAGTTCAGTTTCTCACTAACCAGGAGGGATGGCGATTCGAATCGATTGTACCAGTTGGCAAATATGCCAATCACAAACCCTGTCAGCCGAGCCACTGGCTTCTTGGGTCACCGTTAAATCTTTCAAAGACACAATATGTCGCGAGTTTGGCGGGGACCATATTCTCAGAGACCAACCCACTTCCAGGATGCATCAGGTCCCTGACCTGCCCTTGGTAAAATGGTGTCTCCGCACATACTTCCTACCTCCAGAATATGTCTGCCTAGTCGCACCAAAGCTCGGCTCAGAAAGAAATACTCGGCTTCGCTGTCAGAACGACTTATCTGGCCAGCTATGTGACGACGTCCTTCAATCTCAACTGATGTCTGGTGGCCTCAGTCCTAGTTGGCCGCAAGCAGCACCGAAGTCAACATGACCCATGTCATGCAGCTCCCCACTACCTAGCCTTGATTCTCTCATTATTTCATTGTGGCATGGTGACACATATAGCCAACCATGTGGATCTCGTCAGTCACCACCTACACTCGCGGATGACAGGAAATCACCCGACTTTCTCGCGGATGACAGGAAATCACCCGACTTCTACCGGTCTAAGCAGGGCTAAGCATAAGATCGATCACCTGTCTAGTAATAGTATCAGGTTCACATATATAGTAGACAAGGTAGATATGCAGCAAAGGTTTCAAACCAACTCCTATACTTAAATGCACAAACATACGATTTAATAAAGACCGGTGCATTTATAAAAAGAGATAGGTGGAGGCTTAGGGATGCTCCGGGGCTTGCCTGAGGTTCAACACTAAGTTAGTGTTTGTTAGATGACACTTGTTCGACGAGCATTTCCCATCCAAGCACTCGATTAGTCCTTCCACCTTCGTGATTAGTCCACCACACCGTCTTGTGGTTAGTTCCATCATCATGTCCTTCATGTTCACGTGTTCATCTATCGTACCTAAATGAGATGCACAATGATAAAAGGAAGTAATACAAGGCATGTTAATCTACAGTCACTGAATCATAAGCTAACAATCACGCCAAGCAAAGCAAGGTCAAAGCAATCATAATCCCACACATGCAGTTTATGGGCAGCAGGACAGTAAGTATAAGATTTAACCCTAACTGAAGCTATATACATCCAACCAGGGTGATCTAAGCCTTTCTGAAAAGCTATTGAAATTGTCTGCAACTTTGGTATTATCCTCTTCAGATGATTTAATTCATATTCAGGTCAAACAACACAAAGAAGACAGCTCTGTCCAGACTTGGACAGATTCTGTCCTCCCACTTCAAACAATCAAAACTAGAGATATAGACCACCAAAAGGGATGATCCTAGACAATTTAGAAACTATAGGAAAAGCACTACAACTTCTCTGTTATCACCAAGAAGTGATTCAAAGCATAACTTAGTCAAATAATGCAATCAATCAGATCTAGACAGAAAATTGGCAAAACCTGACAGCAGACTTCCAAAAGCCATAACTCCTAAACTATTAGGCCTATGACCAATAAATTTTAGGAAAAACTAGATATAGAAGTTGGCTACAACTTTAATATAGAACATATTTACATGCAACATCATTTTCCTAGGTAAATCATCACAACAACAGGGACTATACCTGCAGCCATTTCAGCACATAAGCAAAACATACTTTTCCCTTATTTATCACCTAAGCACACATAGGAATGAGCTATTTAGATAGCTCCAAACATGATTACATGGTCATAAAAGACTTATCTCAGACCAAAGCATATTAAGGAATCACAAGAAACATATATGCATTCATTTGTCTATAATTATTCACTCATTATTATCTATAAACCCATTATTTAATTATTTACGTTATATGGTAAACATCTCAAATGAGTCCCAAACTTTGATGAGAGCTAGGTGATTACAAATCATGACCAAGGTTCAAATCTTACATGCTCAGGTTCCATAATTTAATTATTACAAAATAAACAAGTTTATAATGCAACAATTCATTGGAGAGTAAGATAAATGTGAAACTCAACATTTTATTCAAACACATGACCATATTATTGTTTCTCAGGTTACTACAATATCATATAAAGGTAGTGGAATACTATTTTCCATTTTTACCATAATATATTATTTATAAAGCATTTAAATCTACTTAATAGGCATAAAACAAGATAAATCAATAACTCAGTCATACTTGTGCCATAAATCCCAAAAATTTAACCAGACATCACACAACATACCAAGAGTCTACAAATAAATTTTCATATCATTTGGAGCAATATAACTTCAGATACAAAAATAACAAGCAATTCAACCAATTATTTCCTATTTAAAAAGATAAATGTGAAACACCAATAAAATAGTAAACAAGCTATATGTTTTATATTTTTATGAGCTAGTGCATGTCATTGGAAGACTAACAAAATTGGAATCATGATTTTTGGACATAGATTTCTCAAAATGTGGATCGGGATAATTTAAATGAACTTCTAAACCACATTTCAATAATGAATTTCTACAGCATAAATACAGGCATGCATGACACAACCAACTATACTAACATGTAGAAAACTTTACCACGAATCCAACAAAATAAGCCTCATCATTTTTGCACGCTCCAAACTCGAGATATTGAATTTACAAGATCCAACACGAAATCTGAAATGAAAACCGAATTCACATTTAACCCCTGATTCCGCTAGATCCACACGGTCCATGCACCCGGCAAACTCTCCAGCGACGCTGACACGCGGGACCCGCTGACCACTGGACCCCACCTGTCATACACACAAAGAGAGAGTGAGGGAGTCGGCCTGCTGCTCTTCGTCTTCCTCCCGACGCGCGCGGGGAAGGCGCTTGGCCGGCTCGGCCAAACTCCGACGAGGAGGCGGCCAACGGCGACAGCGCGGGGCCGGAGCTAGCCTGACCCCCGGCGCACCTACCGGTGCCCGTGGCTTGGCACGGCGCGGCTCGTGGCGGCCTGACCACAATAGCAGGCGGGCCGCCGGCGACGGCTCCACCGGCCGCGAGGCTCCGGTGACGGGGAGCTCCAAGTAAAGGGCTCATAGGAGGCAGTGCGAGGCGAGGAAAGCGATGGCGCAGTCGATTTTTGCCATGGGACGAGAACGACGGCGAGCTCGAGCTCCGTATGGCCGGCAATGGCGGGCGAGCTCTCTGCTCGCGCGCAGAACGGTAGACGGCGAGCGAGAGGGCGAGAGAGGTGAATGGAAGAGTGAGGAAATCAGCAGAGGGGCGAGAGGATGGAGTGGAGCGCCTTGGTGCTCGTCCCCTTTCAGGCAGCAGCGCCGGCAGGAGAGAGATGGGAGGGGCGACAATGGTGTGGGCGCGGACAGAGAGCGTCGGCCGCGTGTCCACCTTTGAGGCATTACGACGAGCACGTGGCGGATGTCGTTCTGCTCCGATTCGAACACTGAAACGGCATATTCCGGAGTACATTCGGTTCTGAGCGCCTATAGCAAAGTTGGAGCCCTCCAAATGATCTCCATCTTTGGTTAAGAGTGCTCAGCCAAACAACAAAGGAATTAGCAGATAAATAGCTCCCAATTTGATGTTGTCAAAGGGTTAATTATGATCAAAGATCGAGTGGCAACTCTTGTCAAACGAAGTCGGATTGACCTCAAATTTGAATATGTTGTGCTCCAAAGAGTTTGTGACAACTTTTATATTTGGTCCAACTCAAGTTGCTTAACGAAATTTGGTGAACACGGGAAGGCCATGAAATCAACACCATTTTTAGACTTAGAATTATTCTAAGTGCTGAAATTAGATTTTTTTTCTGTCTTGTATTCACTTTTTGAGGCACTTAGGGTTTGAATCATGACTTGGTCCAAAAATAACATTTGTTCTACTCCAAAATATCTGTAACTTTTATTTTGGGTCAAACTTCATTTCTTGCTCCAAAATAATATTTCCACTTGGGTCAAGGTAAGATCATTAGAGAGCTCAATTTGGATATTTAGGCCAATTGAGGTATTTTCTTGACATTTTCTCAACATGAAACCTTCATGACTTTTGTTGTAGAGTTCAAGTAGGGTTGTTTAGGCAAGGTTGCAGGGTTTGGTTGACTTTGCATGCTCATCTTCACTTAATCCATATATCCATTTAAGTGAATAACTTGTCATTCCATGTGAATTCTCAATTCGGATCTTTATGAACCATTTCCAATGATCATGGTAGATGATATGAATATGAAATAGTGTTGATTGAAATAACTTGGTTAGGTACACACTCGCTGGTTAGCTCGTGACTAACACCTGGGGTGTTACAGCCTTCCCTCCTTAAAAGAATCTCGTCCCGAGATTCGGAACGTAAGAGCTTTCAAGGGCAGAAAAGAATATAACCCATTCAAGGTGGTGCTAGTACAGGCTAAGGCTGCGTAAAAATTCCATAACACTGGTAGGCAGGAGTGATCACCTCATGGCCCACAATAAAGTGCGGACGATAAAGGTTGGTTCAGTTGTTAGTCCGAGAGATCATGTACTCCCATTTTCCTGGATGCAAATGCAAAAGGGATCATTATGCATAGGACAACTTTTCAATCATTCAAGAATTCTTAGAAGTTAACTCTTGGTTGAAGATTTTTTTTTTCAATTGACTTCTATGAAGCATTGTTACTTTGGGAGGAATCCAAGATAACACTGCTAATTTGGAAGAAATCCAAGACAAATAGTCCCAGTTAACACTTCCCGCATGCAGGATTTGGATTGGAGCTTCAAAGAGTAGTTTTCAAAACATCTGTCTCCCTAGAGGATATAGCATATACCACCATTTTCATGTGGGATGAGATCATAGACGAGGCAGATATTTGCTGAGCTGAGGAAATCGGCTAACCAACATCTAAGATTTATGTGTATTATAGAGGCCAAATTACTGAAATGCAGACTGATGGAAAAACTACATAATGTTCCATGTGTATAGTTCTCTTTCTGATGGCAACACTGTATTATTTGAGTTTGTTGAGTGAACGATGAATGCGATAGCTGACTCTGTCGGCTCAGTGCTTTTGATGTCCATCAATAAGGGAACCCTCGTGTCTATGTAGCAACAGTCGTTTGGGTAGAGCCTGAGGTATGCTATGCTGAAGATAGGATGAACTCTAGATTAGTTTCATTATGTACACAAAGTTTTCTGTCACTCCGTGATAAAAGGCACAGAGGACATCAAGTGACAAGTGTAGGCATACAGATGCATATGGTTACACTCCATTCTCTTCCAAGGCACAAGATTCTGGCAGGCATTTACTCGAGTAAGGTGATTCTTGTAAATGCTTCCAAAATGAGCTGAAAACTATAGTTCATGATCCGAGACAATGGTTTGGGGTGCACCATGCAATAGCAAAAGTTTGTGCAATATGCAACTTGCCATGCACATTTGCACGATGGTTAGTCTAGACAGACATGAATTGTGCAGGTTGATGAGACAGATCACAAATTCCTGCATAGAATCAAAAACCTTTTTGTACACGAGGAAAACCGATGAGCAATCCCAAACTTATGTATTCTCATTTGCAGCCGAGAATAAACAAGATTGAAGCGGATTGGCAGGTTTAATGAGGTTGGTTGTGTAGAGTGTTTACTCACACAGTTTTTTGAGAAGCAGTCCTCTACCAACAACTTGAGTTCTAGCAAAAAAAAACTTTTAGCCGGTTTGCTAACACCTTCAAAATAATTTTATATGAGACATTGCATCAAAGGGCGTAAATTAGTCACCTTCTCCCACATTTGAACCTTTGGGATCAGCACTATGACTATCTCATTCCACCGTTCCGACGTAGGGCCTCCTCTTAGAAAACTCAACACTTTATTTGTTACCTTATCCCCCACCATCTCCCAAAACTTCTTGTAAAAGAGTGCCAACATATCTCATCTCGTCCTGGGGCTTTCAAGTCGCGATAGACTCCAAAGCCATCTTGATCTCCTCACCCGTGAACTTGGAGACCAATGCGTCTTTCATATCCCACATTATGCATAGTTGTATGGCCTGCAAAGATGGGCCATTACCTTGCATGGAGGATTTGTAAGGACCTGATGTCACCAAGAGGGGCCTAGAGGGGGGTGAATAGGCCTGTAAAATTTCAGCTCAAACAAACATTAGAACATAACCCGGCACTGCTGCTCCTGGGCGCAGCACTGCTGCTCCCCAGAGCGGCAGTGCTGCCCTGGCCAACACTCGAGACTGCACACCAAACTTTGTAGAGATGTTGTAGAGGTGTGCAGGAGCCTATTCCACCAATTAGATGGTTGCGGAAGCTTGCACACGAATAGAACGAGTCCAATCCCTAGAGTCACCACAAAGACAAGTAATACAAAGCAATAACAAGAACACAAAGAGAGAGGACAAGCGATTTATCCCGTGGTTCAGCTCGCCACCAAGGCTTGCCTATGTCCACGTTGTTGAGGTATGCCACTAAGGCTTGGGCTCGCCACCAAGGCTTGCTTTTCTCCTTGTTCTCAAGTCAAGAGAGTGAACTCTTGAGATGAGGGGTGATTTCACTAACTGATTTTGGACACTTACAAACTGTCCCGTAGCTCACCACAAAGCACGGGAGCTTGCCGGGCGACGCCTAGCCGTCTAGGAGGCTTCACCTCCAAGAGTAACAAATGCGCAACGAAGATGGACGAAGCCCGACAAGTGCTCAAGGTTGGGAATGCTCTAATCTGCTCTCTAACTCTTAATCACTTGTTAATCACTTGCTAATCACTTACTCTCACAAAGAGAGAAGTTAAAGAGAGCTCACACAAGGCTTGGAAAGGGTTTAGAATGTTCAGAGCATCAGCAGCACGCCCAAGAGGCGTGGGATGGGTATATATAACCCCCACACAAAAACTAGCCGTTAGAGTTCAAAAACTAGCCGTTATGGTCTGTAGGAGCCCGGCACTGCCGGGGTGCGGCACTGCTGCCCTCCAGAGCAGCACTGCCGCAGCTCCCAGAAACAGCACAGACCATCTTACGAAAAACGCCATAACTTTTTACTCCGAACTCCGTTTTCAGTGATCTTGGACATTCCAGGAAAGCTTGTTTCGAGGGCTATCCAACCCAGCAGAGAATAAGTCCAAGATCAACAAGTGCAGGTGCAGTTTTAAGAGTTTCTCTCATGTTAGCACTCGGGGTTCGGTTAGTTTGAGCACTTGAGACTTGTCTATGATTCGTATTGCATCCCCCTTAATAGTACGGCATACCTATACTCAAGAACAAGAGAATAAAACCAATTTAACCACTTGAGTCTTCAATGTCTTCATATGCCATTTCTTCTCAATATCACTTCATGAGAGGTTGCAATCATCATTGTCTCATATCTTCGAGCAAACACACCTTGAGCATATGACTTGAACCATTTCAACACATGTGAGTTCAATTCATGGCTTCAAGTCACTTACACTAATGATTTGATCCTCAACACAATATGATTCCTCGTAGCTTGATTAGTTCCTCGACTAAATGCAAGTACTCTCTTCTTCACTTTAGCCATGGTACCTCGGTCCAAGCCATTGCTTACCCTTCACCTCCGCTTAGTCCCTCGAAGCCCTTTCCTTGCTATCTTCACCTTATCAAGCCATACTCAAGTCACATCATATTAAGCATCCATTGAAAACCATTTCTTCAATATTATGATCCTTGCTTGAATATCTTCTAGATATGAATGTTGAGATCAATCAAGCTTCACATAGAGTGACATATAAATTAACATCAATATGGTCAAGCCAATTCACGATTCCTTATATCCTCTTCATTTTGGCTTGACACTCCAAACACTCACTTCAATATCTATCTTTATACTTTTAGCTTGATCACAACTAATCCATTATTAACTCTTCTTGTTTCATGAAAAGCAAGTCATGATTGAAACCAATTCAAAACTATCAACTCATGTCTTTTTTGCTATTTGCCAAATATGGTTGCTTTCTCATAATGCTATGATATCCCACCATATAAGCCATCTCATCAATTCCATTTGCATTATTGCCTTTCACTTGAACTAGATTGTATCAATGATCTTCCAACACAACAATACACAATATTGGCCTTCTTTTGAACACTTTGTGGAATACCACCACGTTTGCCTTCTTGTTAAACTTTTGATACACTTAGCAAACTTGTTAGACCTTTAATTGCCTTGTCATTCAATTCACCAAAAACCACTAAAGGACTAGATGCACTTACAGGACTTAAAGAGTTGCATAAAATAGTTAGATATGAAAGCCGCTCCTCTACCTCCTCTTCCAGCCAACACACATCTCCGTTACTCAATCTTCATTGATAGGATTTGGATCCTGGGGGTACAAAACTATTTTGTTATAGTAGCAATGCTTAGAAAATTATAGTGCATGTGCATGTTTAGATAGTATTTTGCATATGTTTCGCTAAGTAGATTTTAGAGATTGTTAGCTTTTAAGTTCCCTATTCACTCTCCTCCTCTTAGGTGTTACTGTCTTATTAATCTCACTACATCAGAAACCATTTGTACAGGCATAAGAAATTTAGAGTGGAGACGGCTGGTAATGTAGCCGCCTCTACAAATGGTTTTGAAATGAGGAGCCCTTACAAATCCATTTATAGGGGCAGCTGGTGTTATTACTCGTCTCTATAAATATGTCTACTTGTGGGCGGCCCCTACCAATCGGATTTGCAGATGCAGCTAAATATAGAGCCAATCCTACAAATAGACAACAAATATTAAAGTTGAAGTACTAAAATGTGAATTTTATAAACGTTTTCAGATAGATAAATGACCAAAATAAAAGTTGTAGATCTCGAAAAGTTATGCAACTTTAATGTTTATGACTTTTTAATTTGAGATCATTTGCTATTTTGAAATATTGTTTGAAATTCTAAATTTTAATTTGCATGTTGTTGAAGAACTCTGACTAGTTTTTCTACCCTATACAAACTTCAAATTTGATGACTTTTTTCTAAAAAATTTTAAAATCATTCTTTATCAAGTTAATGTGTGCTTGCTGCTATTTTTTGGCAATCATTTCATTTGATTTTGTTTGAACATTTCAAATTATGAATATCAAGTAAATAACAATATAAAACTATATTTTAAAGCAGTAAATGATTTCAACTGAAAAAATCATGAACATGAAAGTAGTAGAACCCATTAAGGTCTAAAATTTTTATTTTGGTCATATGTACATTTGCCAAAGTGGTAGTGCACATTGTTCATAAATTTACATTTCTCTATTTATGTATGAAACTATATGAGATACATATCAATTTATGAATAATGAATAGTACCATTTTATCAGATGAAGATATGACCTAAATAAAAATTTAGATCTCAAAAAATTATAGAACTTGATAGTGGACTACTTTTTTTCATTTGACTTCATTTTTTCAAGAAAAACTATGTTTCAATTAAAAAAATTTAAATTTAATTTTTTTTCCAAACTTCCTTGGAATAGAGAAACAACCAATATAAAAGTTGTATATCTTAAAAAGTTATACAACTTTGGAGTTGATAACGTTTTGATTTGAGATCAACTGTCAACGTAAACTACGCTTGAATTTCTCAAATTTAAAATTCAAATTTCAAAAATGGGATGGGGCAATCTCTAAAATGGAAGTTGTAGATCTTGAAAAGTTATATAACTTTATAGTTGACAACTTTTGCATTTGAATTTGTTTAGGGCCTTTAACAATTAATTTAAATTTGATTTAATTAGTATAATATGTGGGAAGAAATGCAGTATAGACACAAGCGGAGTGCTAGAGGGGGCACGTGTGAAGGGGAACTCCTGAGTTCGGTTCTTGTTCGGTCATAAAGCGCACAAAAAATGCTATAACTTGCACCCTCGATCAAGCGTGCAGGTGTGAAAGGTCCTAATGGCAAGAGGGGGTGAATAGTCTATAAAAATTTATACAAATAGCACTTAAGGATAAGTGGATTAGACAATTAAGTAGCGAAACAAGTTTTGTGCTAACCTACTAAAAGATGCAAGCCACCTATCCAATTCTAAGTTATGGTCTCTAATTACACACCAAGAAGGCTAAGTCACTACTTGTTCTCCTATTCTAGTGAGCAAGTAGACTATCTACCTCTACACAAGATAATGCAAGAAGTAAAGCGAGAGAGAAAGTGGTTGTTATACCACCGGTGTAGAGATGAATAACCAATCAATCACAATATACAAGAGAAATCCTCGGCAATGGATGGCACAAGATTTTTTATTGAGGTTATCTTGCTAGCCAACAAGCTACTCCTCGTTGCAGCGATACACTCACTTAAAGGTTCACGCGCTAATTGGCATCACACGCCAATCCCACTCAAGGGAGCCACACAACCAACATAAGATGGGGATCCACAAAACTATGAGTAATCAACTGGAGTAGCCAATTTGCGATCTCCTGCGGGGAAGGCTCAAAAACCCCTTACACTTCATCGATCGAAGGCGGAGACAATCACTGGGCTCGCCTCAACGATCCTTGCAGCACCAAGCCGTTTAGGAGTCGGCAAACTCTAAGAGTAATAAGAAAACCCGCTGTGAAATCCAAACACCGAGTGCCTCTAGATGAACACACTCATGCAATACCCTTGATGTTTTCCAATCTCACCAAATGATGAACATAGTCCAGTAGGATGAGTAAGAGAGGAGTGAAGTGGCTCACTAGCTTGCTATGTCAATGAAAATGGCCAAGAGAGAGTCCCTAAACCCGCCATTCCTCTATTTATAGCCTCCTCTCAAAAAATCAACTGTTACACAGAATTCGGGGGCACCGAACGCAGCCACCGGATACTCTGCACGGATGCACGCCATGTCACAGTGTGTTTGAATACGGCACGTTGGATCCCAACGGTCAACTAGCTATTTGCGTTCGTACGCGCGCTGCATACCACCGGACGCCCAGCCATCCGCGTCTGGTGTAATTGCAGAGAGGTTTCAGAGAGCTCCAGCACTCACTGATCCTCCAGCGTCGAGTGCTCCTAATGGTATCCAGTCAGCTCGTTCACACTAAACGCTCCTTTGAAGTCACCGGATGTGACGCCACGAGTTCACCAATATCGGATGTGGTTCCAGTAAGGTTCCAGAGAGGTCAAATGCACACTGGACATGTCCGGTGCACACCCTCCCCTAGGATTGCAGTAAGGTTCCAATGTTCGATTTTCTTTTGTCAACTGAGTCTTCCCTAGGGTTAGCCACCGGACGCTACGAGCCAGCGTCCGGTGCTCGAGAGGCCAGCGTCTAATGCATGTTTTTTTAGTGAGACATCACCGAAAATTGTTAAATCCTTCCTCACAAGCTCAGCAGGAGGAAGAGAGAACCCAAACACTCTCTAACTTACAAACTTCATCTCCCTTTGCAAATATGCTAACACCACCAAAGTGTGCAATCTCATGTGCATGTGTGTTAGCATTTTCACAATTATTTTTTAAAGGGTTTTGTTAATGCTCGCTAACATCTACATGCATATGCAACAAGTGTAATCACCTAGTGGCATTTTGACAACCGTATTTCATGAACAAGTTTTTCTCCCTTAATAGTACGACTGCCTATTTTAAATGTGATCGCTCTCTCTAAAGAGTTTTGACCACCAAAAGCAAAAGAGTTCCTCTCAAATATACCTTTGCCTATACGTGTATTATGGCATTCTGTATGCAAATTGTCTACCTCAACCTGATCTTCTGTCATAACGAAGCGGACATGATGATTGGGATTTCACATAGAACCTGATTTCTCACCGATTTTTAGAACAGTTAACATCTAATTTAACTACATATATTTATATATCTTGTTGTAACATCATGTCATTACCAAAAATGTGATCTCCTGATAGAGAAGTTGTTCTCATTACTCAAGAAAGGGAAACGAGCAATGTCCCGTCGCTGTCCCCGTTGAAGCCATCGTGTTTTCTTGGGGTTTTCTTCTTGTCCCAGATGCAATATTCCCCTGCATCTCAAAGGAAGCACAGATAAGCAGACGGAATAGAAAACGAAGTTAGCTGCAGAGCCCATTGTTAACTCGGCTAATGTACTAACTATGCCTCAGCGTGAAAGAAACGACTCATGGTTTTTTGATAAAGCCATATCTATGAGACCAAGGGGAAAATTAAGTGGTGTGTCTGAAATCTTATCTTCTTTTTTTAATAAGGAAAAAATAAACAAAGGAAGGGGAAAACCTCCTCTTTTTTTAAGAACAGGAGGGGCAAGAAGCAGTTGGTGATGAAAAATAGAGTAAGTGTTAAAA
This sequence comes from Eremochloa ophiuroides, assembly GCA_038502445.1. Lineage (NCBI taxonomy): Eukaryota > Viridiplantae > Streptophyta > Magnoliopsida > Poales > Poaceae > Eremochloa > Eremochloa ophiuroides. The sequence continues at coordinate 37,764,415 of JAHLJS010000002.1, forward strand.
AAAAAAAGAGTACAAGCAGTTGGTGATCTAGAAGAAAACCTCCTCTTGGAGAACAATGTCGAAGATGATGATGATGGCGATGACGAGGATGATAGTGGTGCTTGGATTAGGTGTTAGTCGTTCTAAACTAGCTTCCAAAAGCTCTGCTTCGCGGCCAGTGGTCCCAAGGAACCTTCTCTGATGAACGATGATCGCCCGATAGACAGTAGCCAAGAGATTCAGCAGTCAATTTGGGATGGCTAATCCACTTTTGGTTGTAGGGACAACACTTATGGAAAGCCACAAATCCTAATTCACTCGTGTCCAGGAGTTACGCAATGACAATAACGTAGTCACTGGCATTCTTTGTAGGAGCTGTTTGAGCTTAAATAACAAGTTCAGTATGAGATTTTAGTCGCTCCATGCTCTATAGATAGACAAAACGATGGATCGGCCATATCATCTTTTGTCGCATGCGTTCGTCTCTGGTAACTTTCTGATGATCTTTTCACTTATTTCCATTCTTATTTTCTAATATACTCCAGCAGGGGTTTTGCCCGCCTATTCCATCAAAATATGTTTGGTAATTAACCTTGCTGTACCCTTGACCATAACAACCGAGTCTTTCTTACAAATGAAAAATGGAAAAATTTCACCGTACAGTATTTAGGCACGTCATTGGTGCAGTATATGGCGTGGTCATTAAACGCAAACAAGATGCTTTCAGTTTATTATTTTGCAAAAAAAGAGAAATATGTGGTACATAAACATAGACATATGATGAATTTAGAAGGACAAAGGCTCATGTTGTCATCCATATGAAAAAGGGTGTGTTTGGTTTAGAGGTCCAAGTGGGGACGGATGGGTTGAACACATTTTCTGTGGTGTTTGGTTCGAGGGGTTAGATGAGTCTGATTTCCCCTTTTAGGGGGTCGGATAGCGTTAATCCATCATTCTTGACCGTCGGATAGGTTAGCTGATGTCGATTAACCATCTATCTTTAGGCACCGTGATATTTATATCCAATACATAGATACAACTTTAAGAACTAGCAGCTAATATTAAATTATATGATATACCAGCATCCTGTTTTAAATTAATGATGTCCATTTTTATCCTGAAATACAACGTACGCCCTCCGTATCGGAAAAAGATGACGTTTAGGACAACGACACGGTCTCCGAAGCATAACTTTGACTTCATATTTTTACAAAAATATTTATTGAAAAGTAATATATGCATACTTTTATGAAAGTATATTTGAAGACAAATCTATTTATATAGTTTTTATATTTTCTAACTCAATAATTTAAAAGTTATTTATGATTTATATTCCCAATTTTTGACCAAGACCTTTTCTAAAACGTCATCTTTTTCCGATACGGAGGGAGTATACCAGCAATTTATGAACTAAATAAGTTGTCTGAAAAAAACCTACCTTTCTTCTATTGTTAACTTAATTTTCTAATACTTCCTATGTCTCAAAATAAATGCTTTCTTCCAAAGTTTTAGGCATATTAGCGATGCTGACAAAATATGCATGTACCCTCACATCCTTTTCTTTTGGAGTGAATATTTTCTGAATTTTGTACTTATCGTTTGCATGCATCCGTGATAAGCTTCTGTATCAGAAGGCAGTATCCTATATTTTTGTATAATGTTGTTTTTTAAGATAAATTTTAAACATCCAAAAATTATTTAATTTTGGGACGGAGGGATTATCAAGACATAGTTAACAAAGGCATATATATGCATATCAGATTTTGGATATCAATAGGTACGCGGGCCGCGGCGGGCGCACAGTAGCTCGCTCGGCAGGGCCTGGTTCCGTCCAGTCCATTTCTCGGAGTGGACGAGAAGGCCAGGCCAGGCCCGGGTCGCGGTCGCGAATCGCCCTTGTCTACCCCAACCAAAACACACGATCTTGTTGCCCTTGTTGTCTACCTCTACCCCCAAGCAAAACACGCGGCCGTACGTGCCTGCCCGCGCGGGTTGCCCGTCGCCGTCGTGCGCGGGAGGACACGCACCTACGCTTCGAGTAGCTGGACGACGGTACGGGACACCGGACACGGCGGGCATGTATCGTCGGAGTCATGGGTTTGTCCAAGCCCCGGCGTCCGGAACTGGCCGCACCGAATTTTCCATGCATCTGCTGACGACTCGACTGTGCAGGCCGGAAAGGCAAGTGACACGCGTGACTCTGTCATCAAATACTCGGATGACGTCATGGCGAGAAAATTGATAGCAAAGTGCCCCAAGGCCACTCCGAACGTGGGCTGCACTGCACCTGACAAAACCCATGCGCTCTGGGTGATAACCTATTCAAATTACTCGTTTGGCTGTATTGTGTATACATAAGTCGATCGGGAGACTTTTGGACCATTGAGGCATGCTTTATGCCGTTGTTGATCAAATTTCCGCTCAATCCTGAGCATCCTAATCCCCGAATTAGACGGGCTGACGCGTTTTCTCAATAATGATCTCCACAGTTCAAGTACACTTACATGCATATCAGCAACCCCGCCCGGCCAGATGTTGCAGTTGAATTGAGTGGTACCCTAGTGGGAAATGACGATTTTTGAGAGGGCAGTACTTTGTTCCTCCATGTTTGTACCTTTCGGAGTTGTTGTCGTTCACACATGGCAATTGCACTGCACCACCATGCCTCCAAACTTTTGTTCAACGTGGCATACCTGTCTGCTGTCGCGTCACCAGGGCCCGGGGGACGAACCGTCGTAGCAAACAAGCCGCCCAAGTGTCCCGGTCCAGGCGTCCCGGGCAGCCAGTCGCCCATCAGTCGGCCAAATACACGTGACAAGGAAGCCGTTGCCGTCCCAGCGACCTGTAACGGACGGGAGCGCGACGGGTCGGGGAGCCGCGCGCTGTGCCGTCGGGATCGGGATTTTGTCCAAACCCGCGCGTTTGGAGGCGGCCTTCGCCAAATTCCGCCCGCCGCGCCCCTTGCCTGTTCGTTCCTCAATTACAAGCGCCGGGCTCGGATAGCACTGTACTTCTCACTCCATTTCCAATTACAAGTCACTAAAATTTTTTTAAGAGTTAAAACATCTTAAGTTTAAATAAGTTATAAAGAAATATATAAAAACTATAATATTAAATAAATATGTTTTGAAAATATAGGTAATGGAAAATCTAATAATACTTCGTTGTTATTATAAATGATATTATCTTAGTACATAAATTTAGTCAAATTTGAAAAACATTAACTCTCTAAAATTCTTGAAATAACCCTAGCTGGGTCGATAGCGAGAGACGAGCTTGTGATAAATACATGCAGAGATTAAGAGACAGAGGGAGAGCTTGGTGTGATGATGCGCTTGTTTTCTTTCTTCGATGGAACAGGAATGCGCTTGTTTTCTTTTTCCTTGACTTATACTTGGACAGGGAAGTGTCCTATCGAAAAGTGGTTTGCGGTACGATGGAGTGTGGACCGTTGGGGCCGTGGGCAAAATCCCTTCATGGCTTCATCATCTGCTAACATAGACGGCACGGCCGGCCGTAATAGAGTCACGACGCCGTTTGGAACGTGGGGAATTGAAACATTGAAACTGTTCGGCTGGCTCAATTGTTTTTAGAGGAAAATACTATTCTGTGATTGAAAATAAACTGAATCTCACTCAACCGAACAGAGTGATTATAAAGCTTTTTGCATGCCACCTGCAATAGCATGTGCTAGTTACTAGTTTAACTTCTTAAATAATATTAACACATACTCCCTCTGTCCCCTTCTGTTTGTCGTTTCCGGTTTTCGTGTCACAAGTTTGACTAGATTTATAGAAAATATGTGCAATATTTGTATCTCTAAACAAATTTATTAAAAAACTAGATTAAAAGATCTATCAATGATATCAGTTATGTATCATAAATATTAATAATTTTTTATATAAAATTAATCAAAGTCATTTATCGGGAAGCGAAAATGATAAATATTTAGGGAAGGAGGGAGTAACTCATAACATTAGTGTATGACATCCTCATATAAATAATCTTCAAATGTATGTATGAGACCAGCTAGCTCTTGATTAAGAGTTAGCTTTTTATGTCTTCTTATTATAATGTGAAACAATATACCATGAGCTAGCTCATAAGTTTTCATTGAACCTGCCCTTAGAAACATGTTGGCACTTATTTTTTTGGCGGTACAAATACTGAAGAAATCAGGGTGGTACTGCATGTAAAGCTAATATCATTTATGGCAAAATTTGTGCAGTCTATCTCTATCGTCCTATGAGCTCTGAAACGTGAACATAGGACTGAATTCCCTGGAGAGTGTTTCTCTAAATATCTATGATTTTCTCTTTCCAAGAAGCCACTTTGACCAAATATATATTAAAACATTTTATGATGCATAATTAACATCATTGGAAAGATTTTTGAACCTAATTTTTTTAATAAATTTATTTAGAAGTACAAATATTGCGCATATTTTTTATAAATCGAGTTAAACGGAGGGAGTATACATTAATCGGTTCTCTTTAAATTTTGAACTCTATGCTAGGACGGTTTAGCCTCTGTTGTTGTATTCTCCTGCAATATAATCGCGTGATAGTTAGTTGTGGCCGCCTCCGTAAACAAAACGACCGATTCATTAATTGTCAGGTACTTTAGGAGATAGTTGCATTTTTTGATGGTTTGTGTTAATGTTTAGACGGTGTCTCGCGAAATCATTTTTTTGTAATGGTATGTTTAAAATCTTCTACCTTAATTAAAGTAGTGCAGAAATCTTATGTGTATCCGAGAAAAAAAAAGACAACATGCAATGCACCATTTGGCCTAACATATAAGACCGTTAAGGGTGCGTCTGGATGCTCAGTTCCTAGGAGAGCCCGTATCTGCTCATCCGTATAAACTATCGAAGAAGGTTGTTTGGATGTCCTGTTCCGCTATGCTGCCTGTGCAAACATGGTTTTGGTGGGCAGATCGATCAACTACTCCTAAGTCCGAAATAAGCCCCATAGCAAACCCTTTGGCATCGCCGTCAGCCAGCATTTAACGGTAGAAAATTAACCAGCGATTCAGCGAACCTATTGCTCTCACTCATCACGTAGCCTCGAGCATATTCAGAAGCAAAAGCATGCACGTTTTTCTTCGACGGCGAGGGCGGTGGAGATGTTGAGATAATGAGATCGACCAGTACAACTCGGTCATCGTCGATGGACTAGAGGTGGCGTGACGGTCATCGATGAGACGCTGCTGATCAGTGCTGACCGCGCGCGGAGCAGAAAATTACGGCAGTGAGCTAGCGACGCTGAGTGTCGTCGGAGTTGCTTGAACGTACGCTTAGGGCACTTTCGGAACGCGATGCAGGTCGCAGAGGAAGATTCAGCCACCGCTGTCTGTTTCTTTTCAGCTTCAGTTCGACGCCACTGACTACGGCCACATGAACCTAGACTGCGAGGAAGAACAGAATTCGAGGAATCAATATTACAGGGTGATTAATAAAATTAAAGGTAGGACCGCCTCTGACGCTAGATTTGTTACAGGAGAAAAATATTGTTTCATGTCTGATAAGGTGTGCATACCTTGCTTCCTAACATGGGAACTGATGCAAGCATGGGATCTCAAGAAAACAGAATGGACGAATAAGCCTTTGGTCCAACGGTAAGATTGTCCGGTGGACGTTACCCACTATAGTTCAAATCATGGTTATCGCACCTTTTTTGAATTTATTTCAGAATTTAACGGTATTGTGCTTGCGTTATGCTTTAGTGATAAGGTGACGTTCCTATACTAGCATATGAAGCCTGATATGAATTCTCAAGTCTCATTGTCTCAACCGAACCGATGGCGCTGGATGAGACGCAGGAAATGGACCTGGTACCTCGTGCAGAGACCACTCCGCTCACCCCAGGATTCGACATCATGATCCGTTTCGGTCTTAGCATAACCCACATGATCGTAGACTGTATTTGGTCTTTCCATAGCTCTCAACTGTTTGAAATTGAAACGGCTCAGCAGCCACAAGTATTGTCAGGTGTCCCTCATGTGATGGGGAATAAGCTAACTATAAACTATTTCTGTAGTAGGTACAGCTACTTCTGTAGCATAGCACATCTGATAAGGAAAGAGTTCGGGCCCGTGTAAACTGGCTTAGCCAGCTAAGTGAGTTTTCTCTGAAATCCGAACCATTTATAAACAACGGAAACGATACGGCGCGGGCGTCCAAACGCGTCGGACGCCACGGGGCCGCAGTCTTCCACCACGCTCTCAATTTTTACTGGACCGCCCACGTCTGCTGTGGGGATATAGACCCCTGGTTCCACAAGACAAGACATAGACCGCACCATCAAAGGTAGCCCGACCCAGAAGATAAAGACGTGCGGCGCAAGACTGCACCGCACGGTTATTGTACCAATTTAGATAGTTTACTTGTAACCTTATCCCTTCAGACTATATAAGGAGAGGCAGGGATAGATCCCCTCAACTCAACTCATAATAATGCAAGACAGCAACACACAGGACGTAGGGTATTACGCCTCGTGGCGGCCCGAACCTGTATAAATCTCGTGTCTCGCGCTAACTGCGCAACTCTTGCTCATCTCAGGCGTACCTTCACCGATCATCTACTATCTTGGTCATACCCCTCAGGAGACTATTCCATCGACAGTTAGCGCGCCAGGTAGGGGTGTGCTTCCTGATTCTATGGCGAACAAGATAGATATTTTTTCTTCGTCGTCGCCGACCACGGCAACGGCGTCCGGCGGCAGCGAGCCTGTTCCGAATTTTCGTCGTTGTCAACCACGGCAATAGCATCCGGCGACGGCAAACCAGATGGATCTCAACGATATCGGCCAGTGGCAAGTTCGATCTACTAGATCGGCACGAGAAGCTAACAGCATTAGATGGAAAATTTTCATCGACATCATCTACTCCGATCGCCGAAACAACGTCACAACGGCAATTCAGTGTCAGGAGACGAATCAGTATTGTGGCGTCTTGACCATCGCTCATCACGGTGTCTTCGACAACCTGCAACGGAACTCGACGGGGCCGACTTCGAAGCAGAGACATCTACCAGATGCATATGCATGTATACATGCAAGTGCAAGCACAAACCAGCAAGGGAGAAGTGTTCGAATCCAATCTATAAGATATAAAGAAAAACGTCCAATCACAAGGCAGCGTCGTGCAACACGCGCGTGGCCGCTACGCACGCTCACATGCATATGAGACAAGCTAAGTCATGTTTATTATCTTAATTAAGATATTTTATTATACATTATTCGTCTTCGGATCAACGCCCTGTGATGGCCTTGTCGTCGTTCAGCAATAGCAAGCCTGGAACCGTCGCAAGCCATCAAGCAACCCTTCGACACACCGACCACTCTTCTCGCGGCGGCATCCGTGCACATCGGCGCTCAGCAAGAAGAATCCACGTCGTTTACGACCGACCCGACCAGATCCGTTTAATGATGAAGCCAACGTCATGACGAGTGAAACTCAGCAGAGAGACCATAGCAAGCCTCGGCGATTGGCGGCGTGAGATTTGCATCAAGCGCCGTGGCTGTGTTACCAGTCAACATGCATGAAGACCAGCGAACGAACCACCAAGGGAGACGCCAACGATCTAATCTACAGCACCATGCAGCAAAATCACGACACCTCGTGCTCATCCGATCTACAAGTTGATGCAAGCATCAAGCTCCAGAGCCATCCAAGCTGCTCGCAAGCCACGGCGAGCCATCTTACAAGTCATACGTTGAGCCGTCAAACGAGCCTATTCCCGTACCAATCCAGCAATGACGACCATGCAGTCCGGATAAACAAATCAAAATATCGTTAGGGAGATTTGCATACACGGACATCATGCATCCACCGAAAATTTCCTCACGGCACTCAGCGATCGATACGGACTCATCATCCCGATACGCGAAGATTCCAATTGCGTATGTGCGTCGGACAAGCACATGCCATATATCCTAGAGAAAGCCAACCGGAAAGGAAGGAAATTGAAGACGCTTGTGGAGCACAAGATCATGAAGGACACCATGGACTTAAAATTAATTACGCCTCTCGTCGTCAAATGCTACGGCGACCTCGGCAACAGCAAGCCTAGGGCCACGTCGAGCCAGAACGTGAGCCGCGTCAAGCGAAATCTCCGAGCCATCGTCGATTCGTCCGAGCCACTCAAGCCAAGAAGCATCACTAAGCACGACGACGATCAACCGAGCCATCTGGCAAAACCTCCACGCCACCAAGCGAGATAACATGCTGGATCATGAAAGCATGTCTACAAGATCGTGAAGGCTAATGAAGACTTGCATGTATATTCATACACGAGAGACGGAGGCATTCATTCATCTAATATCAAGCATGATCGGACGCCTAGATGTGCTTCAAACGTGCACGGAATTCTCCACATCTCCATCGATTCAGTATGATCGGATCCGTCCAACGCCATGCCGACAAATAGCAGAGCTAGATCCGGTCTACAGGGCCATATCGGCCAACATAAATTACCAAAAGCTAACAGACGATGCCGCACGTACTGAACTCCGGTTGGCCTATCAAGTCATCGATTTGTGCACATACGGTCTACAAAGCCATACAAGATCAGTACCATCATGGATGCACGTACATGTACTATGCATCACGACTACACGCCTGAATTTAGCATGACAGAAAATAGTTAAGTTGAATTTCTTCAATTAAATATTCCTATATATATCTATATGTCTTTTCGATATTTCTGCACTCGTCTCCGTGGCCATTAATAGCAGATGCGATCTTCTCATCTTGGGCCCGACGACCAACGCCAAGGCAAGGAAGCGGTCCAGGCTGCTAGCGAGCCATCGAGTCGTCTGGCGAACCACGTCAAAATATCAAGCGAGCTACATCGAGTAACTCCTCCAAGCTATTAAGCGGCAACGGCGAACATATGGAAACTTTTACTTACCAGCATCATCCGCGGTGACGGATGCAACTCGAATCCAGCATGCTGTCATCAGTGGCGGCGTCACCAATAATCATCTTCAGCACGAATCGACGAATTATCTCTTCATCAACGTCAACCACGGCGACTCGGCTTCCTGTGACGGCGTTCTTCATCCAATACGCCGTCCACGGTAACTCGATCTGCTAGACGTGACGCATAGGCAGCAGAACAAGAAGATCTAAGCACGTCAACCAGCAAAACATGGCAAACAAGGAAGGACTCGCACGACAACCAGCAAAACGTGGCAAAGGCTTCACGCTGATCTTTCCACGTAACCAGCCAAAGCTAAGTCAATCATCAACCTTCAATCAAATATCCTATGCTATATGCATATATCGAGATATCTGCATGTGTGCATAATAATTCTGCCAGGAATCCGTGTCATCTCGTCGGCAAGCCGCTTGTCCGCCCCAACGACGCCGCCACGATCAACAGCATGATCCCATCTAAGGAAAAAGGACAACAAGTAAAAGGAAGGAGTCAATATTGATCGCAGACTTCCATCAAGCATCGCGGCTTCAATACGACTTACGAACCCATCAACGCCTCGGCCTCCATCTCCATCACATACCGATGCGAATATATAAGTCGAGATTACGACCTGAAGGCATGCAAGCAACGTACAAACATGGAAGTGCAGAATTACATCGATCAAGGTCCACAGCATCATGACGACGTCAAGATTAGACAAGCCAATCGATAAACAAGCAAACTACTAGGCGTGCAAGCCTGCTAGCACGAACGTATCTACCAGGCATACGTGCAGATTAACTGTTCCAGCATCATCAAGCTAAAAAGCAATTCCTATCGGCTCCGATTCGTCGTCACGTTCTTGTCAATAATCAAGAGATCTATGTTCATCTTCATGCATGCCATGGCCAGAAGAAGAAAGCAAGTCATCCAAATCGTTAAACAAGAAATTGGAGTCGTCAAGCCATCCAAAGAGCCACGGCAAGCCGCCTAAGCAAGCCACGTCGAGCCGCCTACCATACCATCACCAAGATTATTTTCAAGATTCTTCGTCAATACGTAAACCCCGCACCTGCTCGGGCAGCACGTCTTCACCAATGCGTAAGCCCTGCACCTGCTTGGGCAGCACGTCTTTGCCAATGCATAAGCCCTGCACCTGCTCGGGCAGCACGTCTTCGCCAATACATAAGCCCCGCACCTGCTTGGGCAGCTCGTCTTCGCCAATGCGTAAGCCCCGCACCTGCTCGGGCAGCATGTCTTCGCCAATGCATAAGCCCCGCACTTGCTCGGGCAGCACGACTTCGCCAATGCGTAACCCCCACACCCGCCGGGCAGCATCTGGCTCGACGCCGCATAAGCCCTACACATGATAGGCTGCCCAACTGCGCCACTTCACCAACTGCCACAATATATCGGGTAGCCTTCGCCCACGATAAGCGTAAGCCCCGCCTGGCGCGGGCAGGTTCGCCACCACGTAAGCCCCGGGGACGCCTGGGCCGTTAAGTCTTCGCTAACACGTAAGCCCCGAGGACGCTTGGGCAGGTTAGCAGCGTCTCCAAAAGCCACGGCAAAAGCACTGGCACCACGCAGGGCGTGGAGGACTCCTCGCCGACCTCTCAATAAGCCCCGACCTCGCTCGGGCACCTCATCACTCTCCAAGACATGCCAGCGCCGCCATATTCTCCAGTTGAGCTTTACGCTCAGAGACTTCATCGAGACATCGGACTCCATAGCGTTTTCCAGTCAAGCTCTACACCAAGCTCTTCATCCCCATATTGCCGAGCACTCCATTGGCGTAGTGCCGACCACCCCGTCAACACAGCGCTGATCACTTAATACAATACTGAGCTCCATGCAAAGGCCAATACACACTTCGGCGGCACACGTACTTCCTTGGTGGATGAGATCAATTATGGCGGACAAGCACCGATAGGTTGGATTCCGCGCCCGTACCCCGATAGGACCTCGCCTCTGAGTTCTGCCTTCCACGCATTCATTCAAGATCATGACGTCGGCACGTCATCAAGTCCCAATAGCCAGCATCGCCAAATTCGATTATGACCGCAGCAACCTGACAAATCGGCTTCGTCTATCGTGGATCCTCGCCGACGCCAACGACAAATCGCGGGGACTGTGGACGACCAAACAAGAAGGAAAGACCTGGACTCGATGCATCAACATGTATCAGATATACAATCTGATTTTAAGCAACCTCGGAAGATCACGATCATACAAGGAATGAAAAAAAACAACGCGCATACGTGCTAAGAAGCAGCGGATGCTTAGCACCCGAGCATGTACAAGGTGGATTCTAATGTACGAGGCAGAAGCAAGCTGTGAAACTACGATGGAGCACGTCAGCCACGCTGTCAAGAGACACGCTAATGACACTACCGGGCGTCAAATAAGCTAAGTGATATTTTTAATATTTTTCTATATATTCTTTGATCTCCATATATCTTCGGAAATTGTCTCCATGGTTCTTCGCCGCTGACTTCTCCGTAAGCCCTGACAACGCTCAGGCAGAAGATTTTTTCTCCACAAGAATTTGTCGCCGCTCGTCATGGAGGCTACGACATCATCTTCGCCTCGCCGACCACGCTGATCAATGCGCTGGGAGAAACGTACAATCCAACGTCAAGAGCTAAGCACTAATTCATCTACGCTTGAAGGCTATATCCACCCGTGCCCAAAAAAGCTAAGTCATGCAGCACTTCCAATTAAATATTCTCTATGGAATATATTTACATATATTTTCAGATTTATTTCCACGCTCGAAATATTTCATGTGTCAACAATCTAACTTTCCTTCATAACGCGATGACCCCTGTTTTTTTGTCTCACTTGGTGGCAACCGTCGTATGAAGCATTGCATCAATCGGCAAGATGGCAAGAAAGGCAATAACAAGGAAGCGAAACACGCATGTACGCATGCGCATGTCCGACAAGACGTTCGATCTGCTCGGCAAGTCGTTGAAGCGTCTGATCTCCATGGCAACTTGCTGGCTACATCGCCCGACGTCGATCAAGGGACTCGTCGCCGCTCCTCGACATCCTCGCGCTGTTCGGACTCCGCCTCCAACCACGCTGGGGACGTCGCCGCTCCTTGTTGTCCTCGCGCTGGTCGGAAAACGTCTCCGACCGCGCTGGGGACTCGTCGCCGCTCCTCGCCGTCGCTCCTCGTCGCTACCGACCACTCCGGGGTCTCGTCGCCGCGCTATCAAGTCACTCCACGCTGTTCGGATCAGGGTGCTAATCTTGGGCGGCATATCAGGGGTCTTGATATGCGCCTCGCCATGCTCGGGGACTTCGTCGTCGATCGCCTGCTCGGAAGATTTTTTCACGATCACTTGCTATGCTCGGGGACTTCGCCTCTGTCAAGCATTTCCGATTAGCCAAAGCTACTCGGGGACTTCGTCATGTTCGTCAAGTGTTTTCGATCAGCAGAAGCTGCTCGGAGACTTCGTCGCTTTCGTCAAGTGTTTCCTAGCAGCAAAGCTGCTCGGGGACTTCGTCGCCTTCGTCAAGTGTTTCCGAGCAGCAAAGTTGCTCGGGGACTTCGTCGTCTTCGTCAAGTGTTTCCGAGCAGCAAAATTGCTCGGGGACTTCGTCGTCTCATCAAGTGTTTCCGAGCAGCAAAGCTGCTCGGGGATTTCGTCGTCTTCGTCAAGTGTTTTCGAGCACCAAAGCTGCTCAGGGACTTCGTCGACACTTCACATGATCAGAAGAATAAAGATTTTGACCTTGACACCACGTGACTACGTCACCTACTATCAGGCTCGGGGACTAAGTGGATACACTTCACCTAACGGTGAAGGTATTGTTTCTGAGCTCCTTACATCCGTCTGGTCAGGCAACTCTGAAGATCTGCATCTCCGACGAATGCAAGGCGCTCGGGGACTAGCTGTGGGGATATAGACCCCCGGTACCACAAGACAAGACATGAGCCTCACCATCAAAGCTGGCCCGACCCAGAAGATAAAGACGTGCGACGCAAGACTGCACCGCACGGTTATTGTACCAATTTGGATAGTTTACTTGTAACCTTATCCCTTCAGACTATATAAGAAGGGGCAGGGATAGATCCCCTCAACTCAACTCGTAATAATGCAAGACAGCAACACACAGGACGTAGGGTATTACGCCTCGCGGTGGCCCGAACCTGTATAAATCTCGTGTCTCGAGCTAACTGCGCAACTCTTGCTCATCTTAGGCGCACCTTCACCGATCATCTACTACCTTGGTCATACCCCTCGGTAGACTATCGCCGGTATTCCGTCGACATCTGCCGCTTCATAATAAAACAAGGAACCGCTCACTATGCTCCTCCGCAGCACGCCGCGCGGCCTCCTCCCCTTCCTCCTTCTCCAGCGCAATGGAGTCACAGGCCAAGCACGAGCTCCACTGCTACTTCCGGTGAAACCCTTCCTCTTCTCCGGCCGGCCACCCCCGGCCTTAACTCCGGTGCGGGCGCTCCCCACTACGGGGCGTAGATCTGGGGGGAGGAGGGGGGCCTGCTCCGGCAGGGGATGCACCTCCGGTGGCTCCTTCCCCCACCTCGGCGTCCTCATCCTCCACTCTGGTGGCTCCCCTCCCCCCACACCGACGTCCTTCCCCATTGGGTGCCCCCAGTGCCCGCAGATCTGGCGGCCATGGCGCTCCCGCGCTATGCTCTCTCTCTCTCCCCTCTTCTCTGTTGCAATTTGTATATTTCAGTTCTTTCAGACGTTTCTGAGGTATGTTGCAGTTGAGGCAAATTGATGTTTCAAAAGTAGATCGAAATGTTACACATGTTGCAGTGTCTATTCGCCTATGTTGCAAGTGTTGTATCTGGATGTTGCTTATGTTTTGCAAATTATTCTCCAAGTATTTTCAGATACTTTTTTGTTTTTCACATATGTTTTCCGAGTGCTTCACATGTGTTACGACGTATGTTGTAATTGTTTTGATCTGAATGCTTCAAAAGTGAATATGTTGTTGCAACTCGTGTTTCAAATGCATGTTTCACGTGTTTCATATTCCTTTAGATGTATGTTGCAAGTGTTTTATCCAGATGTTTCAAAAGTAGATCGGAGCGTGACAACTCGGTCCTCACTTTTTCTGCTGCTTCCCTTTCGCCTTGGTGTCTCCTCCTCATCCTCCCAGCGCTGTCTACACCCGCCGTCCCTTCTCTGTTTCACGAATGCTCTCGGTGGGGTTCTGGGCGCGCACGGGGTGCGCATTCGACGCCGCGTCGGGCAAGGGCGCATGCGAGACGGGGGACTACGGGTCGGGTGAGGTGGAGTGCGGCGGGCAGGCCTGCCACAGCACGTGCGAGGCGTGCTGACTACTACAGCGGGAAGTGCGACGGGCAGGCCTGCCACAGCACGTGCGAGGTGTGCCGAGTACTACAGCAAGGAGTGCGGGAGCGGGCGTCCGGACACAAGCGTCCGTCCGGACGTCCGTCGGGAGTTGTTTCCCTATAAACAAATAGCGTTTTGGTAATTATTTGATGTGGGAAACTTGTGGAACGTGTTTTGTAGTTATTTTCTACCAGGATAAGGCCACTCTCCCTCTATATATATGAGAGGATCATAACCAATTGAGATCTCATCTATCCGATCGTCAAAATACGCAACTACTTCTTTTTATCCCTTTTACTCAACCATAACTCTACCTGCTGTTCGCCATGTCTCCCGGCGAGATTTGACGGCGTTCTAGATAACCTCAACGTGCTTCTCCCCAACGGGTCTTTTCAAGAGGTGTTCAGGAGTCTTTCTGGGCTTGAACGAGCTCTACATCGGTCGTATCAGTCTCTAGACCGATTGTCGTCGATCACGCTCTGCTAACCCGCCAGAGTCCTTTCGGCGTCAAAAGCCTGTTTGTGGAATCGCTAGATCCTATCATAGGTGTCGATTGTCCCTGCTGGTTCTTCTGTGGGAACTTGGGACGTAGGCTCTCCATTTGTGGAGTTGTCACCACAAGATCTTGATGCATGCCTGAAACCACGCGAATACTTAAAAGTGATCTCATGGAGTAAATATTTTTCAAGTGCTAAATTCATCGGTGTTTGCAGACATAACAAGACTTTGAATGGTATCTCTTTATTAAATTTTGACGTAGACAAAGTTTTGCAAAGAGTAAGCCAACCTGGACGCCTCCTTGCAAGTTCCAACAGCAAAATGCTCAATCACCCTATATGCAGTCTACAGGCTTTTTTTATTGAACCTGTACATGCCAAAACTTTCAAGGTGTTCACATTTTACTATTTCACCAAAGAGTTAAAAGTAGAGAAAATTCCTTATTTGACACCGAAAAAACATGCAGTTCCCAATTTAGCATCCAAAGTTGAAATCTTCCTTATCTGACTGAAAGGACTGAATCAATGTTTAGAGGGGGGTGAATAGGCTCTACAAAATTTCCAACAAAGTTAGCAAACAGCTGCAGCTCAGACAAATCCGGCTAGGCCGGCTTACCAACCCAGCTTGGCCGGGTATCCCGGCTTGGCCGGGTTTCACGATGACACTCAGTGATGCCCCGGAACTTCCGGGTCGCGCCGGAACTTCTGAGACGTCGTAACTTCCAGTATGAGCCGGAACTTCCGACCTGCACAGCTGGAAACGAGGTTCTAACCCTTTCTCCTCTTCACTAAGATCACAACTCGACTTGTGGAGCTTATGTAAGTGTATGGACAAGTCCAAACACCTCCTGCAAACACAAACCACAACAACCGAGTAGCACAAGTGGAATATGCAAGTAAATATGCGATGAATGAGCAATGTGCGAGGCAAACCAAGAGAAGACACGAGGATTTGTTTGACCGAAGTTCGGCACACCCAAAGGTGTCCTACTCTCCGTTGTGGAAGCCGGTGAGGACCCAACCAAGGTCAACTCGTGGCCGGACCCAAAATGGTCTCTTTCCACCTTCTTCACTAAGGAGCTTTCTTTTCTTTTTCAGCTGGGATGCAACCCATACAACAATGGCCACCACGGCAGCCCACAACAACCCACGGGTACTCGTCGGTGACGCCTTGCCACCACGGAACCGAAGCTCCAAGCGAAAAAATGCAACGAACCAAAGAATCTTCGACTTGCTCAAGTGCTCAAGAATGGGATGGCTCACACAAGCTCTTTGGATCACTCTGGCCACAAAGACAAGTCTCTCAAGGCTCAAACTCACTCACTAATCATGGATTAGGAAGTAGTAATCTTTTCACTCACAAAGAGAGAGTAGAGAGAGCAAGAGGGCTTTTCTGGTCGTCGATAGGTGTTTGGAGGATCTGCAACCTTGGAAGAGGGAGTGGGAAAGGTATTTATAGCTTCCTCCAAAACTAGCCGTTGGAGCAGAATCGACAAACCCGGCTTAGCTAGGTTGGACGGTTCAAACCCCAAGTAGCCATTGGAGGGGCGGCCTGGCCGGGTCACCTACCTGGCTTGGCCGGGAAAGCCAGCCTGGCCAACTATGCAACCCGGCCTGGCCGGGTTTGGCTGCCCAGCCAGCTGCCTCTCTCACTTCCTCCCTTTTTCTCTCAAGCTCTTTTCTCTCAGGTTTTTTACTCCTTGAGCACTGTCACTTGTCTCCAAAACTTTAGTGATGTGACTCTCCAAAAGAGGGCAAACACAAATATAACTCACACAAATTTTGCTTTGTCCTTCACTTGAGTTGTTCTTGACTTTCAAATACTTTGCCACTTCGAACTTTGAATTGTTGAGAGCTTCATCACTTCATCTTCATTATCCCTTCATCTTGAGCATGTGACTTGTGTCGTGTCCAAGTCACTTTGAACATTTGATTGATATTTCATATTGACAATCACCACTTGCATGGCTAACACCAAGTTGGCTTCTTCTTCACCTTAGCTAGGTCCCTCGGCCGCCAAGTCGTCACTTGCCCTTCACCTTTCGCTTAGTCCCTCGAAGTTGCCCACTTGTCATTAACACCACATCAAGATTTATGTGCATTGCCCATGCTTCACATCATGCTTTGAATACCCATTGATTTTTATAATTGTTCTTTTTGCTTCAACTAAATTGTTTCCCTTCATCAACATAAGAAAGACAACCAAAGATTTGCAATTTCATATGGACTTAAATAAGCCCAACCATCAATGTGCACCTGTGAATAAATACCTGCAAATCTCACAATGTTCATTAGTGCTTTAATCGTGTTGTTATTAATCACCAAAACACTTTGGGATCCTAGATGCTCTTTCAATCTCCCCCTTTTTGGTGATTGATGACAACCCGATTAAAGCTTACAAATAATTATAAACAAAGGAGATTTGGATTCAAAAATTTATGAGTGTCTCCCCCTCATTATGTGCATATGAATGGAATTCACAAAAGATCTTATGACAGAACCGACCAATTTATACGAGCACAAGTACAACGATCGCATTTTCGCCGCAATCCAGTCGCACTTGAGCCAATATAAACCCGGTAGTCCGGAAATCTCGAAGGATTTCCAACATTTCATACCCCAAGGATCATTCATTCAGCAATACCCGATCACATGACACATAAGTTCGCAACCGAATTTAAACATCAGAGTACAACACAGTCTTTTACACAAATAGGGTAGTAGCGGAAGTCAACATAGTTTTACACCACAGAGTTCAAATACGAGTACCATCACATGACCCCGTCACAGCATTCTTACAACAACTAAAGATAGATAATGACCCTGCCCTCGGGTCTAGTCTTCTTCGCCCGCAGGGGTGAAGCAATTCCTGCAATACGCGTAGAAGACTACACCATCTGCAACAATGGGAATAAAACCCTGAGTACTCAATTGTACTCAGCTAGACTTACCCGACAGGGAGTAAATAAAAAGACTCTCAAGGATATGCAAGGCTTATTTGATGGAGCTCAGAGGGTAGCATCATTTTGCATCAAAAGCATTACTACAGTAGAACCTCAACTTATTCATTTTAATTGTGATAAGCTTCGATTTCAGTTAAACTATTTACTAGGATTAGCCACTAAACTAAGCATTCACTGAATATTGTAGCAATCAATAAAACCATATGATTTCCGATATCCACAGATATCAACCTCATCTCACCATAATCATTATGTTCAAGTTATTAGCCTCTACCTCACCAGAAGATCAGTTCAGTTTCTCACTAACCAGGAGAGATGGCGATTCGAATCGATTGTACCAGCTGGCAAATATGCCAATCACAAACCCTGTCAGCCGAGCCACTGGCTTCTTGGGCCACCGTTAAATCTTT
Source organism: Eremochloa ophiuroides (assembly GCA_038502445.1). NCBI lineage: Eukaryota > Viridiplantae > Streptophyta > Magnoliopsida > Poales > Poaceae > Eremochloa > Eremochloa ophiuroides. The sequence goes on from JAHLJS010000002.1 coordinate 37,782,529, forward strand.
CTGAGACATAATATGTATCGTGGGCTTGGAGGGGTCCATATTCTCAGAGACAAACCCACTTCCAGGATGCATCAGGTCCCTGACCTGCCCTTGGTAAGATGGTGTCTCCGCACATCCTTCCTACCTCCAGAATATGTCTGCCTTATCACGCCCAATTCCCGGCTCAGAAAGAAATACTCGGCTTCGCGGTCAGAACGACTTATCTGGCCAGCTATGTGACGACGTCTTTCAATCTCAACTGATGTCTGGTGGCCTCAGTCCTAGTCGGCCGCAAGCAGCACCGAAGACGGCATGACCTCAACCATGTCATGCAGCTCCCCGCTACCTAGCCTTGATTCTCTCATTAGACACTGTGGCATGGTGGCACATATAGTCCATCATGTGGAATCCAACCCCATCATCATTAGTAACCACCTATGCTCGCGAAGGACAGGAAATCCCTCGACTTCTACCGGTCTAAGCATGGCTAAGCATAAGATCGAACCCATCCCCTTGTCTAGTAATAACTTCAGGATCAAGTATAAGTGGACAAGGAATAAATGCAGCAACGGTATCATATCAACTCCTATACTTAAGTGCACAATCATACGATTTAATAAAGACCAGTGTATTTGTAAAAAGAGTAGGTGGAGACTTAGGAATGCTCCGGGGCTTGCCTTTCACAAAGTTAGCGGGTTGGTGATCCGGGCACTCCGAAAGTTCAGCCTCTTCTTCTTGTCCTTCGGAAACCTCGGGCACTTCAATCTCTGGTGGAACTCCCTCCTCCGGTGGATTGAATTGCAACAGTGTCACGCCTCCCGGCGATCCTGTATGCATGATATGCATATATGAGAACTGAGAATGCACATGAAATGCAAGATAGAGATGCACGAATTAACCCATGATATGCAATCAGTTTAACAATCCACACTCATTTATTTCTTTCCTAGACAACCAACTCATACTCACCCTTCTTAAGCAAAGCATAGAACAATTTCTCGTCCCGGGTGAGAGGTCTACAACCTGCACTTAATAATTAACATGCATCAACTAACCTACCACAACCAAAAGATATTTGCTTAGAAACGATTAAATAAACCCTAGCCTATAACTGGACCTACTGCTTACTGTGACCAGAAAAATCCATAGAAATTACAGTAGCTATTAAACATCCAGATTAGCCTACTGACAAAATTTCAAGTCATTTGGACAAGTATAACAGTCTACACAAAAATAACAAGCAACCAGCCTTTTAAGCAATGGAAAATACTTAACACAGTGAAAAGTATCAAACAACCGATTTCCTAATTTTCTTAGCTTCTTTCCAACATAACATAGCCCAGGAAAAATATTCATGTCCATAACCTTAACACATTAAGCATGGTGATTTTTGCAAGATTAAAACATAAAAGGCACATTATACTAGACATCATATAAATAACAGTGAAACACCAGCAAACATATTTTTCATAGATTCTACTTCCCTAAACAAGATGAATGCAAGTGGAATCACATTTTTAGCACATTCCTGCAATTACTTATGCATTTATCAAGTTTACAAGCAATTAACAATTTAATTATAACTGCACACAAAAAGTATTCAAAAAGTACATTTTATATTTTTCCTTGATAGAGCTCAGAAATACAAACACAACAAAATTTGGTTCACCCCCATTGGACATTACTAGCTCCAGATATGAATTTTGGAAGGTTTTACCCCTTTTCTGGAAATTCATTTTATAAATCAAAAACCTAAACCCGATAGAACTGCTACGTGCACCCGGCTCAGTGAACCAGAGGCGCACCCGAACGGCTGACTCGCGGGTCTCGGGGTCGACCCGACCCCACGCGTCAGAGAGAGGAAACAGAGCCGCCGGCGCTGACCGGCGAGAGCTCGCCGACGGCGAGGTCTCCGGCGACGCCGAGGCTACCTACCGACTCGCGGCAACGAGACGAACCCGATGGACCAACTGCCGAGGGTCGTACTCCACCGGAGCGAGCTCGACGGCGGCAATGGCGGACGGCGGTGGTCCGGCGAACTTGCGCCGGCCGATTCCGGCCGTTGCTCGCGCGGCTCGGCCTCGTTCCGTGTTCCTGCAACCCTAGCGGACCTGTGCGCGCGACTAATCGAACTATTGCGCACGGAAACTCACTGACCGCGCTCGCATGGCGGCACGGTGGCGAGCGGTTTCACGGCGAACTCGGGTTCCGGCGAAACCACGGCGAGGTAGACCTAACCGACGGTGTGGAAAGGATCTACGGCTAACGGAGACTCTTAGACGAGCAAAAGAGAGGGAAGCCGACCCCGGCATCGCCCTCGTCGCGGCGACCCGAGAGCTCGGCGGCGCTCCAGCAATGGCGGACGGCGGGAAACTTGCTGGAGCTGTACCTTAGGTCGGCTGAGGTCGGCAACGGGTCGGAAACGAAGAGCAGAGCAAGCCGCAGCTGCGCCGAGGGTGGCGCGGTCGGAGACGGCTCGGTGGCGGCGGATTTCACCGCGGCGGTCGCGGCGGAAATGGCGACGGCGGAAATGGCGACGGCGGAGGGGAAAGAGGAGAGCAGCGAGCGAACAGAGGGCGAGAGAGCGGGGAGAGTGAGGGCGAGCGTGCAGGGAGACAGCATTGCGTGTTCCCCTTTGTAAGCCGACCGCGCGGCAGCAACGACGGCGTACGGCGCCATCTGGCGGCCGAGGCCTGACGCGGTCGCGTGATTCGCCCGCGATTCGCCCGAGGGTCGAACTGAATCGGCTCCGATTCAGTTTCCGCGGACCCGACTGAAACTCGATTTTTATCGATCTATAACTCGCGATCCAGGGCGTTTCAGCGAAAACTTCACTAATATGGATTGAAGAGCTATACGAGTAGATCATTTCATATTAAGGAACTTTACTCTAGTTCGGCCTGGATTGAGAGATACAAGTCGATGAACAGGGGTACACCGAAACTGAAAACCTGGTTTAGACTTAGGAAAATTTGAAAACTTCCAAAACAGCTCCAAATCTGCACTAATTCAACTTTTTGACCTTCTTCCACTCATTTTCATGAGTTGACCCAAAAATAAAGTTTGTTGCTTATAAAATTCTACACAACTTTGATTAAGGGTGCACTGACATGCAGAATCTCTAAAATGCCCTTCTTGTTTGGTCAAACAGAATAGCTTTTAAAGGGCTCTCTAGTCAACTATGAGCTAGAGGGGTATTTTGGGGATTTCACCAACATGAACATTGTTCCAAATGTTATCCTAAACATGTATAAAGCATTTAGAACCGTAAACAAGCATCACATTTGCATGACAACACATTTTGCATAATATGGACATATAAACAAACATATAGCAATAAAAGGGAATCAAATAAAATGCAATGATAATAATGCATGAAATGACATGATCTATGCTTGATGACATGCAAATGCAAGTGTGAAAATAGTAACTAACACTAGGGTGTTACAGCCCTCCCCCCTTAAAAGAATCTCGTCCCCGAGATTAGAGTTAATTACCATTGTTTAAAGAAAGACGGATAGACTTCCTTGAGGTAATCTTCTCGCTCCCAAGTCGCATCCCAATAACTTTGGTTGTTCCACACCACCTTATAGAACTTGATCACTCGGCTACGGGTGATTCTTTCTTTGTAATCTATTACTTCAATAGGCTTTTCTTCATAGGTCAAATCTGATTTCAACTTGATATCACCAAAATCCACTTGCTCTTCCGGTACTCGTAAACATTTCTTGAGTTGAGATACATGAAACACATTGAAGATAGTGGACATGTGTGGTGGCAACCGTAACTTGTATGCTACCTTCCCACTTCTTTCCAGAATTTGAAAAGGACCTACAAACCTTGGAGCTAACTTTCGTTTCACTCCGAAGCGTTGCACGCCTTTCATGGGTGACACTTTCAAGTATACATAGTCGCCCACTTCAAACTCCAATGGCCTTCTTCGCTTGTCCGCATAGCTCTTTTGACGAGTCTGAGCGGCTTTGAGATGTGTTTGAATGGTATGCACTCTCTCTTCGGCCTCTTTCACAAAGTCAATCCCGTAATATCTCCTTTCGCCTGATTCAACCCAATTGAGAGGAGTTCTACATTTGTGCCCATACAAAGCTTCAAAAGGAGCCATTTGAATACTCTCTTGATAGCTATTGTTGTATGAGAACTCGGCCAAAGGCAACCATTCTTCCCACGAACCTTTAGACGATAGAACACAAGCTCTCAACATATCTTCAAGAATTTGATTTACCCTTTCAGTTTGACCAGAAGTTTGAGGATGATAAGCTGAGCTGCGAACCAAATTGGTTCCCAAACACTTGTGTAGATGCTCCCAGAAGCAGTGCAATAAATTGCGGGCCTCTGTCGGAAACTATCGTCCTCGGCACACCATGTAACCGAAGTATCTGAGCAAAGTAGAGCTGTGCCAACTGATGAGGACGATCTGTAGTTCGAACTGGTAAGAAATGTGCAATCTTAGTCAATCGATCTACGATCACCCAAATAGAATCGTGGCCTTTTTGCGTTAGAGGTAACCCAGATATGAAATCCATGGTTATCTCATCCCATTTCCAACCTGGAACTGGTAAGGGTTGCAATAGGCCTGCTGGCTTAAGATGAATAGCCTTCACGCGACAACAGGTATCACACCTGGCCACATAGGCTGCAATTTCTTTCTTCATTTTGGTCCACCAGAACCTAGGTTTCAAGTCTTGATACATCTTACTACTACCAGGATGGATAGACAACTTGGACAAATGAGCCTCATCCATAATCTGATTCCTCAACTCACGGTCTTTCGGTACTACCAATCGATCCTTGAACCACAATATACCTTTTTCATCTACTCGGAAATGAAGCATTTCTTGTTCTTTCATCTTCCTCTTGATATGATATATGCCGGGATCTGTTTTCTGACCTTCAATAATCTTGCTTTCCAAAGTACAACTGAGAGTAATATTATTCAACACCACTGGATGCACAAGATTGAACCCGTCTGCTAGCAAAGGCTGCAATACATTGCAATGAGACTTTCGGCTCAAGGCATCGGCTACGACATTGGCCTTGCCCGGATGATAGTGTACTTCTAGATCATAGTCTTTGATCAACTCCAACCACCTTCTTTGCCTCATGTTCAACTCAGGCTGAGTGAAAATGTACTTGAGACTCTTGTGATCGGAATAGATATGACATTTGTGACCCATCAAATAGTGGCGCCAAATCTTCAATGCATGAACTACAGCGGCAAGTTCCAAATCATGAGTAGGATAGTTTTGCTCATGTTTTCTCAGTTGACGCGAGGCATAAGCAATGACTCGGCCTTCTTGCATGAGAACACATCCTAACCCAGTGCCACAAGCATCGCAGTACACATCAAAAGGCCTTTCAATATCAGGTTGTGCAAGAACTGGAGCAGTGGTCAACAACGTTTGCAAGGTGCGAAAAGCTGTTTCACACTCCTCACTCCACACAAACTTGGTATCTTTGTGCAATAGCTTGGTCATAGGTTTAGCTATTTTAGAGAAATCCTGAATAAAGCGGCGATAATACCCAGCTAATCCCAGAAAGCTACGAACCTCAGACACATTTGTTGGTGACTGCCAATCCAACACCTGCTGAACTTTTGACGGATCTACAGAAATACCTTCAGCAGATAAGATATGGCCCAGAAAAGGTACCTTAGTCAACCAAAATTCACACTTGCTGAACTTAGCATACAGCTTATGCTCCCTGAGTCTAGTCAAGACTATCCTCAAGTGTTCGGCATGATCCTCCATGCTCTCAGAGTACACCAGAATATCGTCAATAAAGACTACCACGAACTTATCCAACTCAGGCATGAATACCGAATTCATTAGATACATGAAATGTGCAGGAGCATTGGTTAATCCAAAAGACATAACCAAATACTCATACAAGCCATACCGAGTGGAGAAAGCCGTCTTGGGAATATCTTGTGGTCTGATCTTAATTTGGTGATACCCAGATCTCAGATCAATTTTGGAGAAAACCTTGGCCTTGGACAATTGATCAAACAAGATATCAATACGAGGTAGAGGATACTTGTTCTTAATTGTCACAGCATTTAGTGGCCTATAGTCCACACACATACGTAAAGTTTCATCCTTCTTCTTAACAAAGATTGCAGGACAGCCCCACGGAGAGGAACTAGGGCGAATGAACCCTTTGTCCAATAACTCCTGGAGTTGTTTCTTGAGTTCAGCTAATTCATGAGGAGGCATTCTATATGGCCTTCGAGAAATAGGCGCCGTACCGGGAATAAGTTCTATTGCAAACTCCACATCTCGATCAGGAGGAAGTCCAGGTAGATCATCAGGAAAGACATCAGGAAACTCACACACTACCGGAATACCTTGGACGGTCTTGCCCTCAACTGCGAAAGAGAGATTAAAAAGATCCCCTCTTCGAGGTAAGGAAACTTGAAAGGTACCCCCACCCTGGGGCACCTTCAACGTCAAAGTTCGGTTAGCAACGTCCAATACCGCACCCCATTTGTTCATCCAGCTAACCCCTAGAATTACATCCAGACCTAGCCCAGGCAACACAATGAGATGACTGATAAAACTCCTATCATTAATCTCAATACTCGCCTGCTTGATACCCTCACGTGTGCATATTTCAGCCCCAGCTGAGGTTATCCGGAAGTTACAGCCCAAATCAACGATCTGAAAGGCATGCCTTTGTGCAAATGCTTGACTTATGAAAGAATGCGATGATCCAGAGTCGAACAAAACAATAGCAGGATGCTGATTCACAGAAAACATACCCGCAGTGACTGGTTCACCTTCTGGAATTTCTTCAATAGTGGTGTGATGCACTCGAGCCTGCTTTGGATGAGGGCAATAGCGAGCAAGGTGCCCCTGTTGACCGCAGTTAAAGCATGGCCCCAGACCTTGGTTGGTCCTCACTGGAACGGCGTTGCTTGGAGGAGCGTTGTTCTTGTTCAAAGGCACTGTGAAACCTTTCTTGTAGCGCTGAGGCGCTGGCTGCTTCTTTGGAGGGGGTCTGAATTTTGCTCCAGGAACAGCCGGACGGTAAGCAGGGCGATTTGCCACCGCACGACTAGCTGCTGGAGTCCTTGACTGAGAAGAGCTTCCTTCAAATGGCCTCTTGCCTCCCTTGGAAGCAGTGTGCAAGTTGTTCTGTTTCTCTTGGATATAAGCTTCACTGATGAACTCGTTAAAAGTTGTACGAGCGTTGTTCGCCAGAGTCTTCATAAGCTTGGTACTAAGACCTCTCTTGAAGGTTTCAATCTTCTTTTCATCTGTATCTACCATCCACGGGGCATACCTCGACAGATTGTTAAAGGCATGATGATACTGAGTGAGGGTCTTGGTACCCTGAGTAAGCTGCATGAATTCATTGACCTTCATCTTGATCAAGCCTGCTGGAATGAAATGCCCCCTGAAATCCCTGGTGAACTGCTCCCAGGTGATATCAGCGACCACAGGGTAGGCGGTCTTACGATTGGCCCACCATATTCCAGCTTGGCCTTGCAGTAACATAGCAGCAAAGCTAGCCTTCATGGTTTCAGTCAATCGCAGCACAGAGAATGACTGTTCAATAGTATTTAACCACTCATCAGCTTCCAGTGGCTCTACGGCCTGCTTGAATACCGGAGGCTTAGTGTCCATGAAGTCCTTATAGTTACTGTATTGGTCCTCATCGTTTCCGCGGCGTCCACCTCGATCGCGATTGTGGTTGTTACTAGCAACCATCTGCTGCAAAATCGCTTGCTGGGTGTCCAAGAACTGAGCAAACATTTGTTCCTGGGTACGCGGTGGAGGAGGCGGCAACTCCTCATCTTCATGTTCGTTCCCACCACCACTGGTTGACCCATGACGACGGGTATGAGGTGCCATCTGTAGCAACACGCAACAACCATTGTTAAGTGTCAGTTATGTCAAAGATAACCGAAAGATTATGCCCAAAAGATATCAATGATCATTTTTGATAACCAACAAACGGCACAATAATTCAATAATCATCACACAACCGCACAATAACAAGGCGCAACCAAAAAGGGTTTCCAAGCTGCATAAGTTACCATTACTTAATTAAAAGTTTGATGGTTCCAGCCCTGAACACACAGGGTTCTCTCATTACAATTCAGGTTCTACCCATTACATGACATTAAAGGTTTTCCCAATACAAAAGGGTGCCAATCATGGCAAGATCACTAGAAAAAGCCTAGTCATCGTGGTCACTGTCCACGCCGGACACGTTCCCACCATGGTCATCACTCTCGTCAATAGGCACGATCTCCTCGGGGTCTTCTTCCTCTTCTTCCTCACTTGCTTCACCATCATCAGCTGCAATGAAGATCTCAGGAGCAAACTCCGCTGCACCCGGAGGATGAAACGGATCAGCACGGTTGTTCAGACGATGAACATCCTGCTGCAACTCCCAAACCTGCTGCTGACTAGCACGCAACTCCTGCAGAAACTCAGTGCGCTGACGTGTCAAACTCATATTGCGATTGTCAAGCTGGCGGCGAAGATCTGCATTCTCCCTCTCAAGCACCTCGACACGGCGATCAGCTGCCAACAAGGCGCCAGTGCATCGTAACAACTCATTGCGACAGGCAGTGAGAGCTACCACCAAGTCATCTGAGCTACGACGAGCCATACGTGCCCACTCTTCAGCTTCTAACTTCTTCTCCACAGCATCATGCAGGGCTTCAACGCACTTCATCCAACCATCCCTAGTGGAATAGTGCATCCTCAGGACAGCAAACATAGCACTCATAGAAGCACCCGTGCTATGAGCACGCTCGTCCCTGCCTCGCTCCAAAGAAGCTTGGCTAGACTGAGCCCACTCACCCTGAGAAGCATCCACCCTGGGAAAAACATTTGCTGGCCCCAAATCAGCTCTCTTGTTGAACCGGCTGCAAATATCCGTCAACACCTCGAAAGCTGCAAGCTGCGCACCATCCCATGGCGTCCTCATGTCAACTTCCACCTTTATTCCTGGAAACGGCCAACCCCTTTCAAACACAGGGATAGTCACCCAAACATCAAACCAAGGCTGCACCATGGTTTGCGCTGGCTTCCAGAAATACAGTGGTGGCTCTGCATATCCCACCGACTGCAACAACCTCCATAGCACAGTGGGTGTGCCAAACTGCTCCAGAAACTGACCACTCTGCGGCTCACCTTCAGCTGCCATCTGGTACATTACAACATCTTTCAGCATTTAGAATAAGATAGGACAGCACAAATTTTTACCATAGGGAAGGAAATAGTACAGATAGCTTAAATTAATTTCATGATCATGATGCATGCACGTGCCAACGACCTCACACATAATATTTTTTTAACTAACGTTATAGTCGGTGGCATACCACGTGCTCTCATATACGTAACTAACCGTGCTATACGTTTTGCGTGGTTAGTGTACCTGCAGAAGATTCATTTCAGCCCAATCCCAATGTATGCAGGGCAACAAGAAGCACTTTTTGCCGGAAATGTTCCCATGAACATTTGCGACCCCAAAAATTAATTACTCCACCTTACTTCCATAAGTACACATATGGATAACATGTACTCACTTCAGTAACATACTCTCACCATCGATCGATGGTTGTTCGATCTTACACTCACATCTCACCTTACCTTAGGCGACGTGGTACATTGACCCATAAGAAGCAATAAGAAACCGACAGTTCATGATTATCCGCACGATAAAACCAAATGAACCACAAATAGAAATATGATGCAAGTTCCCCCAAGTCAGTACTTACATAAGCCACCTAATTACCACATATACATAGGGCTATAGGACTTGGTCATTGGTACTCATAAGTTTTGCAAACACTTGGTTTAAATCACCTATACACACTATCAGTTGGCAATTAGTTTGTAAAACTCAAAACTCTTTTAGTTTTTAAATAGTCAAGTGACGGTATATGCTGAATTATGCTCTGGTACCAGCTGTCACAGAACCGACCAATTTATACGAGCACAAGTACAACGATCGCATTTTCGCCGCAATCCAGTCGCACTTGAGCCAATATAAACCCGGTAGTCCGGAAATCTCGAAGGATTTCAAACATTTCATACCCCAAGGATCATTCATTCAGCAATACCCGATCACATGACACATAAGTTCGCAACCGAATTTAAACATCAGAGTACAACATAGTCTTTTACACAAATAGGGTAGTAGCGGAAGTCAACATAGTTTTACACCACAGAGTTCAAATACGAGTACCATCACATGACCCCGTCACAGCATTCTTACAACAACTAAAGATAGATAATGACCCTGCCCTCGGGTCTAGTCTTCTTCGCCCGCAGGGGTGAAGCAATTCCTGCAATACGCGTAGAAGACTACACCATCTGCAACAATGGGAATAAAACCCTGAGTACTCAATTGTACTCAGCTAGACTTACCCGACAGGGAGTAAATAAAAAGACTCTCAAGGATATGCAAGGCTTATTTGGTGGAGCTCAGAGGGTAGCATCATTTTTGCATCAAAAGCATTACTACAGTAGAACCTCAACTTATTCATTTTAATTGTGATAAGCTTCGATTTCAGTTAAACTATTTACTAGGATTAGCCACTATACTAAGCATTCACTGAATATTGTAGCAATCAATAAAACCATATGATTTCCGATATCCACAGATATCAACCTCATCTCACCATAATCATTATGTTCAAGTTATTAGCCTCTACCTCACCAGAAGATCAGTTCAGTTTCTCACTAACCAGGAGAGATGGCGATTCGAATCGATTGTACCAGCTGGCAAATATGCCAATCACAAACCCTGTCAGCCGAGCCACTGGCTTCTTGGGCCACCGTTAAATCTTTCTGAGACATAATATGTATCGCGGGCTTGGAGGGGTCCATATTCTCAGAGACAAACCCACTTCCAGGATGCATCAGGTCCCTGACCTGCCCTTGGTAAGATGGTGTCTCCGCACATCCTTCCTACCTCCAGAATATGTCTGCCTTATCACGCCCAATTCCCGGCTCAGAAAGAAATACTCGGCTTCGCGGTCAGAACGACTTATCTGGCCAGCTATGTGACGACGTCTTTCAATCTCAACTGATGTCTGGTGGCCTCAGTCCTAGTCGGCCGCAAGCAGCACCGAAGACGGCATGACCTCAACCATGTCATGCGGCTCCCCGCTACCTAGCCTTGATTCTCTCATTAGACACTGTGGCATGGTGGCACATATAGTCCATCATGTGGAATCCAACCCCATCATCATTAGTAACCACCTATGCTCGCGAAGGACAGGAAATCCCTCGACTTCTACCGGTCTAAGCATGGCTAAGCATAAGATCGAACCCATCCCCTTGTCTAGTAATAACTTCAGGATCAAGTATAAGTGGACAAGGAATAAATGCAGCAACGGTATCATATCAACTCCTATACTTAAGTGCACAATCATACGATTTAATAAAGACCAGTGTATTTGTAAAAAGAGTAGGTGGAGACTTAGGAATGCTCCGGGGCTTGCCTTTCACAAAGTTAGCGGGTTGGTGATCCGGGCACTCCGGAAGTTCAGCCTCTTCTTCTTGTCCTTCGGAAACCTCGGGCACTTCAATCTCCGGTGGAACTCCCTCCTCCGGTGGATCGAATTGCAACAGTGTCACGCCTCCCGGCGATCCTGTATGCATGATATGCATATATGAGAACTGAGAATGCACATGAAATGCAAGATAGAGATGCACGAATTAACCCATGATATGCAATCAGTTTAACAATCCACACTCATTTATTTCTTTCCTAGACAACCAACTCATACTCACCCTTCTTAAGCAAAGCATAGAACAATTTCTCGTCCCGGGTGAGAGGTCTACAACCTGCACTTAATAATTAACATGCATCAACTAACCTACCACAACCAAAAGATATTTGCTTAGAAACAATTAAATAAACCCTAGCCTATAACTGGACCTACTGCTTACTGTGACCAGAAAAATCCATAGAAATTACAGTAGCTATTACACATCCAGATTAGCCTACTGACAAAATTTCAAGTCATTTGGACAAGTATAACAGTCTACACAAAAATAACAAGCAACCAGCCTTTTAAGCAATGGAAAATACTTAACACAGTGAAAAGTATCAAACAACAGATTTCCTAATTTTCTTAGCTTCTTTCCAACATAACATAGCCCAGGAAAAATATTCATGTCCATAACCTTAACACATTAAGCATGGTGATTTTTGCAAGATTAAAACATAAAAGGCACATTATACTAGACATCATATAAATAACAGTGAAACACCAGCAAACATATTTTTCATAGATTCTACTTCCCTAAACAAGATGAATGCAAGTGGAATCACATTTTTAGCACATTCCTGCAATTACTTATGCATTTATCAAGTTTACAAGCAATTAACAATTTAATTATAACTGCACACAAAAAGTATTCAAAAAGTACATTTTATATTTTTCCTTGATAGAGCTCAGAAATACAAACACAACAAAATTTGGTTCACCCCCATTGGACATTTCCTAGCTCCAGATATGAATTTTGGAAGGTTTTACCCCTTTTCTGGAAATTCATTTTATAAATCAAAAACCTAAACCCGATAGAACTGCTACGTGCACCCGGCTCAGTGAACCAGAGGCGCACCCGAACGGCTGACTCGCGGGCCTCGGGGTCGACCCGACCCCACGCGTCAGAGAGAGGAAACAGAGCCGCCGGCGCTGACCGGCGAGAGCTCGCCGACGGCGAGGTCTCCGGCGACGCCGAGGCTACCTACCGACTCGCGGCAACGAGACGAACCCGATGGACCAACTGCCGAGGGTCGTACTCCACCGGAGCGAGCTCGACGGCGGCAATGGCGGACGGCGGTGGTCCGGCGAACTTGCGCCGGCCGATTCCGGCCGTTGCTCGCGCGGCTCGGCCTCGTTCCGTGTTCCTGCAACCCTAGCGGACCTGTGCGCGCGACTAATCGAACTATTGCGCACGGAAACTCACTGACCGCGCTCGCATGGCGGCACGGTGGCGAGCGGTTTCACGGCGAACTCGGGTTCCGGCGAAACCACGGCGAGGATAGACCTAACCGACGGTGTGGAAAGGATCTACGGCTAACGGAGACTCTTAGACGAGCAAAAGAGAGGGAAGCCGACCCCGGCATCGCCCTCGTCGCGGCGACCCGAGAGCTCGGCGGCGCTCCGGCAATGGCGGACGGCGGGAAACTTGCTGGAGCTGTACCTTAGGTCGGCTGAGGTCGGCAACGGGTCGGAAACGAAGAGCAGAGCAAGCCGCAGCTGCGCCGAGGGTGGCGCGGTCGGAGACGGCTCGGTGGCGGCGGATTTCACCGCGGCGGTCGCGGCGGAAATGGCGACGGCGGAAATGGCGACGGCGGAGGGGAAAGAGGAGAGCAGCGAGCGAACAGAGGGCGAGAGAGCGGGGAGAGTGAGGGCGAGCGTGCAGGAGACAGCATTGCGTGTTCCCCTTTGTAAGCCGACCGCGCGGCAGCAACGACGGCGTACGGCGCCATCTGGCGGCCGAGGCCTGACGCGGTCGCGTGATTCGCCCGCGATTCGCCCGAGGGTCGAACTGAATCGGCTCCGATTCAGTTTCCGCGGACCCGACTGAAACTCGATTTTTATCGATCTATAACTCGCGATCCAGGGCGTTTCAGCGAAAACTTCACTAATATGGATTGAAGAGCTATACGAGTAGATCATTTCATATTAAGGAACTTTACTCTAGTTCGGCCTGGATTGAGAGATACAAGTCGATGAACAGGGGTACACCGAAACTGAAAACTGGTTTAGACTTAGGAAAATTTGAAAACTTCCAAAACAGCTCCAAATCTGCACTAATTCAACTTTTTGACCTTCTTCCACTCATTTTCATGAGTTGACCCAAAAATAAAGTTTGTTGCTTATAAAATTCTACACAACTTTGATTAAGGGTGCACTGACATGCAGAATCTCTAAAATGCCCTTCTTGTTTGGTCAAACAGAATAGCTTTTAAAGGGCTCTCTAGTCAACTATGAGCTAGAGGGGTATTTTGGGGATTTCACCAACATGAACATTGTTCCAAATGTTATCCTAAACATGTATAAAGCATTTAGAACCGTAAACAAGCATCACATTTGCATGACAACACATTTTGCATAATATGGACATATAAACAAACATATAGCAATAAAAGGGAATCAAATAAAATGCAATGATAATAATGCATGAAATGACATGATCTATGCTTGATGACATGCAAATGCAAGTGTGAAAATAGTAACTAACACTAGGGTGTTACAGATCTCATATGTCAATTTGCACATATTAAGACAAGTGGGAGACTCCCCCTAAATCATTGCATCCAAATAACCACAAAGTATAGATACAAGAATAAAACATGATGCAATAAGATATATTTCACCCAACAAAGAAAATAACAACAATACACCATCACAAGAGACAAAACCACGAAGGCAACAAGAGAGCTAACAATAATAATAAGAGAAAGAAAACCACATAGTAGCACTCATTACAAATATTCCCAAGTCCGTGAAATAACTAAATGGCTAGATTATACAATATGTCTCTCTCAAGATGATATAACAATAATACTCATAAGTCTTGATCACAAAGATCATACAAAGTGGCTATACAAAAGTGAACTCATCCAAATCACAGAGATATGCGCGGAAGCTTTAATCCACATATTCTCCCCTTTGTCATCACATCATCAAAAACATGAGAAGAGATGGATACGATTTGGAGAAGTCACAGGAAGGCTCACAAAGCACCAAAAGAACCACTGCCACTGCCACCTGTGCTGTCATAGAACCCACCACTACTGTCATAGTAGCTGCTGCTAGCTCCTGTCTGCTGCCACTGAGGTGGAACTGAGCCTGAGTATGTCTCTGAAGTGAATGGCGGAGCCAAAATGGAACTGCTGAGTCTATGTGCAACCTGCTCACTCTCTGACATATGCACCTGCTCAAGAGGTCCTGAAGAGTAAGCTAGAACTGTGCTGTATCCTGCCTTTGAGCCATATCCTATCTCTGTCCCATAGCCTGAACCTGTATCATATGCTGCACCACTGAATGAGGCTAAACCGGGATACGGAATCCCTAAAGACGAACCAGCATGAGTAAAAGGTGGCATCGAGAAGCCAAGTCTTGTGGACGGAGGAGGAGGATCTGTCGACGTACTAGCCTCTTGATGATATCCATAACCATGTGAAGATGAAGAACCGGAACCATAAATCTGAGAGTAGTAATCCTTACGCTCCCACTCCTCGTGGTAACTCTCAAGTGACCTCGGAGGCGGAGGAAAAAGGCTGCTGAACTAGCTCGAGAGGTATAGGTGCACCTGGTGGATGATTCAATGTCTCTCTCACCCAAGCAAGCTGTGCCCTCGTCTCTGCCTGCTCACTGTAGGCTCTCCTGTCAACATCATCAATGCGCTTGCACAATCCGAAAATCATGTTGAACATCTTCCTGATAGGAGAGGGTGGCTTGTCCCTACCATGTCCTCGCGAGTGATGCCTGTGAGAGCCACCATGCTGCTGAGGAAGACTAGAAGTGTCTCCTGGAGCTGTAGCAGTAGAAGTGGAAGCTCCAGGATTAGTGGGCACAATAGGTGTCTCGAGGCAAGCAATCCTTAGTGGTTTGTGCACCACTTCCTTCACAAATGTCAAACCTGTCACATCCTCAATCATCTTCATGATGTATGGTCCATATGCTGCACTCTACATGGGATACACAGATATGCCCTTGATCTCAGCCCATATGAAATGAAATACACTGAAGCGTTTTGCAGAAGGTGCCATCTTGGCAAGCATCTTGTATAAAAAGTGATGTTCTCATTGTCTCCAGACTTAGGTGCAGGAGTGGCTCTGAACATCCTGTTAAGATATCCATAAAAAGAGTAGATGCTCTTCACAGTGCCAAAGTAACCCTGGGAGTTTAGTGAATACATGAATTTCATCTGTGCTCCTGGCAAATGCAACTCTGAGTGAATCTTGTGCCTCTTCATATCATGCTCATCAAACTCAAGCATTGTGCTGAACCTCTCATAGGTAACACTATACCAGGCACCATCTGTCATCCAGCTCATGATCCATAACTTCTGATCAGCATTAGTCTCATCAACATAGAGTGTTGCATAAAATTGAGCAATCAATTCATCACACCAGTTGTACTGCAAACCCATGATTTTATTTACTTTCTTTCTCTCACACTCTCTTATGACATCATTAAAGATTGGATCATTCTTCCTCCTCATGTACTCCCAGTCAATCCACTGTGCCCTACGGATATTTTTAGGAAAAATAACTGACTCGTAGAAGTCCTGGTGGAAGAGAGTGTGAAACCTGTAATCTGTAGCAGTGCGAGGAGCTAGCCTAGGATCAACCTTCCTTTCATTTCTGCAAGCCTCTGTCATCCCTCTAGCTGTGTAGTCAACTCTTGCTCTCCTCTGAGGACCTTGAGGCCGCTGCATCCTGAACATCTGATCTGGATCAAAAGAAGCTGAAGCACCTCTCTGACTACCTCTGACTGGTGGCTGCTCCTGCTGCTCTTCCTCATCATTTTCCTCATCATCATCGTTGTTGGCGCGAAATCTGGTTCGCACTTAACACACCAGCAAAGCCAGAACGGTCAATTTGAGCACTGAGTGAACAGACCCAGCTAGCTTCGACAATCGGCGTGGATGAGCACCGATGAATCTCCAAGCGTGCCAGTCAATTTGACCTGCAATTGACAAGGAAACAGAGTCGATCAGTAACACAATGCGGAACCACTGGTGTGTCCTGAGTGGTTCTAGATATCCGGCCCAATGGGCCTTCTCAACAGGCCATCAGCTTGAAAGCCGACATCTGATCGCGCGAACCGGTTATGCAGATTAAACAGAAACATCCGATTCCCTATTTAACCGATTCAGAGATAAACATGAATAAAAGCAAATTATATTAAACAGATCTAATTTATACATTGCCTTGTGCGTCGAAACGTATCTTAATCTATCACATCTATTGATTAGGATCAACCGTATCATTGCAGCTAATTAACACACTTGAATCAATCTTGACATGAATCGAAACACAAGACAATGCAATACAACGTGCAGCAAGTAAGTGCAAACAGTATCGGCTAAACAATCGATCTGAAATATAGGCACCATACAAGCCTATAAAGTAAACGATGCTTTGACTCTTTGATTAATCTACCTAACTCGTCACTTATGTCAAGGGGATAGACCGGATCGTTACAGCCCGTGATGTAAGCTAATGGTTGGATCTATTAATCAAAGACGTTCCACACAATTTACTTTATTACTTGAGTGCGGCCTATACACAATCAAGATCTGAACTAACGAGCTAAAGACAAACAGATCTGCTCGCCTAAACATGATAATCAATTGATATTCAATTAAGCAAGATATATACAAAGATTTAAGCCTACAAGAACAAATCAAGATTGGGCAGATTGATGATACTTAAAATAAATAAACAATAATAATCATAAGCAACATCGATAACTTGATGAATCTAACTAACATGCCAAGTTAATTAGAGCCGATAACTAACCCTCAATTCAATCTAAGCATGACCTAGATCAAACGAGAATCGATAACTACTCGAATTCATCTAGCAATGCTGCACGAGCCAGAATCGTACTAACAATACATGATAAACACGAGCGTGACGGTACTTACAGCAAGCCTGCGTCCACCGGATGACACCCAACTTATCGAAGAACTCGCTAGTTCTACGTTACTCCTACTCCTAGGGTTTTTAGCTGGCGGCCAGAAAAAAGGAACTGTTATTGTATTGATTGACGTGTTTTCTTTACAATGCGCTTTGGGCTTATATTTATACCCAGCAGCTGGAGAGAAAATCTCAACCGAATGAAAACCGTAGCCAAAAAATAAGGAAAACAACAAATTTTCCTGATTCTATGATAAATCGAACTCATCCTTGCCTTTCTTGTGGTCCCCTTCCTTGATCGCTCCTTAGCCGACTCATCTGCATCCTTCCGCTTATATATGTCAATTATCCAATTGCCGTATACTCTGATGACGTCAGCATACATCCGATCCATCTCCACATCTGTTAATAACACTCGATCCAACTCTCAGATCGGTTAAACCATCCTCCTGGGCACTATCCAAATTCTGGTGTAAACACATGCCCCCCAATTATGGGATGAAATTAATTTCTTCCCAAAATTCTGAATCTTTTCTTCGTGTCCCGATTACTAGTATCTTCGCGTGAATGCCCCACCTTCCGTGCGCCACGTCTGGATTTATGTTGCTTGATTCAATCGGGTGTATAGCCGAAGCGTCGTCTCGTCTCCCGAGGAAACCATTCCTGACTAGAAACCAATGCTAAAGTAACCCAATATTCCACGCATCCTTTCAAAACTTTCGGTCACTTCAGTCATCCTTTGCTCCCTTCATCTTCTCCCCACATCGCCGGAGACCCGATGGCCGGCGGCGGAAACCACAACAAGCGCTCATCTGATGGCCCTGCCGAGGGAGACGAAGGAATCAACCGCTCTCGCCCGAGGTACGTAAGCCTCCGTGCCTTCGTCAAACCCTTTTCTTCGTTCTTCATCTGAATCTGCATCACGCTCATACTCTAGCCAAGGCAGAGCCCCTTGTCTGGAAGTTGCTTCTGGAACCTTGGCCTCAGGGCCCTCATCTTCTTCCCCTTCGTCGGCAGACGACTACCGCCGCCAAGCAGAAAAGCACTGCCGCTTCCATCAAGAGTCGTCCCAAGAGATTGAACACCTACAGAACCATCTGCAGGATCAACGGGCCGCATATTCAGCTGCCCTTGATGCAGCCGAATCCAAGCTTGCCGCCACGTGAGCCTGCCTTTCTGACGCCGACGCTGCCGTAGTGGGTACACTTCGCTATGCCCTATTTCTGTTCTATGTTATGCCCTGACCTTCAATGCGCTTGATGCAGCTTTGATGGCTCAGATGGAGGAGTTCCACCAAGTCGCCAACGAAGCCGCCGGCTTCATCGGTGCTCGTGGTAGGACGGTGACGTTTCACCTATAGGACATCCAACGCTGCATCGTTGAAGCAGTCACCAGCGGCATCTACCGTGGCGCCGCTGCCAGCCTTGCAGCCACCACACTCCATATGGGATACCACTAGCTGGCTGTCAAGCCTGGCTTCCCTGGCCGAGAATACCCAGGCGAACGCTGAAAGCCTTATGGAAGCCTTCAAAGAACATGCTAAAGAGGTAGCCGCAGTCATCCCTACTAGTAGCGTCATCGAAGAAACTCGCAGCAATCAATAGTTTGTACCAGGTGCAGACTGCTTAATAAAACTCCTTGTACATTCTGCCCGCTGTTATCGTGTTTTCTTTATTTTTGTTCTGAAGGCGATGTCCTCCACATCGGCTATTTCACCCCATCAAGGGTTTATTTTTATGGTCAAGGCGATTCTCACTTCAGAATCAGCTATTGCTCAGTCCCGATGATCATTCTTTGTTTGTCCCCGAATGACCCTTGCAAAGGTCAATCGTCATACTTTGTCAAAACTGAGCACTGATATCTCCCCTCTCTTCTCTCTTTCTCTCTCTTTTTTTATCTCTAAAGGTGATCTCTAGATGAAATCAGCTATTGACCCCTTACTGCCCTAATCATCCGCTCAGGTTCCGATTGCGATACTAGGGTAATACTTCTTCAGGCACTTGCCGTTGATAGCTCTATCAAACTCATTCCCCTCCAGGTCTTGCAAAATGTATGCATTGTCAGGTGCACACCGTATGACCCGGAACGGGCCCTCCCAATTAGGTGACCATTTGCCGAATCGGCCATCTTTAGTGCCAATAGGTAACACCACTTTCCACACTAGCTCTGACTCAGCAAACTGTTTGTGTTTCACCTTCTTATTGTAATGCCTGGCTACCCTCTGCTTATTCGCCTCAATATTTTCCAAAGCTTTTAACCGATGACAATTTAAATCTTCTAAACTGTCCATCATGATATCCTTTATGTTCACCGGCTGTGAACTGATTTTGCAATGTAACCCGGTGTGACCCAGATTCATCTCCCATGGCAAAACAGCAGCATGCGCATACACTAACTCATTCAGGAGTGGCTTTAGTCGATCCGTGTGGAGACATCCGGTAAGCCCATAATGCTTCATTCAAAGTCAAATGCCACTTTCTCGGATACTGCTCAATCTTCTTCTTTATAACTTTGATGAAGATCTAATTTGACGCTTCCGCTTGACCATTTGCCTGCTCATAACAGGGGGAGGAATTGTACAGCTTGATCCCCATATCATCTACAAACTCCCTGAACTCTCCTAAAATAAACATGGTGCCCATGATCGGTTGTTATAGTCTGAGGAATACCGAACCGATAAATGATATGCTCCTTGACAAATTCAACCATGTTTTTAGAGGTGACGGTTCTCAAAGGAATTGCCTCAACCCACTTGGTGAAATAATCCGTCGCAACCAATATGAATTTATGCCCTTTACTTGACGAAGGATATATTTGGCCAATCAAATCAATCCCTCAACCTCTGAACGGCCATGGTTTGATTATAGAATTCATAGCAGAGGCCGGTGACTTCTGAATATTGCCGAACTTCTGACAATTCTGGCATCCTCTGTAGTACTTGAAGCAATCTTCCAGCATAGTTGGCCAGAAGCATCCAGTCCTCCTGATAATCCATTTCATTTTGTGAGCAGACTGATGAGCCCCACATATTCCTTTATGCACTTCGCTCATCAACGTTTCTGATTCCGTTTTTCCCAAACATCTGAGTAGCCCACCTTCAACTGTCTTATAGTACAACTGTCCATCGAGTAACACATATTTGATGGACTTATATCTAAGCTTTCTGCTCACTTTCTGCGAAGGATATCTGAGGTAATCGGATATTTCAGTCATCCAGTCTCCTTCTGTCTATTCTGTACTGAACACCTCCTGGACCGAATGATACCCAGATGCATCTTGTGCTAGCCGGTTAGCCTCCTCGTTTTCCCCCCTAGGAATATAGACCAAGGAGAATGCCAAGAAATCATCCAACAACGCCTTGCATTGGTCATAATACCCCCTGAAGCAATGCATCTTTCACCCATATTGGCCGAGCAACTGGTTGATCACTAATTGTGAATCTCCAAACACCTCAATTACTACGGCCTTTGCCTCCTGTAGGAGCTAAAGTCCTTTCAACATATCCTCGTACTCTGCCTGATTGTTGGTCACCACTGGGCCAATTTGATAGGCAAACTCAAAATATCGCCCTTGAGGTGAAATCAAAACAATTCCAACACCCCCAGCCTTGCTTGCATGAGGATCCATCGAAAAATATAATCCACGACATCCATTCGGAATAGCTTGCCTGACCTCCATGGTGCTGAGTCATGAAATCTGACATTACCTGCCCTTTAACTGCCTTGGTTGACTCAAACCTCAAGTTGAACTTTGATAATGACATAATCCACTTGCTGATCCTCCCATTCAGAATCGGCATAGACAGCATATGCTTGATGACATCCGATTTAGACACTACCACACACTCCGCTGTCAGCAAATAGTGCCTCAACTTGGTGCACGAATAATATAAACATAAGAACAACTTTTCAGTAGGAGTGTATCTTGTCTCTGGGTCTAACAGGTCCCTGACTCAAATAGAAGACCACCCTTTCTTTTCCTTCAAACTCTTGCATAAGAGCCGAGCCAATTGTGTGGCTTTCAGCCATCACATACAGCTTAAAAGGCTTCCCCGCTTGCGGAGGAATTATTACAGGAGGAGATTTCATGTACTCCTTTATACTTTCAAACGCCTTCTGCTGCATGTCACCCTCATCTGAACTCTTGATCATTCTTTAATTTCAACAGTGGTGAGAACGGCAACACCTTCTCTGACAGATTAGATATGAATCTCCTTATGAAATTGATCTTCCCAAGCAATGACTGCAACTCCTTCTTCTTCGTTGGAGGCACTGCATCATCGATTGCTTTTCTACTGTTCTCACCAATCTCAATGCCACTTCGGTGCCAAACGCACACTTGTTAGGATTCATCTTTAAGCCCATGCTTCCTGAGTGCATTCCAAAGTCGCCCGCAAATCGGCCAGATGGTCTTTGTAACTTTTTTTGACTTTACCACCACGTCATCAATGTATATCTCGATGATCTTGCCGATTAGCTGGAGTTCATCGCTCGCTGATATGTAGCACCGGCATTCTTCAGGCCAAATGTTATGACTACCCATTCGTACAACCCGAGGGCTCCTGGACACCTGAAGGCCATTTTGGGAATGTCCTCATCGGCCATAAAGATCTGGTTGTAGCCAGCGTTGCCGTCCATGAAGCTGATGACCCGATGTCCTGCTGCAGCGTCGACTAGCATGTCGGCTATTGGCATCGGATACCCGTCTATAGGAGTTGCCTTGTTCAGATTCCAGAAATCAATGCACACCCTCATCTTGCCATTTTTCTTGTACACAGGTACAATATTCGATATCCACTCTGCGTACCGGCATGGCCTGTATGAACTTGGCTTCTAACAGCCTTTTCACTTCTTTTTTGACATCTTCGAATATCTCCTGATCTAAACCTTCTAGGAGCCTGCTTGAAAGGGCGATACCCATCCTTTATCGGCAATCGGTGCTCGACAATAGATTTATCCAATCCCTGACATCTCATGGTACTCCCATGCAAAGCAATCTCTATACTCTTTCAGCAGACTAATTAATTCTTTCTTGAAATCAGGCTCCAAGTTTGTGGCTATGTAAGTCAGCCTTGGCCTGTCTCTGGGTCCTGATGTCTATCTGTTCCTAATGCATCGGCCGACGTGAAGCCTTGTCCTAGTTTTCCATCGGTTTCCATCTATCGGGTTGTCCATTAAACAGAATTTTTTGAGCCGATTGCCCGTATCGGCTGTTGACACTCAGCTACTGACCTCAGCGATGCCTCCATTCTTGACTTTCCCTGAGAAATAGCCAAACCTCGCTACCTCCTTGGGCATGCCATTCGTGACGGCCTTGACCTTGGGGTTATCCGCTTTGACTATCTCCACCTGGTCTCCAAGCCACTAGATTACAAATTGGTGTACAGTCAATTGGCGTGAATCCAGTCACGACCAAGGAGTACACTGTACGTACTCCCAGCGTCAATGACGAAGAAAGTAGTTGTCAAAGTCTTCCTCCCAATCTTCAAATCGACATCAATTGCCCCCGAGTCAGAGTTATTTTGCCCCCAAAATCTCTTACTTTCATACCAGTCTTTGCCAAGTCCTCTGGACCTTTGCCGAGCTCACGAAGCACACTGAGCGGCATTAGGTTGATAGCAGCACCATCTACTATCATTTTGGACATCTGCACTCAATTGATGTATCCTTTGAGATATAGGGGCTTTCAAATGCCGGTGCCTGGCGGGCCTATCGAAAATGGCCTGTTGTACAGCGTCCTGCACCTCTGCCTTCCCGCCGGACACGCATGGACCTCCTTACTCCTTTCTAATCTCTTCCAGCGATATTTGGACTTCAGGATCAATCGTCGCTGCCTTCTTCGCTCTTTCAGAGGTTACGATCCTGACTCTGCTTCTAAGGATCGACGCTTCCACCATGTTCTGAACTACCTGAGTGAGCGCTTCCCCGGTTGCTGTGGGTTTAGCACCTTCGAACTTCAAAGCCCCTCTCTGAATGGCCTTCCGGATATGCTGCCTGAAAGTCCAGCAATCATTGGTGTCGTGAGAATCCCTTGCATGAAACTTGCAGAAGCTCTTCCCTTTCAACTGCCCATCACTCGGCATGGCATAATCTGCTGGGAATTCTATCTGTCCCTTTTCTGCCAGGAAGTCGAATTGCTAGTCAAGGTTATAACCCCCAAACTCATTCTGCCTCCTGTTGCTTTTGGTCTTGGGGACCTCTGTTGCCTTCCTTCCCCATCTCATCTCAGCGGCGGCTACTTCATTCATCGGAACCTTCCCCTGAACTGGAGCGTCTGCTACTGAAGAGGGCATCCTTCTTGAAACGGCTTTCCCGACGATAATTCTGCAGTTGTTCGTCTATCATTGTAACCTTCTGCAGCAGTTGGCCCAAGTTTTCAAATTCCATACCAGCTAGCTTCTCCCTTACAGCTGATGGTAACCCCACGATAGCCAACTGTGAGAGCTGGCTGTCAGGACAGTCCCAACGAATAGCATCGGCTCCTAACATCTCTGAACCTCCTGAATGAAATCGGCCCCCGACTCGTTGGGCTTGTGCCTCATTATTGCCAGGTCAGCGATGCTTTTTTCTTCGTTCCCTGCGTAGAAGTGGGCATGAAACTTCTTCTCCAGATCATTCCTAGCAGTTGATTGAGTTCGGCGGCAAGGATGTGAACCACAGTGAATGCCTAGCCCAGTTAGCGACATTGTAAAAAATCGAACCCTGTGGGCCTGACCCCCTTGAAGCTTCTCCTAACTGCGTAAGATACCGACTGACATGCTCCATCATGGTGACTTCATCTTGTCCGCTGAATTTTGAAAACTCGGGGATCCGGTAGCGATAAGGAAGACCCACTCGGTCAAACCATTCTGGAGATGGGTGCCTAGTACAGGACTGCCGTGTCCTTCGGCTTTAGACCAAATTGCTCTTTGAGCATATTGGTCATGTGCCATACCAAGCCGTCGTCTTTCCTTGGCGGCTGCTGGCTGACACACGGACTATAGCTTTGTCCTGCTGAGTGGCCGCTTTGTCCTAGCTCTAGGCGACCAGGGGTCATTTTTCCAGCCGATTGCAGGCCTGCACCTATCTCAAGGGAATCCTCTGTTCCCCCCTTCGGCTGTTGTGGCTGGGTCGACGTTCCTGCCACTTTAGATGCATCAGGCTGCTTGCATTGAGAGTATCCAGGAAATGCCTTGTCTTGGTATACGAATGTTATCCTTGTTCTTGGTGAAGCATTCAAGGCAGGCCTCTCGGAACTTGGCGACGTACTCCTCCAGATACCTGGCCGACGACGGAGCTAGATCCTCCATGGTTACACAGGGAGGCCTTGCCTCTATCGGAAGCCATGATTTCGATGAAGCGGTCCCACCGATGATAGGTCCAAATAGGCTAAGAGGGGGGTGAATAGCCTAATTAAAACTTCTACAAAGAACACTTGATCAAGTGGTTAGTAACAAAAACGGCGAAGTGAATTTTGCGCTAGCCTACTCAAAATGCAAGCCTTCCTAACCGTTCTACTTATGTCACTAAGGTCACACACAAGCTGGCCTAGGTTGAGTTACACTACTCCTAGGGTGGACAAGCTAGACACAACTACTACCACTACACAAGTTAAGTGCACAAAGTAATGAGAAGGGAGTAGAGTGGTTATACCGCCGAGTAGAGTAGTTTACCAATCACCGGGATGAATACCAATACACTCGAAGGTGATGGTTCCAAGATCAACACCAAGATGAACACCAATTTATCCCGGGGTTCACGTGCTTGCCGGCACTGCTATGTCCCCGTTGTGTCGACAACTACTCGGTGGTTCGGTAGCTAATTGACAACTAATGTCAAGCTCAACCAATGAGTACCACTAGAACCTACCACGAGTAAGGTAACCCAATGACACGAGCAATCCACTAAGGTTACCTTTGACACTCCGCCTGGCGAAGGCACCAACCCCTCACAAGATCACCGGGAGTGGCCGGAGACAATCACCAACTCCGCCAAGCTCCTCCGCTGCTCCAAGCCGTCTAGGTGACGACAATCACCAAGAAAAATGAGAGAACTCCGCAGCAAACACGATCAACAAGTGACAGTGGATGCAAAGATCAAAGCAATGCACTTGGATCACACTCTAGCTCACAATGGATGAGATTTATGCAATCTAAGTGAGTGAGAGTGCTTGGAAGGTGCTCACAAGGTGTATAAACAAGTTAGAGAGCCAAGAGAGTGAGCAAGAACCTGCCATGTGGTTTAAATAGAGTTGCCACAAACAAACATAGCCATTACCCTCAAACTGCGTACCATCGGACCCTAACCGTTGGACGGTAACGCGGGGGCGTCGAACTAGCAGAAAGTGTCCGACGCTCTCTCATCGGCGAATCGCACGCTGCCACGTTAGTGTTACCGTTTGAATTCGAATGTTGGCGCCTTTGACTGTAGACCGTCGGACAGAGGACGTTCGTCCGAGGATCGTCGGACTCAATCCGTCGGACTAAAAAGCTGCACAGTCCGACATTTCCAGAGAGCTCCCCGAGAGCGAAAACGCATCGAACAATTGTCCGACAGGTAGGCCTCGGACCAAAGACATCAGTCCGACTGTTTTGAAAAATGTTTCCCGAGCACTGTTCACATCGTCAGACGATGAGAGTTGGTCCGACGCACTGAATAACTCAGTCCGATGCCCCTGTTCACTGGGCGCAGAGTTAGCCGTCGGACGCTGAGGTATAGTCCAGACGCTCAGTGGACTTAGCGTCCGACGCTCTGAATTGAGTGAAATTGAGCCGTGTCAAGTTCTTTGCTTATGTAGGCTAACACTTGTTAATTATGAAACAATTCTTGAAGAGTGTTATCCATTTTCAAAGTGTTTTGCAAAGGTTTTGAGTTAGCCACTAGATCTAAATGCAATGCAAGATCCAAACATCTAATGGCACTTGATTACCGTGTTAACTGTGGAATAGCTCCCCTCTTTATAGTACGGCTATCTATCCTAAACGTGATCACACTCTCTATAGTGTCTTGATCACCAAAATGGAAAGAGCCCTATTAAGTTTCACCTTTGCCTTGAGCTCCATCCAAACCACCAAGTGTTGAAGCATTTGATCTTCATGTTGATGGGCTTACACCAAGAGCTTAGGATGGCGTCATTGCTCCAAACTTGATCTTCTAACCATACTTGTAAACAATAGCTTAAGCACATGGTTAGATACTAGGTGTCATCAATTAGCCAAAACCTAAACATAGAGCTTTCCATCTCCCCCTTTTTGGTAATTGATGATAACCGCTTACAAAGATATTCAAAGAATTCAGTTTGGTAATACTAGCTCCCCCTACATATGTGCCAAGTGTTTGGATTTGAAAGGATTTACACATATGCATTGGATTAGAAGTGTGGGAGAGATACTAATACCAATTTGATGCTAAGGTTTATAGAATTGGACCTTTGGAAGCGCAATACCATCGGAGTGCATTTATAAACCATCCTTAGCACCATGGATTAGCTAGGTTCCACTTGAAAGAATTCTTGCAACCAAAGACACTAGAATACCTGAGATTAACATTAGTAACAAGGTTCTAGAGTCACTTGGAAAGACTGAGAACTAGCTACCACTTCCTATGCATACTAGTACTTCAAATCACCACACAATTTGAAAACTAGCATACACCAACCAAGCAAGTATATTGAATCTAAGTACAAATGCAATGCATCAAACATATGTGAATGCACAATCAAATGCTTGCAATCATGCTTGTGAGCTTGCTCCCCCTAAGTGTGAGATCCAAAATTTGTAAAAGTTTGTGATCCCTCTCACTTCGGCCTAAAGCTCTCCCAATCATCGGCGTAATGATGGTTCATCGCTCAATCTCCATATCTTTGTCCTTCTTCCCCATATCTTTGTTCTATTCTCTCCCCCTTTGTCATCAATGACCACAAAAGGGTAGCATGGGTAGGATATGAATTGAAATCAATGGAGGGAACTACTTGTTAGATATTGAGATTATGTCCATTAACTCCCTTCATTCGAGCATTTCGATAGATTACTTGCACAAATATATAACTCAGTTTGTCCTTTGGCAAGCTTTCTTCATGCCACTAGGGGTTATCTTGACAAAGTTGAATTATATACCATAATGCTCATATTCTAGTTAAATACTAGGTTCACAATCCCACAAGCTAGTCATATGTCACCACTAGATCAAACAAGATATAGAAGCAATAGTAGTGGCATATGAGCTCAAAAACATTTAGTTTTACATGAATGAGCCTGTTTAAGGAAGAAAGTATGTCTATATGCTCTACACAAGTCCTAGCAACTTATGAATGCAATGCCAAATAATGATACCTTTATTTTGTTGGAGTAGAGGCAAGTCATATATAGTGGGGGCACTAGCTCAACTCATAATGGAGAAATATAGGATGTTCAATTCATTCTTTAATTTGTGAAACCTTGCTTCATGAAGTGGCTTGGTGAGAATGTCGGCAAGTTGATCATCGGTGCCCACACTCTCTATTTGAATGTCACCTTTGGCTTGGTGGTCTCTAATGAAGTGATGCCTCACATCAATATGCTTTGTTCTTGAGTGTTGAACCAGGATTGGTGGCAATCTTCACGGTGCTTTCATTATCACATAGCAATGGCACATTCTTGAATTTGATTCTATAATCACTTAATGTGGCCTTCATTCATAACAATTGTGCACAACAACTTCCCCGCATTAACATACTCGGCTTCGGCGGTAGAGAGTGCAACCGTGTTTTGCTTCTTGGATGACCATGGTACTAGTGATCTTCCCAACAATTGGCATGTGCCAGAAGTGCTCTTTCTATTGATTTTGCATCCCGCATAATCGGAGTCGAATAACCGATCAACTCAAAATTTGACCCCTTTGGATACTAAAGACCAACATCGGGTGTGTGCTTTAGATATCTCAATATCCTCTTGGTTGTCTTCAAATGACTTTCTCTTGGTGAAGCTTGATATCTTGCACACATGCAAACACTAAACATCACATCCGGTCTAGAAGCGGTCACATAGAGTAGGCTTCCAATCATAGACCTATACTTCTTTTGTTCCACCATATTTCCACTCTTGTCTTCATCAAGGTGACTATTTGTGCCCATTGGTGTGCTAATAGATTTTGCATCTTGCATCCCAATCTTCTTTAACATGCCCCTAATGTATTTGCCTTGACTTATGAAAGTACCATTCTTCAATTGCTTGATTTGAAGACCAAGGAAATAACTCAACTCTCCAATCATGGACATCTCAAACTCATTAGCCATCATCTTCCCAAACTCCTCACAAAAATCTTGATTGGTTGACCCAAAGATAATGTCATCAATATAGATTTACAACACAAACAAGTCTTTGCCAATTCTTTTGGTGAAGAGTGTGGTGTCAACGTTCCCCATTTTGAAACCCTTGGATAGCAAGAAATCTCTCAATCTTTCATACCATTCCCTTAGGTGCTTGTTTCAAGCCATACAAAGCCTTTCTCAATTTGAAGACATGTTCTTCTCATCTTCAAAACCAGGGGGTTGCTCAACATACACTAACTCATTTACGTATCCATTCAAGAAAGCATTATTGACATCCATTTGATAGAGCTTGATATCATGTGCACATGCATAAACTAGAAGGATCCTAATTGCTTCTAATCTTGCAACCAGGAGCATATGTCTCTCCAAAGTCCAATTCCTTCCACTTGAGTGTATCCTTGTGCAACTAACATTGTCCTTGTTTCTCACCACAATACCATCTTGATCTTGCTTATTCTTGAACACCCATTTGGTTGTAATGACATTGTAGTTCTTGGGCCTCTCAACTAGCTCCCAAACTTGATTTCTTTCAAAGTTGTTGAGCTATTCATGCACTAGCATGTAACCAATCACTATCATTTAAGGCCTCCTCAATAGTAGTTGGTTCTTCAAATGACACAAATGAGAAGTGCTCACAAAAGTTTGCTAACTTTGATCTTGTTTGAACACCACTTCTAATATCCCCAACAATTTGATCCAATGGGTGATCTCTTGCAATATGAACCGGTTGGAGAACTTGATTGCTTGATCTAGGTTGACCCGCTTGAGATTGACTAGCATTTTGATCTTCATCATTTTGCACTTGAGTTTGATCATGAGAATCACTAGAGCTTGCTTCATTTGGATTGACTTGCACACTAGGTTGAGTTTGCAGCTGATCTTTGTCATCTTCATCTTCCACATCTAGCACTTGCCTTGGCCGAATATCACCAATGTCCATGTTTTTCATTGCATTTACCAATTGAGTTCCTCTCACATCATCAAGATTTTCATCCTCATTTTGTGAACCATTGGTTTCATCAAATTCCACATCATGAACTTCTTCAATTAGCTTGGTGGTGTGATTCCATACTCTATATGCTTTGCTTGTGGTGGAGTAGCCAACTAGAAATCCATCATCACATTTCTTCTCAAATTTGCTCAATCTTGCACCCTTCTTCAAGATATAGCATTTGCAACCAGAAACTCTAAAGTAAGCAATATTGGTCTTTCTTCCATTCAATAGCTCATATGGTGTCTTTTCAATAGCAGGTGACAATAGAGCTGATTGCTACAATAGTTAGCCATGTTGATTGCTTCGGCCCAAAAATCCAAATTCACATTGTACTCACTAAGCATAGACCTTGCCATATCAATAAGTGTTCTATTCTTCCTCTCAACAAGGCCATTTGATTGAGGAGTGTATTTGGCCGAGAATTGATGTTTGATTCCAAACTCATCACATAGCTCATCAACTCTTGTATTTCTAAACTCACTTCCATTGTCACTTCTCACACTCTTGATTGTCACTTCAAATTCATTTTGGCTTTTCTTGATGAATGTCTTGAAAATGCAAAGAGCTTCACTTTTGTCAACTAGAAAGAAGACTCATGTGTATCTTGTATAGTCATCCACTATCACAAAGCCATATTTATTTCCACCGAGACTAGCATAAGTGGTTGGGCCAAATACATCCATGTGCAACAACTCAAATGCTCTAGATGTACTCATCATGCTCTTGTTA
This sequence comes from Eremochloa ophiuroides, assembly GCA_038502445.1. Taxonomy (NCBI): domain Eukaryota; kingdom Viridiplantae; phylum Streptophyta; class Magnoliopsida; order Poales; family Poaceae; genus Eremochloa; species Eremochloa ophiuroides. The sequence goes on from JAHLJS010000002.1 coordinate 37,813,169, forward strand.
GGATGTGTGTTTCCAACTTGCTTTCCCATTTGACAAGCACTACACAACTTATCCTTCTCAAATTGCACATTCTTTAATCCTCTCACCATGTCATGCTTGACCAATCTATTGAGTTGCTTCATTCCAACATGACTAAGCCTTCTATGCCATAACCAACCCATACTTGATTTTGTGAATAAACATGTTGATAATTGTGCTTCACTTGCATTGAAATCCACCAAATAGAGATTGCCATACCAAAATCCCTTGAAAATCAAGTTGCTTCCATCAACACTAACAATCTCCACATCATCAACACCAAAGATGTATTTGAATCCCAAGTCACACAATTGAGCCATGGACAACAAATTGAAGTTCAAGCTCTCAACTAGCAAGACATTGGAAATAGACATATCATTTGAAATTGCAATCTTTCGAAGACCAATAACCTTGCCCTTCTTGTTGTCACGAAATGTAATACTATCAAGATTCCCATCTTCATTTAGCTTGATTGAATTGAACATGGTTGATTCTCTGGTCATGTGTTGAGTGCACCCACTATCAAGCACCCAATGCCTCCCTCCGGATTTGTAGTTTACCTACAAAGAAATCAATTAGATTTTGATACCCAAGTTTATTTGGGTCCTTAGAGGTTGGTGACCAAGCTCTTGGACACCCAAATAGCCTTCTTCTTTGGGCTCTCCTTAGGTGCACCAATATACTTGAGTCTCACTCCCTTTGCACTCTTGGTAAGCACATAGCAAGAGTCAAGTCTAATGGATGACACATTAGGCTTGCTTTGCTTCATCATCCTCTTCTTGGCAATATTGCTCTTTGTGCCCCACTTGCTTGCAACTATAGCAAACCACACCATTGCCCTTCACAAATGTAGTCTTTTGAGGGACAAAGGCGGCTTTGCCCTTCTTGGGGGTATAGCCAGGACCCTCCTTGTTAATGGAGAACCTTTGACAGCCGAAACACTTAAGCAAGCGAGCATCTCCACCATAGGCATTGCCTAGTGCTAGAGTGAGCTCATGCACCTCCTTCTTGAGGTTCTTGACCAAGATTGTGGCATCACAAGTGACACACACATCCTTAGATGAGGTAGAGGTGGATGTGCTACAAGAAGTGTTAGTGGAGGCAACAACAATAGGTGTATCAAATAAATCACAAGTAACACCTACGTCACATGTTGTGGGCACATCCTCTATCTTAGCCAACTCCAAAAGTGATGAGTGATCTTTCTCAAGCTTGGAGTGAGCTTCTTTTAGGCTCTCATGGTATTCCTTTAGACACTCATTAGAGGCACTAAGCTCATCAAAGGATTAGCTCAAGGAGTTTCTTCTCCTTGGTCAAAGCTTTGCACTCTTTCACTTTCTTCTTAAGAAAAGAGTGTGTGTCACACAACATATCAAGGAGCTCCTCCTTGGAGAAGTCCTCCTCCTCACTCTCACTACCGCTCTCATCGGATTCAGATTGTACCTTAGATGGCTTAGCCATGAGACAAGTCGGTGAAGAGTCAAATAGTGATGGCTTGCTAGGAATAGCAAGACTAGCAATGGCCTTCTTCTTGGTGATCTTGTGATCATCATCACTATCATAATCATCATCGGAAGAAGAAGCATCACTATCCCAAGTGACACAATAGGAATGCCCCTTCTTTCTCTTGAATTACATCTTCTTGTCTTTCTTGTCCTTCTTGGACTTCTTCTTCTTCTTGTCATCCTCACAATCACTATCATTCTTGTGAGGACAATCAGCTATCAAGTGGTCCTTGCTCTTGCACTCATAACATCTCATGGTTGGACCCTTGCCTTGGTGAAGTCTCTCCTCTTCCTTGCACCATAGACCTTCTTTCTCATGAATCTTCCAAATCTTCTCACAAGAAGTGCCACCTCCTCATCATCATCACTTGAGCTATCTTCATCATCACTAGATACTTGCTTCTTTGCTTTGCCCTTGTGCCATGATGAAGTTGCCTTGAATGCAATGCTCTTCTTCTCATTCTTGTCCTTCTTCTCTTAAACCTTCTCTTCCTTGACTCCTCCTTCCTTCTCCACTCGGTATGTCTCATGAGTCATGACATCACCAAGCACTTGTGTTGGAGTCATCTTTGAGAGATCCTCCCTCACAAGGATAAGAACCAAAGTCTCAAACTGAGGAGGTAAAGATCTCAAGAAGCGATGTGAGAAGTCTCTATCACTTATTGTTTCACCAAGAGCCTTGAGATCACTAACAATGACACTTAATCGGTGAAACATCTTCGGTATGCTCTCATCATCCTTCATCTTGAAGCTTTCATATCTATCTTTGAGGATGTATAGCTTGGCACTCTTGATGGCGGTGGTGCCCTCATATGTGTCCTCCAATTTCTTCCAAACCTCATATGCATACTCCAAGTCACTTGATTTGCTCAAAGACCTTTTCATTAAGAGCACTATAGATAGCATTGAGAGCAATGTCATTGAATTGAAGCTTCTCTTCTTCTCTTGGGGTGGGATCATTCATGTCAATCACAACAAAATCTTTCTCAACAACTTCCCATATCTTCCTATTCATTGATTTCAAGTGAGCTTTCATTTGCTTCTTCCAATAGCCATAGCTAGAGCCATCAAACCGAGGTGGCTTGACCATATGGTTGATCAAATTGTTGTGAGCCATTCTTGACACAGAAGGTTGTTAAGCCTTACAACAACGGTGACCAAGGCTCTGATACCAATCGATAGGTCCAAATAGGCTAGATGGGGGTGAATAGCTTAATTAAAACTTCTACAAACAACACTTGATCAAGTGGTTAGTAACAAAAATGGCGAAGCGAAATTTTGCGCTAGCCGACTCAAAATGCAAGCCTTCCTAACCGTTCTACTTATGTCACTAAGGTCACACACAAGCTAGCCTAGGTTGAGTTAGACTACTCCTAGGTGGACAAGCTAGACACAACTACTACCACTACACAAGTTAAGTGCACAAAGTAATGAGAAGGGAGTAGAGTGGTTATACCACCGAGTAGAGTAGTTTACCAATCACCGGGATGAATACCAATACACTCGAAGGTGATTGTTCAAGATCAACACCAAGATGAACACCAATTTATCCCGGGGTTCACGTGCTTGCCGGCATGCTACGTCCCCGTTGTGTCAACAACTATTCGGTGGTTCGGTGGCTAATTGACAACCAATGTCAAGCTCAACCAATGAGTACCACTAGAACCTACCACGAGTAAGGTAACTTAATGACACGAGCAATCCACTAAGGTTACCTTTGACACTGCGCCGGGGAAGGCACCAAACCCCTCACAAGATCACCGGGAGTGGCCGGAGACAATCACTGAAAGGATCAAGGATGCCCAAGAGTGTCACACCCCGATATTAAAAACAACACCAGGATGTATAAAAGCTCACATGTGTGCCAAGGATCAAGTCCACACATGCTAGACAAATTCATTAAGTACCATTGCAGAGTTTAATACATAACGAACAATATTTAAACATAGTACTTTATTACAACATCTCAGCGGAAATTAAAATCTCTCGTGGTAGCTCCAACGCAGGGACGTTGACTGGTTGACAACAAGTCTAGAACTCGTTGCGGTAGTCATAACTCCAATCTTCATCTGTGGTGGTGGTAATAGCAAGAGTGAGCACATATCGTACTCAGCAAGTAATACACAGGGTTCATGAGGCTCAAATAGCTTTATGTGGTTATGTTGCAATAGCCTTTAGAATCAAAGTAATAGTAATACTATAAATAGCATCAATGGTGTTGCATAAATTCCAAGGTACATGATCAATGTAAGATGAACAGTAAGCATAAACAAGTAAATAATGACACTATTTTCTGTTCCATGAGGATTCCAAGCCACCCATGACCGCGGGTACGGCTAGTATACCAGTTTTACACTCTGCAGAGGTTGCACACTTTCACTATGAGCCGTGATTCCCATTTGCTCGGGTTAATTACTCCCAAAAACACTACCAAGGTGAGTGAGCAGGGTATCACTATGAAGTCTTTCAAAAGTCATGTCTAACAAGTTAGGGCCGCTATGGATTCTGTGCCTGTTCTTATAATAAGTCCTCTGCCTGATGGCACATAACCGCAGCCTATACACATCATTGCAGACAGGGGTCAAACTATAAGCCATCCCGGCTTTATCCCACCCCACTTGCGCCTTTAGGTAACCACTAACAAGCTAGACAAGAGCAATTTACTGAACTAAAACCAGAGCCCATTAGCACTCATAGTTGCGCGGTTTTCCCGGAGGGTCACTTACGGATAATGTCATCTATTAAAGTTCATTACTTCCCATTAATCAACACATGATCATGATAATAATAGCATTGCCAAATCATTTATGTGCATAAATCGTAGGTATCAAGGTACAGGGACAATTCTAGGGAAATCATCTATGTTTATCAAGGGATTGCATGCATATGATATTTAGTAAAACTTTCATAAATAGGTAACAAGGATAATCCCATGAATTACTTGCCTTGCTCAGGAAAGTCTTGCTGGTCTTGCTGGTCCTCGAAAAGCGGGTCGTAAGCACCGTCGAATTGCTCACCGTCTTTACTCGATTAATCACCAACACACATGCATACAGGAGCATTCATGCATAGCAAACAAGGACATAAATTAGAACAGTACACCAACAGTGAGAAAACCAAATAAAAGATTTATAAAACTATTCTACTCGCTGATACGATCACATCGATATAAAGATCACCGAAAACGGATTTAAAACGCGAAAGATATGATTTTCTGAAGTTTTAATGCATTTTTAAGGGATTAAAATAATACTGAAAAATAAATTACTGTTAACATAGATAAAAATTATATCACTGGAAAGAGGACAAAATTATGAATCCAATGCAATTGGAATCACCTCAATCGGAGTTAAAACGCGCATTTTATAAGCGATTAAAGATAGTGGCAAAACTGTAAATAGGGTTTTTCTGATTTTTATTAAAACCGAGCAAAAATACGTTTTCACAGTTGGATGGCGTATTCCCAGAAAGGCGCCAAGGATCGCTGACCGCCGACCGGTTGACCGCCACGCGGCGGGCTCCGATTGGACGAAGGCGGTGGACCGGGTGCACCGCGCGGTGGACGGGAACGGTGGACCTAGTCCATCCCGCACAGGTGGACCGAACCGGTATGGGCACGCGTTGGCCGTCGGATCTGGGATCGGTGGCCCAGATTAGAGATGGAGGGGAAAAGGCGGCTCTGTTCGCCGGCGGCCGACGGCCTACGGCGGCGCCATGGCCGGAGGATGACCGGCACGCACGGAAACGGCGCTAGGGTGCACCAAGGGGCTCGGTAATGGCACGGTTCGGTGAAGAACTCGGCCGCGAGTCGATCTAAGGGTTCGGTAGGGCCTATCGTGGCTCAAAGGGCGAGCAGCACGTGCCGCGGCGGAGAACCTCGTCGGAGGCTCACCGGAGTTGGCCAAATTGGCCGTTCGGAGCACCAAACTTCACGGTAAAGGCACGGGAAGTGAGGTAGAGGCTCAGGGATCTCACCAAGGGCTTCGGGAAGGCCAGATGCGGCACGGAGACGGTCGGCGACGAGCGGTGGCGGACGGGAGGCCCCTGTGCACGGTGAAGGGGGTCGGTTAGTGCCCAAATTGAAAGGAAAAACAGCTGCACGGGTTTGGGAGATGGATTAGAGGCTCTGGAAGGCTTACTGGGACGAGACGAGCGACGAGCTTGTCGAATTTCTCACGGCGGCGGCAAGCTCGGCGGCGGCGGCTCGGTAAGCTCTGCTGCGTGGGCACCGGAGGCGGCTAGGGTTCGGAAAGGGCACAAACAGGTGCGGCGTGGCTTAAGACGGTCACGGCCGGCTCCAATTTGGAAAGGGAGCAAATCCGCCGCGGATTCCATGGCGGCATCACCGCCGGCACTAGAAAGGAAAGGGACGGGAGGAAGAAGGAAGGTAGGGAGGAGCCACTGACGCGTGGGGCTGGCGAGGCAGCGAGACAGAGAGGGAGCGGGCGCGCGCGCTGCTGCTACTCGCTGGGCCGGCTCAGCTGGGCTGCGGCCCAAGAGGGAGAGGGAGAAGGCAAAGGCCGAGCAGGCCGGGGAAAAATGGAGAGGGGCGCCGGTTGGGCCGGGTGGAAAGGCTGGGCTGCTGCTGCTACTCTCTCTTCTTCCTCTTTTTTTTTTCTTTTCTATTTCTATTTTTCCAACAAGTTTTCAAAAGAAATTTTCAAATATTTGAGAGACCAAATAATAATTCAAGCATCACAAAATAAATATGCAGCAGCATGAGTGCAACAACCATGTTTTGACTAGGTTTTTATTTAATTTCACCGAAAAAAAATTCTATTTTCCCTATATTAGCATGAACAATTAATTGCATAATTAAGTAAATTCTCTAATTTTAAAATGTTGCAAAATTCTAGGTGTTACAATTCTACCCCCCTTAAAGAGAATCTCGTCCTCGAGATTGGATGCTTACTCAAACAAGTGTGAATACTCTTTCCTCAAATCCTCTTCTCTTTCCCAAGTTGCTTCTTCCTCTGAGTGCCTATTCCACTGAACCTTGCACATTCTGATCACTCTACTTCGAGTGACCCTTTCAGCTGTCTCCAATATCCTCACAGGGTACTCTTCATAAGTCAAATCATCTTTAACTTGAAGTTCATCCATGGGTATTTGTTCCCCAGGTATACGCAAACACTTCTTAAGTTGAGACACATGGAACACGTCATGAACAGCTGATAGATGCTCAGGCAACTCTAATTGATATGCAACTTCCCCACGTCTCTTTATAATCTTGAAGGGACCAACATACCTTGGTGCTAGCTTTCCCTTCATATTAAACCTTCTCACCTTTCTCATCGGTGATACCTTGAGATACACATAATCACCTACTTCAAAACTCAAGTCTCTTCTTCGCTTATCCGCATAACTCTTTTGTCGAGATTGAGCTATTCTTAAGTTCTCCCTTATCTTACTGACTTGTTCTTCAGCAGCCTTTATAACATCAGGCCCAAACAACTGTGACTCACCCGTTTGATTCCAGTATAAGGGTGTTCTACACTTACGCCCATATAATGCTTCAAATGGTGCCATTCCAAGACTTTTCTGATAGCTATTATTGTAAGAGAACTCTGCATAAGGTAGACTCTTGTCCCAACTAGAACCATGCTGTAAGGCACAAGCTCTCAGCATATCCTCGAGAATCTGATTGGTTCTTTCTGTCTGCCCATCTGTCTGAGGATGATAAGCGGTGCTGAAGTTCAATCTAGTTCCCAAAGCTTCATGTACTTGTTTCCAGAAATGAGAAGTAAACTGAGATCCCCTATCAGACACAATCTTCTTAGGCACTCCATGAAGACATACTATCCTTTCCATGTAAAGCTTTGCCAACTTTGGACCATCATACTTAGTATTCACAGGCAAGAAATGAGCAACTTTCGTCAACCGATCGACAATCACCCATATTGAATCATAACCTGTGGATGTCCGAGGTAGTCCCACTATAAAATCCATACCAACTTCATCCCATTTCCATTCCGGTATCTTCATGGGTTGTAGCAATCCAGCAGGCCTCTGATGTTCGGCCTTGACTCTTGAACAAGTGTCACACAGGGCTACATACTCAGCTACAGCTCGTCTCATTTCTTTCCACCAATACTTCTCCTTGAGATCTTGATACATCTTGGTACTTCCGGGGTGAATAGAGTAGGCAGACTCATGAGCTTCCCGAAGAATTGTATCTCGGATAGCCTTCATTGCTGGCACACATATCCTTTTTCCCAACCACAATGTGCCATTCTCATCAAGCCTGAATCCGGGTGCTTTTCCAACAACCACATTTTCAGCTATCTCTTTGAGTTCTTCATCCTCCATCTGACCTTTGCGTATTTCTTCTTCCAAGGTAGGCGTTATCTCAATCTCCACGATATTGTTAACCAAACACAAGTTCAGACGTTGCAACTCTGCACTTAACTCCTCAGGCATCATTGTTTCCTGAACTTCACTATCATAACTTTTTCTGCTAAGTGCATCGGCCACCACATTGGCCTTCCCAGGATGGTAATGCACTTCTAGATCATAGTCCTTAATCAATTCTAACCATCGACGTTGCCTCAAGTTCAGATCCGACTGGGTAAAGATGTATTTCAAGCTCTTATGATCCGTATATATGTCAGTTTTATGCCCCATCAGGTAATGCCTCCAGATCTTCAAGGCATGAACAACCGCTGCTAACTCAAGATCGTGAGTAGGGTAGTTCAACTCATGCTTTCTCAACTGTCTAGACGCATAGGCAACAACCCTACCTTCTTGCATAAGTACACATCCCAAACCTTGTCTAGATGCATCACAGTAGATAGAAAAACTCTTACTTAGATCAGGCAATATCAGCACTGGGGCAGAAGTCAACCTCTTCTTCAACTCATCAAAATTAGCTTGGCACTGTTCGGACCACATGAACTTGGCATTCTTCTCTAACAATGCAGTCATAGGCTTAGCGAGCTTGGAGAACCCTTCAATGAACCTCCTATAGTAACCAGCCAAACCAAGGAAACTGCGAATTTCCTTAACATCAGTAGGTGGCTTCCAATCCAGCACATCCCTCACTTTGCTAGGATCTACAGCAATTCCACCATTTGAGACAATGTGGCCTAAGAAAGCCACTTCCTTTAGCCAAAACTCACACTTACTCCTTTTTGCATACAACTTATGCTCTCTCAATTTCTGCAAGACCAATCTCAAGTGTTCTTCATGTTCTTCTTCCGTCTTGGAGAACACCAGAATATCATCAATGAATACCACCACAAACTTATCAAGATATTCCATGAACACCTTATTCATCAAATACATGAAGTAGGCAGGTGCATTGGTAAGACCAAAAGACATAACTGTGTATTCATATAGCCCATATCTGGTAGTGAATGCTGTCTTCGGTATATCTTGGTTTCTAATCTTCAATTGGTGATAACCAGACCGTAAATCAATCTTGGAAAACACACATGCACCTCTCAATTGATCAAACAAATCATCAATTCTAGGCAAAGGGTACTTATTTTTGATGGTCACTTCATTTAATGATCGGTAATCAATGCACATCCTTTGAGTACCATCCTTCTTGTCAACAAAGATAACCGGTGCACCCCATGGAGAAGAACTAGGGCGAATAAAACCTTTATCTAATAACTCCTTAAGTTGCTTTTTAAGTTCTTCTAACTCATTTACCCCCATTCTATATGGACGCTTAGCTATGGGTGCAGTACCAGGTAATAATTCAATAATGAATTCAATGTCTCGATCAGGTGGCATACCTGGCAAATCCTCGGGGAAGACATCCAAAAATTCCCCCACAACACGATCCTCAGGCTTCCCTTCATCTTCAATCATGTTGATGACAGCAGCTGGTGGTGGCTTCACTACAACATTAACTGAGACTCTGTCTCCCTTAGGTCCATTCATTTCCACAACCTTCTCTTTGCATTTGATGTTGACCGTATGTTCTTTCATCCAGTCCAGACCCAGTATCAAATCAATGCCAGATGCTCTCAGGACAATCGGACTGACTGAAAACTCTACCCCCCTTAAAGACAATACTACTGATGGACAAAAATGAGTAGCAGGCATGACACCACCAGGAGAGTTTACTACCATCTCAGTCTTCATTGCAAGCAGGGGTATACTATGTTTTCTAACAAATATATGGGAGATAAATGTATGCGATGCTCCAGAATCAAATAAGACAGTCGCAGGAGTGGAGTTGAGGTCGAACGTACCCAGCATGATGTTCGGCCCATCCTGAGCAGTGTCGGTGGTCACATGATTCACCTTCCCATAGAGTGGCTTCTTGTTGGGGCAGTGGAAGGACATGTGGCCTTCCTTGCCACAGCTGTAACAAACGGTGGGGGCTCTAGGGGCTCCATTCTTGGCAGGGGGACCACTAGCTTTTCCATTCTGGGAGTTTTGTGTCCCTCCCGACTGACGGAACGGCTGGCGCTGTTGGAAAGGCAAGCGCTGGTTGTTACCACCATGGTACCTTTGCTGGGAATTCTGCTGGTGACCATAGCGTGGACGGTTGTTGCTCCCAGAAGACTGACCAGAGAACTTCCTCTTCTTGTCCTGATCCTGGCGCATGTTGTCCAACACAATAGCACGGTTGACAAGAGCTTGAAAGTTGGGGTAGGTGTTACCAGCCAACTGCAGCCTGAGTTCATAATATAAGCCCTTGAGAAATAACCGCTGCTTGTCAGCATCGTCAGCAACTTCCCTGGGTGCATAGCGTGCCAGCTCAGCGAACTTGTTATGATATTCGCTGACAGACATGGACACCATCCGGAGAGACCGGAACTCTTCAGCCTTCTGATCCATCAAACCTTGAGGAATGTGATGAGCTCTAAACTCTCTGGTGAACTCATCCCAAGTAACATCAGGAGCATTCGCAGGCCATGCATCCTGGTAAGACTCCCACCAGGTTTGGGCTGCACCCTGCAACTGACCTGAAGCATACAGGACCTTCTCCTTGTCACTGCACTGCGCAATGTTAAGCTGCTTTTCCACAGCACGGACCCAATCATCGGCCTCTAGGGGGTCTGTGGCATGTGTGAACACCGGAGGACGTCCCTGAAGGAAGTCCTTGCGCCTGTCCCTGGGTGGCGGTGGTGGTGGTGCTCCACCCTGCTGAACATTCTGCATGAAGCGAGTCATTGCTTCCATGAACTGCCCTTGCATCTGCATGAATTGTTCAGGGCTGATCATGGGGGGTGGTGGAGGTGGTGGGTTGCCTCTGGGGTTCCTCCTTCCGGCCATCTGTCAACCCAACATACGTAACGATTCTCAGACAATACCCAAATAACCAACATGAATAGAGAAACTGAAATTTCAGGACGAGTTCTCAGAAACAGAAGTGCAGTAAATCGATCGTACAGGGAGCTACAGAACTCAAAACGAGACGTTCTATACATTGCTGGAAAACTTATAAAATTTCCTACAACTTTCATTTAGACCACTTTACCAGATTCTGACAGTTACCAGTTCCAATTTCACAATTTACAGGAGCTGTTCAGCACTTCCAGGCATCACCGTTATACCAGATTGCAACAGTCATAACTCTTAGTCCATAATAGATATGAAGGTGATTGATACGGCGCTGGAAAGGCACTGAAGTCTGGTTTATCTCATAAAAATTTCAGGACACTTGCATTATCAGATCTCCAGTTATAACCAAAATACCTCAGGTATCTCCAGAAAACAGCAAGGGTAACGAGAATATAAACCAACCCAACAATATATAAAAAGACCTCAACTTAATTTTTACTTGTTCAAGAAGTACCGTAGACAAGTCTACAGCACCCCAACACTCATAACAAAGATCCAAATCACACAAGTGCATAATAATAAATCATGTTCTCACACCAATCTTACAAGCACACCAAGACTCACTAGACGCAGCTAACGATTTATTACATGAATCCCAAGGGTAACCTAGAACTTATTAACGTGAAGCGTGAAGTCTTCTTTCTTCATGTAGCGGGGGGACTTCTTGAGCATAGACCGCAGACAATCATTCTCTTTCTGGAGACGCCGTGACGCTGAGTGTGCTCCCTTCAGCTCTCCCTGGAGCCCCACCACTTGCTCCGTCAAGGCATTGACGTGCAGAGCGGTGGTGTTCAACGTCGGATGCAGGGGATCAGCCTGGGTCACCACAGCTCGTCCAGCCCAGGGCTCAAAGCGGGGCAGGTGGCGAAAGCGATCCTCCTCCATGAGCTCATAGCGAAGACCATGGTAGAATGCGTACGCCACTTGCGCAGCATCCTCCATGCTGGCGTGAGCTGAAGTCCTCCTGGCAGGCGAAAAGAAGACCTGATGAGGAGCCGGCTTCGGCTGTCCAGGCTCCCAGTAGATGACTGCCAACAGGGTCTTGTAGTAGGTCGCCTCCTCAGGGTGGGTGTACCTCGAGCAGAGGTACTCGATGACCGGGTGCTTGTCACTGTAGTACGTAGTCAACACCTCTTGCAGCAGGGAGTGTTGATACGCGTTCGGCGCCGGGTCCTTGATGGTGGTAACACGGAACCACTCCATCACTGGCTCAGGTGCAGGGGGAGTCGGTGCAGGTGCAGGCGTCGGTGTAGGAGCTGGCGTCGTCGGAGTGACTGGCACGATCTCCTCCTCCACGTCGTCATCGAACATGAGGACCTCAGTGGGGTCCTCCTCATCGTCGGAGAGAACCACGACCTCGGGCTTCACCGGCGGTGCGCTGGGAGAGAACTGGGCGACGTAGGAGGCGACGCCACGAGAAGAAACAGCCTCAGCAGCAGAGCGGCGAGCGGCGGAACGAGTGAGAACCATCTACAAAATCAGAAAAGAGAAGCTAGAGTCAAACTTTTTGCAATAGAATAAGGAAGTATAGCATAAAACAAAATTGTAATAAAATAGTCAAGGCTTGAAATTTAAGTGCAAAAATAAACCTATGTGATTTTTACTATCTAGGCTTGCGTCCTACAGTCAACCTGGATCTGATACCAATTTGTCACACCCCGATATTAAAAACAACACCAGGATGTATAAAAGCTCACATGTGTGCCAAGGATCAAGTCCACACATGCTAGACAAATTCATTAAGTACCATTGCAGAGTTTAATACATAACGAACAATATTTAAACATAGTACTTTATTACAACATCTCAGCGGAAATTAAAATCTCTCGTGGTAGCTCCAACGCAGGGACGTTGACTGGTTGACAACAAGTCTAGAACTCGTTGCGGTAGTCATAACTCCAATCTTCATCTGTGGTGGTGGTAATAGCAAGAGTGAGCACATATCGTACTCAGCAAGTAATACACAGGGTTCATGAGGCTCAAATAGCTTTATGTGGTTATGTTGCAATAGCCTTTAGAATCAAAGTAATAGTAATACTATAAATAGCATCAATGGTGTTGCATAAATTCCAAGGTACATGATCAATGTAAGATGAACAGTAAGCATAAACAAGTAAATAATGACACTATTTTCTGTTCCATGAGGATTCCAAGCCACCCATGACCGCGGGTACGGCTAGTATACCAGTTTTACACTCTGCAGAGGTTGCACACTTTCACTATGAGCCGTGATTCCCATTTGCTCGGGTTAATTACTCCCAAAAACACTACCAAGGTGAGTGAGCAGGGTATCACTATGAAGTCTTTCAAAAGTCATGTCTAACAAGTTAGGGCCGCTATGGATTCTGTGCCTGTTCTTATAATAAGTCCTCTGCCTGATGGCACATAACCGCAGCCTATACACATCATTGCAGACAGGGGTCAAACTATAAGCCATCCCGGCTTTATCCCACCCCACTTGCGCCTTTAGGTAACCACTAACAAGCTAGACAAGAGCAATTTACTGAACTAAAACCAGAGCCCATTAGCACTCATAGTTGCGCGGTTTTCCCGGAGGGTCACTTACGGATAATGTCATCTATTAAAGTTCATTACTTCCCATTAATCAACACATGATCATGATAATAATAGCATTGCCAAATCATTTATGTGCATAAATCGTAGGTATCAAGGTACAGGGACAATTCTAGGGAAATCATCTATGTTTATCAAGGGATTGCATGCATATGATATTTAGTAAAACTTTCATAAATAGGTAACAAGGATAATCCCATGAATTACTTGCCTTGCTCAGGAAAGTCTTGCTGGTCTTGCTGGTCCTCGAAAAGCGGGTCGTAAGCACCGTCGAATTGCTCACCGTCTTTACTCGATTAATCACCAACACACATGCATACAGGAGCATTCATGCATAGCAAACAAGGACATAAATTAGAACAGTACACCAACAGTGAGAAAACCAAATAAAAGATTTATAAAACTATTCTACTCGCTGATACGATCACATCGATATAAAGATCACCGAAAACGGATTTAAAACGCGAAAGATATGATTTTCTGAAGTTTTAATGCATTTTTAAGGGATTAAAATAATACTGAAAAATAAATTACTGTTAACATAGATAAAAATTATATCACTGGAAAGAGGACAAAATTATGAATCCAATGCAATTGGAATCACCTCAATCGGAGTTAAAACGCGCATTTTATAAGCGATTAAAGATAGTGGCAAAACTGTAAATAGGGTTTTTCTGATTTTTATTAAAACCGAGCAAAAATACGTTTTCACAGTTGGATGGCGTATTCCCAGAAAGGCGCCAAGGATCGCTGACCGCCGACCGGTTGACCGCCACGCGGCGGGCTCCGATTGGACGAAGGCGGTGGACCGGGTGCACCGCGCGGTGGACGGGAACGGTGGACCTAGTCCATCCCGCACAGGTGGACCGAACCGGTATGGGCACGCGTTGGCCGTCGGATCTGGGATCGGTGGCCCAGATTAGAGATGGAGGGGAAAAGGCGGCTCTGTTCGCCGGCGGCCGACGGCCTACGGCGGCGCCATGGCCGGAGGATGACCGGCACGCACGGAAACGGCGCTAGGGTGCACCAAGGGGCTCGGTAATGGCACGGTTCGGTGAAGAACTCGGCCGCGAGTCGATCTAAGGGTTCGGTAGGGCCTATCGTGGCTCAAAGGGCGAGCAGCACGTGCCGCGGCGGAGAACCTCGTCGGAGGCTCACCGGAGTTGGCCAAATTGGCCGTTCGGAGCACCAAACTTCACGGTAAAGGCACGGGAAGTGAGGTAGAGGCTCAGGGATCTCACCAAGGGCTTCGGGAAGGCCAGATGCGGCACGGAGACGGTCGGCGACGAGCGGTGGCGGACGGGAGGCCCCTGTGCACGGTGAAGGGGGTCGGTTAGTGCCCAAATTGAAAGGAAAAACAGCTGCACGGGTTTGGGAGATGGATTAGAGGCTCTGGAAGGCTTACTGGGACGAGACGAGCGACGAGCTTGTCGAATTTCTCACGGCGGCGGCAAGCTCGGCGGCGGCGGCTCGGTAAGCTCTGCTGCGTGGGCACCGGAGGCGGCTAGGGTTCGGAAAGGGCACAAACAGGTGCGGCGTGGCTTAAGACGGTCACGGCCGGCTCCAATTTGGAAAGGGAGCAAATCCGCCGCGGATTCCATGGTGGCATCACCGCCGGCACTAGAAAGGAAAGGGACGGGAGGAAGAAGGAAGGTAGGGAGGAGCCACTGACGCGTGGGGCTGGCGAGGCAGCGAGACAGAGAGGGAGCGGGCGCGCGCGCTGCTGCTACTCGCTGGGCCGGCTCAGCTGGGCTGCGGCCCAAGAGGGAGAGGGAGAAGGCAAAGGCCGAGCAGGCCGGGGAAAAATGGAGAGGGGCGCCGGTTGGGCCGGGTGGAAAGGCTGGGCTGCTGCTGCTACTCTCTCTTCTTCCTCTTTTTTTTTTTCTTTTCTATTTCTATTTTTCCAACAAGTTTTCAAAAGAAATTTTCAAATATTTGAGAGACCAAATAATAATTCAAGCATCACAAAATAAATATGCAGCAGCATGAGTGCAACAACCATGTTTTGACTAGGTTTTTATTTAATTTCACCGAAAAAAAATTCTATTTTCCCTATATTAGCATGAACAATTAATTGCATAATTAAGTAAATTCTCTAATTTTAAAATGTTGCAAAATTCTAGGTGTTACAAAGAGGGAAGGTGAATTGGGTAACTAATAAATTTTTCGCAAATCAATTCAACCTATCGCAATTTGCCCAATGTCACCCCACAAGTGCTTGTGTCAATTCTATTCCTAAAACAAGTTATGCAACCTAGCCAAGTCCTATCACAAGTATGCTACTCTAGGAAAGTAGAGAACACAAAGGAAATGCGGGAATGTAAAGAGTTAGAAAGACAAATCCGGTTTTTCCCGAGGTATCGGAGAGTCGGCACTCCCCACTAGTCCTCGTTGGAGCACCCGCGTAAGGGTGTAGCTCCCCCTTGATCTTCGCAAAGACCAAATGCTCTCTACAGGCTGATCCTTTGCCTCTCCGGCGCGGTGGATCGCCCACAACCGCTCACAACTTCGACTTGGGCCGCCCACAAGCTCTCCAAGCGGTCACCAAGCCACCGATCGCCACCAAACCGTCTAGGTGATGCCGATCACTAAGAGTAACAAGCCTAAACTCTCACTTGACCAAGAACAAGGCCAAAGAGGGTGATGGATGCACACAAGTCACTCGTGATCTCTCTAGGGAAGAAGCTCACAAGCAATGGAGTTCACTCAATGCTCCCTAGGGCTCTTGCTCTCTCACAAGATCAATAAGGGTTCCTTCAGCTGTTAGAAGTGGCAAGAGAGATAGAATGGAGGCTTTGGTGGAGTATAAATACTCACCCTCTCCAAAACTAGCCGTTACTCACTTTCCTGCGAACCGTCGGACCATTCACCACGGTCCGACTCTCACAGTCGCACTGTGCTCAGTCCTGTGCCAAAGGGGCGTTGGACCGAATTCGATGGTCCGACGCTCCTCAGTCCGACGCTTTCGAACAACTGACACAGTGCCTCTCAATGGCTATAACACGGATCAATGGTCCGACGCACACCGTCGGACCAAGTCCGACGCTCTTTTACGCTGCAGGAACCTCTCTGGAAGCGTCGGACGCTAAGAATCATTAGTCCGACGCTCACTCTCTCCACGGTCCGACGCTCGCTCAACACCCAGAGGCACCGTTGGACTCTGGCCAATGGTCCGACGACCATCCAGCCAGGGTCCGACGCTCCCTGGCACGCTGAGAAACGTCCAGGGGCTGCCACGTGTTGTCGGACTCTAGCTATTGGTCCGACGCCCATACTAGGTAGAGTCCGACGCCTCTAATTTGATCAAAATTTCGCCGAATCGAAAACTTTCCAAAACGAAGTTTGATCCTCTCTCTCTCAAGAGTCTCCCTGGGCTGTCTAGAGCTTTGTTGGACAAGTGTGCATCACATCTACACTCTGTAATCTTACTCTAAGTCAAGCTACCCATCCAAACCCCTCTTAATAGTACGGTCAAGGAGAAAAACAAAACCTAAGACTACGCCAAGTACCTCTCAACTCCAAACGACACTTGGCACTAGCCTATCACCGTCTTGTCTTCCATCCTTTGAAAACCAAATCGAATTCCATCGCTAGGGGCTTGAACCTACATGTTATTATGACCTAACCTCTAGGTTATCCTGCAAAACACACGTTAGTAATAATAACTGTCTTGTTGTCATTAATCACTGAAACCACTAGGGCCTAGATGCTTCAATTACCAACTCCGCCAAGCTCCTCCGCTGCTCCAAGCCGTCTAGGTGACTGACAATCACCAAGAAAAATGAGAGAACTCCGCAGCAAACACGATCAACAAGTGCCAATGGATGCAAAGATCAAAGCAATGCACTTGGATCACACTCTAGCTCACAATGGATGAGATTTATGCAATCTAAGTGAGTGAGAGTGCTTGGCGGGTGCTCACAAGGTGTATCAACAAGTTAGAGAGCCAAGAGAGTGAGCAAAAACCGGCCATGTCATTTAAATAGAGTTCCACAGACAAACATAGCCGTTACCCTCAAACTACGTACCGTCGGACCCTAACCATCGGACGGTAATGCGGGGGCGTCGGAATAACAGAAAGCGTCCGACACTCTCTCATCGGCGAATCGCACGCTGCCACGTCAGTGTTACCGTTTGAATTCGAACGTTGGCGCCTTCGACTGCAAACCGTCGGACGGAGGACGTTCGTCCGAGGATCGTCGAACTCGATCGTCAGACTAAAAAGCTGTGCAGTCCGACATTTCTACAGAGCTCCCCGAGAGCGAAAACGCGTCGGACAATTGTCCGACGGTAGGCCTCGGACCAAAGACATCAGTCCGACGTTTTGAAAAACGTTTCCCGCGCACTGTTCGCATCGTCGAACAGTGAGAGATTGGTCCGATGCACTGAATAACTCAGTCTGACGCTCCTGTTCACTAGGCGCAGAGTTAGCCATCGGAGGCTGAGGTATAGTTCGACGCTCAGTGGACTTAGCGTCCGACGCTCTGAATTGAGTGAAATTGAGCCCGTGTCAAGTTCTTTGCTTATGTAGGCTAACACTAGTTAATTATGAAACAATTCTTGAAGAGTGTTAGCCATTTTCAAAGTGTTTTGCAAAGGTTTTGAGTTAGCCACTAGATCTAAATACAATGCAAGATCCAAACATCTAATGGCACTTGATAACTGTGTTAACTGTGGGATAGTTCCCCTCTTAATAGTATGGCTATCTATCCTAAACGTGATCACACTCTCTATAGTGTCGTGATCACCAAAATGGAAAGAGCCCTATTAAGTTTCACCTTTGCCTTGAGCTCCATCCAAACCACCAAGTGTTGAAGCATTTGATCTTCATGTTGATGGGCTTACACCAAGAGCTTGGATGCCGTCATTGCTCGAAAACATGATCTTCTAACCATACTTGTAAACAATAGCTTAAGCACATGATTAGATACTATGTGTCATCAATTAGCCAAAACCAAACATAGAGCTTTCAACCGGGCAGTGCCAAAAAGTGTGTTGGCGTGAAATCTGGTTCGCACTCAGCACACCAACGAAGCTGGAACAGTCCTAGCGGAGCACAGAGCGAACAGACCCAGCTAGCTTCGACAATTGGCAGTGGATGAGCACCGATGAATCTCCAAGCGTGCCAGTCAATTTGACCTACAATTGACAAGGAAACAGAGTCGATCAGTAACACAATGCGGAACCACTGATGTGTCCCGAGTGGTTCCAGATATCCGGCCCAATGGGCCTTCTTAACAGGACCATCAGCTTGAAAGCTGACATCCGATCGCGCGAATCGGTTATGCAGATTAAACAGAAACATCCGATTCCCTATTTAACCTGATTCAGAGATAAACATGAATGAAAGCAAATTATATTAAACAGATCTAATTCATACATTGCCTTGTGTGTCAAAACATATCTTAATCTATCACATCTATTAATAGGATCGATCGGATCGTTGCAGCTAATTAACACACTTGAATCAATCTTGACATGAATCGAAACACAAGACAATGCATGAAAGAGATCGGAAAGAATACAACGTGCAGCAAGTAAGCGGAAACAGTATCAGGCTAAACAACCGATCTGAAGTATAGGCACCATACAAGCCTATAAAGTAAACTATGTTTTGACTCTTCGATTAATCTACCTAACCCATCACTTATGTCAAGGGGATCGATCGGATCGTTGTAGCTCGTGACGTAAGCTAATGGTTGGATCTATTAATCAAAGAACCTCCACACAATTTACTTTATTACTTTAGTGCGGCCTATACACAATCAAGATCTGAACTAACCGGCTAACGACAAACAGATCTGCTCGCCTAAACATGATAATCAATTGATATTTAATTAAGCAAGATAGATACAAAGATTTAAGCCGACAAGAACAGATCAAGACTGGACAGATTGATGATGTTTAAAATAAATAGACAATAAATAATTATAAACAACATCGGTAACTTGATGAATCTAACTAACAAGCCAAGTTAATTAGAGCCGATAACTAACCCTCAATTCAATCTAAGTATGACCTAGATCAAACGAGAATCGAATAACTACTCGAATCCATCTAGCAATGCTGCACGAACCAGAATCGTACTAACAATACATGATAAACACGAGCGTGACGGTACTTACAGGAAGCCTGTGTCCACCGGATGACACCCAACTTGTCGAAGAACTCGCCGGTTCTATGTTACTCCTACTCCTAGGGTTTTTGTCTAGCGGCCAGGAAAAAAGAAACTGTTGTTGTATTGATTGACATGTTTTCTTTACAATGCGCTTGGGCCTTATATTTATACTCAGCAGCTAGAGAGAAAATCTCAACCGAATGAAAACCCTAGCCAAAAAATAAGGAAAACAACAAATTTTCCTAATTCTAAGATAAATCGAACCCATCCTTGCCTTTCTTGTGGGCCCCTTCCTTGATCACTCCTTAGCCAATTCATCTACATCCTTCCACTTACATATGTCAATTATCCGATTGCCGTATACTCTGATGACGTCAGCATACATCCGATCCATCTCCACATCTGTTAATAACACTCGATCCAACTCTCAGATTGGTTAAACCATCCTCCTGAGCACTATCCAAATTCTGGTGTAAACAGTCGTCATCATCATCTGAGGGATCTGCCGGACCCTTCTAGCCCATGCTCAACTCTGTATTCCTCTTCCTCATCATCATCACTAGAGGAACCACTCTCCTGAATCTCTGACATAGATACTCTAGACTGAATACCTGAAGAGATGCCTAGTCTGAGGACGAGTGCCAGCTGAACCCTGTCCAACCTATGCCTCATCCCGATCTTCTGCCCCTGATCCTTCTCCTTCATCTGACCCTCTTCCTTCTGACATACTGTCTCTCCATTGTCCCTGAGGCCACATACACAAAAGATATCCAATATAGCATAAGACCTCTGACTAGATATATCAATATATGAAGAGATAGTATAATAGCATTAGAAGGACACTTATGTAGAAATTTAGTTGAGATGACCAACACAATTTCCACATGCGTTTCTCTCTATTGCTATCATACACAAAGATAAGGTGCAATGCTTTCGATTGACTTGTAAGAAGGCATGGTGACACATATTAAGTGGACTTCTCCAGGGAAATACATCACAGTAAAGTTGCAATAACTCAATGTGCTATATACATTTCCAAAGAGATTTCTACTTAATGTGAGCCACCATACAAGACATCTATACAGGTTAATCAACTTAAAAGTGCCATGATGAAATCTGTGCAAAGACAAGATTTTTGTTCAACTGAGCGAACCATGCAAGGCAGAGGATAGGGGCCAGCCAGGGAGTCAAACCCGGCTGAGCCGCCACTCATACCCAGGCCTAGCTGAGTAATCTGCCTAGCCGAATAAGGCACCCGGCCTGGCCGGTTTTGCCCAGTCGCCCAAAAATCGTCCCCCTGCACAAATCCACCATGGAACTCCATCCAAACTTCTAGCATTGCATCTAGGCACTAGTATCCATCTTTCACCCGAAGGGAATCCAAAGATATTGCCTAGAGAAGGAGATTGAGTACCATGAACAAACAATACCTTGTGGAGAGAGGAAGAAGAGCTTGGAGAAGACTAGGGTCACAAATCCTAGCTTAGCCGACCCAAGGGAGGCCCTAGCCGAGAGCAATCTTGAATCCTTACCCTAGGGAGAGAGATCGAGGAGGGGAACCTTCACACCACCAAGGGAGCCATGGGAGAGAGAGCACGGGTGAAAGAAGACAAATGGCGTCGGTGGAGAAGAAGGGGAGGTCCTCTACTGTAAAACTCATGACTTCCTAACAGGTGGGGCCCTGCCCGCAATACCCGGCCTGGCCGGGTCTAGGACCTGGCTGGGCCGGTTTTGCCCACTTTGCCACAAAGGCTTTCCTTCTCAGCCCACACCAAATACTTGTTCCAAATTTACCTTTTCCTATTTTATCCAAGAATTTTTTTGTCAAATCCTCATTATTTTCACTCCATTCAAGCTATCTTTTGATGAGCATCAAATCCTATACTAAGAATCCAAACTTTCTTTTCCTTTTATGCTTGCACCAAACATGGGTCAATCTTATGTCCATGAATCTTTACTAGAGACTTTCCATGAGAGAGATAAGAGTATAATCTAGATAGAGATTTGCGGACTTAGGGAAGTCATATCTTGGGTGATTAGCCAAACAATCAATCATGGTGAACAATAATCACTCTAGACATGACTAGGTCACAAAGACAAAGAATCAATCTTTTGTAAATAATCCTAGACAAGTTAAAGCATCTAGTTGGGTTTTCACAAATTCTATCCTATGTCATATAGATGCACACTCTGGCAAGTAAGGATCCTAGATGGTCTTTCAATAATTAAATTGCTTCAATTAAATCATACCTTGGCCTCTAGCATCCTTTTGTACTTTTAAGATTTATCGTTCAAGCATGAGTACGGATAATACTTGAGAAACTTATTCTCAATGAGACTAAAACAATTTTCTTAGCAAACATATTAGTCTCATGAATTCTAGTCATAGAGTGAGCTCCCCCTTGATAAGTGCTTTAAGTAATGTGAATAACACTAACCAGCACTTGTATTCAATGAAGAATATGGGAAGTAACTCTATGTCTAGACCATGGCAAAAAGAATTTTAACTAGATTGATGCTTGTGCCATAGAAATACTCACAAGGCTATTCTCAAGGCCAATTTATATGAAGTGTAGTTGCAGCTCAGAATAGATCTTCAAGTGGCATTTGATATTTGATGGAATTTATCCACTTGAAACACAATCCTTTCAAATTCACTTTAATCATTATGTGCTTGAACCGGTTTAATATGTGTAAGATGATCATGTGAGAGAAAACACCACTGAAAGGAGGCATCCCTGCCTGCCCCGCAGAAATTAACCTGGCCGGGTCTGCAACCCGGCTGAGCCGACTATGTCGGTGGTACCGGTTAAATCTCGTTACTACCGTTCGACTTTCGGTAGTACCGGTATTTTACCAGTAGTACCGGTCCTGGGTGGTCTCCTTTGGTTCATTCCCTGTGCCTTACCATTTGTAGGTCCCAAAGTGATTATCTACATGATAAACAAGCAATGCTCTACCAGAGAGCCATTAAGAGCATCACATGGGACAAAATTTAAGTTTTGCACAAGGACTAGCCACTTTCATGAATATATATCTATGCACACCCCTTTTTCAAGTGATGCACATATATATATTCAATGTCTACACTAAGTAGCATGGCTAGGTAACATAAATGGAACTTGTTACCGAGATGCCATTGGATTAAGCATGTGTTATGATAAAGTCTTGACTTGTAGTGATTTTGATCTCTTCATGTCAAAGTCAAGCTTCCAATGCACCTCCATTTACCTATTTGCCTATCAAACTTGTTTTGATATCCAATGTTTGTCGGATCCTTTTGGGTTAGTTGGCAAGCACTTAGGTACCCAAATGGCATTGGCACTAGTTTTGGGTGAACTCATCTCATTACTAGTACCAACTCCACTTGTGGTCTTCCTAAGCATATAACCATGATCAAGTATGTTTGGCTTAGGAATATACCTTTGGGACAATCCTTAGCTAGGTGTCCCTTGCCTCTACAAGTGTAGCAAATGCGACCATTGTTTGCAATGCTCTTGTTTTGCTTGTTGGGACATTCACCAATGTAATGATCCTTCTCATTGCAACCATAGCATCTTCTTGTTTCTTTTTGAGTTTGCCTTCTTTGCTCTCTATCTCTTAAGCCCAAGAAGCAACTCTTGATGGAATGGCCCTTCCTCTTGTACCTCATGCAAGCACTTGGACCATCATTTTTGGCTTGATTTTGCAGCTTGATAGAAGCTTTGGCTTCGACCGCCTCACACTTGTCGGCCCAAGTCTTGTATGGACACATAGCACCTTCATGCCCATACAAGCTACAACCATAGCACATTCTTTTTCCATGTCTCTTGCTCTTGGTTGTGTTGCCATTGCTAGGAATGTGATTCTTTTGATGGGTTGTGGAAGAAGCAAAGTTTGATCCCTTCTCAAGCTTCTTCATCATGATATCACGGTTATCTTGAGAAGGTTGTGCTTCCCTTTTGCCCTTTAATTGAACCACATTCTTCTTTGATCTTTCAAGCTTATCTTTGATTTCTTTGTTTTCTAATGAATCATGCTCAATCAAAGATTGGCTTGCTTGAGAAACACATACATTAGCACAAGAAATATTTAATTGAGAGGGTACAAGTGTGTGTGCATGTATATGAGGTAGAATTGATTTTACCGATGTAGTTAGCACCTCATGAGCCATTTCAAGCATAGTGTGTGAATCCACTTGAGATGAACATAGTTTGCTTCAAGAGTGTTATATTTGCTAGCAAGTTCATCTAACTTTGTCTTGAGCTCTAAATTTTCCTTTTCTAGTTGAACAACACTAGAAGAAGATTTAGTAACCAAATCATGCTCAATTGATAATTTTTCATACCTTTCGGTCATTGCCTTTAGCTCTTGCAACTTGGAGATGGTGAATGCATCTTTTCTTTCACGAAGTTGCTTTTGTTTCTCAATCGCCATCTCAAGCTTATCATTGTGATTGACAATCTTCATGAAGATGTACTTGTCCTTGTCACTAAGATGATCAACCGAGTAATCATCTTCAATCACAATGTCCTCGCTTTCTTCTTCTTCATTCTCCTTTCTCTCCTCCTCAACTTGCAATGGCCTTTGCTTAGCCATGAAGCAAGTCAAGTCAGAGAAACTGCTGGAGGAGGTGCTCTCTGCAGCTAGACTGAAGATCAGCCTCTACAGGCTGAGCTACCGCAGAGTTGGCCAACCCAGCCTGGCCGGGTTCCATACCGGCTTGGCCGGGTTTGCCTCTTCTGCAGCAAACCAGCCCACGTTGCTTCCTTCTTCTTCCTTCAGTTCCTCACAGCAAGGGTGATGCAGAGGTGAAGGTGATGGAGTCCATCTCTTCTTCTAGATGTTCATCAAGGTTGGGTTGTCCAAACTTTTCACAAAGTTTGACCCAAACAAGATGAGCATCCTCAAGGTACTCACCATCACATACTACAAAATTATTGTAAACCTCTGCACACATAGTTCTCATAAATAAGAGTAAGGTATGAGCATTGAGTACCAAGCATGGAATGCTTGCTACTACAACACTCTCACAAATCGGATCCATATCACGTAAAGCATTGTTCTATGACCAAGAAGAAAAGTTTGAGCCATCCTTGCGGAGTAACTCAAACGGTACCTCAGACGAAGAAGACATCGATCCTCACAAGAAGTTAAGCTTCAATCGTGAGACCAAGCTCTGATACCAATTGAAAGGACCGAATCGATGCCTAGAGGGGGGTGAATAGGCTCTACAAAATTTCCAACAAAGTTAGCAAACAGCTGCAGCTCGACAAATCTGGCTAGGTCGGCTTACCAACCCTGGCTTGGCAGGTTTTACAACCCGGCTTGGCCGGGTTTCACGATGACACTCAGTGACGCCCCAGGAACTTCCGGGTCACGCCAGAACTTCCGAAACGTCGGAACTTCCGGTATGAGCCGGAACTTCCGACCTGCACAGCTGGAAACGAGGTTCTAACCCTTTCTCCTCTTCACTAAGATCACAACTCGACTTGTGGAGCTTATGTAAGTAGTATGGACAAGTCCAAACACCTCCTGCAAACACAAACCACAACAACCGAGTAGCACAAGTAGAATAGGCAAGTAAATATGCGATGAATGAGCAATGTGCAAGGCAAACCAAGAGAAGACACGAGGATTTATTTGACCGAAGTTTGGCACACCCAAAGGTGTCCTACTCTCCATTGTGGAAGCCGGTGAGGACCCAACCAAGGTCAACTCGTGGCCGGACCCGAAACGGTCTCTTTCCACCTTCTTCACTAAGGAGCTTTCTTTCCTTTTTCAGCGAGGATACAACCCTTAGAACAATGGACACCACTGGCAGCCCACAACACCCCACGGGTGCTCGTCGGTGATGCCTTGCCACCACGGAACCGAAGCTCCAAGCGAAAGAACGCAACGAACCAAAGAATCTTCGACTTGCTCAAGTGCTCAAGAATGGGATGGCTCACACAAGCTCTTTGGATCACTTTTGCCACAAAGAAAAGTCTCTCAAGGCTCAAACTCACTCACTAATCACAGATTAGGAAGTAGTAATCTTTTCACTCACAAAGAGAGAGTACAGAGAGCAAGAGGGCTTTTCTGGCCGTGCATAGGTGTTGGGAGGATCAGCAACCATGGAAGAGGGAGTGTGAGAGGTATTTATAGCTTCCTCTCCAAAACTAGCCGTTGAGGCCAGAATCGACAAACCCGGCCTAGCCGGGTTGGGGACCCGACCTAGCCGGGTTGGACAGTTCAAACCCCAAGTAGCCGTTGGAGGGGCGGCCTGGCTGGGTCACCTACCCGGCTTGGCCGGGAAAGTCGGCCTGGCCGACTATGCAACCCAGGCCTGGCCAGGTTTGGCTGCCCAGCCAGCTGCCTCTCTCACTTCCTCCCTATTTCTCTAAAGCTCATTTCTCTCAGGTTTTTTACTCCTTGAGCACTATCACTTGTCTCCAAAACTTTAGTGATGTGACTCTCCAAAGAGGGCTTGTTGGCGCTTCTTAGCGTCAGCAGAAAAGTCCGCAAGCGCACGGAAGTACCGTTGTAGCCTTCACCCGGAAGTATTCAGGGTATCGTAATTTCCCAGATGAACGGTCTTTATACTTAGTCTCTTAAACTAGTTTACTCAGAACAGACGAAGGGATAGCTTGGGTAGAGAGGTTCTTCTAAGGTCAAACGCATATAAGCGATGGAAACTTCCCCACTACTTGCTTGCTTCAGGCCCACTGACGCACCTGGTCTGCCAGGCGATACCAGTATCAGTGCTTATTCCGTGTCCGAACGTGGGGGGATGCTGGTACGAGTGGACAGGGCTGTCACCACCTGCCACCTACCCCTCTGCCCGTCGGCGCGCGCAACATACGAATGTAGACTCTGACCTAGACACCACGTCTACGAAGGCAACTACTACTCTAGCGGCGTACAGGAACATCCGTCTCTATCAGGAGTCCTCTTACTAGAGCATCCGTCCAAAGGACGAACGACGATCCCACAAACAAGTAGCTTTATGGAAGTAACATGCTTAATGAATCAAACCAAAGTTGAACACGAACTTCTTACTTCAAGTAGCAAGACGATCGTAGAGGTACAAGTTGGATCGAGAGCCGACACGCCCGGCACTTCGTCCACCCGGAGGCAGAACTGCTTCGACTCCGCTCTTTCTCCAGCTCTTGTCCCTCTCTCACTCCCTATACTAAATTAGCTATAAGCTAATGGAATGGAGCTTGCTCTTCCTCTCTACATTGTGACCTCTTGTGTTGGTGAATCCATTGATAGGTGTAGAGAGGAGGCCTCCTTTTATAGCTTGAGAGGAGGGGATTCTATGCAAAAGGATCATCCCCACATGGAAGTACCCTAAACCGACCTCCAAAGGGAGGTTTCCACTTGCCATCTGTGTTGATCGTAGGTGGGACCGTTCTTGGGGAACCGCCCTACACCTGTCAGAAGAAAACTGGGCCCGAGAGGGCCCCACCAGGGGTGTGGCCTGGTCCCAGGGGGCGGCCGGTCCCCTGGTGGGCCTATCTGGCCACCGTCTTTTGGGAGCACGTGGGCCTCGTCGATAGCTTCGTTTTGACTGGTGATTCAGCCCAATCAGGAGTTCGGATGAGTGAGTTATGGCCAAAATACTCAAGCCTACTCGTGGAGTTCCTAAATTGGATTCGAACTTATATATCTTTTTATTGGGAACTCCAAATAATGCAAATAATATATGCATTTTGATTAGCACGACGATCTCTCCGCAATGGTGTAGTCCATTTTATTATTTGAGATACTTTTATGTTGTGAAAACTCGGATATTCCTGCAATATAGTGGAAAACACCAAAACTCGTGGAACTTGTTAATTAAAGAATATTTTTCTATGATGTTCCATGGATTTATATTATTATTGGCAGGTATAAAATGTGACTTAAGGACCACCAACAAGGGCAAACACAAATACAACTCACATAAATTTTGTTTTATCCTTCACTTGAGTTGTTCTTGGTTTTCAAATACTTTGCTGCTTCGAACTTTGAATTGTTGAGAGCTTCATCACTTTATCTTCATGATCCCTTCATCTTGAGCATGTGACTTGGGTCAAAGTGTCCAAGTCACTTTGAACATTTGATTGATCTTTCACATTGACAATCACCACTTGCATGGCTAACACCAAGTTGGCTTCTTCTTACCTTAGCTAGGTCCCTCGGCCGCCAAGTCGTCACTTGCCCTTCACCTTTCGCTTAGTCCCTCGAAGTTGCCCACTTGTCATTAACACCACATCAAGATTTATGTGCGTTGCCCATGCTTCACATCATGCTTTGAATACCCTTTGATTTTTATAATTGTTGTCTTTTTGCTTCAACTAGATTGTTTTCATTCATCAACATAAGCAAGACAACCAAAGATTTACAATTTCATATGGACTTAAATAAGCCCAACCATCAATGTGCACCTGTGAATAAATACCTACAAATCTCACAATGTTCATTAGTCCTTTAATCGTGTTGTTATTAATCACCAAAACACTTAGGGATCCTAGATGCTCTTTCACTGACCTCAGTCGAAATTTTTGTTCCCAGAATGACACTACCGTCAATTTGGCCATGCAACGGTGTTAACTAAGACGCAAAAAGTCAATTTTGCCCCTCCTTCAGTTTTTATTCTGGACGCCTTCCCTCCTGTACAGGAATCTTTGTTAGCTGACATGGAAGTGTTTTAGCGCCATTTTTAAAAAAATTTAACATGGTTGCTGTTCCTAGACTATAAAATTGATTTGTTGTTTTTTCTTTTAACCATTTTTAGTATTTTTTGAGTTATTTGTGCACCATATTTTTAGACAATTCCTGCACCAATTATTTGGACAGAGTGCACAAATAAATTTTTGGACCAATTAAGAAGGGGATAAATTTTTGCAGCAATTATTTGCACCATGATAATAAGGCAAACAAAGTTGAAAGAACATCCACAATAACATGTGATCAACATCCAGCTAGCATGGAAACTAGCTTTCTAGTATCAAAAAAAAAAAAACATCCAGGTAGCATACATAGACGAGTGCTTTCTATTCACTATTTCAAAAGCCATAACTGAAGGGTCCATGCTTAATGAAAAATAGTTATAAGAGTTATTATCCTTTTTTTAAGCGCAAAAGGGGTCTGAGTTCGAGCCTCCAAAATAATTGCCACAGTGGTTCACGTTTTACTATTTTTTTCTTATCAAATTACATGGTTGCAGTTGGTGTTCATATTTCTGAGCTTCTTCATTCTAGATATTATCCATACGAGGAAACTGAGCTAGCTTAGTTGATCAAGGGTGAGTCTCTGTACCCTGACCATCCAGGTTGAAATTCTCGTCAAGGCAAATTATGGTGTCTATTTTTTCTTAATAATAAAAAGCAACCTACTTCCCACTAGATAGGTCTGTTTGAGAAACTAGCCTACGCCAGTCTTTGAGCTGAGTTTTGGTGAGATGTTCTTTCTGATGTTAAATACTCCACCAAATTTCAGAACTTTTGCAAGTCACTTGATTAGATTTTGGCATTTGTTCATTTGAGTGTTGAATTCTGAAAATCAGCCCAGGCCGATTTTCAAAATCAACCCAGGCTGGTTTCAAAACCAGCTCGGCCGGCCCGCTTTTGCTGCGTTTTTTTTCCAATCTTGGGCATTTAATCCCCATTTGCTTCTGCATCTTTCTATCCCAGTTTTCTATTGCATTCTAAGGTTCTAGATCCACTGTAATTAACTATGTGACTTTGGCTAGTTATGTTTGAGAGGTTTATGAGTGGTATCGGGATATAGGCCTCTCATAATTCTTGTCAATAGAATTTTAAGACTACAATTCTCTCCTCTCAGATTACCATTTCGATCCTTCGATAGGCACTAACAGTGGGCAAGTTTCAAGGTGGTCAAATTGTTATTGCGTTTTTATCAACGTGTAATTCTAATGGAATACCCATTAGTATTTAAAAATAACTATGACATATTTTTGCAGACAACGATGGAGCTTGGACCGCACCAGCAAAGAGATAGAATAAAATGAGTATAATATTCCGAACTGGGACATACGAGATTACCTCTGAGGCTCTGATCTGCTATGATTACATTCATAATGTCTCAAACGAAAAGCTCAGATTTGATAAATAAACACGAGAAAGTAGGAGAAAAGTAGTTATTTTTTCGTGCGTGGCTGAGAGAAAAAAAATGAGAAATGAGGGAGACAACTGTGAAAAGTTATTTTTTTCAACTTTATCCCAACTTATCCATCTACGAGAGGAGGGGAAAAAAAAAGATAACTTCACATATAAAGTTGTTTTGAAAAAAAATGTTTGACAAAAAACAAAAAAAATCTCACAGCAGTACCAAATAGGCCTAAAGTCGAACTCAAGCGCTCAAAGGGGAAAGTAGGACCACGAGACACCGGGATGGAGAGGAAGAAGATTCGTTGCACCGTGCCGCGTTGCAGAGGAAGAAGCTTTACGATACTCGAGGGAGCAATGGCGCTTCTTATATGGCTGACAGTGACAGCGATGGAGCATGGAGCCAATCAAACGAGTATCAATTAATGGCGCTTCTTATATGGGCTGACAGCGATGGAACAATGGAGCCAACACGAAGCAGGGGCCACTTACAAAACCGTCCTACAAATTAACCGCATTCGCAGTAATCCTGCTAGCTTACTTTTTTTTTTTTTTGAGCCTTGTCAGCTTACATCTAGCATAACAGACTGATGCAGAACGTTTTACAAGTGGGTGCGTGTTAGCTTTCCTACTTCTAGTCGTCAGTCTGAGATGCCCAGCTTCGTCTCCACTACCATGAGCCAGTGTGGATCGGTAGCCCAACTAGCCTTTACCGCTGCCACGCAAGCCTGCCAGGGCCGACCGCCCAAGCCCGTTGTGCCCAAATCCGACGCCCGCGTGACTAGCTCCGTTCCTCTTCGTGCAGCCTATTCTGTGCCTTAGCTGCCGTCCAGGGCGGTTTCTTTTTTCTCGCCTGGTGTAGTCCTAATCGGCCAGACTAATAAACATAATGAAGAGTGCCCTTGTGAACGGAATCTTTACCGTATGTTGGTAGGCATCAACATTATCAGTGTCAGTGCCCACAAAAGAAAATCCGAACCAAACAGCGGTTTGTCTTGAGGCCCAATAGATCTTCACAAAATTACCCTTCCTTTGCTTAAACAGGCAAGCAATCCGCATCCATTGAGTGCACAGCAACATCCAATGAAGGAAGCTATAGCATTTGTTTTTCCTTTCCTAGTTTCCTTGAAAGTTGAAAATTAAGCACTGATCAACTGCAAATCCTGACGTGCGGGGGTGTGTGTGTGTGTGTTTGGGGGGGGGGGGGGGGGGGGGGGCGGCATGTAAGAGCAACTAGAAATTCAATCAGCCAAATGAAGGAAACAACATTGATGAACATACAAGGTACACTTATTTACATGACATCCAGAGTTTTTTTTTTTTCAGTTTTTGTTTAGTTGCAATTTCTGCAATGGACATTGTATTGATGAGCTGACTGCGCTGTTTCCAAATCAGACTAAGGATCAGGATTGCCAAGTATAGCTTCATCCCCAGAGTCGTCTTCCTCCTCGCTAAGCTCTTCATCACTGGACTTGTCTTCAGGAGTGATGCCAGCGTCCTCTGGTTTGGCATACTTTTCACAATATTCTGCAGAAACATGGAGAGAGCAAGTTGACATATATATATTTGCTTTATTGCCTCATTGGTGTTCTGAAACTGGGTGCATGGTGCCATCAAACAAAAGAAACGCTGTGTTGATGAGCACACCAAACCACCCTATCACTAGAAGTCTCTGTCAGCAGATACATAGTGAAAGTATTAAGTAATTCAAGAAAGTGAACAATTTCAAGTTCAGTAGTTGTCTTAGCAGGTGAACTTCATATTGAACAGCAGTTATTATAGTTCTATGCAACTGGCAGCAATTAAATAAATCATGGGTGGCAGGATTTTCTTCAGTTTGGATTTCAAAATGTATCTATAGCATCCAAACAAGCAAGCAGAGACTTCATTGACTGACATATTTATCTTCCATCAATTCTTTAAAAGACTAATGGAAGCTAAATCTCTACTAGGGCATATGCATATGAACCTAGATATACCACTATCTGGGATGTCAAATAAAAAAAACACGTGCATCCTGTATCTTTGATTCCACCCGTGTTGTGAAGATTGCACCACCCCACAAATTGTTTGATTTTTTATCATCACAATCATTATCATGGCATGCCAGGTTAAAGCAGAACCATTCAATTCCACGCATCTGTAAAGGTGTTTTTTTATCTTCAGAAATATTTAATGCCAGGCCACTTCAAACCAGAGCCAGGTTAAACCAGATTCTCCAATTCCAGGCACTTGTATAAGTACATTCACGTTGTAGGAGGTTTCATCTGCAACAACGGACCTAGCATTCTGTGATGCCTCTTAGTCACTTTGGTCAAACCACTTCAATGCCAGAACAAAGAACTGAGAGGAAAGATGGTAATCAGGCACAGCAAGACTTGACAGCAAAGTGATTTGACTAGGATTTAGTAGAAATGTAGTAATTGGTATCATACAAATAATTGGGTTACATAAGTTGGAGATTTGCATTATAACAAGGGACACAGTTTTAGTAGAATGTTTGAAGTTGCAAGCACATATTCTTCAGGTAGTGCAACAGCTTGCCCTCTTATGTTCAAGTCAAGCAACTGACTAACTGTTATTGTTTGTGCTCTTATGTTTTCTCAAACTTAGTAATCGGTAGTACCTTCTCTTAACTCTGCAATGTTAGATTTTTGGAGACCTTGGTTGTGTTGTAGTGTAACTACAAGTCAGTGGTTGTGTTGTAGTGTAACTTGAACATGATAGGTTCAAGAGAACTCAGTTTGCTGTTAACTAATGTAAGAAAGCTAAGTTATTGGAGAAAAAAATCAGAACTTTCCTCAATGATTAGGTGCACAAAGAGCCTGTTTGCAAGAGAACATTCTAGTGTGGGTTACACTCAATAAGTATTTCAAGATTGCAATGCATATGAGACAAAAAAGAATGAATTTGTAGTAGAACATTATGGCCAGGTAGACCTGGAGGCGATGTTTCAACCAAACAATACCTTAGAACTATAGACTACATACTGAAAACAACCACAAGATTTTACTGGGCCACTGTACCTTTCACTTTCTGTTCATAAACAGGACGATCACGCATCATCAGTGCTGCAGCCTCCCCATTTAATGGATCAGAAGGATTTGGATACAGTAACAGCTGTGGAAGGAATACTTCAAAAACATTTACTAAATCTGCAAAAGAGGAATGTGGAAAAAGATCTAGCTTAGATTATAGATTATATAAGAGAAGTTCTCATAGCGACAATGAAAAGGAAGAGAGTATCTCACCAAACATTGGGCTCCATGTCTGGTTTATGACATCCAAACAGACAGAGCCAGACCTGCATTTTGCAGCCAAACAAGAGTAGGTAAGGAAATGTTAATTCCATGAAGGCATGAACTAACTAAAATAAGAAAAGTAGTTCAACACCATAATGCTCACATCTCATCGACATTTGGGTGATAAATCTTGTTGATGAAGCCGATGGACGGGGATTTGTAAGGATATGCATCAGGCAGTTCTACCCTAACCTTCCAGACACCGCCTTGGTAGATACCTAGCAAATTGAGTACGAATTCATTAGGCAAAATCCTGTGATAGACTATTGACTGAAAAAAAAGGATGCTTCTGGTCAACTGAGCAACCAATCAAGGATGAAGCTAAACGGACAAGAATATCTGAACACGATCAACAGGGGAGACCGGCAGCTTTCCTGAAACTCAACTTCCCCCCACTACGTCTAGCCTTAGATCAGAAACAGGAGCGTGGATCATCAGCCCGGAGGGCGGAGAGAGGAGGGGAGAAACCGGGATTCGGCGCGAGGGTGATTACTTTCGGCGGGCCCCTTGAATTCGACGAAGAATTCCTGCATCCCGTCGTTCACCATCTCCACCTTGTAGTCGCTCATCATCCTGCGTCGACGCCAAGAAACCAAGAAAGCCGGCAAGAATGGCCAGATCAATAAAAACAAGCAGAAACACGTCAAGGAAAACAAACCGAGAGGTCCAGGATTCCTCACAGCTTCATCAGGTCCATCTCGCGGCGCTTGCTCGGGGACGACATCTTGGAAAGCGGGGAGCCAAGAACAGCAGCAGCAGCAGCAAAAGGGCCCTCTTTTCCTCTCCTCGCAGTTGGGGATAAGAGGGAGAAAGGGATTGCGCAGCCTGTGCAGCCTTTGACGGTGCGTCCGCGTCGTCGTACGTCCTCCCCCGCCTGCACGAGATTTATTTTATTGCGGCCGCCGAGCCGAGATGAGATGGGAGAGCGAGCGAGAGGGCGGGCCGTGGAAGGCGAGAGAGAGAGAGGGAGCGTGCGAGACAAGCACGCACAGGCAGGGGATGAGGAGGGAGGAAGGAGGAAAGGGACAAAGCGAACGAAGCAAAAAGATTAGGGGCGCAATCAATCACGCGAAACGCTGCCGGCAGCGGCAGACGCAGAGAGCACGCCGGCTAATCTCGGTCGCCCCCCCCCCCCCCCCCCCCCCCCCCTAAACACGCCTCTCTCACCCCCGGTGATCCAATCACTAAATCACGTCTCTTTTTATCTTATTCGACCAATCTGATGATGTGGGGATATAATTTGCTCTGGGATGTGGGGATTGTGCTGCGTGAGGAGGAGGCCAACTGAAGGAATCGTCGGGCCGGTGGTGGTTTGTTAATCCAGAAGAGGCGTCGAGATCTGGCGCCGGTTAATTTGCATCTGTTTATTACCTCTCGGTGTTACTGTGCTGGTGGGGGTTGGAGTGGGCCGGGCAAACCGCCGCCTGCTTTGCTTCGGCGGCAGTCGCGGACAGTGAAGTGGTGGTCTGAGCGTGTGTGGCAGCATTTCCCGGCTGCCGACGCGGGCGCGTGGCGAACGGAGAACGCCTTTCATCACGGAAATATATGGCCCCACAAAATCATGCTTAGTGTAGGACTTATTTCAAACAAAGAATTCTTTTTCTGTTTCGTATGTTTTTTCTATGAAAATCATGTACAAGTCCTGTGGAATCCTCGGTGTTCCAAAGAGGCACTTAGTATTTGGGACACGGGCATTTTGTTTTGTATTCCATGAGTAGAGGAAGAAAAATATTCATCTTCCAAGTGAACTGCAAATTGTAATATTTGTAAGTAAGTAGGGACGAAAACGGATCAGATTTCACTGACTCGGATTTCAATACGGATAGTATCAGGTATGTCAAAGAGGATACGATTGGACATCAACACCATAAATATGCGATTTGAGCATTCGGATATGGATACAGTTTCGGATGTTAAATATCTAACTCCTCAAAATGGATTCGGTCTCGAATACGGTCGAAAAATATCCATACCGTTTTGTAAACCATTTTGAGCACAAAAAAATTGCTTTACAATGGGTAATAATTATTGATGTGAAGGAATAATGCCAATTGCAGTGATTCTTTTGGCACGGCCTAGGTAGATTCCGCTGAATAATGATATCAGGTAGTTGTTATATTAAACATCGATGTTTAATGTTTGTCATAAAAACAATTAGTTTAACAAATAAAAAAAATGATTGAACCTTAAAAACTACTCACTATACTCGTAAATGAAGTCGTTTTGGATAAAGTTTGGTAAAATATTGAGAATATAAATCATGAATAACTTTTAAATTATTGAGTTTAGAAATATGAAAACTATATAAATAGATTTGTCTTCAAATATACTTTCATAAAAATATGCATATATCACTTTTCAATAAATATTTTTTATAAAAATATGAATTTAAAGTCATGTTTTGAAGACCGTGTTGTTGTTCTAACTTACTTTCTTTACAAGGACAAAGAGAGTACTTCATTCTAAATTATAAGATATTTTGGGTATCTTCGATACGTAGCCAACTACATGTAGTGTGTGTGTACACAACAAAATTATACCTCATAATTGAAATCAAAAGACTATCAAAAGTAAATGACATCTTAAGTATTTTAAATTTGGGGAAAAATATATATATAAGTTATATGTATAGATTTGTGTTTAAATATATGTGTAAAGTTTAACGGACTTAGATAATTTCAAGAATACATTCTAGGTTAAACATTTAGGCACAATTTGGTATATTTAATTTAGAAATTGCAAAGGTAAATGTCACTCATGTGATATAATGATCAACCAGTGGTGCAAATCATGAACAAGTTAATAATAATGAAAGGGATCAGGAATTTCTAAATAACATTCCAAGCACCTACTCTTTTATGATAGTTCTATGATATCTCGACAATAATGCTGTAACCATACATTTAGATGACTTTAGATACTTAAATACAACAAATGTAGACAAGACTAAAATTAAACTCCCGCTCAAACTAAAAATAACTGCTCGTTTGAACAAAAAATAAGCACTAGTTTTGATTGGTGCTAATTTATTATGAGAGAAAAATATTGTTTTATGGATGCTGATTGGTCAAGCGAACATGACGAAAATAAAAGGTCATTGTTGGCAAGACGTTGCAGCGAAGCTCGGAAAAGATCTCATATATAGGCAATCTTGAACATGACCATAATCCTTTTATCCTTCAGTCCCACATAGCTAGGCTTACCTCACCTATCAACACGCCACAGAACGTGCATCCATATTTAATGTTTAACACCAAGATCATATAGTGGAGGTAAGACAAAGATGTGGTGATGTATTATACTGTTTGGTTGTGGTTTGCGACGTTAGTACAAGCAAGTAGCAAAAGTAAAATGTAAAACTCGCCAGCAAGCCCACAACCCCATATAGGCCTCCTTAAGTTGGGCTTTCTAATCTACTTTTGCTTTTGCAAGCCAATCAAAGACATCAAAATCCACAGCTGCTATAGGCCAAAAGCAATTTTCACTACAGCACAAATCCAAAGCATATCTCCCCCCTGCTTTCACGGGCTTTTGAGAGAAATATTTACCCATCTACCACTAGTTATAAGGAGAAAAATAACAATTCGTTGTTTTCTATTCACGTCCGCTCCTCTAGACTCACCCCTTCCTTAGGTCCTACAACCGGACCCGCCCAAGGCTGGCGAGGCCCCACGGTCAGTGTGATCTCCTTCCTAGTGCCTAGATCTGGCGAGCGTGTGGGTGGCCGTGAGGCCCCATGCCCAACACTGGCGGGTGGATGCACGGTCCCGTCTCCAGCACCAGCGGGCGGACACGCGCCCCATGTCCTGCTCCAGCGGGTAGGCACGCAGCCTTGTCCCCAGTGTCGGCAACCCCTATATGGGCACAGCACAGCCCTCCCCCAACTGGTGGGCGCGACCATGGCCAAAGACTCCTGAGGTACCCACATGATGGGTTGATTGCAAGAGCTCGACGGTGGCAATAGATTCGCCCCGCTTCTCCAAGGCTGATCGCGGACGTGATGTCTCTCCATGGCAAGTAGACGGCACGAGAGAAAGAAGAACTTGTTGTGAGGATGACACGCGGGGCCTGCTTGTAACTGACTAAAGTTTTAACGGAAGCCACGACGCTCAACCAAAGGGCTTTTGGCTTTTGTCATGGTCCATAACTTATAACAGCATTTCTAAAAACTACAGCGCACAACAGCTTCTCCAAAAGCCACAGCTCAACCAAATAGGACCATAGTTAGACTCAAGTCTCCTCCTAATACCTTGCTTTATCCACATCACCTCCTTTGAATACTACTTCATTAGCTTCTCAAAGGTTTCACCTCTAAACCACAATCTCACCCCACATGCCATCCAAACACACTCACACACCATAGCAATCTCTAAGCAAAGGTGAAAGCTCATGTAGGGACCATGATGCTTAAGAGGGACGTGAATTAAGCAACTTTAAAAAGAATAAAGTCCATTTCCAGTCCCTAAACTTGTACCACTATGTCATCTCAGACACTAAACTCGCAAATCGACCGTTTAGGTTCTCAAACTTGTTCATCTGTATCATCTTGGTCTCTAAATTTGTTTGGCTATGTCATCTTGGTCCTTAAATATGGAAATCATCCATTTAGATTCTCAAAATTGTCCACTTGTGTCATGCCAATCTCTACACTTGATTTTGAGTTGCATCTAGGTCAAAATAGGATGATCTAAAACTTTATATAAAAAATAATTCATAATTTTTCATATGAACTCAAATGAAGATAAATTTTATATCAAAATTGTAGCCCTCAATGCAATCTACAACTTTGTTGTTGAAAAGGTTTTTAGCTAAAACTATTTAGGATCCCAAAATATTGTTATAAATTTATAGATTTTGTAATTTGAAATTTAAAATTATCAAACAATCTTGGATATTGACATGATCTATATGAAAGTTATAGCTCTTAATGCGATCCATAACTTTGTAATTGAAAATCTTTTTATTTGAAGTCATTTGTGTGCCAAAAGATAATTTCAAATTTCAAAATATAAACTTAAAACAATATTTTGGTACATTAAACTGTTTTAGTTTAAAACTTTTCAGCTAAAGTTGTAGATCACGCCAACGGATATAATTTTGACATAAAATTATCCTTATTCTAATTTCCAATACGGTACTAAACATATCCTAACCCTTTACAATAACTCAAGTCATAACGTAACCAAATAGTACACATATTCGACACAAACCTAACAAACTCCACCTTGCCGAATATGCATGCCACCTTGAAGTCATCCAAATGTGAATATCTGTGTACTAAAACTTGAGTCTTAAATTTATAGCTCCAAAAGCTATCTAACGAGTCATATCTGACCCATCCGAACAAGAGCATTAGCTCCTGCAACTTCATGCTCCATAACTCCACCTGCAGCTGTGCACCCTTCGAAGACTTGCGAAGAAATAATCAGAAGAAATAATCTGCAAAACACTAGGTATTGGGCAACCCTAGCAAAAACTTGCAGTCTGGTACACTTGCGTATACAACTGAAGAACCTTCTGATATAACATCATGTGTACTTGACTGTAACAGGTGAACACCAACAAAAGAGCAGAAGATTTCAGAACTTCGCCTTGTACTACGTTGCAAGAAACGTCGAGTTGCCAATTAAATGGCACGGAAGAAATCATCGAGCAACAATCGATGATGATAATGTGGAACTTGATTCTAGTATTGGACAGCCGAAAGAAATCAATCAGCAAATAATTCTGATAACGATGCACCAAATAAAGTCTTGAAAATAATCCAGAAGAAAATATAATCTGCAGAAATCTAGGTATAAACTTTGAACCCTATCATGAACCTGCAGCCTTGTGTACACGTCTGTACAAACGGCTTAAATTAGCAAAAAAATTCTTTGATAGATTCATGTGTGCACATAACAGAAATCAGCTGAAAATTTCATCAATTTGGTTTTGACGAGAACTCCTCGATCCTTGAGCGCACACAACAAGAATTTCACCTCACGAGATGACTTGCAACAGCAGCAACCCAGGTCTCTATCTGAGTTCATATAAAAAACTTATGATTATTTTATACAGAGTTTTTAGATCGCCCTGTTTTGATCCAGATGAGACTCAAAACCATGTTTAGGTTGCACGATGACACACCTAAACAAATTTAAGGACCTATAGGGTGATTTCCATGTTTAGGCACTGCGATGACACAACCGAACAAGTTTGATGACCTAAACAGTCGATTTGTGAGTTTAGGTATTGTAATGACACAGCCGAATAAGTTTAACCACAAGTGATGGACTTTACCCTTAAAAAAACTACTTCTAAGTATGGCCTTCTAAATTTCACCTAGTCAAAACCTATACAACAAAATAATCTATCTAAATGTGCAACTAAGGTTTTGTCCTATCTGTATCGCAAAGAGTTATACTTGCACCCGAGATTCCAATCCTATTAATTAACTAGCCTAGTTAGGAAAGTAAGGACACAACCAAGGTGTCTAATTTAAATTTGGAAGGACAATAGAGATGCAAACTCCTATTCGATGATGCTGATATTTTTACTGAGTTATTGAGAAGCTCATGCTTCGCCACAATCCTCATTGGAGGCCCTTGCAAGGGCTAAGCTCCCGACCTGGTATCTCCATGGATAGCCCCTCGGGCCTTCCCGACACGCAAGTGGGTCTCAAATATGGCCTCTCCCGGACCGTTTTCTGTCATCCTCACTATCAAGCTTCTAACCAAACCACTATGGTCTTCTTCCATCCGGTACAGGTGGTGGCCACACCATAGACACCATTGGTGTAGTCATGTAATACTACAAGCCCATCTTGTATACAACAATGATGCACGCAAGCATCGTGTGTAAGTGGTATGGACATGAAGGATGCGTGGAACAAGGAGATTTGTCTCCAATGATACAATGGTATTCTATCTAGAAGATGGTGGATGATCTGAAGATGAAGATGCTAACTTATAGTGATAATTTACCCCAAGACAAGCCCCGTTGCATAATCTAATGTTTTTAATCACTTTTCTATTTATGTTGCATTAAGTGTAGGTGTTGTTTGGAAAATACATGCATAAATATCTTGACCTATGCATAGGAACTTGGTAGTAAGTTAATAGGTTCGTGTAGCTACTATGCATAGGAACTCGGTAGTAAGTGAGTAGCCTGTCGTTGCTCACAATAAGTCTATATTGGAACATGGATGTAATAATCTAAAACCGAACAGGACATGGTGTTGGTGAGGCAACTGGACATGGAGATCCTAGGTGCACATTTAGTCGTGCCTATGTTGGTTAAGGACCATACTGAAAGGTGGTAATATTGGATATGTCGAAAGTGTCGAACACATATCATGATCCATGGCTTACTGTGGATATGAGAAGGCCTAGGTACCACTCTTGCCCTAAGTGCTGGGCTTAAAACGGTCAATGGGGTAGGGCGGCGGTGTAAGGTTAGGGTCAATGCTACAAACTTACGGTGAGGTTGTAGTATGCTAGGGTTGACTTCTCGTCTAGCTAAGTGCTAGGCTTACACTAGTCAATAGGGTGGGGCAGCAGTGTAGGTTTAGGGTCAATGCTACAAACTTGCAGTAAGGTCATAGTATGCTAGGGTTGAATTTATCGGCTAGCCAGGTAATTCAGGCTTGGTCAACAAGTGAGTGAAGTTCTAGCCTTGCATGGGCTAGTAGTCCATGCAAGGCATATGTTTACTGTTACCCCAGCTGGATGTGCATTGATTCGAATCGCGACAAGCTCTCTCGGATAAGAGAACCTTAGTCCTTTCTCCACCATCATAGTAACAACTTGAACATGAGGGATGATGGAGAAAAGGATGGACATCGATGTTTTTCTGATTGCTTACCACATGCTCGAAAATAGATCAGGTGCTAACTTAGAATGCTTAGGTAATGAACCTACACTTGAGTGCTAAAATTTGAATATAAGGATTTACTTTAGGCTATTGCAAAAGGTAAAAGAACTAGCAAACCAAAAGCCTATGCATATCCTTTGAGAGCCGGGAGACTACTCTCACCTTTGTCGGGTAAGTATTTTTGAGTACGCTTTAGTTAGGGTTTTATTGCCCATATTGCAGGTTATAGGTGGATGTTGCAGCTAACTATGTATTCCTCTCCACTATGATCATAGAAGTTTTACAATTATATCTCTACACTAGATATCAAGTTGAAAACTATTTTGCTTCTGTTGCTTTTATAAAAAAAAATGTACTTAGCTTCCATTGTTTTATTCAAACTTTTCTATAAATAACTCCAATGTTGTAATCATGTAATCACTTAATATAAGAAAATGTTTTGATGTTTATGATTCCTTATGTAAAAGTGGATTGTTTCGATTTCTCCCTTGGGGTTACCGTGTTTAACTTGATCTCTAGTTCGATTAGTGTCAAATGGCTGACAAGTGCGTTTAGGATTAAGGTAAAGTGGGTGGTTCTAGCACTAGAAACCTGAAAAGTCCTAGTTTAGTTTTGGTAATTGATGAAACCTAGTCACTTAGCTAAGTTGCTATGTGTGTGTAGCGTAAGAAAGGTTAGTGGGAGATGACATGGTGGTCATATGAAGATCAAGTGATGGAATTGTGAAAACAAAAGGGACAAGGAGCTAGAGGCTAAGGTAAAAAGAAAAGATAGCTCTTTGTTTTGGTGGTCAAGACACACTTAGTGAGTGCGATCACATTTAGAATAGATGACCGGAATATTAAGAGAGGAATTACACCGCAAACTCGGTCATCAAGTGCTTTACGTTGCATATCACTTGCATACACTTGGAACTAACCTAGAGTGAGAAATCCCTTGAAAAAATATTTGATAAAAGCTAACACACGAGCACAAGAAATGTACACTTCGTGGTGTTAGCAATTTTGTCAGCGAATTTCGAGTGGTGTTTCTATTGAAAAGCAGGCGTCAGATGCTAAGGCTGAGAAGCGTCGGACCAATGTTAACAGTCCGATGGCTAACCCTCACTAGCACTGCACTGAGCACCATCGGACGCTGAGCACAGCGCTTGAGCGTCTGACTATACCTCTGGGTCCGACGCTTAGAGGCCCCGTGAGAGTCGGATGCTCAGGAACGCGGCAATGGACTATTTCTTCCCCGTCCAAAGCAAAAAACCCGAGAGCACGCAGTTTGTTTAATTTTTCACCGGATGGAGACTTTAGTTCGACGGTGGGCATCAAAATGAGTCCGATGCATTTCCCTCTTTGAAACGTCTCTGGAAGCGTCAGACACTCGGTTCCTTTGGTCCGATGGCTCAGTCCGACGATTTTGTCCGACACGCAGTTGAGATCAAGTTCACGCTCAATGATAAAATTCAAACGGTCGAGCTGACATGGCGCGCGCTGTTTCGTTGCGAGAAGGCGTCAGACACTGAGCATTGATCTGATGCCACAGTTCGACAACCCCGATTTCAGTGGATAACGACTCTATTTTGTGAGGGGCTTATAAATAGGAGTGGTTTTATTTTGGGGCGACTCTCATGGACATTCCTTACTTCCTAACACACTCTTGAGCATAACACACTCCCTTCAACTCTCTCCTCTTGATTTAACTCGAGATTTTGATTGAGAGAGAGTGATCCAAGTGTAGTGTTCATCATCCATTGCATTCTAGAGCACTTGGTGGCTTGATGACAGAGTAATTCTTATTACTCTTGGTGATTGCCGTCACCTAGCCAGCTTAAAGGTGGAGAAGTTGTGGAGAAGCTTGGTGATTGTGCTTGCTCACACCGGTGTATTGTGAGCCAAGCGGAGCACTCAAAGGTAACCTAGTGAATTGCTCGTGTCATTGAGCTACTTTCTCCGTGGTAGGTCCTTGTGTTGCCTTTTGTAAGCTCAGTGTGTGATACTGATTAGCCACCGGACAACCGGTTGAAGTCAACACTACAGGGATGTAGCGTGCCGACAAGCACGTGAACCCTGTGATAAATCTTGATGTTCATATTGATTTTCTCACCTTCGAGTGAGTGACTTGGTATTTATCCCGGTGAAGGCAAAGTTATAATCATCTAAGGCTCATTCTCTTTACCTTTGTGCAAAGTAGCTATCTCTCTTGTTGTTGTTAGTTCTGTGTAGTTTCATAGATAGCTAGCTAGCTTGTTGAGTGGATTAGGTGCTTAGTTGAATTAGAATTATGTAGGTGGCTTACCTAGGTTAGTAGTCACATTAGCATTGCAATTGTCACCGTTTGTTGTACTAACCCTTGGTGAAGTGATTTGTAGAGTTTTAATTTAGGCTATTCACCCCCTCTAGCCAACTCAGACCTTTCAAAACCTCGCTAAACACTAAACCTAGAGCAAGTGCAATTAGTGGTGGTCTAACTAGCCCAAGCTCTTCACAAAGCACCTATACTAATCACCATGTGAATCACTAAGCTCTATGCATGTGGAGAGCACTAGAGTTTATATATGGCATGAAGTGCTAGCAGATAGTATGGTCACTTTAGGCTCTTATGGCCGATTCACATATGACATGTAGTGATGTCATCACAGCTCAATCTTTTGATAGGTATGGTAACTTGGATTGCTTGAGAACTCAAGGTTTATGATGTAGGCTTCGAATCAAAATTGATTCGGACCCCTAAAACCATTACACCACTGCCTCATTAGTTATTAACCATGCACAGTGCGATTGACCTCATCGAGAAGGATTTCAAATGAATCAAGAACACAAGTAAATACCTCTAGCTGTTACCCACTGAAAACCAACCGTTAGACAAGTTTTTCTAACATCGGACGCAATCGTCGGACACATAGCGTCGGACCAAGCATTGGCGTCGGATGCTCGCCACATGTCAGCTCAGTTCAACCACAGCCGCTGGATCTCAACGGCTAACTGATCGCGCCAAATTCTCAACCGTCGGACTCAGCGTCGTCGGACTAAAGATCACTGGCGTCCGACTCTTCCAGAGAGTTCACAGAGAGCTAATATGCCGTCGGACGCTGTCCGAGGCTCAACGTCAGACTAACCAGCAACGTCCGATGCCCTGAACTTTCTTCGCCGTCCACTGTGCCATCGCGTGAACTCGCCATGCCACGCCATCGGACCGTGAACCCATGGTCCGACGCTCGTCCTTCTCAGGCCGTTGGACTGTCCG
Source organism: Eremochloa ophiuroides (assembly GCA_038502445.1). Taxonomy (NCBI): domain Eukaryota; kingdom Viridiplantae; phylum Streptophyta; class Magnoliopsida; order Poales; family Poaceae; genus Eremochloa; species Eremochloa ophiuroides. The sequence continues at coordinate 37,857,153 of JAHLJS010000002.1, forward strand.
ACTCTCACAGTCGAGCAGCACACCGACCCACCGTCGGACACTTCAAGTCAGTGCGTCGGACTAACGATTTTCACCGTCCGACGCTAGTCGATTTTACGCAGAGAGCTCCCGAAATGCTCGGACGGCGTCCGACGCTCACCGTCGGACTAAACCTCACCGTCCGATGCTACTAACGCTCAAAACTCAGAGTTTTCAGGTTAGATTTTCATCCCTTGCTTCTATGTGCTAACACTCAAGGTTCTCAACACTTGTGCACAGTGTGTTAGCATTTTCAAAATATTTTCCAGGGTTTTCTAAGTTGATCTCTAGGTTGAGTTAGTCAATGCACATAAAATGCAACCTAGAGCACTTGAAGGTAATCCAATCACTTAGTTCTCTCCTTAATAGTCGGCTATCTATCCTAAATGTGATCACACCCACTTGGTGTCTTGATCACCAAAAGAAAAGCCCTAATGGGTTATACCTTTGCCTTCAAGCCTTTTCTTTTCACCTTGATCATCTCCACTTGATCCATTATGTTTGATCCATGGTTGAGCCTTCCTTGATCATCACCATCAACCTCTAGGCTCCATACTTCCATGGTTAAGACAACCTACATCTTGCCATCACTTAGCAATTAGGTTAGTCCTTAGGGTGTCATCAATTATCAAAACCAAACTAGGGCTTTCAATCTCTCCCTTTTTGGTAATTGATGACATCCTATACAAAGATAAGAGTTAAGTTTGAATTTGAACTTGTGAGCTTGTCCAAACAAGATTATCATGTTTCTGGAATGGAATATCAACACAAATTCGGTTTGGTGGCTATTTAGCTCCCCCTACATATGTGCATGAGTTTGGATTTAAAAGCTTGCACATATGCATAATTAGAGAGTAAATTTCCACCAAGATGTGCTAGGATGGTTAGGATAAACCTTTGAAGCATGATACCAAATGAAAATTTCACATCAAAGTTACGGAATCTCCATCCTTAGCACTTTGATAACTAGATGATCACAAATCTTGAGCATACCCATGAGATCAATATTACAAGCAATGCTCAAATACCAAATGGAAAGAACAAGATCATCTAACTAGTACCTAATCATGCTAGCTATCAAATCATCAATCAATCCTATTTCTAGCATACATCACTCAAGAACATGGCAATTGAAAGTAAATACATATGCAAATGCAACAAGCATATGTAACTGCATATTCCAAATGCATTCAACCAAGTTCATGAGTTTGCTCCCCCTCAAGGTGAGCTTATCTTTAGTAAAGGTTTTAATTCAAAATTTGATCCCTTTACTTTGGCCTATTGCTCTCCCATCATCGGCCTTAATGATGGTTCATCGCGAAGCTTAGTCCAATTTTATCTTTTCGTCCCATTTCTTATCTTTTCTTATCTTTGTTTTTCCCCCTTGGCATCAAGTACCACAAAAGGGTCAAATCAGTGGAGAGTGAGATTAAATTTTCAATTTTGGTTCAATCTAGCAAACTTGCACAAGATGTTTAACTCGGTTTGAACCAAAGACAAGCTTCTTCACGCCGCTAGGGGTTATTTTACCTATGTTGAGTTAAGCACTTAGTTGCTCATTTATCTAGATTCAACACTAGGTTTGCATTCCCATGAACAAGTTATATGCCATCACTAGTTCAAACAATCAACCAAGCTGGATTCAACACTAGGTTCTGTTAAAGCTGGTATCAGAGCGTTCCATTGCTAAATCATTACGGTATTACTTTGCAAAACTTCAAAATGTGTTGGATCTTAAACTTTAAATTACTATTTTGGTCCAAATTGCTTACTCTTGTCTTAATCTGTATTATAGATATGGTAGTCAGTGGAATAGCACTATTATTAGCCCTTTGTTAAAAAAAATTATTTATGTGGTTATTTATTTTGCATTGGTTTTAGATTCCGTAAGTACGATTCATGCATCATTGTTGATTCACATGTTATATAACTTTCTCCTTAAAATAGTTTATGGGTTAGGATCTATCAAACCTATTCTTGCTAGGGTATATTATATCCTCACTAATCCCAACTTATCTTCTCCAGCATGGCACGCTGCAAGCAGACCGCGCGCAAGATGACTGGACCCAGGGGTGTGCCGCGCCACCAGCTGGCGCCGCGCGACGGGGAGGCTTCCGGCAGTCGTTGCCCCCGCCACAGTCGCGCTGAGCTACAGGAGGAGATAGAGAGGATGAGGGAGGAGATGAGGAGGATGACCGAGGAGTTTGCCTTCGCTCGTCGGGAGCACTACCATGACATGGCGACGATTGACCGACTGCGGACTTCTGTGGCTCGCCTGATCGAGCAGAGGGACGCTACCTGGGCATGTAAGGACGAGATCTGGGTGAGACTTCACGAGCTTGAGATCTACGTGGAGCAGATTGAGGACTACAACGATGCATTGCACGAGGAGGTGCATAGGCTCAACAATGAGCTTAACCCGATCTTGCAGCCACGTGTTGAGGACCCCGAGGATGGGGTGGTTGTTGGTCCTGAGGATCAGGACATGGAGGACGTTGACAAGGAGATTGAGCCTCTCCAGGTGGTCGTCGAGGAGGACGCCGATGAGGACGCCGAGGAGGATGTCGAGGAGGACGTCGCGGTGGTCGACGAGGACGGTGTCGTCTCTGATGGGACCGTGGGTGACGACGACTAGACTAGCAGTAGGACTAGTAATGTCGGTTTGTCGCACTCTTTTGGGCATTGTAATGTTAGCATTGCCAAGAAAACCCTAGCTATGGTTTGGGAACTATGTCGAGTGTCGGTTGTGCACCCTACTTATTGTAATATTATGGTGTGTACTGTATTAAGTCTCGGTTAAGTAATCTAAGACTTGAGTTTGGCTTAATTATGCACAGATGTCTGTTCACACCCGCTCGACTGGTGCTGGGACTTCTGAGGACAGGGCCATTCCGGAGGCACCGCCGATTCCACCTACTCTGGCTGATGCCATCGCAGCCTTAGCCAACGCTACAGCGCTGCTTGCTCAGAACCGAGATGACCGTGGTGGGCGCCGTGGCCGCCACCATGATGAGGAAACAACTTATGTGGACTTTACAGACACTCATCCACTGGTGTTCACCAAAGCGGATGAGCCGCTGGAAGCAGATGACTGGCTCCGTACCATGGAGCAGAAGTTTGGATTGATTCGCTGCACTGAGACCCAGAAACCGTTGTTTGTGGCGCAGCAGCTCCGAGGCCCTGCGAGCGCTTGGTTTGCAAACCTCCTGTCCGCCCAGCCTGATGGACACCAACTTACTTGGGCGGAGTTTCGTGAGGCCTTCCATGCACATTACATCCCTGCAGGTATGATGAAAATAAAGTTGGATCAATTCTTAGCTCTGCAACAGAAAGAATCCACAGTCATGCAGTATGTCAGCCAGTTCAACCATCTGTCACAGTATGCCCCTGAGCATACCAACACCGACCAAAAGAGGAAGGACTGCTTTGTCAGAGGCTTGAACTACAAGATTCAAAGAAGCTTGGCCAACGACCTCCATTGCACTTATCATGAAGCAGTCAACATCGCGATAGCTTTTGAAGAAAGCGACCGCAAGCATCAAGAAGAGAATAAAAAGAAGAAGTCTGGGTCAGCTGGTTCTTCTGGCAATCAGAAGCGCCAGAAAATCATCTACCATCCCACTCACCACTCACATCCCCAGTATCCCCATCAGCAGGTCGTAGTTCGAACTGCTGCTACTTCCCACACCTCCAGCCAACAAAGCGCCACCCAGCCAAATGCACCTGGCGTTCGTGTAACCACTCCTCAAATAACCTACAACCAACCCTGCTACAATTGTGGCAAGATGGGACATTGGTCCCGCAACTGCCCATTTCCCAAGCAATACAATCAGAATGCGCAGAAGGCTCCCGGTGGACAGCAGCAGCAGACTCAGCACCGTGGCCACCAGCAGCAAACTCAGAAGGGAAAGGTTGTGAGAAAAGCAGGTCAGGTCTACTACACACAAGTTGGTGACATTCCTGAGGGTGAACCCGTCATGTTGGGTAGGTTTCCTGTCGCAAGTCATCCTGATATCATGCTTTTCGATTCTGGTGCATCGCATTCATTTATCAACCGTACATTTGTCGTCAAGCATGAAATTCCGATTGGGCAGATAGAGGAAAATTTCCTTATACAGTCGCCCGGAGGGCGCATTAGTAGTAAGGAAGTAGTACATCGGGTGCCCATTGAACTTGGCGGGCATATATTTCTGACCTCAATGATAGTGCTGAAAGATGCCACACCCAACTTTAAGGATAAAATGGGGTGCATAATCTTATGTGCGCCCAGAGATCAGTCACACACATAAGCCAACAAATTGCATAAATTGTATCATAACCAATGTTTAATACATAGCGAATAATATCAAAGTCATTACACAGCGGAAAAATAAAGATAACTCTCGCGGTAGCTCCATAGCACAGGGACGTCGACTGGTGAAGCACAAGTCTAGTAGTCCTCTGGGTAGTCCTCATCACTATCACCATCTGTTACCCATCCGGGATTTTTAACCGAGTATTGAAAAATAAACAAGCGTAAGTACATGTCGTACTCAACAAGACTAGCATGGGTTAATGAGGCTCAAAAGGTTGACACAGCTTTAACAGCAGGTTGCTTTTAATTAATCATCCTTTTATGCAGTTGGATAGCAACAAATGAATAAGCCCATTCTCATGATCATAGTAAACATAATTAATGAGTAGCAATAAATAGATTTAGCAATAAGTAAGCATCACCCCAAAAGATATCTACTCCGTAAAACGTCCAAGGCCGCTCTTGACCGTGAGCTCGGCTAGTATACCAGTTTTACACTCTGCAGAGGTTGTGCACTTTCACTATGAGCCGTGATTCCCATTTGCTCGGGTTAATTACTCTCATAACACTACCAAGGTGAGTGAGCAGGGTTTCACTATGAAGTCTTTCAAAGAACTTCGCCTAACAAGTTAGGGCCGCTAGGAACCCGGCAAGCAGATGTAGAGCCCCCCTTCCTCGTGGCACAAGGTCACGCAGATTATACACACTCGGACAGGAGCCGCACTATACCCGAGTCGGCAGGTCCCATCACGCCTTTCGGTAACTTCTAACAAGCTAGAAAAAGTGCCCATACTTGACTAAAACCAGAGCCATGTAGCCCTCATAGTTGCACTGTCAATCCCGGTGTCATACTTACAGATCATTATCAAAGGTGAAGGATTTTGAGCATCACAAAACTATGCTCGGATCCCCTAGTTCCCTGTTGCTAAAAAGGCATCTTTTAATCATATTGCATAATCAATTAATCAAGTTTACATGATCATGATTCCCAAAAGCGCACTAGTAACATTTACCATATGCATAATCCCATAGGTGGCAAGGAACAGGGTAACAATGCTAGGAAATAACTATGGTTAACAAGGAAGACACATGCAAATGCAATTATTTATTTGGTGAATAGGACAACAAGAATGATCCATACTAATACTTGCCTTGATCAGCAAACTCCTGGTGATCCGGGTTGTCGCAGTACTAATCTTGATCACCCACGTAAAGCTCACCGTCTATACTCGATCCATCATAACAACACACACGCATATAGGGGCAATCATGCATACAAACAATAGTTTTCATTAGAACAGTACACCAACAGAGAGAAAAATAAATTAAAAAAGGTTATAAAACAAATCTACACGTTGCTACGATCACATCGATATAAAGTTTGCACAAATCGGATTTAAAACGAGGAAGATATGAATTTTACAAGATTTAAAATAGAATAGTAATAGATTAAATATAATCTCGAATTTTAAGAGTGGAAAATATATGAAACAATGGTACCATCAGATAGATTATGAAATTACGAATCTAACGCAATTTGAATCGTTCAAATCGGAGCTAAAACGTGGAAATTATAAATGAAACAATTTTGAATTCAAAACTGAAAACACATTTTCATATATACCGAAAATAAATACGCCTTCAAACGTAATCTACTGAATACGCTAAGGGCTGCGGGCTAAGCATTAAAAACCGCAGGGGGTTATTCGCAAAAACGCCGGCCGAATCGGTATGGGCTGCTCTTCGGCTGTCCGATTCAAAATCGGCGGATCAGATTAAAAGAGAGGAGGGGTGGCGGTGCTCTCGGCCGGAAAACAGAGGCCGACGGCGGCGCCATGGCCGGAGGGCCGCCGGAGAAGGTGAACTCGGCCTTCGGTGCATGAAATAGGTCGGGAAGGGTACCCATAGATCGGGAAGAGCATCGCAAGCTCACCTAGGATGATGGGAAGGTCGGAAATCGACTCGGAGATAGCTCGCGGCGTGATCCGGCGGACGGTGGATCTCTGCAATGGCGGCGGAGGCGTGTCAGTGCACAAATCGAAGGGGGAAAGTGCTCGGGAACTTCACAAGATCACAGCGAAGCTCCTAAAAGGCCTTACCGGGAGGAAATTGGTGGCGAATCGAGCTAATTGCTCGCGGCGGCGGCTGCTCGGTTCTCGCGGGAGCTCGGCAGTGGCGGCGAGAAGAGGCGGCTAGGGTTAGGTGATGGCTAGGGGGGGTGTGGCGCTGCTTAAATACTCCCGAGGTGTGACGACAATCTCGGAGATTGAAACAAACTCGAATAGTGGAGAAATCGGCTTCGGCCGTTTCTTCTCTGCTTCGGACTCTCGGCGCGGCGACGAACTCGGCTTCGGCCGTTTTCTTTCTTGCCCGCGTCGGACTCTCGGCGAGCAGCAGAGGGAAACAGGGGAGGGGCTATCCTGGGGGTCCCACTGGTCGGTAGCACCAAGCGCGGGGTCGGGCTGGCAGTCACGGCAGAGGGACGCTTCGCGCGCGCGTGCTCCGCCGTGGCGGATGAACACGGCAGCGGCGTCTCTGTTCGCGCGGCGAGGGAGGTGGAGAAGGAAAGGCTGACCCGTGGGTCCCGCTCGACAGTCAGAGGGGGTAAGGGGAAGGGAGGGAGCAGATCGGCCGAGCTGTCCTCGGGCCATCCGACCTGGGCCTGCTGGGGCCAGGGAGTGGAAAACAGGCCAAGCTGCTGCTCGGGCCAGAAAGGAGAGGGGAAGGGCTCTGCTCTATTTCCTTTTTCCATTTTCCAAAAGGATTTTCAAATTGGGTTTTGAAATATTTGAGAAATTCAAATAAGCTACAATAGTACAAAGAAGAAATGCTCCCGCATGAATGCATCATACATGTGTATGACCTAGGTTTGATTTTATATTTGAGAAAAATTATTATTTCCCTATATTGGAATGATCAATTAATTGCACAATTAAATAAATTTCTACTATTTAAAAGAATGCAATTTTTCGGGTGTTACAAAAGATCAGGATATAGATGTGATATTACGCATGAATTGGATGCATCAGCACAAGGCCTTCATTGATGTGCTGAATAAAACCATCAGGGTAAACTTGCCTAATAGTCAAACTCAACTTCTCATCCAACATCCAATACCTCAAAGAGCAGTTGGTAGGGTATGTGCCACCACAGTTAAAGAGGTGCAGAACATTCCGGTAGTCTGTGAATTCCCGGATGTATTCCCTGACGAATTGCTTGGTTTACCTCCTAACCGTGATGTAGAATTTGCCATTGAGTTGAAGCCAGGAATGGCACCTATTTCCCGTAGAGCCTATAGAATGCCACCCAAGAAACTGGTAGAGTTGAAGGTTCAATTGCAAGAGCTGTTGGATAAGGGTTTCATCAGGCCTAGTTCATCTCCTTGGGGTTGTCCTGCTATTTTTGTTAAAAAGGACAATTCCCTCAGACTCTGTGTCGATTACCGTCTACTCAATGAGGTCACCATAAAAAACAAATACCCTTTGCCTCGTATATACCTACTCTTTGACCAACTTGCTGAGGCCAAGGTATTTTCTAAAATTGACCTCAGATCTGGATACCACCAAATAAAGACTTCGTCCCGAAGACATTCCAAAAACAGCCTTCACCACCAGATATGGTCTATACGAATATCTGGTTATGTCTTTCGGCCTAACCAATGCCCCTGCCTACTTCATGTATCTCATGAACTCCGTCTTCATGGCCGAGCTCGATAAGTTTGTGGTCGTGTTCATCGACGACATCCTTGTCTATTCCAAAAATCTTGAAAAACATGCCAAACATCTTCGTGTGGTCCTGACTCGTTTAAGAGAATATCAACTATATGCCAAGTTTAGCAAGTGCGAGTTTTGGCTGGACAGAGTTCCGTTTCTCGGACATATTCTATCGGCTGAAGGTGTATCGGTTGACCCAAGCAAGGTGGAAGAGATCTTGAATTGGAAACCACCAACCACAGTACATCAAGTCCGTAGTTTTATGGGAATGGCGGGATATTACCGTCGTTTTATTCCAGATTTCTCCAAAATATCCAAACCCATTACAAGCCTATTGAAGAATGAGGTCAAGTTCGTCTGGTCACCTGAGTGTGAGCAGGCATTTCAGACTTTGAAGAAATTGTTGACCACTGCACCAGTTCTAGCTCAGCCAGACATTGAAAAGCCATTTGACGTGTACTGCGACTCTTCTGGAATCGGTCTGGGATGTGTCTTGATGCAAGAGGGCCGAGTCATTGCTTATGCATCGTGACAACTTAAGCGCCATGAACAGAATTATCCTACTCATGATCTAGAATTGGTAGCCGTTATCCATGCATTGAAGATTTGGCGTCATTATTTGCTCGTAGTACTTGCAAGATTTACACCGATCACAAGAGCCTAAAGTACATATTTACCCAAAAAGAGTTGAACATGAGACAGTGAAGATGGCTCGAGTTGATCAAGGATTATGACATAGAGGTACATTACCATCCGGGTAAGGCAAATGTGGTTGCCGATGCACTCAGTCGGAAGATTCATTGCACCTGTTTGACAGTGAAGCCCCGAAACCTTTCTTTATGGTATGAACTAGAGAAGTTAGGGGTAGAAATAATTGAACATGGCAGTTTGAACCATATTAGCATTGAGACCACCATCCGTGATGAGATCATCGCTGCTCAAAGAGGAAGCAAGGGCATGAAGCATATTAAGGAAAGAGTCCAAGCCGGTACGGCAGATTGTTTCAGAATTGATGACGAAGGTGTCATATGGTTCAAGGATCATTTAGTAGTTCCAGAGGTACCCGAGTTGCGTCAAAAGATCCTAGATGAAGCACATTTGACCAGATTCTCCATTCACCCATGAAGCAATAAAATGTACCAACATCTGAAGCAAAAATTCTGGTGGACTAAGATAAAAATAGAAATTGCTTGGTATGTAGCTAGATGTGACACTTGTCAGAAAGTGAAGGCTGTGCACATGAAGCCCGGGGGAGAATTGCAACCATTGCCTGTCCCTGCGTGGAAGTGGAAAGATATCAGCATGGACTTTGTCACAGGTCTGCCCCGAACTACAAGGGGTTTTGATTCTATTTGGTTAATCGTAGACCGCCTCACCAAACAAGCTCATTTTATACCGGTCAAAACCAAATACACGGCGGCAAGTTACGCAAAATTATACATAGAGAATTTGATGAAGCTCCATGGGGTGTCGAAAACCATTGTCTCCGATAGAGGTACTCAGTTTGTCTCTAATTTCTAGAAGTCTTTCCACAAGTCACTGGGCACAAAACTTCTGCATAGTACAGCATATCATCCGCAGACTGACGATCAGACTGAGAGAGTCAACCAGGTGTTGGAGGACATGTTGAGGGCATGTGCACTCAACTATACAGATACGTGGGATGAATGTTTGGCACTGGCAGAGTTCTCATATAATAACAGTTATCAAGAAAGTATCAATATGGCGCCGTTTGAAGCTGTGTATGGTCGAAGGTGTCGGACTCCATTGAATTGGTCTGAACCTGGAGAGAGATGGTTCTTTGGAGTCGACTTGGTAGAAGAAACTGAAGAAAAGGTCAGGCAAATACAAAACAATTTAAAGGTTGCACAATCACTGCAGAAAAGTTACGCCGATCAAAGGCGTCGACCTCTAGCATTTAAGGTAGGAAATTATGTCTACCTTAAAGTTTCACCAATGAAGGGAATCAACCGTTTCAGAGTCAAAGGCAAGTTAGCTCCTCGATACATTGGTCTATTTCAAATTCTAGAACATATTGGGAAAGTAGCCTATAAACTGAGATTGCCAGACCACCTCTCCGCAGTGCACAACGTTTTCCACGTGTCACAACTCAAGAAATGTCTTCGAGTACCTGATCGAGTAATTGACGTGGAAGGAGTGGAACTCGAACCTGACCTGATGTACCCTGAGTATCCAATCCGGGTCCTGCATCGAAAAGATCGTGTCACTCGAAGAACCATCACAAGATGGTACAAGATTCAATGGAGGGAACATTCAGAGGATGAAGCCACCTGTGAATCCGAAGACTACCTCGCCTGAAAACTTCCCCAAATTCTTTGCTACCTTGTAAACGTAAAACTTCTGGTTGTAGAATGTATAAACTCCTCTGGTTATTTTATGGTCGAGTTTGAACTAGATTTACTTGACATGGTTTCTTTTCCATTACTTAGCCTTAAGCCTTGATCATTTATCAAATCTCGGGACGAGATTTCTTTAAGGTGAAGGGTTGTAATACCCCGGGTATTACGGCTAATTAAATATGACATGTCATCATGTTTATTTTAAGTACCTGCATATGATTGTGCTTAGGGACTTTGGAGTGACTTATTTATGAATGTAGTTGATGTTGCAATTGAATCCCTAATTGGTAATTAAAAATAAATCAAAAGAAAAATCTGAATTAAGCCCTAATCGGACCGTAAAACCCTAAATCAAAAACTACTTAGAATCTGGTGATGGTGTCTTAATAAAAGTTATAGATCTTTTAAAATGGAACAACTTTTATTTTGAGAGTTTTTGAAGTTCTTTAATAGAAATTTAAATTAAACCCTAATTACTACTTTGAAATCCATTTAGTTCGGGGGTTTTCGGCAAAACTGCAGGGCACAACGCGGGCAGGCCGAGTTGGGCCAGCTTGTTCGCTCGTGGGCCGACTCGGGCCGAATAGATTTTTCTATTTTCGCCGGATTTAAAGGTGTTTTCCCATTTCTGATGAAATGAATAGTACTGTTATTTGTTATTTTCATAGGAATATTTCTGCTAAACTAAAAATCATGAAAATAATTGTGTATGCTCTCTGAAGCATGTAGTATTTAATAAAAATATTAAATATAAGTTTTGAACACCTTCTGTAGGAACTAAAAATCAGCACAATAATGGTTAAATGCAACTTTGAGCAATTTTAATAAATTCTAGGGTAATCAAAAAATCACAAAAATTTATGTGGTACTGTTTTAGGGTAAAATCTATCTGTTGGTTAAGTTTGGGGTCAAATGAAAGCTGTTAGATCATCTATTAATTAAGTGTTAGGTTTACCGGATAATAAAATGAATATAAGCAATTAATCCCTGTAGATTTGTGTGATTTTTGGATTGATTGGGTTCATGGATCTTTCACCACAGTGATCCTTGACAAAAGTAGTGATGTCACTTGGTAGTTGTTGGAAAGCTGCTATGACTGTTAAAATGGTCAATAAAAAACAAAGTATGCAAACACCATTTTACTTTCTGTAAAATGTTTATAACTTTACCGTGAAGGAAAGTTGTACTCAAGGACTAAATGGTTTACTTTTGAGCATTGCATTCTTATCTTCACACCATGATAAGTATGCATCGTTGCATACGTGTAGTGCCCGTCACCGAGAAAGTCAAGGTTGAGGGCACTGCGGAGGAAGTGACTCCCCAGGTCGTCCAGGGATTCGACATCTGCGGAACCGAGCATGACCCGACACTTTTCGCAATCCAAGGCAAGCCTCGGTGTATTCAGCCCCGCCTTGTGTTTTATAAAATATTTATAACTTGAGTCTATTATTGCATTAGGTTGTTAGGAGTTGTTTGTCACCTATATTGCTGCATTACCTGCCTTGATATATAATACCCTTGAAACCTGTTTACAAATAAAACTGTTCGAAAATGCTTAGCCCTACTTAATCAATTTAGATTTGCATAAAAAGGCTATTTTGACCTACGGGAATGTGATAGTTATGAATCATGAGAAAGGAAAAGGGATATGAGTCCGTTCGGGGATTGTGTACTTGGGTAGCCGCCCCAATGCATCGTCACCGCCGGAAAGGGGTTTTCCGTTCGTTGGTTGGGAATTTGGGTTAAAGTCCCAATGCTTAACTATCGGCGGGAAAGGGATTTGAAAACCGTTGGGACACTTGTATTTGGGTTAGAGTCCCAATGCAATGTCGCCGGCGGAAAAGAATTAGGGACCGTTCGTTGTAGGCTTGCTGGATCGAGACTTTGCAACTAGCCACATACTCCGGGAAGCCCTATCTCCGGTGGCTCTACTGCTTGAACCGACAACCACGCACTGGGAGTGGAGAGATGGCGAGAGTAGCGCGTACCCTCGTGGCCGTCGTGCCTGGAGACGAGAGGAGTAATGTGCTCTCGGGCGGCGCAGGATCGGTTCAGGGGTAGAAAAATCATGGTAGACGGGGTTGGCATATGCAAGCTTAAGTGCTACACACGCAGTGTGGATAGGGATCCCCAGCTGGGTATTTAATCGATTCGAATCGTCGTTGCTCCTCGGTTAATGGAGACTTGATCCACTGCCCTACCCCGAAAAGTGGTTTGGAACTAGGTGTTTTTAGAATGAGTTAATAATCGGAAAGTATGATGAAATATGATAATGAATTTTTAATTATGGATTATGATTAAAATTAAGATTTGAGATAAAATATTGAAATAGGATAGTAATGCTTTTTTGCAAAACTCTTTGATTCTTGCTCAAGCCTTACCTTGACTCCCCTTAGCCTGCATTCCTGAGTCTCACTCTTTTTCTTTAGTCGGGTAAGTCTTGCGGAGTACCCCAGTACTCAGGGTTTGTTAACCCCATGTTGCAGGGATACAGCAGTCGGAGGTCTGTCTCGCCCCCTGCTGTGTGACAGTTGTACAGGAGGGAAGTGAGGAGGAGTAAGGTTGGACCCATGGGCAGGGTTCTTATTATTAAGTATTTAAACATGTTGTATCGTTGTTCTACTACTACCTACTTTTATTTATGGTCTGTAATAACTGTACCTTAATTTTACTTGGACAAATGGTTTGTAATCCATGTACTTTATAATCTTTCTGCGCTTTCACTCTGATGTAATTTGTTAAGAAATGTTGTAATTCTGTAATGGCTTCGCAATGGGATCCTGTCGGATGAGAACGGGCACTAATGTAGCCCGGCATGACCTTCTAGATCATTTGGGACACGGGTCCGGGTGTCAGAGGTCATTAGTGATAATGACAGGTGCCTGTGGGCCATATGATTTAAGCGGTTCTGTTACAAAATACCCCAGGCACTTCTGGCGCCATTATCAGAGATAGCCTAATATCCTGTCTCTGGTGGTTGCGCTAAGAAGTGTCAACATGCATTTCTGCCACCGTTGCCGGGGAAAGCACAAGCCTAGAAATTTTAATAAGATCAAATCCGGAACCTATCATCGTTTTAGTATCAATTAGTTGTAGTAGGGCTTACCCTTGCCTCTGCTTCTCTTTATCATGAAGTAAGGCATACATGAGTGGATTTCAATTTCAAGCCACAGCAATAGAAAATCCAGAGACATCCACCAGGAGTTCTCGACACCGTTCAGTCTCCGATCTGAGGTCCGATTTGGTATTGGAACCACTCAAGGAAGGAGGCTCAGCACTATCACCAAAGGAAGCTATGGCCCAAAAGACCATCTTCGAGCATTCTGCACCGTCGGCCAACAATGTCGCCACCGGTCCGCAGTTTAGCTTGGGGGATGTCACTTTTGAGCTTAAGCCATCTCTTATCAATGTGGTGCAAGCCAACCCATTTAGCGAAAAGCCCCATGAGAATGCAAATGCATATCTCCAGAATTTTCTGGAGTTGTGTAGCACGATTTCCATAAGAGGAGTCAAGATGGACACCATCTATCTTCGCCTTTTTCCGTTCTCCTTGATCGGAAAGGCAAAACAATGGTTCTATGCTTATCCCGAAGACATTGGCAATTGGACAAGCTGCGCCAATGCATTCCTCAAGAAGTTCTTCTCGATGGGCAAAACCACTACCCTTCGAGGAAAGATCTCAGGCTTTACACAGCAAGTGGATGAGACGATTCCCGAAGCATGGGAACGTCTCCAGGAATACATTCAGGAATGTCCTCACCATGGAATCCAAGAATGGCTCCTGATTCAAGGTTTCTACCATGGGCTAACCCCAATAGCCCGTAATCACCTTGATGCCGCTGCTAGAGGAGCATTCACTTCACTCAATGTCACACACGCCAAGAATCTGATAGAAAAGATGGTGACAAATCAAGGGTGGAATGAAGACCGACTCCAATCTAAGAAGAAGAACACACATACCATCCATGAAGTAGATGCAATCTCTAAGAAGATGGATCTCCTCTTAAGAAGATTGGAAGAACGTGCTAATTTCAAGAAAGACCGAGAGGCCATTCAACATTATGCTTCCAAACATCAATGGAACTAGGTATGTAGTATATCTTATTCCAAATTAAATCCTGAGAAGACAGACGCCACAAACAACAATTCGAAATATCCTCAACAAGGAAGATGGGCGTCGAACTCCAAGTTTCATGGTAAGGTAAATTTTGGTAATCAATTATCATTAAAAGATATTGTTATGAATCAAGTTAAAATAAATGAAAGCATGAATAAAAAGTTGATAGAAAATGATAAGACCCTTGAAACATTAAATGCTAAAATGGATGCTCTCGCTTCATCTGTTAAAGAACAATTGAGTTTTAATAAAATGCTAGAGTCTCAATTAGCTCATCTTGTTGCTACTGCTTCATCTCCTAAAAATACTTGCAATACTTCAATTATCAATGCGGTGACCACGAGGGGAGGTAAGTCCACTCGCGATCCACCACATCCTAACATGGCAGGGAAGGCCACAGGAAAAGACAAGGAAGATGATGAAGAAGAAGAAGAAGAGTTGCCACCTCCTGATAACAACACCAAATTCCAGGGAAAGACAGCCCCACACAAATATTATGACACCAATGTGCTGCTACCTTTCCCAAGAACAAGGAAACAAACCACCGACGAACAATTCGGGAAATTCATCGAGGTAATTCGTAATCTTTATGTGCATATTCCATTACTTGATGCAATGCAGGTACCAACCTATGCCAAGTACCTAAGAGACATCCTCAACAATAAGCGCCCGCTGCCCACAACGAAAATTGTCAAATTGATGGAGGAATGCAGCGCGGCTATATTGAACCAACTCCCAACCAAGAAGAAGGACCCTGGGTGTCCCACCATTGACTGCTCCATTGGGACACAATACTTTGAACATGCACTGTGCGACTTGGGAGCAAGCGTCAGCGTCATGCCAAAGGTAGTGTTCGACAAACTCAATCACACTATTTTGTCCCCTACATCAATACGTTTGTAGCTGGCGGATCAATCGGTCCGTTATCCGGCAGGGATAGTGGAAAACATCCCCGTCAAGATACACGGATTCTTTGTCCCCATGGACTTCGTGGTCCTAGACATGGAGGTGGATGAAAAGACTCCACTCATCTTGGGGAGACTGTTCCTCAATACCGCTAATGCACAAATTGATGTTGGAGCTGGAGAAATTCAATTCACTATCAAGGGGACCTTGGAGACATTCAAATTCCGACCAAAGGTTGAGCAATGCTCATTGATCATGTTAAGGGAGATACATTCTTTCGCTATTGTGAGAGATCTAAAGAAGCCCAAATCACAACCACAAGTAAAGAGCAAGCAAATATGGAAGAGAAGGTAATACAACCGGCGACGCCTCCGAAGAAAATTCCTACACCAGCCCAAGAGGGAGATCCTACTGCAAGGACCTGAGGGAATAACTCTTCCATCAAGGTAAAAAGCTTACTTCATTTAACCGCTTGCTTTATTTTACCATATATTTCTAATTCCTTTTTCTGTTGACTTTAATTAAAGCTCAACATTAAAATAATCAAATACTTGCACCCCTGAACAAAGTTGACACAAGGTGGGGCCCATGCTGGGGTCGGCCGACCCCACCCTGGTGTCTCCCACCTGCCACATTTTCTGTCCAACTCAATCCTTGCCATGTCTTGATATGTCCCATGCACGACAACACCTTAAAATATTGCATGTAAATTTTGATCATCTAAATGAACTAGTAAGGCAACCTTGAATTTTCCTCAAACACTCTTTTGCGCACTCACATGTCTTAGTGCTAATTTGCTCTACCTAAACCCCATGTGTGCTGCCCTATAAAGTGCTGCAAGATATATATCTGTCAACTTCCACTCTGCCAGCTAGATTCTTTCTCTCATCTCTTGCCATAGAAAATTGCAGATGAGAGAAATGCACATAACAACCATGAGTGAGCTGAGAGCAAAATTTGTCATGAAAAAATCCATTCTCTCTCTCTCTCCCTAATTCCACTCATGCAACCCTTAATCAAACCAACCTTTGCTAATCAAAAGAAGTCAAGCATGGCAATCACTTGAGCCTCCCGTGAAGCATCTCATGAGCAAACATCCACCAGCCATGGTCAAGTCGTGCCCCCTCCTTTGGCCCTTTGTTCCATTCACCACACTCCAAGAAAGGATTCCATGAGCAAGCATCCAAAGGAGAGAAAGATGAGTGCTTCACCAGGCAAGAAATGACCACCCTTGACTCCTTTGTTTGGCACATAGCAATTAGAGACAGGGTAGAGTTCGGCAGACCCATAAGCTGACACATGACCACACCCACTTGCTCTAGTTCCAACAATGTTTACAAAGCAACAAGATGCCTGAAAATTGGAGGTGATTGATGGTTCGGCCGACCCATCAACTAAGCCCAATCTCTCCAGCTTTTGTTCCATTCAATACACCAGAGATCCCCCAATTATTGGCACAAAATAGAGAGAGGGTAGGGGTCGGCCGAAGCAGGCTATGTACCCCATGCACCTCCACTTCCTTCTCCATTTAATTGCCATGCTCGTGAGCACATTTCTCCAACCAGACCATCAGCAAAGCACTTCGACACTCTAAAACTCTCTCTCACCTCCCAACAAAGCTCTTTCTTTTCCAAAATGAAAACCCAAAAAATATTTCCTCTCATCCTTGTTCTTCGTTCAAGCGTTCATCACCCGAGGGAGCTAAGTAAGGTAATCATTCGGTAAGAGGCTCATTAAACTAAGTTAACCCCTATCATCCAAAGTTTGGTTTATGTCTTTGTTCTTGTGCAAGAATGAAGAACCCATTCAAGGCCGCAGCAAAGAAAATGCGCTCAACATTGAGCGGGAGTTCATCGCGATGATCATCCTCCCATGACACGGAGATACGACTCTCAGGGTCACAGGATGAATACGTGTCTGAAGCAACTGAGCCAAGCAACAACACGAAAAATGTTGAACAACCTTCTCATGATCATGAAAAAAATCAATGAAGAATCCGAAGAAGAAGAAGAAGAAGAACCTGTTAGAACACAAGACCAAGAAATAGGCATTTGGATCACTCCACAAGAGCTTCTCATCCTCAACTCCATCCGCAACTTTGAACACACCAAGGTAATTGATTTAGGACTCCTCCAACGCACAGGTATGTGTGAGGAGTTCTTTGATATTTTTGTGTAATAGGATAGGGTGAATTCTAGGATTTTTCTGGGTACCAAGGTAGCATGAGTCTCACCTTAGAATTTATGTGCACAGTAAAAGCAACTAAAGACAACATCTATTTTCGCCTGTTTAATCGAGCTTATGATCTTACTTGGGACCAGTTTAGTGCTTGCCTAGGCTTCATGAACTGCACCTCAAATTTAGAATCTGCTACCCATAGGTTCAATAAACTTGAATTTTGGCATGATATAACAGGGGAAAATAAAATGGGGAAACCACGCACTAATCACATTTGCAACCCCACTCTGCGCTTTTTGCATAGATGGCTAGGAATTACTTTATTTCCCCGGGATGCTGTTAGAATTGTGAGAGAAATTGACTTAAAAATAATGTATGCCATGGTATATAAAATCCGAGCATTACTTGTAAAAGCCATGGTAGAACATTGGATTTCTGCACCATCAAGAATTGGATCATTTTATTTCACATCCATCATCACAAAATTGTGTAGCTACCTTGAACTGCTAAATTGATTTAATGATTACATACATGCACATAGAACCATTCTGGGTGAGGAATATTTCATTAAGGCTCATATTATTGCCAGTGGTCCCCAAGGAACAATAGAATTTAAATTCCATAATAGTGATGCAAGACTCACTTTGCCATGCCCATAATCAAAACTATATGGGGGCCACCCTTTAGTGCCTAACATTGCAGGAGTAGGCGGCCGTTGGAGTTTTTCAGGACCTGTTACCCGTGCAAGAACGCGTGCTGCACAGCGTAATGACTTATCCGAAGAAGATGACAGCACCTATGCAGGCAGCTCAAATGCCATGCAGGCCTCCAGCTCTGGAGAAGGGCGCCGGTCAGGGGCACAAAGTGCCAGATTCTCTTACTCATCTATGCAGGATGCAGGGACGCGAAGCCATCGACATGACATGGAGTTACTAACGCACCAGTTTGGTGTACTGCGGGCTGGCCATGAGGCCATTCACAACATCACTGCACAAACCCAGCAGCAGCTTCAAAATTTTCAGGAGCAGACTGACAGACAGTGGGCTGCCCTCTATGCACATCACAACATACCTCCACCACCATATATTCCACAGCACCCACAGCAGTTCCCGCGGCCATATCCACCATCATATCCACCACAATATCCTCCTCACAATCCACCACCATATCCGCCACGTCCACCTCAGTGAGATATCTGTAAAAATGCAAGCTTGAGGGAGATTCTCTCCCCTACCAAGGTAAGTATTCTATATTGTTTTTAATTTACTGCATTTAAATAAAATAAAATAAAAACACCAAAAGTATTTCCTGTTCATATGTCTCATGCATATTTACCTTCCTCATGGAAATGATGAACAGTTGCTCTGTTAATATTTTTTTAATGCCTAGTTTACAACTTAGTATTTCTTTAAGTATGGATTACTTGGCTTATTTAAAATCATCATGAACCTGAAAACTTTATGGATGCTAAGTGTTAGAACTAAGTCTAAAATTGTTGTGAGATATGATATAGTGAAACAAGAGCTGCTATAATATTGTTCTAAGCATACATGATTACTAGAGATTTATTTCTTAAAAAATTAAAACCTTATTGTTCCTCAATGGTGATAAATTCATACCACAGCCATATAAGCTACACATGTCTAAAACCTTCCACATAAGCTATTTGCTTTGTATTGAGTTTTGTCAAGTCTTGTTGACCCTTATTGAGAGTCTTATCATGCCCCCAAGATCAAGATCATGTACACACCACATACATGTGCTGCTTCTACACTGGAAGTACGCAACAACATGTCCTTCCATTTTCACCAAATAAATGCTCCATGTATTAAAGTTTTAAAATATCTCTCTTAGTTAATTTGGTACAAGAGACAAAAAGGCTATGTAAAAATAAAAAGAAAAAAAGATGGACATGGGAAGTCCATAGAAAAGAAAAGAAAATATGATAAGCAAGTCTAAGCTCATTAATAAAAGAAGAGAAAGATGATAGCCATGTCTCAAAAATTCATTAGAGAGAGACACAATTTCAAATAGAAGAGCATTATAGTTCACTTTTTCCACACACTTGCACATCTTGATTTAAGGGCATGACACTTCTCTCTTTGAATCTAAGCTTTGACTCTACAATATATGCAAGGTAAGTACGCTACATTCTTTCATTCCTACCTTAAGCTCCATATAAGCCATTTTTAGAAGTAGGATAACCAAGAGAAGGCAACATTTACTTTGTGCCTTTGTAAGGAATCATACACCATTTGAGCGACATGAGAGAACCATATGAGAAACATTAAGTTTTCTTTTGCAAAACATTGATGAAACCTCTAGTATGAAACTTGCAAAGAATGAGAAAAATAGTGCTCAAGTTAAACTGTTCTGTCTCTCAACCACCTAAGGCAAAGGAAAGGTCATTAGCACCATAAAGGACTAAGTTAATATGGGTGAATTTTTATAGCCAATTTTTGCATTCAAAAGAGAAGTATTTTGTTGTGCACTTGGTACTAAGGAAATATCAACATTGTAGCAACTCCTGATCCACCGAGCCTAAATTTAATTATTTGCTCGGGACGAGCAAAGGTTAAGTTTGGGGGATCTTGTTGACGGTGGATATATCATAAAAATCCACACTCAAACACCGTCAACAGGACTCAGTTTTGATGGAAGATCAACATAACATTAACATATTTTTATCAATAACTAGTTCCACTTGTACTCTTAGCTTGTGAATGTAGGGAAGATCAAAACAGAACAAATTGGAGCACTTGGAGCCCAATATGTTGGGTCGGCCGAACCACATGTTTAGGAACCAGGTCATCACACTTCAACAAATGACTCAAGACATCACGTAGACGAGAGGAGAGCTCAGGGTGGGCCCATGTGTGGGTCGGCCGACCCCACCATAGGGCCTACCTGGCTCTGGTGACGTGGCATGATCCGTGTGACACTCTACCTAGCTCAATTTCACCATCAGATCAACATGTGTTTCCATTCGACAGTGGAGAATCAAAGCATAAGGATCAAGGCGTGAAACAACACAATCAAGATAGAACCAGCACAAGGGGACACTCTATGACCAGTGGGGACCACACCTGGCTGGGTCTACCTGTCATAGGGGGTCGGCCGACCCCCCTGGTGCCCAACCAGGTCGGTTGGCCTCCACCGCCTTCCTGCATGTTTCACACGTGCTGATTTAATCACTGGCGTCCATCTAAGGCGGTTACAAGGTCGGTTTATCCAAGGGCCAAGGTGGAAAGGCACACGGATCGCTGACGTGCGCCCCTCCACTCTCCCCTATAAATAGAGGCCGCATCCACCCTCTCAAGACATTATTCATTCAAGATACAAGTGAAGAGTAGTGTAGTTCCACCTTTATTAGTAGTTGTAGTCTAGCGTGGGAGTTAGAGTTGAGTCGAGCTGCACTCGGGGTCTCCGGAGTCGTCTGCTGGAGAGTCTGGTATAGCTCTTGTATCTTTCTCTTTCTGTAAGACTTATATACTTTAATATATTATTCATACTTTACTCTACTGAGTCTTTACTTAGTGCATTACTTTAATAGTATTGTTGTGAGTTATCATATTACTTGGTCGGTTTGCATTAGATTGTGATCATGTAATCAGCTCACGTGTGTAGTTCATCGCCTGTCATATGGTGCTCCAGTTGCCTTGATCACAGCTAGAGTAGTAAGGCTTAGTGTAAGCGTGGTGCTTAGACTAGATCTTGCCTTTGAATGCCGCTTGTCGCACGGATTGTTTGTGGGTGCTAGCAGGTGGTGACAGCCCTGTCTAGTCTTAGTATCCCTCCACGTGTTTTAGGCAAGTTCTTAAAAAGTAGGCTCTCATAAGAGCATAGACGCTTCGGGTAGAGGTTATATCCTCTATTGTCTCGCACTGTCCCCTACACATCGGAAGTAAGGTAACAGTCTTAGTGTAATTCGCCCATTTGATAGGATAGACCACAGGAGTAGAGTTTGAATCACAGGAACCTTTATACTCGTTGTCCTCCCATCTAGCTACACTACACTAGTTATCTTTAGCATTTCATTTGTTATCTTTGAATCATCACCTTCCTATCATACTTCAATTACCCCCTCTGCACTAGTTGTGCTAAGTTGAGATAGAATTAAGGATCTCTTTCTATTAACATTTTTAGCAATCACTTTCTCTTAGGATAAAATAAATAACGATACCTTGAAATACTCCCTGGTGAAGTGGTACAGCGGTATATTCTGTGCACTTACGGAATTATCCAATAGTCATAATAAATACCCCAGGCATTTCTGGCGTCATTATCAGAGATAGCTTAACACCCTGTCTCTGGTGGTTGCGCTAAAAAGTGTCAACAGCCGTCGAACTGTCCGACTCTCACAGTCGAGCAGCACGCCGACCCACCGTCAGACGCTCCAAGTCAGTGCATCGAACTAACGATTTTCACCGTCCGACGCTAGTCGATTTTACGCAGAGAGCTCCTGAAATGCTTGAACGGCGTCCGACGCTCACCATCGGACTAACCCTCACCGTCCGATGCTATTAAACAGTGAACAGCACAATTGGAGACCGTCGGACCCTAGTAGACAATGGTCCGACGCCCCAGCTCTCAAGCGTCTGACGCTCAAAACTCAGAGTTTTCAGGTTAGATTTTCACTCCTTGCTTCTATATGTCAACACTCAAGGTTCTCAACACTTATGCACAGTGTGTTAGTGTTTACACCAAAATTTGATAAGCTCATCCTAAAAATGAAGAAGTCAGCTGATGATGTCGAGATCAAGAAAACCTCCTAATTGAAAGATATTCAGAAGCTGATCGGCAAATATTATTTTGCTCAGAATATTATTTCTACGTCATGATCGTTGTTGAGATCGGATAATCTGGAGCTGATGGTTCGTGTGGGCGCATCGACCCATGGTAACACACGTAGAAGACCAGATTTGCATGTCAGTTATCAAGGGAGCTTATGTACAAACGGCCAATTTATATTTGGCCATGTGCAATATGGAAAGCATTAGGATACGTGATCGACGGGGATATTCGTACGTCGGTTAGGGAAGAATTATTAGCAAGGACTCTACGCAAGGAAGGTTGGAGTATAATATATTTCATATACTCGGCAAGGAAAGCGAAGGCATGTTTGCATGTGATTGAAGGAGAAAGAAATTAATTGCCGACGTATTGATGGTATATGCATATACGTGTATATATATATATACATGTGCCGAGTTGAAACTCCGGAGCATATCCTCAAGATTTGTACTGTGGCCAAGCAAACAGCACACATATTGGCGAGGACTCCACACGAAAGGAAACCAAAAGTCCATGTATATTTTAATATTTTCTTTTTTTATTGATAGATAGTTGCTAGTCAGGTTCTGTTTGGAAACGGAGTCACGGCAAAACCGGCATACTCGTGTATGTGTGTATAAATACACAAGTGCGCGGCCTATTGTAACCCCTACACGTCAATCAATACAACAACAATTCCTTTTTTTCTGGCCACCGGCCACAAACCCTATGAGTAGGAGTAACGTAGAACTGGCGAGTTCTTCGATAAGTTGGGTGTCATCCGGTGGACGTAGGCTTGTTGTAAGTACCGTCACGCTCATATTTATCATGTATTGTTAGTACGATTTTGGCTCGTGCAGCATTGCTAGATGAATTCGTGTTGTTATCGATTCTCGTTTGATCTAAGTCATGCTTAGATTGAATTGAAGGTTAGTTATCGGCTCTAATTAACTTGGCATGTTGATTAGATTCATTAAGTTACCGATGTTGCTTATAATTGTTTATTGTTCATTTATTTTAAGCATCATCAATCTGCCCGATCTTGATCTGTTCTTGTCGGCTTAAATCTTTACATCTATCTTGCTTAATTGAATATCAATCGATTATTATGTTTAGGCAAGTAGATCTGTTTATCATTAGCTGGTTAGTTCAGATCTTGATTGCGTATATGCCTCACTCAAGTAATAAAGTAAATTGTGTGGAGAGTCTTTGATTAATAGGTCTAACCATTAGCTTACGTCATGAGCTGCAACGATCCGGTTGATCCCCTTGACATAAGCGATGGGTTAGGTAAATTAGTCAAAGAGTCAAAACATCGTTTACTTTATAGGCTTGTATGGTGTCTATACTTCAGATCGGTTGTCTAGCCGATACTGTTTGCGCTTGCTTGCTGCACGTTTTATTCTTTTGATCTTTTTTATGCATTGTCTTGTGTCTGATTCATGTCAAGATTGATTCAAGTGTGTTGATTAGCTGCAACGATCCGGTCGATCCTAATTAATAGATGTGATAGATTAAGACATATTTCGACACACAAGGCAATGTATGAATTAGATCTATTTAATATAATTTGCTTTCATTCATGTTCATCTCTGAATCGGTTAAATAGGGAATCGGATGTTTCTGTTTAATCTGCATAACCGGTTCGCGCGATCGGATGTCGACTCTCAACCGATGGCCTGTTGAGAAGGCCTATTGGGCCAGATATCTGGAACCACTCAGGGCACACCAGTGATTCCGCATTGTGTTACTGATCAACTCTGTTTCCTTGTCAATTGCAGGTCAAATTGACTGGCACGCTTGGGGATTCATCAGTGCTCATCCACGCCGATTGTCGAAGTTAGCTGGGTCTGTTCGCTCCGTGCTCCGCAGGACCGTTCCGGCTTCGCTGGTGTGCTGAGTGCGAACCATATTTCGCGCCAACAGTTAGCATTTTTAAAACATTTTCCAAGGGTTTCTAAGTTGATCTCTAGGTTGAGTTAGTAAATGCACATGAAATGCAATCTAGAGCACTTGAAGGTAATCCAATCAATTAGTTCTTCCCTTACTAGTCGGCTATCTATCCTAAATGTGATCACACCCACCTGGTGTCTTGATCACTAAAAGAAAAGCACTAATGGGTTATACCTTTACCTTCAAGCCTTTTCTTTTCATCTTGATCATCTCCACTTGATCCATCATGCTTGATTTATGGTTGAGCCTTCCTTGATCATCACCATCAACCCCTAGGCTCCATACTTCCATGGTTAGGACAACCTACATCTTGCCATCACTTAGCAACTAGGTTAGTCCTTAGGGTGTCATCAATTATCAAAACCAAACTAGAGCTTTCACTTGTGCCGAAAGGACTAGATGCCACAAGCGAACAAGATCAAGAACAGAGGCCATGGTTCACCGCAGTCGATCTTGGCAATACAAGTGCAACAACCAATGTCTATTCACGAGGAAAATAAGAACACGACAAAACCTTAAACCCTAACGAGAGTGACAAAGGCTAGTTTATGAGTCTCGGGTGTCACCCTTCCTAGACGACGCGCCCCCTAATGGACTCTAACATGATATATGGCCCAATAATGGACCAA
Organism: Eremochloa ophiuroides; assembly: GCA_038502445.1. NCBI lineage: Eukaryota > Viridiplantae > Streptophyta > Magnoliopsida > Poales > Poaceae > Eremochloa > Eremochloa ophiuroides. The sequence goes on from JAHLJS010000002.1 coordinate 37,882,094, forward strand.
AAGACGGTGTCACAACAATCTGATAAATTCCAGATGCTAACATATTTTGACAATTCATGTTGACTCAGAACAAATTTTGACATGAAACCAAAATCATTGGTTAACTTATCAAATTATCTTTCCATATGCGTATGTGAATCACTAAAAACTAGGTTTATATGCGCCCTGGGCATCAATTTTACGAGGGATTGCTCCTAGAATCCGAGATGGACTCCAACTTGAGTTGGACTGGGGCTCTATCATGGTGTAAATGAGTTGGACGCTGGTCCTCCTCTCCTTGGCTTGTATTTGAAGGAGTGATGTCCTCATCATGTAGTTCTCGCAGATAGTGTGACCACATCTTAAGTGTATGAACAACTCCTAGTAGCTCTAGATCAATAGTAGGATAGTGTTACTCACACTACATCAAATGTGATATCTATGATGATTTTATTGTGACCATGGATCAATTGTCACTATATTTTATGATGTTTTGTAGGAGATAGTATGACTTATTGACCAAAGTTAAGTGATTTTCACTAAAAACCTAGTACAAATCATAATAAATTGCCAAGCTTTTCGCGGTGTGACTAGTTAGAAGATTGAGCTCTAGGACTCTCTTATCGAACTTGGGTTCGAAGTCTGACACCTTATTTAAAAGACATAGAGGAAGTCTCCCATGGTCGAGTTTTTTGAAAATCATAACAAATCATAATAATCTGACACCTTATTTAAAAGACATAGAGGAATTGTGTGGTATCATGATGAATTGTTATTCTTCATAATATGCTAACCAGTAAGTGTCGCAATTTCATGACAACATCTGTTCATCACATGATTTTATATTTACTTTTTCTAATTAACATGATAAGTGTAGCCCACATATTTGCTTGGCATATGTTTTAGAGGGCCCCACATAGCATAATTTTTATCTCATTTTTCCTTTTTGAGCATCTATTTTAAGATTTCCCACATGTCATAACTTTTTTAGTTTAATTTTTCCTTTTTATCCTAGCCACTTTTTTTGTGTGTTTGGTCCATTTTTTATTCTCGAAGCCTCCCACCTTCTTTACAACTAGGGATTGAACTCGACTGCTGAGACATCAACATCCAAATCATTGGGCCAGGAATACATCTATGAAAATTGTAGTGGCTAAATATACATATTTGTAGTAATAGTATTAGTTATTAGGAGGAAAAGGTCACCCATCGATTCTTCCCTCCATCACTTGGAGCTTCTTGTTGTGCGCTATATCCCATGTGGTTGTGACCAGGCATTTCCTCTGCCATTCTCCATGGCCACACCCATGAAATCCCTAGTTTGGTTTTAGTAATTGAGTGCCAACGAGGTAGATTAGTGCTTTCAATGAGTTTGTTTATCTTTGGGGGTCACAAGAAGGTGATGAACAAAGCATATAGGAGGTGATGGAGATGGCGATCATGATCATGTACATGCAAGTGTTCATTTCTTGGAGAAAAGATGGAGGAAAAGGGAGCCCAAAGGCAAAGGTATATGATAGGGATTTGCTTTTGCCAACCAAGGTGCAATGTGTTACAAAGAGGGGAGATCTTTGTAGTTGCAATGGTTGTCTAGTGTCATTAAGTGTGATTAATATGTGCATATGTATTACGCTTAGTGATGTAGTAAGGTGCAGGAGAAAAGCCTTGGAAAAAGTTTAGAAAATGCTAATTAATGTGCACAACGTGATGGTGCACTTGGAGGAGTTGAGGACATTGAAAAAGGTTTTGAAAGACAACCTTTGCTTGTTGTCTCTGGGTATTGATGTCTAGAGATTGTTGCAAAACATTGGATGTTGCTAGTCGTGACAATGGTCGCAACAATATAGGAAACGGAAACATTGTTAAAGGATTTTTTTCCCTACGTGTCAGTGAAATTATTGAATACAAAAGGTGATTGTGAAACTAGTTCAAAATAACAATTTTTGTGTTTGGCTACTTCTGAAAATGGTACCATAATATAGAAAAAGAAAACAGACAATATAGATATGCCCCATCCACTTTCACCCCTGTTGCCATTGGCAGTTGGTGCCATAACCCGATAGGGATAGCCCAAGATACTTTCAGAACGAATCCCGTAGTACTAGCCTGTTTCGAAGTAGTGGAGGGCAAAATACACAAGAACATATACGCCAAAAAGTTGGTAACTAAGAAAAACTATGGTCAGAATCCCAGTTGGAAGCAATTTTTAGGACGTCCTAAATGACCGGCTAGCTCGCCAGCTTACGCAAACATCGTCAGATGTGAAAATATTAAACATAGAAAAGACCATCTCTCTTGTGAGGATAGAGGAATAAATGTGAGAACCTATGCTCTGCAGTAGAGATGAAAATGGTACAAATATTTCCTGATTTTCTGTCCGTCCGAAGGACTAAATAAGACCCGAATAGCAAAAACAGACATTCGAATTTCTTTTTCAGATAGCGGATATGGATATGGACATTCGGATATCCAAATAGGTATCTGCGTACCCAAAGTCAAGGCGGCAAAGTTAGCAAAAGGCATAGGCATATAAGTATAGCCACAAGCAACACAGCGGATGTGCCTAAGGCCTAAGTAGTGTCTGATGTACTAATATAGGATCCATGAATACATCCATTTACTAATATAGGACTTACACAACGGATGTGCCTAAGGCCTAAGTAGTGTCTGAAGCTAGTAGGATAGCACAATGTGGCCGAAAAAATGTCCGCAACTGATGCTACCCGTATCCATTTATTATGTACTTGATCCGCATTGATTCGTATTCTATATCCGAAACTAACTGTATTTGTATCTGTATCTAACACTATCCTGTCCGAATCCGAATACCGAGGTAAAATATAGGATTGAATATAGGATCACTTGATACCTATCTGTATCCAATCTGTTTTCATCCTTACTCTGTAGGTCGGAAGTGAGAAGTAAAGAAATAAGATAATATTTTCACTATCTCACTTCTTCACTCCACACTTCCAGCTAAGCTAGCAAAGTCGATTAGACACCCTTAAATCTTGTTTGGTAAACTAGCTTCTCCACTATAGTATCCATAAAAGCAGCATTCTCTGTTGCCTTTCTCATAAAAGCAGCATTCTCTGTTGCCTTTCTTCAATAAGGCACTGTACCATCCTTCATGATAACCATATTTATATCAATTTTTTCTTGATGTAATATTTGTATTTCATATCCTTGGGGAAACACATGAAACAAAAAAGCAATTAAAACATTGCATTCATGCAAGGAAGTCATATAATAGTGAAGCTACCTTCTTCAAGGTAGGCTAAATGTCAACGCAATGGCATTAACATTCGAGCAACAAAGCATAACAAACCAGAAAAGGTAATTAGGTCTCAACAGAAGTCTACCATCAGCTATCACCAATTTTGTGAGTACAGCCATAACAACATAGTCTTCATTTGAGTTCAACAGGAAGTTGCTGATCTGGAGCAACCGATGCACGATAGGGAGTAATCACCTATTAGATATTCAGAATCAAACAGAGCCTCCTAAGATCTCCTCCGTTTCCTGCAAGAAGCAGCTGATCTGGAGCGGCCCGGACCACCAACTTGAGCTTGACGAACGTATAGGAAACCGGGCTCTATGGAATCGTCATCACTATCAGCATTTCCAGTCAGGCGGTTCTGGTAGGCTCGTCGCCAGACCTGGAAAACATTGTGGTAATAGCTCACCAGGCCTTCTCTGCCTTTGTCATGCAAGACGGCAAGCAACTTGTCCCACAACTTGTTCTTAGATGAAGGCATGTTGTCCTGCATGGTGGTGTTGAATTTCATCTCCTCATCCTTTGTCCATGTTAGTGCTAAATCCTCACCGATTCTGTGAAACCCCATTTCAAAGTATGCTGAGCCTAGCTCATGCTTCAGTTCCATCTTTTTTTCTGCTACATGAAACCTGACACAAGCAATGGAACCTGGGAATTTACAGTTGCAGTCATCTTGCCTCCCTTTTCCAATGGAAGCAACATCAAGATCTCCATTACTTCCTGGAAGCAGAATAGGTTCTCCAAGAAACTTCAGTGTGCGTGGATCATCATAAGGCAGTGAAGGCTTCCCACTCCATTCTGGAATGTCTGCTTGGCCACAAGGACGAATTGGAATTCCACTCTGCATGAACAAGGAGTATATTGTGTAAGTGTTATAGGCTAGAACAAACTGATATTTACGCATGACAGCAACAAGTACAAGATTACATAACATAAAAAAGGTAGATATTTCAGCCACATATGAAAAGCAGTCTGGTAACTGCAAGAACATTTGACAAGCAACGCATATGTGCATAGTCTAACTGCAACAAAAGTTCAAGCAGCCAAACATCCAACAAGGACAATTAACTATTTATAGGCCAACTGAAGTTCATATGGTATAAATCTAGTGTTCAATGACAATATACCAGAAGCATATAAGAAAGGCTTGACGTGCCTCATACCGGCAGAAAATAAATAAATGCACAATTCACCAACAACAAGAACAGCATCTAGAACAAATAGCCAGTAAAACATAATTGATCAATGTACCTCCATTTCAGCTCAACTCAATTCAACTGTGTATAATCCATCGTCCCCATGCACTAGACCTTTGGATTCATATCGAGCAAATATTCTAAAGAGAAATAACTTTACATCTATGATTGTCATTTTATCCATTATCACCTCTATGAATTCTGTAGTTTTTGAAAGCTAGGTTAGCAAAATAACAAAGTGAAAAGTTTGTAACATAAAAAAACCCTGATGCATCAACACGGATGCACGAATAGCCATGCATAGACAGTTGGAGGAAAACAAGTAGGATTGTGGATTTGTGCTGAATTGTTGCAAAGAAACATGTGTGATGACGGTTGGTCATTTTACAAGCCTTGTGTCCTAGCGTAAAAAAATGACATAATTCGTTGAAGTGCTGGGAGGTATGCTAATCCCCTTGTGAACTTCCCCTGCCCGAACAAGGGCGCTTTCTTGGTGTCACCCAAATGAATGTTGTATATTATTTCCCGATAGTTTCCGTAATAAAAAGATTACATAGTGTACTTTTAGACTTTGGAGGAGGCCATGTACAAATGTTGGCACCATCCTTGGGGTTGTCAAAGTTGACCAAAGGTTCAAGAGGGTAAAATGGTCTATTATAAAAGAAACAAAGTCATTCATATCATCTGCTAGATACACTTAGTCCGGTTGACTTGTTGTGTTGATGTGTCACATTGTGCACCTTGGGATTTCTTTGTTAACTTTTTCTTCGAGGTCTAAAGACACCCAGGTGGTTGGAATTGTATGGGTGTCTAAACACAACAAGGGTTTTGATCATTTGTGTGTTTGAGGATCGTCCCTTGAAGTTTCCTAGGTGACTGAGTCTTCAGGCCCCAAGTTATTGGGCCACAAATATTGAGTTCACATGTGGTAGAGAGATCCATCTAATATGTTCATAATAATTATAAGTACAAAGTAGAATAGAAACATTGTTGCATTCAGCTATAGTTATGGAATTATATAAATTCAATTTTTAGAAAATAATTTATATTTGTCACAATGAATTATCTAAAAACCTATTTCAAATTTCACATTCTATTGATTTTTAAATGAAGAGTAAAATTTGTTGAAATTGAACTGTAACACAAAGCACTATAATGTTTTTGCAAATATTTACCATAGTGCAAATAGAATACTACGATCATGGTGTAACTATAGTGCATTCAAAATATTTACCATATTTACATGGATATGTTTAACTCTTTTCAGCAAAACCAAAGTCACTAAGGACATGGGATGATGATGTTGGATATGAGATCCCGCAGAGAAAATACACAATGAGAAGTGGGCCCTAATCAAGAATGTTTGGCATGCTGAATCAGGATGCCATAGTTGGCTCAACATGGTTCGACCTATAATAGACCAATTGGGCCTAATAATTAGAACCCAGGCTATACTTTCACCTTGACCGCAACACACAACCATTGTCTTCCCTTTTTGAATATTTCTGTCTCTTCCTCTCCCTCTCTATCTTTCTAGCTTGTCACCACTAACAACAAAAATCTAGTTCTACAAAGAGAAATTATGGATGCAACATATGACTTCAAGAGAACTAATGGAGACTTCAACCAGCAACATATAATTTATTAATGATGAACAATGATGGATAAAACCAGAAATGTAACAATGCTACATCTAGACAAATACAACGAGCTGGAATAGCGACAACATCAAGAAGCTCTAGGTTACTCATGTAATAACACAATTAGTCATCGATCAGGCTTACTAGTTGAGCCTAGTGGATCTTAATAGGAATTATAGTTGTCCTATATAATGTAGGACTGATATACTATATATATTATATAATATAAAGCAAAGAGCAATATCCAGCGAGAAGCAAAAGGCCAGAGCAGCAAAGAAGAGCAGAATCATAGAGTTATATGACAAACTAGAATTACAACCATAGCAAGAAGTCAGTAAGATGGAGTAGGATAATTCCAATGGACCAAATTGTAGTCTCAAGCCAAGCCCACGTGTAAAGGCCAGCCAGCTGATACCCACACAAACATGGTGATCTCCTCCCTAATCGTTCGATTAATCATGATTGGGCAAGGGACTAGTTGGACTACTTGAATACTCGTCGACCAAATCAGGTCGGTGGACCTAATCATAGGCAGGGGGCTGATTAGTTAGATTAATCTCAGTTAATTGGAAGACATGTAAACACTGCTTAGAAACTCCATAAATTTTGCTAGATTATACGTCACATGACATATAGTATAAGATTGAGATGTTTAACATAATAGTTCCATAGTTTATGTAGCCAACCAGGTATTCAAAGGTCAATATGCCAATAGGCTTTTCTCCCCAAGTAAAATTTCATACAAGAATTAATTAGTGATGTCGATGGCTCCTCTTTCCAATAAATTATCAAACTTCCTCATTTTGCATAGTTTGAGGATAGTTGCATGTAGGGCATCACATCTTGTGCCAAAAATGTTGAACAGCCCCCATGAAGTTTCCATAGTTCCTTACAAACCTCATTCTTCAATGACAATGAGAACCTCAGGTTGCTCAACTTCATGCCATCTTAATTTTTCTTGGAAGCAACCAATACATGATTCCTGTGAACTACTTCGTGAATTAGTTGACTATGACAAGCCCAATATGTCTTGCTGGGATCATTATAGTGTAGTAGTTCTAGTGGCATAATATATTCAAAACAGCCACACAAACCTTAAATATATAGTACAATGGATAGCACAAAAGATATGTGTGTGACTTTTACAAACCATTTAACAGCAATGCCACTATACTGTCATAAAGTAACTCAACTGAGCAATATGCTCGCTAAATTTGAAAGGCGGGAATCACCTTTATATATTTATGTGCAACATATCATGTAACATAATAGTGGATAATATCGAAGCATCACCCATCAAGGCTTCTATAGAGAGCTTCCATTTTGCAAGTCAATATATTCATTGTTTGTTGGTTCTACATAACCCTTGGAGAAACAATTCTATACTTTCATTAGTAAGAGAAGTCACATATCTTTGCCACACATCACATGTACATGTATCAACTTATCCATGGTGCTGTTCGAGGAGGTAAATTAAGGGTGGTGGCGCTATCCCATAGAGTGTCATATATAACAAGACTTCAATGCCCCAAAATGGAATACATAATAATCCCTTAAGAAATCTATTAGTGTAGGGAACCAAATTATTTTAGGGTTTATATCTAGCTAGCGTGCCTCGCATGAACGAATATTCTTGGTACCTAGGGTATAAGTAGGCGCACAATAGTCTTTGTGTTGTAAGGAGAGGCTTATAAAGTATCCCTAGGTAACCATTTAAAAGGAAGGGGAATGAATAATAATATCCTATGTCTCTTATATTTCGCCTCTATATATGTTCACTATTTGAGAGTTCGATGACCCTGTGATCGAAGACTTCGGTCAAAAGCAACACTCATTGTTGTTAAACTAGCAACGGTAAGTTATCAGTCGAGCATGAGCATGTACACTCCATCCAAAAGCAAAAGATCAAGGAGCAAAATAATCTTGGGAGAAACGTTGCAAGTAATAATGGTATAATTGAAAGGAAAATCCAACGAGTAAATACTATAGTTCAATGAAAGGAAAAAAATCCAATAAGCAAATGCTATAATCCAACAAACAGAAATAAACCGAGTCATATAATGAACACATGCGCGGAATTCAAACAATCAAACGCAAGATAGGGAAGCAACAGATTCTACCTGCGGCGAGGCAGCAGACCACTTGCTGCATTTCTTGTTTGCAAACTTCTGGGCCCGGAACAGAAGCGCTGTGGAGCGGTAGCTGAGGGAGTTCCCCTCTATGACCCCCTGTTCAGCTGGGCTGGTCGCCACAAGGCGAACCCAGTCGAGCATCCCCACGACCGACATCTGGCTCCTGAGCTCACCAGCAGTCGATAAGTGGTCCGGAGAATTATTATTCATCCCGATGATCCCCGGCTGCCCTGCGCTCGCCGCCACAAGGCGCACACAGCTGAGCATCTCCACGAGCTGCTCACGAGCGAGGCAATCTTTGTCTGCGAACATCTGGCGCCGGAGTTGAAGCACTGCCTGTTTGTGGCCGCCAGCACCAGCAGGATTCTTCTTACCTGCTTGTTTACCTGGGCCCTTCGCCACAAGGTGAACCCAGTCAAGCATCCCCACGAGCGTGTCTCTCTTCCGCTTCAGGTGTGCCGACGCCGACGCCGATCCAGCTCCAGCGCTGGTTAGGCACTTGATCGGCGGCGGCGACAGGAACCTGTCCTTCTTGGAGTTGGAGCCCAGGAGCAGGTCGGCATTGCCGCCGCTGCTCACCACCAAGTGTTCGTCGCAGTTCTGCTCCAGGAGAGCGAGGTATTCACCGTACAGAAGCTTGACGGCCGTGTCGGCGGCGGGGTCAAGCCCGACCGCCTCGGCAACGGCCGCCCAGGACTCGACGGCGGAGGACCCGCCGCGAGCGCGCACGGCGAGGAACAGGCGGACAAGCTCCACCTTCTGCCGCCCATCCCCGAGCGGCGGCGGCGGGATCGGGAGCGAGGGGGCGGCCGCGGCGCCCCCAAGCTCGGTGAGGAAGACCGTGAGCACGCCGTCGAACAGAGCGGACGACGCGCCTGCCTCATCCGTGAGCCCGGCCTCCGGGATCTCAAACCCCTCGAGAAGACCGCGAGCACGGAGCTCGCCGACGACGCCGAGCACGGCGACCAACGAGTCGGATGGGACAGGCACCGGCGGCAGCGCTGCCGCCGCTGGCGAGGTGGACGAGCGCGAGTCTTGGCCGGGGCTTGGGCCCGAGGCGTTTGGTTTGAATGCGGGCGCGGAGGAATTCGACTTCAAGCGAGGTGGTGGGGCAGGAGTTCCAGCCATTTTTTTTTGTGGTGTGTGGGAATAGGAGAATGGTTTTGCTCTTGGTTCTTCAAAACTTTTGGCCTTCAACCTTTTAATGGTGGGAGAATTTTTTTCATCTAAATGCACAAACCCTAGATTTGTTTTAGAAAATAAGAGAGGAAAGGTGGGATGGAGAGAAAGAAAAGGAAGGATGGTGAGTAGAAGATTACGTGGATCCAAGTGTCGTCTTATGTGAGCCACGCAAGAGATATGATCTACGTAAGAGATATGACAATATTAGTTGTATGAGCTGTATAATATCAAGCAACAACACATGATGAGCTATCATATTTATTTTTTTATTAGTTAGGACAAAAAAATTCATCTCTAATAGAAATCGATAAAAGACAACTATATAGATTTATAACCATTACTACAAATATAGCTATATATTAATTAACTACTAAAAATAGTGATGTAGTAGGTGGCATAGGTTATCTTATACTACATGCCACATAGTAGTAAAGAAGATATTACACAATAAGTAACGGGGTTAGATGTAAAAGTTTTTTCCGACCAAACACTAGTAGATACTCCCGGATGTGCAACCAGAACTAAACTCTATCCCTAGGGAAAAAATAAATGAAATCCCAACTATATAAATTTATAACCATTACTACAAATTAAATATAGCTATATATTAACTACCAAAAATAGTGATGTAGTAGGTGACATAGGTTATCTTATACTTCATGCCACATAGTAACAAAGAAGATTTTACACAATAAATAACGGGGTTAGATGTAAAAGCTTTTTCCGATCAAACACTAGTAGATACTCCCGGTACTGTAACCGGAACTAAACTCTATCACCAGGGAAAAAATGAAATCTAAGGAAGACTTCTTTTGCAGGTGTGTAAGATTCAAACTAAAGACCTCCCATCTCATGCGTAGATTATTTAGCCAACTCAATTGCACACTACATGTGACAAAGTACTAGGCTCTCTCCTTTTGAATTTACACGGGGAGGACCTTTAGTCCTAGGAGGGAGACCTTTAATTCCGGTTGGTGACATCAACCGGGACTAAAGGGTAACCTTTTAATCTTGGTTGGAGGACCGGACCAGAACTAAAAGTGGGCAAGGGACTTTACTCCCAGTTGATATCTGTAACTGGGAGTAATTATCTCTTTACTTCCGAACACAAAAATACTGGGACTAAAACACCAAACCGATATGGATCAAAAGTCTATTCTGTACTAGTGAAATATTTATTGTCCAACGGCTTCTATTGAAAATTTTAATAGAGATATGGTTGGGTTACCTGCTTACAAAGTAACACAGCCAAGAACACCACACTGAACTTTTAAAAACTCGAGAAGTACCCAAAAACAGCCGAAACATTTGTACCACAAAAGAACTCCTTTACAGCCACCGGCATAGTAGAAACATAAAAGCTTTAAGCAAACCCTCCGTTAAGCACATTTCTCAGGTGGCCAACCGTACCCCTTCCTGCATCTTGAGCAACATTGCTTCTATCTTGCTCAGGTCCACTTCCTTCGCTAGCTTGGTCCACTGCTTTAGGGAAACCAAGTGATTTATAAGCTACTTGATTACAGGTTTTAACAATAACTTTCGATAAAACAGGGTCATTTCCAGTTTCCCATCGAGACCAACCCAGTCCTGCTATAACCCACCCAAGATTGTTTCTACTGCAGCCAGCACTTTCCACAAAAACATTCTTGAAAACTCTTTATGGAAGTTGGGGGGGATTTGGGCCACCCCAAACTATTTCTGACCCAACACCAAGTTACCAACGCTATTGGGCACCGAAACAAAATGTGATCCACTGAATATTCCTTTCCTCAGAAATTATATACATTGGACCCATCCCAATTTCTACTTCTAAGTTGTTGAGATGTTTGAATTCTATCAGCATGTCATGCCATCCATAAGAAAATCTAAACTTTTAAGTGAATCTTTGTGATGAGAGTCTAATACAAAGGGGTATGTTAAGTTCCTGAGGAGACAGCGGATCCATAAAACACCTCGGCTAACTTTGCGAAGTCGCTTGGGGCTTACCCTAGTAAAAAAAAAACGGCCAGTAGTGACGGCCGTAGAGCCGTTTTCATTGCCATTTTTTATTCCGCGAGTAGAAGAGACATGTAGAAAATCAACTTTTCACTGTGACAGTTTTATTAAGAAAACCGCTACTATAAATGTTGCTCGGTAGTCACGGTGGTTCAAACCCTTAACCTCAGCCTCACACATAACCTCCTCTATCACTCCATTCATCATTCACTTAGTGTATATATTAGAGTTTGTTTCACACATATTATCCTAAATCGAGCGTAAATTGATTGTTTGAGGACCTAAACGAATTCAAATGCAAAAATTGCCAACTACACAGTCTGATAATTTTTCAAGACGTAAAACTTTTATATTAGTAGTTTCTCCATCCAAGATCATTTACAAAATTTAAATTTCAAATTTGATAAACTTAAATGTAGTTTTCCATGAGAAGATAATTTCAAATGAAAAGTTCAACTACAAAGTTTCGTAGCTTTTCAGGATTTACAACTTTTATTTTGGTGGTTTATCCATACGAGGTCATTTGAAAACTAAAAAAAATCAATTTCAAATTTTTTGCAGCAGCAATTCTTTGAGATAACAGCCACTGGAAATGGATTTTTGGTTTTCTTAAGAAACTACCACTATAAATATATGATTTCTAGTGATGGTTTCTTAAAAAAAGACCTGTAAAGATATATTTTTAGTGACGGTTCAAAACCGTTTGCTTTCGATTGACCTTTATTTTTTAAAACCGTCAATAAAAAATAAAAAGCTACCGCCAGGAGAAACTATTTTTATATTATGTTAGGAGCTATGTGTTCCCTCCAGTGGAGTCAGGATATGCCCGAGAACACTAGCAGCCATCGAGCGGGGCTCGTCACTCGTGGGCTCAGCCACGCTGCAAGATCCCGGGAGATGGGGAGCTCAGGACAATCCTGTGCCTCAGCCACCACCGGGCCTTCGCCCGGGCGCCAACTGACTTCTCTCGAGCTAAGATCAAAAGCTGGATCAAGAATTTGTCATGCGCCCAAGGACTAGCAGACACAAAAATGTTGCACCATCTGCATGTTCCACAATTTTTTTACGAGGAAAGAAGAATTATATTATATGATGGCTGGGTACATCAGCACGTTATAAACACTCTGAATTAAAAAAAATCACCCGCGTCATAATATCACAACTTAAAGCCTATCAATGTTTGACGCTTTGCAGTGTGGATGACCGTACAGGTATATACTCAACAAACTGGCCAAAGAACAAATGGTCAACGAAACAACGGTCAATATTCATGTAAGCGGAATTTAGTAACTTTTTCTTTCTAGTGTCTTCCTTCTTTCTGCTACCGAAGAATGAAGACTGACGTTGTAGGGACCGGTTTAGGGATGAGTGTCAGTGCGTTGCAAAGGACCATATCTATCATCTAGTCTAAGCCTCAAACAAATATTATTTCACCATGCTCATAATCTAATGCACACTATGTGACAGAACCGTCTAAATCACCGGGCCCACGTGCACCATCATCGTTCCTAAGGACCTCCGGTTACTGTGCACGAGTTTCCCGCAACCTAGGTGGCCTGCCGGGTTTTCAAGTTTCCTCGAAAACCCGACCTTGCAAGTATTACAACAGTTTACATAAATAGGTTGAATCAGAGTACAGAGTGCGGAAAAAGTACATAAACATAGATTTACAAACATAAATACATTGTCCCCAAACCAGAGTTTCGTAGTGGAGTAGCATCATACAACTAGACACCCTGCCCAATGGTTATACATATCTTCATCCATGCACGATCCGTCAACCGGCACGGTGCCACGAAAAACTGTTCACTCGACTCACCTGCAACAGGGGGTTAACAAATCCTGAGTACATGGGGTACTTCCGAAAGACTTACCCGACTAAAGAAAATGGAAAGAAGGCTCAGAAATACAGGCTGAGGGGAGTCAAGGTAAGGCTTAAGTAAGAATCAAAGTATTTTACAGAAAAACGCTCACAAATTTTAATTTCTACTTTCAATATGGTAACTCAGTATTAATCAGTAGTCCTTGAAGCAAAGTTGGTTTACATGGATTCTCGAAATTCTTATTCATTCAGAAAACTTAGTTTCGAACCAATTTTCGGAGTAAGTCAGTGGATCAAGTCTCCATTAACCGAGGAGCAACGATGATTTGAATCGATTAATACCCAGCTGGGGATCCCTATCCACACTGCATATGTAGCACCTAACCTTGCATATGCCAACTCCGTCTATCACGGCTTTTCCAAAACCTGAACTGGTCCTTGCGCCACCCCAAAGCACAGTACTCCTCTCGTCTCCAGGCACGCCGACCACAAGGGTACACGCTACTCTCGCCATCTCTCCACTTCCACTGCGTGGTTGTCGGTTTAAGTAGCAGAGCCACCGGAGTCAGGGCTTCCCGGAGTATGTGGCTAATTGTAAGGTCTCAATCCAGCAGGCCTACAACGAACGGTCCCTAATTCTTTTCCGTCGGTGACCATGCATTGGGACTCTAACCCAAGTACACAGTTACCCAACGGTTTTCAAATCCATGCCCGTCTGCGATAAGACATGGGGGCGCCGTCCCACGTGCACATCAACTGAACGGACACAATTCCTTTTCTCATCGGCGATAATGCCTTGGGACTCCAACCCAAATACATGACCACTGAACAGAAAATCCCCTCCCGTCGATGACAATGTACTGATCAGGTGCATAGCCGCCGAACGAAAACATTACCAATCCCTTTTTCATGAATTAATCAATAATATATCACAATAGCTCAAAAATAGTATTTTGTGCAAATCTAATTTATTCAACCAGGGATAAGCATTCTCAAACATTTTATTTTGAAATGGTTTCCAGATATTTCAGTGGTCAAGGTTGGTAATGCATCAAATGGGTTATCAATCAACTTCCTATCAACTTAATGTAGTGGATTAACGCAAGTCATAAACATTTTGCAAATCACAAGGAGAGGGCTGAATGCACCGGGGCTTGCCTGTTGCTGGGAGTAGATAGAACCCTGAAGTCGATCACCGAGAAAGATCCACGTCCACCGAGTGAAGACCTTACTCGGGACTTACTTCCGATAATAATTACTATGCATTCTCTACACGAAATAATAATACATTACTTAACATGATGATATGTATGCCATGATGCATAAGATGCACTAAATTAAGAGTAAACTTAGTTTAGAAAGTTGAGTACAACTTTCCTTCACGATAAGTTGCAAGCCAACAAAACTGACTGATTGATTATCACTTAAGATTTCTCTTTAACAGTTGTAGAAAGCCGCATTAACCGATTTATTCTACTATTAAACAAGTCAATAATGATTTCAAACACTGATTAAGGATGCCAAAGATCATTTTAAGTTAATGACCTAGGGTTATCAAACAATCCGAAAGTCACACAAAAACTTAAGTCATTAGGGCTTTCTATTTATTCTTATTGATTAGTTTATCAATTAGAATTTCGTTTAGCATTTAATTCCTACATAAGGCGATTCATTTTATCCTTACAAGGTAAATGATCAACAAGCTTTGGAACAGCAGGGGTTCGCGTGTTTCAGGGTATTTAATCAAATCTTAAAAGATTAAACAGATCATTAAAATTTTATTCTAATAACCTTTTATGTACTAGTCAAATATTCAAACATTAAATGAATAAGTAAACTACTTCTATTTGATCCCAAACTTCACCAACAGATATGTCTTAGCCTAGAACAGCACCAAAACAAATTTTATGATTTTTGGATCAACCAACAATTTATTAAAATTCATCCAAATTACATTTTTCAATTAAAATACACATTTCTAGATCCTACATAAATTGTCTAAAATATTTATTTTATATTTTTCAATGTATTCGCCATAAGACAGAGAGCATCCACAATTTATTTCATTATTTTTGGAGCAATAATTAATTTCTTACAAAAATAACAAGATGCGGCACTATTAATCTCCTGGAAAACGGAAAAACTAATTTAAATACGCGAGAAAATGAGAAAGTTCGTTTTGGCCCGAGTCGGCCCACAACTGCAAGTCGGCCCAGCTCATGTGTTCTCTCTCCCGATCACTCCACCGCGCCATTGGGCCGGTCCAGCCAGCCCACTACACGGCCCAACCGGCCTTCTCCCTCCCCTCTCCTTCCTCCTCCCGCACAGACACACTCCCGCGCGCGCGCCGGCGCAAACTGCGGCGGCCCGCCGTCGGCGGCCACACCAGCGACGGCAAGGGCATTAGGGTGCTTCCCCACACCTCCCGCACTCGAAAGGCTGGACGGTTGCGAAAGAAATGGCTTGGCTCGAGCCCCACCGCGCCTATGGCGGACCCGCGGCAGTTTGCTCGGCGGCGCAGCAGCGTTCCGATGTCGATGAACCTCGTGGGACCTAACTAGCTATGTCTGGAGCATCCAGGGCCTCACCTAGCCTTGATGTCGGGCTGGGCAGAACAGAGAGGGATCAGAGCTTTCTGTCAACCTCAACCGTACCCACAGCGGAGCTCTCTGGTGGCGTGGCGGTGTTCCGACGAACCCTGAAGACCATCAGGCAAACCACCAAGCGCATGAGCTTCGCAAGACCAAGGGAAACATTGAACAAAAGACAAGAGGGTAAGGACATGACCAGCTGTAGGTAGCCATGTGAGCCAAGCCTCTGCGGCGCTCCGCCGGCAGCCGAGAAGGAAGAGGATGGCGTTCCGTCACCTCCGACGGCTAGCTACCGGATTCAACGGATCGGGGAGAAGCGCTAGGGTGTGGCGAGCTCGGTGGCTAGTGGAATTGGAGGATGAGGCTCTGAGCAGCGTGAATTTGGCCAGAGACCGGAGCTCGGTCGGCGGCGACAATGGAACAAGAGGGGAAAGAAAACTGCGGCTTCAGAGCTGTATATAGGGGAAGGACGGGCGCCGGACGTGGCCGGGGCCCCCAAGAGCTCGACATGCCGGAGGCAGGCTCTGGCCGGCCCCGGGCAGTGCCGGCGCACGGCGCGGCACGCACGGCCCTGCCGCGAGCAGAGCAGAGCCGGACCCCCCTGATCACTGTAGCAGCACCTAGGTCAAAGTCTATTTTGATCATGATCTCCCTATTTCATGTAGCAACAGGAAAAACTCCAAAAATAAAAGTGGTGCCAAATGTTGTGAAGATCATTTTTGGTTTTTGAATCCTGTTCAAATTCTGCCCTGATTTGAAACTATTCAAAAGGGGGTGAAATCCAAATTTGAATTCCATTTACAAACTAATCAAATTTTTTAAATTTTACTCAACAACTTGAATTTCTGTAAAAATAAAAGTTGTCCTATTTGTCAAGCTCTACAATTTTCATTAACAGAGTTTGGTCAAATTCTTGACAGTTTTTGAAATAGCATTTCAAATTTGAATTTTCAAGGCATTGATTTGAGATTAATTTGAATTTTCACTACATAACTTCAAAATCCCCAAAAATGAAAGTTGTTCTACTTGTTGAGCTTTACAACTTTTATTAAAGGAGTTTGATCAGATTCCTTTTTATTTTTTGAAATGGAATTTCAAACCCGAATTTCAAAACACTAATTAGGGTTGAATCTGAAATTACACTCAATAACTTCAAAATTACCCAAAATAGAAGTTCTCCCATTTTTTAAGGACTACAAGTTTTATTAAGACACCAACATCATGTTCTAATTATTTTGTGATTTAGGGTTTTGGTTTCGATTTAGGATTTATATTAAATTTTCTTTTGAATCTCTAATTTGTTTTACTTACATACAAACAAACAAGCACTTATAGAATCAAATTACTCTAAATTGCCTATGTACAATCATATGCAAGAATAAAGTTTATTTTTGTTAATGCACATTAACAGGGTTGGATGCGGGATGATTTGCAAGCAATCATGATGACATGGCAGGTTTTAGTTACAGTAACACCATGGGTGTTACATTCTTCTCCCCTTAAATAAATCTCGTCTTGAGATTTAAAATACGGCTAAAGCCTTAGGTTAAGTAACGGAATAGACAAGGTGTCAAATAATCATTTTTCAAATTTGACTATAGAATAAGTAGGGGGTTTACATTTTATAAGACTTGAAAGGAATAGATTACGTTTAAACAGTAGTAAAGAACTTAGTGGAGTTTTCAGATAGAAGACCTTCCAGCTCTCAAGTGGCTTCTGCTTCTGAATGTTGGCCCCATTGTACTTTGTAGCAACTTGTTGTGGTCCTTTGAGTAACACGATCCTTCCGGTCTAAGACTCACACTTGATCCTCAAATTAAGTCAAACCTGGTCCCAATTCAACTCCTACTACGTCAATAACTCGATCTGGCACTTGAAGACACTTCCCAAGTGGTGATACATGAAATACATCGTGCGCAGTTGACAAGCGTTCAGACGCTTGAGTTGATAAGCTACTAGCCCACACTTCTCTTCCTACCTCTTATAATAAAGATTCTTATTTGAGCTAATCAGTTGTCTCTCAACACTAAAAGCTTTGACTTATGCTCTTCAAATTAAACCTTTACGAGGAATATCTTTTAAGGGCGGGTTTCAAGGAGAGTGAGGGCACATTAACTGCGAGCTATAATGATTCAGGAGCACCGACTATGATACCAGTGCGTACCCTGGTAAGATCTCATATGGTTGCAGCCCACAGAAGATTCCAAGTTTTGACACAGTACCATAGTCACGGGCCGAGATACCATCATAGAACACAATTAAAGTAACCTCAATAGAAAGAGAGAAAGTATATCGATTGTGGCTATGATGAAAAGTGACCACAGACCTTGATACGAGCATATACCCTTCAGAATCTCATGTGGTTGTGAGTCACAGGAGATTCCAGGTTGCTATATTGTATCGTAACCGTAGATCATGTTACATCATAGCTAGGTGGATTCACTTCCACATAAAGTGCAGACAAAAGAAATTTTATTAATTGTGAAACTATAGTATGTCACAACCCTAAACCTCGATACCCGCGCGTGCCTAGTTGAATTTTTGTGTGGCCATGGCACGCAAAAGACCCTAGGTTTTGACACGGCACCGTGGTCATAGGTCATGGCACCACTATAGGCACAACCATAATGACTCTGGAATAACATGTTGAATTTGAGGGAGTGGTACGTGTCGGATCAATGCATGACGCATACACTGATGAAAAGTGAAGGACTAGTGCCAGATTTTTGGTACGGGGGCAGCGGGATAAATTCGAGTGCATCCCGAAGTTTCCGAAGAAGTGAATTTTCAAAATAGATTTCAAGGTATTTATAAATAACCAGGAATCCATAAAACAATAGGAAATCCTCTGCGGATCGTAGATACCATTTACAAGTGATTGGATTTTAGGTACCATTTCCAAATCGGTTCCCGTTATTTTATCATATGAGATTAAGATGATTGCAAGGACAAAGAATTTTGGGAATTCAGAGAGATCAGATGTGAATTCTCAAAGTAGATTTGAAGATAGTTATAAATAGAAAAAGAATTTTAGAAATTTAGGAAGAAATATAGATATGAATTTTGTAAAAGAGATTTGAAAGAGAGTGAAAGCACACTAATTGCAGGGTAGGATCATGACCATTAACCCTGACAACAGCGAGCGTTCAGCAGTAACTTCCTATGGTCGCGATCCATAAGAGACTCTAGATTTCGATGCTGCATCGTGGTCATGGATCATGATATCCCATAGACTACAATTACAATAGCTTTCAACCAACATCTGTTGGTTGTCAATTTCAAGGAAATAGCATGTGTCGTGAAAGAAGAAGATCAAAGCTGACACATACATAGATTTAGACAATCAAAGATTTGTCAAGTTTTTGTATTGAGTTGAGTGCATCCAGAAGTTCCCCAAGGATCAGGAACTCATGGAGAAAAGATTATCAAGGGAAAAGAGTACATTAATTGTGACCTTGATGGGTTTGGAGCACCAACTATGATATTAGTATGTGCCCTGAGAAAAACTTTCATGTTTACAAGTCATAAGAGATTCTCAGTTTTGCAAGGCACCATAGTTATGGTCGAAACACCATTATAAGGTACAATTAAGATAGTCTCGGTCAAAGCAGTCATAAGAATGATGGTATAACAATGAAAACTATGGTGTATAATGACTACGGATCTCGATGCAAGCGAATAGTGAGCCACACAAGAGATTTCAAGTTTCTACATTGCATGGTATTCGTAGATCATAATGCATCACAGTTAGATGGATTCGTTTCCACGAAAGGTGCAAACAAAAGAGGGCTTACTAATTATGAAGCTATAGTAGACCACAACCTTAAACCTCGATACCTGCGCGCACCCAGCAGAATCTCGCATGACCCAGGCATACAAGAGACCCTGGTTCCGTCGCAGCATCGTGGTCACTAGTTATGGCGCCACCATAGGACACAATTATCTTAATGTTTGAACGACATATTGAATTCAAGGAAGTGGCAGGTGTCACATCAAGGTACGACACTGACATAGATTGGAAAGTCCAGAACTGATGCATGGTTTCTGTATTCGATGGAATTATGTTCACGCGCATCCAGAAGTTCCCAAAGATTAGGAACTGATGGAGCGAGGATTAACAAGGATTGTTAAAAACCCAATACGTACGGAAATTTATAGGAATAGCACAGCCATGATAACAATAGCTGCACTAGAAAGTAACGGAAAATTTTAAACATTTCAAACCCTTGTAGATGATATGATGAGTGCTCGTCCTATGCGTCTTCACCACGTTAGTTAGTACATAACCTATAGGACAATACTTTATATATTATCTTCACTTTAATTTGCAAAGAGGTTGAGAAGCATTCTATAGAACATCATGGAGAACTTTGACCCTTCACTGATCCTTTGAAGAACAACTGAGACTCTTTGGGTGTCTTCATCTTGAGTTGTCAGAAATCATCACCAAATCTTTCAGCAAGCATGAGAAAAACTAAAAGGGTCATTTTAATTTATTTTCTTCAAACACTTTTAATATATACAACCTTTTGAAGTTTTTAAAAGTAAAGTTGTAGTTGACCCATTGTTAATGCTCTGGTTAGGAATTGTAGGGACACTACATACCATGGTCTACCAAGGAGAGTAGTACGGGACCAATAATATTTGTGGTTCTGAGTAGCCTACTTCCTGCAGTAATCACCGCCACACTATAGGAATTCCTAGCATAGTCAGGCACTCGTCAATTCCAGTAGCAGGGTCTTGCAGATCCATCTATTTAAGAAAAGGATGAGAATTTATTTCTATCAAATTATATTTTGAAGTAAGTTTTATTTTAGAAAATACGGATATCCTCCATAACAGGGGAATTATTAATAGTTGTAATGTTACGATGCATGAGCATTCTAACGTAAATCAGAATACTCCAATATATACGTATTATACTGATTAAATTAATTTCTAAAGTGACATGCACTCAATGTTTTTTACATATGGCATACTTAAAGTGCTAATCCACTACTAAGCTCAAAACCTGACTAGAGATCTATAGAAATACTCAAGAAAAGATTGTATAGAATGAATGAGGAAAGTTCAGAAGCAACTCGGAACAAACTACCCCATTAATTTTATTTGACCCAAATCATTTTGAAGTTTTTGTAAAGTAATACTGCAAATACTTTACAATGAAATGCTCTGATACCATTTTGTGACAGAAACGCCTAAATCATCGGGCCCACGTGCACCATCATCGTCCCTAAGGACCTCCGGTTACTGTGCACGAGTTTCCCGCAACCTAGGTGGCCTGCCGGGTTTCCTCGAAAACCATGATTTCCCCGAGGATCTCATTGTAAAAATCTTACAAGTATTACAACAGTTTATACAAATAGCTTGAATCAGAGTACAGGGTGCGGAAGTAGTACATAAACATAGATTTACAAATATAAATTATATTATCCCCAAACCAGAGTTTCGTAGTGGAGTAGCATCATACAGCTAGACACCCTGCCCAAGGGTTATACACATCTTCATCCATGCATGATCCGTCAACCGGCACGGTCCCACGAAGAACTGTTCACTCGACTCACCTGCAACAGGGGGTTAACAAACCCTGAATACATGGGGTACTCCGTAAGACTTACCCGACTAAAGAAAATGGGAAGAAAGCTCAGGAATGCAGGCTGAGGGGAGTCAAGGTAAGGTTTAAGCAAGAATCAGAGTATTTTGCAGAAAAGTGCTCACAAATTTTAATTTCTACTTTGAACATGGTAACTCAGTATTAATCAGTAGTCCTAAAGCAAAGTTGGTTCACAAGTATTCTCCAAATTCTTATTCATTTAAAAAACCTAGTTTCGAACCACTTTTCGGGATAAGTCAGTGGATCAAGTCTCCATTAACCGAGGAGCAACGACGATTTGAATCGATTAGTACCCAGCTGGGGATCTCTATCCACACTGTACATGTAGCACCTAAGCTTGCATATGCCAACCCCATCTATCACAGCTTTTCCTAAACCTGAACCGGTCCTGCGCCACCCGAGAGCACACTACTCCTCTCATCTCCAGGCACGCCGGCCACGAGGGTCCGCTATTTTCGCCATCTCTCCACTCCCAGTGCGTGGTTGTCGGTTCAAGTAGTAGAGCCACCGGAGTCAGGGCTTCCCGGAGTATGTGGCTAGTTGCAAGGTCTTGATCCAGCAGGCCTACAACGAACGGTCCCTAATTCTTTTCCGTCGGTGACCAAGCATTGGGATTCCAACCTAAGTACACAGTTACCCAACGGTTTCCAAATCCATGCCCGTCTGCGATAGGACATGGGGATGCCGCCCCATGTGCACATCAACCGAATGGACACAATTTCTTTTCCCGTCGGCGATAATGCATTGGGATTCCAACCCAAATACATGACCACCGAACAGAAAATCCCCTCCCATCGGTGACGATATACTGATCAGGTGCATAGCCGCCGAACGAGAACATTACAAATTCCCTTTTTCATGAATTAATCAATAATATATCACAATAGCTCAAAAATAGCATTTTGTGTAAATCTAAATTAATCAAGTAGGGCTAAGCATTTTCAAACATTTTATTTTGAAATGATTTCTAAATATTTCAGTGGTCAAGGTTGGTAATGCATCAAATGGGTTATAAATCAACTCCTATAAACTTAATGCAGTGGATTAACTCAAGTCATAAACATTTTGCAAATCACAAGAAGAGGGCTGAATACACCGGGGCTTGCCTGTTGCTTGGAGTAGATAGAACCCTGAAGTCGATCATCGAGAAAGATCCACGTCCACCGAGTGAAGACCTTACTCGGGACTTGCTTCCGATAATAATTACCGCGCGTTCTCTACACAAAATAATAATGCATTGCTTAACATAATGATATGTATGCCATGATGCATGAGATGCACTAAATTAAGAGTAAACTTAGTTTAGAACTTTTCTTCACGATAAGTTGCAAGCCAATAAAACTGACTGATTGATTATCACTTAAGATTTCTTTTTAACAGTTGTAGAAAGCCGTATTAACCGATTTATTCTACTACTAAACAAGTCAATAATGATTTCAAACACTGATTAAGGATGCCAAAGATCATTTTAAGTTAATGACCCAGGGTCATCAAACAATCCGAAAGTCACACAAAAACCTAAGTCATTAGGGTTTTCTATTTATTCTTATTGATCAGTTTAGCAATTAGAATTTTGTTTAGCATTTAATTCCTACATAAGGCGATTCGTTTTATGCTTACAAGGTAAATGATCAACAAGCTTTGGAACAGCAGGGGTTCACGTGTTTCAGGGTATTTAATCAAATCTTAAAAGATTAAACAGATCATTAAAATTTTATTCTAATAACCTTTTATTTTACTAGTCAAATATTCAAACATTAAATGAATAAGTAAACTACTTCTATTTGATCCCAAACTTCACCAACAGATATGTCTTAGCCTAGAACATCACCAAAATAAATTTCATGATTTTTGGATCAACCAACAATTTATTAAAATTCATCCAAATTACATTTTTCAATTAAAATACATATTTCTAGATCCTACATAAATTGTCTAAAATATTTATTTTATATTTTTTATGTATTCACCATAACACAGAGAGCATCCACAATTTATTTCATCATTTTTGGAGGAATAATTAATTTTCTACAAAAATAACAAGATGCAGCACTATTTAATCTCTGGAAAATGGAAAAACTAATTTAAATACGCGAGAAAATGAGAAAGTCCGTTTCGGCCCGAGTCGACCCACAAGTGCAGGATGGCCCAGCTCATGCTTTCTCTCTCCCGGTCACTCCACCGCGCCACTGGGCCGGTCCAGCCAGCCCACTACGGCCCAACCGGCCTTCTCCCTCCCCTCTCCTTCCTCCTCCCGCACAGACACACTCCCGCGCACGCGACGGCGCAAACTGCGGCGGCCCGCCGTCAGCGGCCACACCAGCGACGGCAAGGGCATCAGGGTGCTTCCCCACACCTCCCGCACCCGAAAGGTTGGACGGTTGAGAAAGAAATGACTTGGCTTGAGCCCCACCACGGCTATGGCGGACCCGCGGCGGTTTGCTCGGCAGCGCAGCGGCGTTCCAATGACGATGAACCTTGCGGGACCTAACTAGCTACATCTGGAGCATCCAGGGCCTCACCTAGCCTTGATGTCGGGCTGGGCAGAATGGAGAGGGATCAGAGCTTTCTGTCCACCTCAACCGTACCCACAGCGGAGCTCTCTGGTGGCGTGGCGGTGTTCCGGCGAACCCTGAAGACCATCAAGCAAACCACCAAGCGCATGGAACAAAATACACGAGGGAGAGGACATCACCGGCTGTAGGTAGCCACGTGAGCCAAGCCTCGGCAGCGCTCCGCCGGAGCCGAGAAGGAAGAGGACGGCATTCCGTCACCTCCGACGGCTAGCTACCGGCTTCAGCGGATTGGGGAGAGGCGCTAGGGTGTGGCGAGCTTGGTGGCAAGTGGAATTGGAGGATGAGGCTCTGAGCAGCGCGAATTTGGCTAGAGCCCGGAGCTCGGTCGGCGGCGACAATGGAAGAAGAGGGGAAAAGAAAACTGCGGCTTCAGAGCTGTATATAGGGGAAGGACAGGCGCCGGACGTGGCCGGGGCCCCCACGAGCTCGACACCCCAGCGCGACGCGGCACGCGCGGCCCTGCCGCGAGCAGAGCAGAGCCGGACCTCCCCCCTTGATCACTGTAACAGCACCTAGGTCAAAGTCTATTTTGATCATGATCTCCCTATTTCGTGTAGGAACAGGAAAAACTCCAAAAATAAAAGTTGTGCCAAATGTTGTGAAGATCATTTTTGGTTTTTGAACCCTATTCAAATTCTGCCCTGATTTGAAACTATTCAAAAGGGGGTGAAATCCAAATTTGAATTCCATTTACAAACCAGTCAAATTCTTGAAATTTTTCTCAACAACTTAAATTTCTATAAAAATAAATGTTGTCACTATTTTTCAAGCTCTACAACTTTTATTAATAGGGTTTGGTCAAATTCTTGATAGTTTTTGAAATATCATTTCAAATTTGAATTTTCAAGGTATTGATTTGAGGTTAATTTGAATTTCCACTGCATAACTTCAAAATCCCCAAAAATGAAAGTTGTTCTACTTGTTGAGATTTACAATTTTTATTAAAGGAGTTTGATCAGATTCCTTATAATTTTTGAAATGAAATTTCAAACCCGAATTTCAAAACACTAATTAGGGTTGAATCTGAAATTACACTCAATAACTTCAAAATTATCCCAAAATAGAAGTTCTCCCATTTTTCAAGGGCTACAAGTTTTATTAAGACACCAATATCAGGTTCTAATTATTTTGTGATTTAGGGTTTTGGTTCCGATTCAGGATTTATATTAAATTTTCTTTTGAATCTCTAATTTGTTTTACTTACATACAAACAAACAAGCACTTATAGAATCAAATTACTCTAAATTTTCTACGTACAATCATATGCAACAATAAAGTTTATTTTTGTTAATGCACATTAACAGGGTTGGATGCGGGATGATTTGCATGCAATCATGATGACATGGCATGTTTTAGTTATACTAACACCGGAGGTGTTACACACTAAAGCATAAGTCACATCTCGATACTACAAAAATTTATGGTGCCTTAAACTGAACTCTGATCTAATCCCTTAAGCAGATCATTGATTCCTCTGGGGATATACTGTGTTCGGCTAGCTGAATTGTACGGCTAACTAGCTGATTGTTCTGAGAGAAAAACAATGCTGAATGGCTGGCTGATGCTGGCTGGTAAGTTCAACCGAACAGAGCCATTAGTTGAGATTCCATTTTGATCGATCTTCAAGATGTTGACCAAGGACTTCATCCTTAGTGGTTGTGATTCTTGTATTTGTTAGAATAAAATTAGCTTACTATTTCTCTATGTACTGTGTAAAACATATAAAGATAACATATATACTTATATTGTTGTAATACGAAATCCTTGGTCATCCCATGTCTTCATGAAGTTGTAAACAAGGAAGCCTCTCAATTTCCTTTCGAAGAAGAGCGAGCCTTTTTTATTTTAATAGCTTAAATAAATATACGTATAGATAGATGAAATATACTATAAGTTTTTACCGGTCGTTGGATTTGGCATGCCCCTTCTTTAGTTCATGGCGCTAGCTAAAAAGTTCTTCATTCCATGGTTGATTTGCAAATAGCATGGCCAGATTAAAATGATTTGCAAATAACTTCTCAAATATATTGAAAAGCTGCATGGTCTAAATTTAAGTATGAATTACTTTCATCAAGAAATTGCATGGATTCAAGATCGTTGGGAGCATCACTTAGCATGATGGTATATAGAAATGCGCATCAAAGAGAAAAATGCATTGATGAATAAGTGTGTAAAACCAACCTTTATCGTCAGAATCGGCAACAGGGTTACTATTAGGTTCGAATAAAGTAGTATCAAACTCGACGTCATCGGTCGATGCATGTGTTGGCTGTATAGGTGTCACCGGCATAGGAGTTTGGTCACTCCATTCTTTTGTAATAGTAGGTCTTACTCGGTTTTTCTCGGTTGCTCTTTTTTTCTTATATCCCCATCTCTACTCTAGCAATGTTAATTTGGCTGTCTCATCCAAATTTAGGTACCTCCTTCGGCTTCTAAGAGCATTGGATGTACTTGAAGAGGCACCTGGTTACCAATGCAGGGAGAAGAGATATAGTTGAGTAAATGTCGTATGTTGAAATGTCGGGATGAGGTTCACAGTACCCGTGCATACCTGTATTAATTAGGATGTTGTTTGAACTCTCGGGATGCAGAGGACCCAATGGTTGTCGTTGTTTCCCTAACGTACTCATCGTTCCTATGTAGCTAGTCGCTGGAATTATATGGGTCATCATTCTACTGGCCATGATGCCCTGATGTTTGGTAAATGGAAGGATCACCATTTTGGAGTGTTGATTCTCCTAGAACAATGTATATATTTTGAATGAACCCACTCACATACATTGTATAGAAAACATAAGAAGCACTAATTGGTCCAAAAAGAGAGAGGCAAAATGTACCTAATTGGGAGAGAGGCAATGTTGAATATATTGCATCTGTCATTTGAGCATATGTACAACCGGATTCAAGGACTACATGACATGATTATGGGTTCAAACAGAATTGGGAGAGATTATACACAATGATCGGTTACGCAATACAATGATCAGTACCAATTGATATTGCTGGTGTTCTTCTCCTTGCACACGTTGCTTTATATTCCTCCCCTCTCTTTGTTCATTTGTTTCCTTGGCCCTTTTCCTTACACGATATTCATGTTGCTTTATATTCCTTTCTTCTTGTTGTAATCTATTGGCATTTGTCTCTGCCTCGGCAGTTTTGTTAAAAAAACTTTTAGAAGGAAATTACCTCAAAAGATGGGAAGGAACATACCACGACTATTAATGGCAAAAAAATTGTTTTTAGAATTGGTTGGTAAATTTAGATTACACCATGTGACCATAAACGACGATCTCTAGAAAAATATAGGAACATGTCATCAGACATCGAAAAGGCAGGAATACAAACTAGAAGGTTGGAGTCACGTTAGCATCACAACGGACTTAAACGTCTTGTTAGTTGAGGAGCGTGAACAGCGCTGCGCTCGTCCTGCACGACGTTGCGCCACGGTCCAGGACCTCCGCCGTCCGTCCGAACGTGATGCACAAGCACCAAATAGCCAGGCAATCTGCAGGTGCACAAGATCGAGTTAAGTTCCCTGTCGATCATGACAACAAGCCTCTTTCGTGATGGCCTGGGATAAATTTTTTTAAAATGCTCTCGTTGCAGGAACTACAGCTACTGCACTTCACGAAGCCTGTTCGACCGCCACCTCGGCGGCATGTTCGATTCGGCGGTCGTGCACTTGTCTCCCACGAGGTAGTATCCCGGTCTTGTCGCCCGTACTGGTTTGCGACTCCGTCATGATGGATGCTGCGTACCTAGGGCTGTTTAGTTTACATCAATTTTACGACACATACATAGAACATTAAATGTAGACAAAACTTTTGTATGTTTGCACAGTTTGCCTGTAAATCGCGAGACGAATCTTTTGAGTCTACTTGGACTATAATTGAACACTTATTGCAAAAGATTCCTCGCTGCTACAGTGTCAAAATCCCAAAAAATTTGGGATTTAAACACCCCCTTGGTGGGATTGTTCGCCGCCGTCGTCACGATCAACGCCGCACACTTGGTGCTGGGGTTGTTCGCCGCCGCCGTCCGTGTCGTGGGGGCGCTCGGGCCATGTCATCTCCGGCGTCCGTGACTTGTCTCTTTTTTTGACGTGGCGTCTCGCGAGATCGGTGTTATTTCTCTTTTTTTTGCCGTATTTTTTTCTCGGTGTTGTTTTCTTTCGCAAAAAGAGTGGGTGGAGTTTTTACGAAAAAAACGTGGGTGGATAGGTGAAAATTTTGCATTTTGGTCCTTTTTGAAAACTTTTTCCGCAAATAGACCCCTGACGAAACTATTTCTGAAAATGGGACAGAAGCTCGGCGTCACAGGCTTGAAGCCGAGGTTGTGCAGCACGGCGTCTACTGACATGACGCCGAGGTCCTGCCACGTCACCAGCGACCTCGGTCGCACTCACCAGCGTGGCTGTGGGGCCCATAGAGATCGACGTCACGTCCGTTAACGCCGTGGTGCGTTACCTCGGCGTCACTCGCCTCGACGCCGAGGTCTGAGCACTTAAAGCCTGCACCAGCCTTCTTCTTCCTCCCTCCCCTTTTTCAAGTTGGGATGTGTTAGTTCACAATAAGCAGACCTCGGCGTCAATTCAAATGACGCCGTCCTCTTACATCACGGCGTTAAGCGCACGACATTTCCAGTAAGGATCGGCAATGTCGCAGGGCTCGGCGTCAATTAAAACGATGTCGAGGTCCTTCAGAACGGCGTCAAATCCCTTGACGCCGAGGTTCTTCAGCATGGCGTCAGGTGTTCACCATTTCCAGTAAGGATCGGGACTGTAGCCGACCCTCGGCGTCAATGTACGCGACGCCGTGGTTACACATCTCGGCGTCATGTAATTTGACGCCGAGCTTCAAATGACAGGCAGCAGCACAAATTTCAGAGTATACAGGTTTCACAGATTTCAAATGACATGCAACAGCACAGATTTCACAGAGTATACAGGTTTCACAGATTTCACATATGTCAAACATCTCATATTTCATAGAGCATACCATACATGTCCAAGTCCAAACATATAGATGACAAGTCCAAGTCCAGCACTAAAATGGCATACATGACAAGTCCAAACAGATCCATACAACTCCAAACACATCAACACAAGTCCAGATAGAAACATACAAGTCCATGGGTGACAAGTTCATACAAAAGAGGTCCATTACTACGGAGGATTTCACGAAGTTCCTGAAGTGACTACCTACAGGCACGAGCCTTGCCTTTTCCCCTGTCAAGTGCATGCGTCCCTGGAGTGTACCTTTGCACCGGTCTACTGGTCCTTCGTGGACGTCCAGAACTAGAGGTTTCTTGCGTTGAGGGCGGAGCATCCGACAGCTGTGACATGCCTAACTCGGTCCAGTCCACCTCTTCCTCGTTGTCCCCATCCTCACTCCCTTCCTCGTCATCTCCCTCCTCGCCCTCTTCCTCGTCATCTCCCTCCTCGCCCTCTTCGGCGTCTGTTCCAATACAAATAAGCATTGTCCCTTCAAATTTACCCGTAAGAAACGTGCCATCAATTAACACAACCGGTCGACAATGCTTGAATGCTTCGATGCTTTGCCCAGAATGCCCTACCAAACACCTCCCTCCCATTTCTCGTTTCACCCAGCTTTGGTAGGTACTCAAAGTGCATCCCCGGGTTTTTAGCTTTCATGGCGTTCAACATGACTGGGAGGCGCTCATACGCTTACTCCCAATCTCCAAAGATAAGCTCCAAAGCTCTTTGTTTAGCACGCCATGCCTTGCCATATTTCACATAGTAATTGTAAACCTTGAAAATGACTTCTATCAATGCTGCAACGTAATGGTTGGCATGTGCTTCACCATGGGGCACAATTGCCTTGCAATGAACCTAGAATTCAGCTGCAAGCGCTTCTCTTCTGCCTCCGCCGTAGCACAAACATGTGGCTGCTTCGCTGAAGAAATCCTCCATTGCCCTGTCTTCGTCTTCGTAACACATACTTTCCACGGACAATGTCGTACTTCACAAGCCACAGTGTACCTTCGATCCTTGTGTGAGTTTACCACCCTAAAAGAACGGTTGTGTAATATTGAATACTCTTGCAACCATGTCTTAACATCATCCATGGTAGCAAACAAGATGCCTCTCCTTATCGTTGTGCATCCACTAACATCGAGGACTGATGAGTCGCTAGGTCCTCCATCTGTAATAGCTCTATGGCCATGGTTAAGCTCCTCAAAATCAGGCACCATTGGATCCTTATCTGGCAACAACCTCCTCAAAATCTCCAATTCCCGAGGATTGGGACGATGAATAGGCCGATCGTCATCAGAGTCAATGGCAAATTCGTCATCATAAATTTCATCATCTCCAGTTATGTCCACATCTAACCTATTTGAAGCCCTAGCATCACCAAAGTCTTTCTCATCGTTTAAGTCATTGTCCTCGCTTATGTCATCATCAACTTCATCATCTCCACTACCATCGTCCACGTCCGCTCCGTCATCACAAACTTCAAAAGGGCTGTCATCTTCACTCATTTCGTTCTCATCATGGTAGGCACCTCCATTGCCATGATCATCTCCATCACCGTCGTCGTACCCATCTTCACGGTACGCACCTCCATCTCCATCACCACCATCCTCATTATCAAACTCATAGTCTTCACCACCACCGTCATCATACACTGGTTGTGTTAGCACAACGTCTTCTTCCAATGAACGATCGTTATATCTGCCGATTTGGTTCGATGGACATGCCTCACTATGGGCACGACCATCTCCAAAATTCTTATAAACCACCACATCTAAAGAATAAACTTCGGCAGACATGACAACATCCTTGTAAGCACCCCATTCGCTTTCACTAGTGATTTTGAGCAACCTCTTTACCCGGGGACCCTTGGATGACCCTACATCTATCATCCCTTCCAAACGCAGCGCAATATCTTCTTCAGCCCAATCTAGTCTCTCTTTTACAACCTCTACTACTTCCGCCAAAGAGGGAGACTGACCAAAAATCATCACCTCCTCCACCATTCTAACAAGCTCAATACTATCATCCCTTGTCCTGACAACACGTCCACCAAGATGAAACCTCACAAGCCTATCCATGTACGCCAATCAACCTATTGTCCAATTAATAACATCCATGGATTAAACTTAACATACTAGTTACCGTTAAATACAATCGTCCATGGACTACTAAAACCACCCTACTATCCAATCTAGTAATTAAAATTACGTACCCTACAGAGGAATTTTCACAATCATGATTTCTTACATAGATGAAGATATCACTACTACATGATTTCTCACAACCATGAATTAACCCTAGCCATCATAATATCCAATCACTAAATCAGTACCTAGTACAAAATGCAAACCATCTCTAACAAATCCAAACTCACTAAGACCATCTTAATCATACATTTCACAAATCACATATCAATCCATCCATACCATGGGTGCCTAGGATTCTACCAAGAAAATCAACAATGCAGCGAAAATGGGACGGAAAGAATGGAAGAGGGGATGGAGGATTACCTCGTGCGCAAGTCTCTACCTCAGATCTGGTCTCCTAGGCCTCCATTTGGGAGCTAGGGTTCGGGGCGGAGTTGGGGGGAGAGAGAGGGGCAACCGGTGGGGAGGAACTGAATGAATAGAGGAGGAAGAAGAAGGCCTCCGCGCGGCTTAAGGGCCTGGGCCTCGGCGTCGTGTCGACTGACGCCGAGGTAACGCACCACGGCGTTAACGGATGTGACGCCGAGGTCTATGGGTCCCATTGCCGCGCTGGCGGGTGCGACCGAGCAAGCTGATGACGTGGCAGGACCTCAGCGTCATTTCATACGACGCCGAGATGCACAACTTCAGCGTCTTGCCGTGTGACGCCGAGATTCTGTCCCATTTTCAGAAATAGTTTCGCCAGGGGTCTAGTTTATGAAAAAAGTTTCTAAAAAGGACTAAAATGCAAAATTTTCATGGTGGATGGTGGGGGAGTTTTTAACCGAAAAAAAGAAGCGTGGGTGCAGGGTTGAGTTCGAACTCTAATCTTTTGCCGTTCAACAACGCGAGGGAGGTGGGAGGGGGATGAGTGATGATGTGAGATCCGTAGACTTTGGGCCTTTGGATTTGAGTGATGAAGGTAGGAGCGTATTTGGAACGTTGGATTAAGATGAGTTAGTTTTTTAGGTGCACAATTTGGATTGGTTTAGTAGAGATAGAGATAGAGATTAGCGATGGAGGAGCATACCTCCGGTGAAACTGCCCGTCCTATTCTTTTGGGCTGCAAACAAGCGATGATTTTGGCTGATGCTAATTTGTTCTGTGAAAAAAAATACTGTTTTAGTGGCTGAAAATAAGTGCTGATTGGTCAAAAGAATAGACCGAAGGACAGGGCGGCCGGTGCAGCCGCCATGGCTCCTGACCTAGCGGCTCCTTCTTCAGATAGGGAACGATTGGAATAGGAACCGGCAAACACTCAACCTTTGTTCAGGGGTCTAATAACAAAAGTGTACTGAGACAGTGCGGAGAGATAAATGAAAATGTATTGGGAACTTTGTAGGCTACAGACCACGCATCCGATGGTGTATGACACAGATTTGCAGGTTTCCACCCTTAGGCCTAGGCCTTCCTCGTGCCGCCGTTGCTTAGGACGTCTCCGCCGTACCAGGGCTTGTTTGGTTGACACTTGGAGCATATTTGCCAGGAGAAACAGCTGCCTAGATGTTGCCTGGACTGCATTTGGTTGGAGCACTGGATTCCTGCCTGGGCCAGGCGAAGGCACCCTGCGCAGGTGATGGAAAACATCTGTCTCGCTGCAGCACGCCTGGATGTGCCTTTGCCTGGAGACTGGAGTGCATACGTGATGTACTATAGTAATTTAATAATAATATTATTCTTTGTGTTTGTTTGTCTCAACATTTGGACATAAAAGGTGTGGCCGAAATACTTTTATTTGTTTTTGTATAACATCCATTCTTTAATTACATGTATAAATATTATCAAAAAAATACTTAAATTATTTTATTTTTATATTATTGATTCATAAAAGCATTTGATTTATTTTGCCTTTTACTTTAGATTGTGTATATTAGTGTAAGATTACATACACGAGAAAACATCATAATGGTGTGCACCGATTATACATAGATATTTCAAAATTATAAACTTATTCCGTGGGATTCCATAGAGGAAAAAAGACATTTAAAAACGGACGAAAAAAAACATATGCAATAAACCTGCACCAATAATTAAAAGTCCAGATTATGTTCTCTACTAATAAAACTGCACTAGCAACGTGTATACAGTTTAATTATCCTCGTATGTCTTTCCTTGTGACAACTTTTAAATAGCTACTGAAATCTATTTTTATTTGTAATTCAAATATATTGCTAATTGAGAAAATATATGAATGGCTCTCATTCACTCTGTTCGGCTGGCTGGTACGGTACGGCTGGCTGACTGATTGTTTGAGAGAAAAATACGCTGTTGAATGGCTGGCTGGTGCTGGCTGGACCAGCCAGCCGAACAGGGTGATTAGCTTATACATTAAAACAGTAACCATGAATATTTTAAAATGGTATTATATTTTCATTAGCGTTATATAACAAGTTAATAAGGCACATGCTTTGAACCAAAAACATCATTTTTCAACTTGTCAGGTCACGTTCCATCGAATTTTCAGGTAAGCAAGGAGTCAGGGCTCCATCAGTCCATCCAACCCCGCTAGGTCTTCCTCCTGCCGCCGCCGCACTATTTTCCCATCCATCCACGCCTCACCGCTAGGTCTTCCTCCTGCCTGCCGCCGCCTCCTCCCAGGCCGTCTCGGCCACAGCCGCGATGCCGACGGTGAGCGTCGGCCGGGACCGTCTTTTCGCCGCCCTGGGTCGGACCTACAGTAAGTTCGACTTCCTTTGCTCAGTTCCTCCCCCCAAACCTTCCAGCAGCTCTTCCCTCCGCGACAGCTCTTGACCAAATCCTACTGGCTGCAGCGCAGGAGGAGTTCGACGCGCTCTGCTTCGAGTTCGGCATCGAGCTAGACGATGTGGTGAGCATCTCTCTCTGCCATTGCTTCCCCTCCCTCCCGTCCTGTCCGCTGTGCTTTTGCTGGCAGAGGCGTTGTCTGAATTTTGAGGGTTTTGGGGGGTGCGTACCTATGCAGACGACGGAGAAGGCTATTATCAGGAAGGAGAAGCACCTCGAGGACGACGGCAAGGTGGACGACGACGATGAAGTCATCTACAAGATAGAGGTCGCTGCCAACAGGTGAACAGATTTTGTTCTCGTCAATGGGAGCTATTTTACTAGAGTACTAGGTACAAAGGGGTGTTGAAATTCGGTGAAAACTTGGTACAATATATGCAGGTATGATTTGCTATGTCTTGAAGGATTAGCAAGATCTCTTCGTGTTTTCACGGGGACTGAAGCAAGCCCTGTGTTCCAAGTTTCATCCATCCCTCGTGGTTCAATGCTTCAGATGCATGTTAAACCAGAGGTAATTTCATGTTCTTTGGATTCCCAGTGCATTTCAAATAATGCCCTAGAAGGAAAAAAAAACTAGATTTCTTCAGATTTCCATCTCTAGGTTGTAGAGAAAATTGTACAGCAGCACAGTTTAGTGTGTATAATAATCTGGCAATGCTCTTGAACCAGTTGATTCTTTTTAGATTTTTTTGATATGGAATGTGTGAAACTGATTGATTTTTTTGAAGGGGAAAAAAGAAGCAATATCCTACTGGCTTTTTCCATGCCATTAAATATGTTGATTTTTTTGGTGCATCCTCTTTGTGATGTTTTATTATTCTCGTGAAAATGATTATAGCTTGAAGCTAACGCTAAGTATGAAGACATTAACATATTCATTGTTTTGATATTTGTTTGTTATTACTTAGAAGCTATGTATTAACAGATTAGTGTTGTATTTTTTTAATTTTGATGCTGATCGTATTCTCCAGAATGGTATTATTTATGTTCTTATTTTCTTCCAATGTAAGCCTTTATTTGCTGGTTTTTTCAGACTTCAAAAATTAGGCCATACGTAGTTTGTGCTGTCCTAAGAGGGGTAACTTTTGATGAAGCAAGATACAACAGCTTCATTGATCTTCAAGATAAACTCCACCAAAATATATGCAGGTATAGTTTATCTTATTTCTTTTTTTTTGCTTTTCATTGTATTGGTAGCAAGATTGTACTCAATACAATGATTAATTAACTCAGACTATTCCATGATGGACAACAGGAAGAGAACTCTCGTTGCTATTGGCACCCATGATTTGGACACTCTGCAAGGACCCTTCTCATATGAGGTAAAATGATCACAGTGCTGCAATAGGCTGAATAATTTATTTATGTTAATCAATGTTTTTGGTGGGGAAGATAGATTTCTTAGGAATTGGCTAACTATGTTATATTTCATACCGACCTATATGAAAAAACCTCTTAAATATAATATTTTTTGTTCTTAACCAAAGATATCACTGACATGTGGCTATATAAATACCTCAGGTGGTTTCTCTCATGCTTTATATCTGACATTTGTGTTTTTCTCTCTCCCTAGGCTCTACCACCACATGAAATCAACTTTATCCCATTAAAGCAGGTAAAATTAATTGATTTAGTTCAATCAGATGATTTTTATGTTATATTACTTGTTTCTGATCATCATTGCAATTTTTATTAAGTTGCTGAGAAGGAACATTTTTTGGACTCACTGTTCTAAATTTTGTATCATTCAGGAGAAAAGCTTCAGAGCTGATAAACTGATGGAATTCTATAAAGTAGGTACTACATCAGTGTGTTTGTTGTGTCATTTGTGCACTAAATTGGCCATGTGTCAGGATGGAAACTGTTAATTTTACGATTAATAATATCATGGCTATGTTATTCCTATGTATATTTTTATTACTGACATCTTTTGCTTTGTGGCAGTCAGACATGAAACTGAAGAAGTTCTTGCATATAATTGAGAATTCTCCAGTGTACCCAGTTATCTATGATAGCAACAGGTAAAGCAATGACACAATCTTTTCATTTCATTTGTTGATGTCTTTCTTTCAAGGCCTATGATCTTTCTGAAAAGACTAATAATTACTAGAGGACAACAATAATTCAATCGAAAGATTCTGTTGGCACAGCCCTCTGAAAATTTGTGTATCTAGCTAAACTTCAAAAAATTATTCATTTTTCAGGGAAAAAGCTGTTCTCTTAAAATATTCATTTTACTGATAAAGTGGCGCTCATGTTCCATCATGAGTGCCTTGCTTTCTTTAACGTTTATGTTATAGAAACTGTTAATACTGTTGTCGCTGCACAGCTAACATTGCAATACTTTGCAGGACTGTATTATCATTACCTCCTATCATCAATGGTGCACATTCAGCTATCAACCTTGCAACAAGGAATGTCTTTATTGAATGTACAGCTACTGACCTTACCAAAGCAAATATAGTGCTGAATACAATGGTGGGTGATGTTATGATGCATTTTAGATGGGAACACTAGTTTAAGAAGTTTAAACTTATTGTATTGATGTGCTTGTCACTTATATTTCTAGGTTACCATGTTCTCTGAGTATTGTGAGACTAAATTTGAAGTGGAACCTGTTGAAGTGGTACATCATGATGGCAGGAAAACGGTTTACCCCGATCTTTCATGTTACAAAATGGATGTTTCATTATCTGACATTCTTGGGCCTATTGGCATCTCCCTGGACGAGAAACAGGTACCTGCAAGTTCCTGAAAGTTTTAGCAAGGATGTTTTCAATCTGGATTAATAACTGTGCATCTGAAACTGTAGGTTGTCTGTCTTTTGAATAAAATGCAACTGCAAGCTGAAAGTCACTCATTGAAGGGGGAACCTCGTATTTCAGTGTCTGTTCCTCCAACAAGAAGTGATATTTTGCATGCCCGTGATTTGTCGGAGGTATATCTGATATTATCTAGCTGTTTCAACTGTTTTTGTAGGTATTTATTTGCTGTCATTGTTAACTGGTTTAATTTCTTTTTGGCTTCTACAAAGGACGTTGCTATAGCTTATGGATTCAACAATGTGCCAAAATCAAAGCCAAAGTGTATGACAATAGGAGGAAGGCAACCATTAAACAGGTTCTCAGATAAAATTCGTGCTGAGGTACTTTATGTAGTCAATATGTCTTTGAGGCATGTTGCTGATATTTGATGTCTTTGTGTTCTTTTTATTGTGTTTTTATCTGTTCATCAGTTGATCTTTACTGAAAAATCCTTTGTGAGCCAGGTTGCAAGAGCTGGTTATATGGAGGTGCTCACATTTATCTTGTCTTCACACGAAGAAAACTTTGACATGTTAAACAGAACAGATGATAAAAGTAAAGCAGTCGTTATCGCAAACCCTCGCACTTCTGAATTCGAGGTAAATTCTCCCTGATTTTGTCGTCACCCACCCTGGTGCTGGGTGCAGCCATCAGTCATTTGCTATAATCATTCTTTTGCTATCTTGTTGGTTTGTTATAATCATTTTTTTCCTTGTTACCTTGCAGGTTGTTAGAACTAGTCTGATGTCGTGTTTATTGAAAACACTGAAACATAATATAGACCATCCAAGACCTATAAAGGTATATTTGCTATATGAGTGATTAGGCATATTGTCTATGGAATGTTCGTGTGACACTTAAAATGCCAACTAACTAAAGAAGAAACCAGAAAAAAAAAATACTTCATTGCCTGTTGTTTTTCCTTAACCTTCCAACTTAATTGTGATTGCATGATAATACTCTCCTTCAAACCATAGTATAACAGGATTTCTTGATCAAACCTTTGAAATATAGACAATAATATCTAAAAAATGAAGTCCATTTGTAACATAAGTTTTATGTTGCTAGATTCGTTATAAAAAAGTTTATAATGTATATAGCTCTTTCTATTTGGAACAACATGTTATTTAGAACATTACCTGTCAAAGTGTCATTGGAGATCATGTGTCAGTGTTCTAGTAGATTTTGGGATTAGAGAAAGTAACTATCTAGTCCTTCATTTTTACCCATGTCCGCTTTAATTTATCAATACATAATAATCAATTTTAAACGGAAGAGCTTTAATGCAACTTCTAGTGTTGGATATGCCCAAACAGTTACTGTTGCCATGGTTGCGATCTTCCTTCTAGATGGAAATGTTCCCATGATTTTGATCGTTCAAATATTTGCCATTGTAGATTTTTGAAGTCGGTGATGTTGTGATGCTGGACTCATCACGTGATGTTGGCGCATCCAATAATCGCAGGCTTGCAGCTTTGTACTGCAATAGGGTTTCCGGATTTGAGGTATACATTTAAGGAAAAAACATCTGTATAGGCATGTATTTACATAGCTTCTATGTAGGCCTATGCTAACTTGATTTAGTTGTCCAGGAAATTATGGGATTGGTGGATAGTATTGTCAAAGTTGTCAGAGCTCCACATGTCAAATTTGGCGAGAATTACTATGTACCTACAGATGTAAGCATAACTTCAGAAATTTTCGTACTCTTTTGCTGTTGTCAACATTTACATACTGATCTCATTTCTTTAGGAGCCTGAGTTCTTCCCGAAAAGACAATGTAAAATTGTTACAAGTGATGGCAAGCAAGTTGGCTACTTAGGAATTGTTCATGCTGAGGTACTTACTCTGCCTCGCTTTTGAATTCAGTTATAACCTGTGCTGCTTAAGTACCAGTAGTTTAGCTGCCATAGGAATGAAGATTTCTGAGGATAAAATGGATAAAGTTAGCAGCTTAGCACCATATTATATATTTCTTTTTGTTAGGTACTACAATCTTGTATGATTGAGCTACTCCAGTTCCATAATTGATTTATACTAATAAGAGATGGTACTAGCAGAAATAAGAGCTTAGGAACACAGATGATATTATCTGAGGATAAGCAAACAATAACATGGATACATGTTGTGATTTGTTTTTCCAAATTTAATAGCACGTATTCCTTGAGTGCTAGTCATACTCTCTGTTTCTTGCAGGTGCTAAGGAAATTTGGCATTCCGGATCCTTGCACCTTCGTTGAGATGGACCTCGAAGCACTGTTGTAATGCGGAAACAAAGGAATGCTTGAAGCTGATACCTGCCACATATTCGTTTTGTTCAGTAAACATGGATGGGGTACCAGCAGGAAGTGCATATTATTACCCAAGCTGGAATATCTTAATGTACTTCTCAATTGCATTGGATTTTGCTATTGGGAAAAAAGGTACAACGATACAGCAAATACCCAGCCTAATTTTTGTTTTAGTGACTATTTTCACTATGTTTCCATTGTAAGAGCTCATTCCTCCAACTTTGTATCAAAAGTGTACCTTCCTTTTGTAAACCATCGGGTGTTCAAAAGTTATTTCTGCAGTTCTTTGCACCTCGACATGAGATCACCATGATGTAAAGAATACTAGAGTTCTATCTCCTAACACATTGGGCAAGGTTCCCGTGAAAACCAACCCTTTTGTGATTGTGAATGACATTGAAGTTTGACAATATTATGTGTTTACTCTCTCCGTCCTAAAATAAGCGTCGTTTTTTACATTTTAAAATCGAAGTTTGACCATTCGTCTTATTTACTAAATTTTAAAAAAAATATAAAAATAAATAAATCTAAGATTAAAGTACTTCTAATAATAAATCATTTTATAATAAAATAATTATTTTTTATAAATTTTTTGAATAAGACGAATGATCAAATGGAGATACTCCCTTCGTCTCGTAAAAAACACAATCCAACTGTTCAAATTTTTTCTCATAAAAATGCACACATTGGAGAAAAGGTTACTCTCTCCGTCCGGTTTTATTTGTCCTTTGCCAGTTCAATTTTTTTGGGAAACAATCGGTCACATAGACCTGAACGTGTGCAGTATAGCATGGAATCAGGCTGACGGAGGAGTGCATGAATATTTTATTTCCTGATTCAAAATTTTGAATGCCCAGGCGCAATGGCACAATTGCTGGAAGGTTCTGTAACCTTGTTGCTTGCTGGCCACGTGTTCTGTTGATGGCCACGTGTAGTGAGGCAATGACACAATTTGTATTGTGTGTCATTTTGTATACTGTTGCACTGATCCTGTGCTGGCCTGGATGACAGCTCACAGTAAATTTCACCCTCCAAACCAATACGAGCAAATAAACCCGGACGGAGGGAATATATTGTCAGTTTGTAGGACCCAATTGAGCAAGAGTTGTGCAGCCCTGGACAAGAACGTGGCTGACTCTTGGCCACTCATTTCCTATTCTAAAGCATTCTACCGCCAGAGCTGAGAGCATTGTTGGGAAGGCATTTGACGATCACTACTCTACTGATTTTTTCTGATGACGTGTGTATAACTAATATCCAAGGGCATTTTGGTAATTTTACTACTTGCATTCGTAATCGTGCCTGGTCCTACAATTGTGTTTTTTTAGACGAAGGAAGTAGTCAAAATCTTAAAACGACACTTATTTTTAGGACGGAGGAAGTACATTATAGCTTTTCACGAATCCATAAGTGTTGATATTTTTTTTTTCCACCCCTGAGTCAGTCGAGTGAGAACTGGAACAAGTCCAACCCCTATGGTTGCTGTGGCCAAATAGCCAAGCCATCACTAAAGAAAAAATCTAAATTTTGAAAGCAAGAATCTCATTTGCATGTTGGAACTTAAGCTTAATATAGTCTCAAATCTGTCATCTTTCCAATTTTAACTCGGGAACGTCAAATATTTGAAGTTTTGATGATAGCCTACTCTCCCTTCTAAAGTCATTTTTGTTTCATTCAATTTGATCGTAAACTTTTTTCCTAACTTTCACCAAGTTTTATGGAATAATGCGAACTCGAATTTGAACGTTATTTTTATTTCCAAATGAAAAGTTCCAATTGGCTGGCTAGCTTCGAGCTGGAGAGCTGCTTGTCCCCGTTCGTCCTCGTCACCTCCAACTCCAGAAGCTCCCTCTCACTCCAGATTCCAGAGCCCAGTCACCTGGCATGGAAGCTTCATAGTTTAAACGGTAATGATACGAATCGAACATCCGGATGGACGGACGCACGTCAAAAAACCACTCAACTGTCTCCGACGGCATCTCATCTTATCCGCTCGCTCGATCCCTTCGCATCCCCATGCTCGTTCTTCTCTCCCTCTCCTGCTCCTGACTCCACTCTCTCGATCTACTCACATGCTGCCAACCCTCCCACCCTCTCTCCGCGACCTCCATGACGCGATAGCGGCAACTTTTGACGAGCTGCCCCTCCCTCCCTCCCTCCCTCTCCCCTCCGTCTGTGACCTCCATGCCATCGGAGAGGAGGGCGATGATGGCGGCTTGCGGCGAGTGCACCCTCCCTTCCTCCATGCCTTCCCTCTCTTGCTTCGCGACCTCCATGGAACCGCAGAGTTGGGGCGGCGGCGGCGGCTTTCGACAAGGTAGGTGGAGTTCTTCTCTGGATTTGAACCCCCTCTTTCTCCTCTCTCCTTGCTTCTCATCTGGATTTGAGCTCTCCTCCTCCTCCTCCTCCTCCTCCTCCTCCTCCTCCTCCTCTGGATCTGGTTAGGGTTCCATCGAGCTTTGTTGCAGTAAACTTATTTTGTTGTTTCAACAAGCAATATTTATGTGTTGCATTAGTCTTTTTGTCTTGATGTTGCATCTCGCATTGTTTTTTGTTTCTGTTGTTTGCAGTAGTGTTGTTCCGCTGTTGCAACTAGGTTTGTTCTTTGTTACGTTAGTATTTTTTCCTGATGTTGCATCTCGCACTGCACTTTTTTTTTCTGTTGTTGCAGTAGCTTTTATTTTGCTCTTGCAACAAGTAATTTGTTTTTGTTGCATTAGTCTTTCTTCTGATGTTATATTTGGTGTTGTGCTTTTGTTTTTGTTATTGCAGTAGCTTTTGGTTTACTATTGTAACAAGTGATATTCCTTTGTTATATTATTATTATTATTATTATTATTATTATTATTATTATTATTATTATTATTATTATTATTATTATTATTATTATTATTATTATTTCTGGTTGCATCTCATATTGCAGTAGTTTTGTTACGTTGTTACAGTCTCTCTTGTTCTGATGTTTCACCATGAATTGAACTTTATTTGATGTTGTAAATAAATTTTCTGATGGGAGGGGCTGGGGGATTCTGTGCGCGTGGGGGCGAGCTGGCTCCGTGCACGGGGAGCGAAGGAAGGGGGTTTAGAGCGTGGGTCTTGCGTGGATGGATATGGGATGTAGTTGTGCGAAATATAAAGGCATGGACGTCCGGACACGAGCGTCCAGGCAGAAGTAGTTGTAGTTTAAATGGGATCTCTCTGATACATGTCAACTTCCCGCCACACGTGTCCTTACGTGAGCAAGCCTCGTAGTATTTAGAATGCGTCTTGCGACGATCCTCCAGTAGCTCTCCACTACGAGTGGGCTGGAAACAAGCGCTGATTTTGGCTGATGCTGATTTGTTCCGAGAGAAAAATACTATTTCGGGGCTGGAAATAAGTGCTGATTGGTCAAAAGAAGAACTGCCAAATCTAGCCAAACTTGCAAGTGATTGAACTGCAGGTGTGGCTAACGATGGAATTACCTGATGATGATGTTGCGAGCAGCAAACTGTGGGCAGGTACACATCGATACCATCATAGGCTGCCCAGCGGCTGCAAGCTTGGCGTATAATACTTCTCGAC
Organism: Eremochloa ophiuroides; assembly: GCA_038502445.1. Taxonomy (NCBI): domain Eukaryota; kingdom Viridiplantae; phylum Streptophyta; class Magnoliopsida; order Poales; family Poaceae; genus Eremochloa; species Eremochloa ophiuroides. The sequence goes on from JAHLJS010000002.1 coordinate 37,924,702, forward strand.
AGAATTGGCTAGGTGCCACCGAATAATTCCTAAATTCCGAACAAACCATTCAATGTTTGGTATGGACATGAGTGCCATTGAAAATGTTTTTAAGTTCCATATATGCCACTGCCGACAACACCGTTAACTAGTCTGAATTACCTATTTTACCCTTGCAGACTACTGTAGACTCGAGTAGCTGGAGTACTGCTTCTGCGGCTACTTTAGACGGATCGAGACAAACTTTATATCAAAATTGTAGCTCTCGATGAGATCTACAAGTTTGTAGTTGACAAGTTTTCCATTCGAAATTGTTTAGGGTCCCAAAATATTGTTGTAAGTGCACCGATTTTGAATTTTGAAATTTAAAATTATCAAACCATCTTGAATGTTGACATGATCTATACGAAAGTTATAGTTCTCGATATAATCTAATACTTTGTAGTTGAAATTTTTTAATTTGAAGATGTTTAGGGCATCAACTATGTGGTTCAGCAATGGTTCTACAGGGGTAAAATTGGTATTCTAGACTAGTTAACGGCAGAGAAGTTAACGGTGTTGACGGTAGTGGCTGAAAGGATCGAGGATGCCCAAGAGGGGGGTGAATTGGGCAACTAGTAATTTTTCGCAAAACAATTCATTCTATCGCCATTTTGCCCAATCTCACCCCACAAAGTGCACAAGTGATGTTTTAAACCTAAAACAAGTTAAGCCACCTAGAGCCAAGTCCTAAACATGCAATTCTACTCTAGGAATGTAAAGAGGACAAAGTAATTGCGGGAATGTAAATGAGATAGAAAGACAAAGCCAATTTTTCCCGACGTATCGGAGAGTCGGCACTCCCTACTAGTCCTCGTTGGAGCACCCACGCAAGGGTATAGCTGCCTCTTGATCCTCGCAAGGACCAAGTGCTCTCTACGGACTGATCCTTTGTCTCTCCGGCGCGGTGGATCGCCCACAACCGCTCACAAGCTTGGCTTGGACCGCCCACAAGCTCTCCAAGCGGTCACCAAGCCTCCGATCGCCACCAAGCCGTCTAGGTGATGCCGATCACTAAGAGTAACAAGCTCGAACTCTCACTTGACCCAAACATGACCAAAAAGATGGATGGATGCACACAAGTCACTCTTGATCAACTCTAGGGAAGAAACTCACTCGAATTTGTAATTCACTCAACCTCCCTAGGGCTCTTGCAATCTCACAAGGTCTCAAGGTGTGTTCAGCTGTTTGAAGTGGCAAGAGACCTCCCATGGACGAGCACAAAGAGCATAAATACCCCCCACACAAGCCTGTTGACGGTGGATAACGTCAACTTTTATTAGAACTTTAGACATGAAAGGACACATGAATACACACTAGTTTAGGGTTTTAACTGACAATTTCCACGAGTTCTGCATGTTCTGTATTTTCCAGGGGCTATTCCAGAAAAGCGTAAAAGAGGGTTTAAAGAGCATAAAAGACACGAAACTTAACCGCCAAGAAAACATCATCACAAAGACCCTGGAAGGATCTAGAACACACCCGAGCAACCGGGGCCCCGGATCCCACAAAGTGGGGCCGGCCGGCGCCCCCCTGCTGGACTGCGGGCCCCGCCTTCTGGAATCTTCCTCCCACGCTTCCTTGGCACCCAAGTAACGCATCCCTACGTTGATCTAAGGTCGGTTTGATCCGAAGGTGCATATAACATGAGACGCGGATCGATGATGTGGCAGTTCCTTGCCTCCTACTCCACCTCGGCCTATATAAGGACGCCCCAGGCCCCCTCCAGAAGGCATTCTACACCCCGGTGCTTTATATTCTCTACATAAATTAGGGTTAGGGTCCCTCTAGTTGATCTAGTTCTAGTTCATCTAGTTGTAGCAGTTAGGAAAGACTAGTTCATGTAGATCTAGTCTTGTTTAGAGATTAGAGAGATAGAGTAGGAGAGTAGAGATTCTGGAGGAGTTCCGGCCTGTCGGTGCTTCTTCGTGGTTGTATTCTTCTGGATTCAGCTTCCTTGTCCGGAGCTGCGTTCTGAGGTACTTTTGTATTCAACTTCTAATTCAAGTAAGTATTTGTTCTTATTCGTTCTTAAGTTTGCAACTCATATTGTGCTTTAATCTTGGTCATTTTACTTGATTGAAGTAGTATTTCGTAGTGTAGGCGTGGTGCCTAGGCTAGGTTTACTTGTGAATGTCCCCTGATTGGCCGGATAGTGGTAGATCGGGTAGGTGACAGCTGCGTTGAGTCCTCTGTAGTCCACTTCCCGTTGATAGGATCGATAGGTGTATAAGTGTCTGGTAGGAGGGAACTCTGATTTCGACTCTTATTCATGTCACTGCCCAATTAGAATAATATTATTCAAAGTTTACCGGTAGTTGGAACTAGATAATCATTAGCTATTTCCTCTTTCTTGATATTATCTAGCCTAATTGTAGGGTTAAGTTCATCGGCTTGGTCATTATCACCTACTGTTCCTTGTGGATACGATATTTAAAACCTCCGGGGTGAAATGTGACAGCAGTATTTTATCAGTGCGCTTGCGGATAATCGGAATACAATCTTATTTAAGTAGAGTGCAATTAATTTATACCAACAAAGCCCATGGCCGTTAGGCACAAAGCACTCTGTTTTCGGGTGCACCGGACGCTCTTAAGTTCACACCTGGACGCGTCCGGTGCCCCCTCCAATGGCTACTGTACCCGCAGATTTTGAACTCACCGGACGCTGGCGATGTCCGATGGGGTAGCACCGGACGCGTCCGGTGGCCAAAATCCCTCTCTGGAACCTCTCTGCTTGGACACCGGACGCTCCCGGCTTTGTCCGGTGCAGCGTCCGGTGGTTGTCCGGTGCTAAGCCTGTAACACCCTAGTGTTAGTTACCTATTTTACACTTGCATTTGCATAGCATCAAGCATTGATCATGTCATTTGCATACATCAACATCATTAAGTGGACTTACTTCATTCTATGTGGTGTGTAGGTTTGTTTATACTTTCTTGTGTTAGGTAAATGTGTTAGCTTGCAAGTGTGATGGTTGTTTACTGTCCTAAATACCTTAAACATGTTTGGGTTAACTTATGGAACAATGTTCATGTTGGTGAAATCCTCTAATTACCTCTCTAGCTCCTAGTTGACCAAAAATCTCTTCTAGACCTATTCTGTTTGACCAAACAGAAATGTGGTTTTAGAGATCTTGCATGTCTAAGTACCCTTAATAAAAGTTGTGTAGAATTTTATAAACAACAAACTTTATTTTTGGGTCAAGTCTTAAAAATGTATGCAAAATGGTCAAAAATGTGTTTTTGTGCCAGTTTGGAGGCTGTTTAGAAGGGTGAAACTTTTCCTAAGTGCTAAACCGTTTCCAGTTTCAAAGTTCACCTCTTCTTTGATCCGTAACTTCCAAACCAGCTCGAATCAGTTCAAAATGTCTTACTATGGTTTGAAGATCCCATGTAGCTCTTCCAACCGTATTAATGACTTTTTGACTGAAACACGATGGATCACGAGTTATAGTGCCTCGAAAATGCGGTTTCAGGCTGTGTTCGGGGGACTGAATCGGTTTGAACCGATTCAAACCGTCCGACGTGGAGGGTGCTCTGCCGTGGCACGCCGCGCGCCAGGTGGCGCCGTATGCCGTTGCTGCCCCTCTGTCTCCCTGCAAAATGCAAAGACGACACTCCACTCTGTCCCCTGCCCGCTCCATTCGCTCTCTCTCCCTCTCGTCCCTGTCTGTTCTCCCTCTGCTCTCTCCGCCGTCGCCATGGCCGTCGAGCCGGTGCCGACTTTCTGGGTGCTGGAAATTTAAGGTCCAGTTATAAGCTAGGCCTAAATTGTTTGATTTTGGGGTTAGTAGTTGGGAAAGGTGTTATTACCTGCCTTTTGTATCTTGTTCCAGACCTATGAAGTTTGCTGGAACATGGTAATGATGGCCTTGTTTGTGTTCTAGTGCAGCAAGTTAGATGTACTTGTGTGTGTGCTTGTTCATGTTTATTCTATTTAAATTGGTTGATTATGAGTGAGCTTGATTCAAACTAATTGTTAGTGCATGTTGTAGGCCTTTTACTGAGGACGAGAAATTGTTTTATAGGTTGCTTAAGCGGGGTGAGTATGTAATTGTTGTTCAGAGAAGAAATATGCACGTACTCAGTAAATGATTGATATGTTAAGTTGTATGATCACATGGTTGTCTAATGCACCGCATGAGCATACTCATCCATTATCTCTTGCATATCTGGTGCATTCTAAATTCTCATACGTGCACACATGCATACAGGATCGCCGGATGGAGTTACGTTGCTGCAGTTCGACCCTCCCGAGGGAGGAGTACCACCGGAGATCGAGGTGCCGGAAGCTCCAGAAGGAGGAGAGGAGATTGAACCACCGGAGTGCACTGACCATCAGCCTACTAACTTTGTGAAAGGCAAGCCCCGGAGCATCCCTAAGCCTCCACCTATTCTTTTTCATAAATGCACCGGTCTTTATTAAATTGTATGATTGTGCAGTCAAGTATATGAATTGGTCGATACCGTTGCTACATATTTACCTTGTCCACTTTACATATGATCCTGGTACTACCACTAGATAGGTGACCGATCTTATGCTTAGCCCTGCTTAGACTAGTAGAAGTCGGGTGATTTCCTGTCATTCGCGAGCATAGGTGGTGACTAATGATGATGAGATCCACATGGATGGCTCTATGTGTCACCATGCCACACTGTTTAAATGAGAGAATCAAGGCTTGGTAGTGGGGAGCTGCATGACATGGGTCGTGCTGACTTCGGTGCTACTCGTGGCCGATTAGGACTGAGGCCACCAGACATAGCTGGCCAGATAAGTCGTTCTGACCGCGAAGCTGAGTAGTCTCTTTTGAGCCGAGTGATGGTGTGCACGGCAGACACTTTCCAGTCGGGGACGCCATACCGATGGCAGGTGCGCCCTGAGAGACCTGATGGGTCAGATCCCAGGGATTGTGGACCCCACCAACTTCATGAAGTAAAAGTCTCAAATGAACTAACAGTGACCCAAGAAGCCACTGATCAGGCTGACAGGGTTTGTGATTGGCATATTTGCCAGCTGGTACAATCGATTCGATTCGCCATCTCTCCTGGTTAGTGAGAAACTGAACTGATCTTCTGGTGAGGTAGAGGTTAACAAATTGAACGTGATTACTGGTGAGAAGAGGAAGATATCTGTGGATATCAGAAATCACTATGGTTTATTGATTTGTTAAATATCAAGTGATTACTTAGTATAGTTGCAAATTTAGTTCGAATAGCTTGACTGAAATGGAAGTTGAACAATATCTAAAATTGATAAGTTGAGGAATTATTGTAGTAATGCTTTTTCTGCAAAATGACGCTTGTTGACGGTGGATAAGCCCTTAAATTCCACACTCTAACACCGTCAACATTGCCTCGGATTCAAGGAAGAATAAGCATATCATGAACATATTTTATCAATAACTAGTTCCACTTGTACTCTTAGCTTGTGAATGCAGAGAAGACCAAACAGGCCATGAAACTTCAAGATACGGTGTACAAAATCACATGAAGAGAATGGAGCTCAAGGTGGGCCCATGCATGGGTCGCCCGAACCATATATGGGGCCCACAGGGCTCTAGTGATGTGGCATGATCCTCGTGACACTCCACTCAGTCCATTCCAACCCTCAGATCAACTTGTGTTTTCATTCAACGGTGGAAGATCAAAGCACATGGATCAAAGGATGAACCAACATGACAAACACTCAGCAAAAGGTGGAGCCACTCCCTATGATAGATTGGGACACCTTCTAGAATGCCCCTGGCTAGGCCCACCTATCATAGGGGGGGTCGGCCGACCCTCTCCTGGTGCCCTAGCCAGGTCGGTTGCCTCCCCACCGACTCCTGCATGTTTCCCACGTGATGGTTTGTCCACGGCCGTCTATTTTGAGGCGGTTCATCCAAAGGAGGAAGAATGGAGGAGCACAAGGATCGCTGACGTGGCACCTCTTCACTTCCCCCTATAAATAGAGGCTGCCTCTACCCATTACAAGGCACACAAGAGACACAAGAATCAAGGAAGAGTCAAGTTCCACTCCTTAGTAGTAGTATTAGTCTAGTGTGGGAGTCAGAGTTGAGTCGAGCTAAGCTCGGAGTCTCCAGAGTCGTCTGCTGGAGAGTCTGGTATAGCTCTTGTACCTTTCCTTCTGTAAGACTTTGCCTTTATCAATATATTATCTTTACTTTACTTTACTATTTATTATAGTATTGTTGTGTCTTATCTTAGCCTATAGTTGACTTATACTAAATTGTGATCCTGTAACTAAGCTATTATGTGCTATTCATTGCCTGTCATAGGGTGCTTTAGTTGCCATGTACACAACTAGAGTAGTGAGAGTTAGTGTAAGCGTGGTGCGTATACTAAATCTTGCCTTTGATTGCCGCTTGTCGCACGGATTGTTAGTGGGTACTAGCAGGTGGTGATAGCCCTGTCTAGTCTTAGCATCCCTCCACGTGTTTTAGGCAAGTTCTTAAAAGGTAGGCTCCCATAAGAGCATAGCCGCTTCGGGTAGAGGTTATATCCTCTATTGTCTCGGACTATCCCCTTCACACAAGAAGTAAAGTAGCAGTCTAGTTAATTCATCTATCTATTAAGGTTAAGTTCATAGGAGTAAAGTAAGAGTCATAGGAGTCTTAAACTCACTCGTTGTCCTCCCACCTAGCTATACTCTACAATTTATCTTTAGTTATCCTAAACCTTGTCTTGTCTCTGTGTCATTACCCTTTCCTCTATATATCGATTTACCCCCTATCACTAGTTGGTTGCTAATATGTAATTGACTTAAGGATCTCTCTTTTATTAACATTCCTAGCACCGCTTTCCCTTGGGATAAAATAAATAACGATACCTTGGAATACTCTCGGGTGAAGTGCTACAGCGGTATATTCTGTGCACTTGCGGAATTATCCAATAGACATAAGAAATACCCCCTGGCATTTCTGACACCGTTATCAGGGATAGAGTCTAACTCTATTCTAGTAGCGACGTTAAGAAACGCCAACAAGCATTTCTGGCACCGTTGTCCGGGGAAAGCATGAGCCTAGGAATATTAATAAAATTGAATCCGGAAGTCTATTATCAAATTAGTTATCAATTAGTGTTAGGGGCTTACCCCCTATCTGTGCTTCTCGTTACCGTGAAGCTAGACAGTGCCTGAGCGGTTGTTGACGGCATTTATACCATGTTTTCTACCATCATAACCGTCAACAAAATACTCTTTTTGGGGAAGAAACAAACAAACACATAGTGACATAGGTACAAATAACTTGGTTCCACATGTACATGCTAGTATTTGTTTACAGGTACCCAAAACAGGTAATTTCAGAGTTTAGAAGCCCAAGATGAAGATATAATGCAAATCCAATTATGACGAAATGGCAAGGCAATGTCACAGTCATCAATATCTTCACTCTAGGATCAAGTGGACACTACTCATGGTTTGGCTGAACCATGAATAGTGGCCACGGCGCACCATCTTCAAGAGTCAAGCAAAAGAGTGATGCAGGAGAGAGCTGAGGCCATGTGGGGCCAAGCGATGGTTCAGCCAAACTAGGAATGGTGCCCTCTTGGCCCTACAGACGTGGCACAATCTGTGGCACACCTTCTGAAGTCCATTTCCACCCTTGGATCATAAGTGTGCGTTCAATCAATGGTTAAAGAGCAAAGCACATGGATCTAGCCGTGTATCAACAAGGCCAAGACAAAACAGGTATATAGCCACACTCTATGACAAGCGGGGACCATAGTGGTGGGCCCACCTTGCCATAGGTGGGTCGGCCGAACCATGGATGATGGACCCAGGCTACCTACATACTCCAGGACAGGTGGGAAGCACCTTCTAGAAGCCCCTCGGCTAGGGCCCACATGTCATAGGGGGGTCGGCCGAACCCCCCTAGTGCCCAGCTATGTCGGTTACCTTTCCACCGACTTGAGCACACTTCCCACGTGCTAGTTTGGTGATCACCGTTCATCTGAGGCGGTTTCAAGGGCGGTTTATCCAAGGGCTAAGGTTGAAAGGCTCATGGATTGATGACATGGCTCTCCTCTCATTCTCCCTATAAATACTCCCTTAGTCCTTCACTTTAGAAGCATCAAGGAATAGAATACCAAGTGTATCATAGAGAGAAAGACTACTTTAGTAGTTCTAGTGTTAGAATAAGACGGAAGAGAGTGAGGGAAGTCTTAAGAAGAAAGCCCCGGGCTTGTCGGGAGTTTTCTCCAAGGTGTACCTCAGCGGATGCAAGCTTCTAGTAAGTTTTCCATCTGAGTCCTTCTAGCATTTAATATTCTAGTTCTGATATTTTAAGTATATACTTGCTTTACCTGCACATTGCTTTACTTTGTGAAGTGCTCTAGTCTTTAGCTAAGATTAGAGTAGTAAGTATAGTGTAGACATGGTGTCTAGGCTATATCTTATCAGTGTGGGCCGCTTGTCGCACGAATTGTTTGTGGTAGCCAGCAAGTGGTGACAGCCTTGTCTGGTCTTCGTATTCCATCACGTGTGTAAGACAAGTTATTAAAACGGCAGGGCATCAAGAAAATAGTATAGCCGCCTCGGGAGGTGTTATGTCTCCTCCTATTTCGCCTATCGCCTCTTGTAAAGGGAGGAGGTGGTAAACCTCTTTATACTTAGAAAGCCAAGACCAGATATCTTTTGCTACATAGAACCTCTCTATACCTATGTTCTAAACCTCTTTGATTACCAACATCCTTGATCACTATCTAACGGTCTTGAACGTAGTTAGTTCACTTCACGTTCCCCGTGAAAAATACGATACCTGGAATACTCCTGGTGAAAGCTACATTGACTACCGTACGCTTGCGGTATATCCGTTTGCCACCTTTGGTGTCAACAAGCTTTCTGGCGCCATTGCCGGGGAACAGTAGCTGTCTTAACTAGAGTCGAGTTGTCTTATTTATCCTTGTTTGATCAAAACTATCTCTTTCACACACACATGGATCAAACATCTATCTTCGAGTATGCTGCTCCATCGGGCGCTAGTATGGAGCCGCCTAGTTCATCACAGGCCATTTTGGCCGTTCGTTATGAGCTACGCCCGAGTCTCATAGCTATGGTTCAGGAGAAAACTTTTTCTGGGGATGAAGATGAGAACCCCTATACACACCTATGAGATTTTGAACAATTATGCCCTTGCATACATATCCACGGGATGAAACGAGATACCTTAAGTGGAAGCTATTTCCGTTCTCTTTGACGGGAATAGCCAAACGATGGTATACTCGTCACGTAGGTAGTGTAAATGGAGAATGGGAGAAGCTGCAATCAAAGTTCTGTATTACCTTCTTCTCCTATTTCCCGAGTTGCTCGTCTTCGTAAAGAGATCCTAAACTTTGTACAAAAGGAAAAGGAGCCTCTAGGTGCGGCATGGGCCCGTTTCACAGACTTAGTATCTTCTGGCCCTGATTTAGCTATAACCGAGCCAGCACTCTTGCAACATTTGTACCTCGGTCCTTAGCCAAAATTCCTGCACTAATTTCTTGATTTAGCCTCTAAGGGAGCGTTCTTGCATCTCTCTATTAGTGAAGGTAAGAAAGTTCTTGTGAAAATTCTCGAGAACACCCCCTACACTAATATCTATGATAAAGTCCCCGAGGAAGATCAAGCCCCGAAGGACGAACCTACGATAGCCGGAACCTCACCACTTACATCACAAGCTGTCGAACCTGAACCAAAACCACCAAATTCTCCAGAGGAAGTTAAATCCTTTGGAATTTCCTCTTGATATCGAGGCTGATCTCTTCTCCGATTTTGGAAATGCCTCGAATCAACATGTGCAAAAGAAGTCTACAACCCGTATAGCTCCAAATGATCACATCCCACATCGCCTTGAGACCCGCTATCTCAAGGAGACCGTTTAAGAGCTCACGTCCATTATGAGTGACGAATGGCTGAAGGAAGCCGAAGCCTCACCTGAGGTTATTAGGACCCTATCTTGCTTCACAACCATTCCTTGCGTCATAAATAGGACTACCATAGACTCTCTTTATGATCCCACGCTGTAGGAGTGAGCATTATGTCTAAGTCATTAGCAAATGCACTCCTAGGAGAGGAACCTCTAGCCCCGACCAACAAATTTCTTAAATTACCCTCTGGGAAATTGGTCAAGAGCTGCGGGATTGCATAGACCATTCCTGTCACAATTAACAAGGTCCATATCCTCCGACACTTCTTCATATTTGATATAGAGGAATTTGACTTGTTAATTGGGCACCCGCTCATGAGATTCCTTGATGGATTCCATGGGGGGAACCTTGAAGGTCATCTCGGGAAGAACCTTTGCGTTTCGAATTCCACTAGCAAATTCTACCAATTCTAAAGTAGAATTGCAACCCGAGTCTGTCCCAATAGAGGAAGTAAGAGCTGCATCTCTTCTAGAACCTTCTCATCCTGATCTAGAAGAGGATGCTAAGGATTTTATCCAAGAAGAGTCCGAATTAGAAGAACCTTTAGATTTGGATAAATCTGAACCCCCATCTAAAGCCCTCTATAGAACTTAAGCCCCCTTCTTTCTGGACTTAAGTATGCCTTCCTTAATGGTGATAGGAGAGACTCCTGTAATCATTAGTGACCAACTTTCTGAGGAGGAAACCTCCAAACTCATCACCATTCTACAGAAACACCGCTCTGTCTTAGGCTACTCTCTTCAAGATCTTAAGGGAATTAGTCCCACTCTCTGCACCCATCGCATCCCAATTGAGCAAGATGCTGCACCTTCTAGGAAGCCGCAGCGTAGGCTAAATAATGCGATGAGAGAAGTAGTAAAGAAAGAGGTCTTGAAACTCTTGCACACTGGCATAATCTACCCTGTTCCTAACAACGAGTGGGTCAGCCCCGTCCAAATAGTGCCTAAGAAAGGAGGGATGACGGTCGTTAAAAATGAGAAAAATGAACTTATGCCTCAACGAACCGTCACGGGCTGGAGAATGTGTATAGACTACCGAAAACTTAACAAGGCCACAAATAAATATCACTTTCCGTTACCATTCATCGATGAGATGTTGGAACGGCTTGCAAAACATTCTTTCTTCTGTTTCCTTGATGGGTATTCGGGTTATCACCAAATACCAATCCATCCCGACAACCAAAGACAACCTTCACATGCCCCTATGAAACATATGCATATAGGCGCATGTCCTTTGGCCTATGCAATGCCCCTGCCTCTTTCCAAAGGTGCATGATGTCCATCTTCTCCGATATGATCGAAGAAATCATGGAGGTGTTCATGGAAGATTTCTCAGTCTATGGCAAAACCTTCGATCACTGCCTAGAGAATCTGGACCGTGTCTTACAAAGATGTGAGGAAAAGTACTTAGTCTTGAACTGGGAGAAATGCCACTTCATGGTTCGAGAAGGAATAGTGCTAGGACATAGAGTGTACGAGCGTGGGATAGAAGTGGATAGAGCTAAAATAGAGGTTATCGAGCAACTTCCACCACCCACGAATGTTAAGGGTGTCCGTAGCTTTCTTGGTCATGTAGGATTTTATAGAAGGTTTATAAAAGACTTTTCTCAAATTGCTAGACCTTTAACAAACCTGCTTGCTAAAGATGCACCCTTTAACTTTGATGATGAGTGCTTAGACTCCTTTTATTATCTTAAGAAAGCACTTGTCTCTACGCTAATCATACAACCCCCTGATTGGATGCTTCCTTTTGAGATAATGTGTGATGCTAGTGATTATGCTGTAGGTGCTGTCTTAGGACAGACCAAAGATAAGAAACATCATGCAATCTCATATGCTAGCAAAACCTTAACTGGGCCACAATTAAATTATGCAACAACTGAAAAAGAATTGCTGGCCGTGGTTTTTGCTATAGACAAATTTAGATCTTACTTAGTTGGACCTAAAGTAATCATCTACACTGATCATGCTGCATTAAAATACTTGCTCACCAAGAAAGATGCTAAACCAAGATTAATAAGATAGATCTTACCGCTCCAAGAATTTGATCTTGAAATTAAAGATATAAAGGGAGTAAAAAACTCTGTAGCCGATCATTTGTCTAGAATGCAATTCAAAGACAAACAGGATCTGCCCATCGACGACTTCCTGCGAGATGACACGCTCCTCAAGGTCACGGACTCCCACCCCTGGTATGCAAACATTGTCATTTTCATGGTCACAGGATATGTGCCACCGGGGGCAGATAAGAAAAAGCTCATCCAAGAAAGCAATGTACACCTCTGGGATGAGCCATATCTGTACAGAGTCTGTAATGATAGAATATTGAGGAGGTGCATGCCAATGAATGAAGCAATCAAGATCATTGAGAAATTCCATGGAGCAGAATATGGAGGCCATTATGGGGTATTCAGAACCCACGCAAAAATATGGCAAAGTGGATTCTTTTGGCCTACTGTCACACCCAATTTTAAGGATAAAATTGAATGAACCAACTTATGTGCGCCCAGAGAACAATCACACACATAAGCGACAAATTACATAGTACCATCACAAGGTTCAATATATAGCGAATAATATCACAGAGTCTTTACATATATAGCGGCGGACTAATAAATATAATCTCTCGCGGAAGCTCCAATTCACAGGGAAGTAGTTGACTGGTGAACCACAATCCTAGTAATCCTCAGAAGAATCATCATAGTCATCTGTTACCCATCTGGGATTTTTATCCAAATATGAAAAATAAAGCAAGCGTAAGTACATGTCGTACTCAACAAGAATAGCACGGGTTTATGAGGCTCAAATAAGGCATAACACTGGTTGACAGCGGTTGCTTTTAGTTGATCACATTTTAGCAATTGAGTAGCAGCAATAGAATATACCAAGGAACAAAGATTTGCATGATCATATAAACATGATAATTAATATGGAATATACATCAATAGAAACTTCAAATAAATCAATATTAAATTAGTTAAGTTCCTGTAAGACGTCCAAGGCCGCTCGTGACCGTGAGCGCGGCTGATATATCAGTTTTACACTCTGCAGAGGTTGCACACTTTCACCATAAGTCGTGATTCCCATATGCCAAGGGTCATGACTCCCATGTCACCTCACCAAGGAAGTGTGGCAGGGTACACTATGAAGTCTTTCAAAAGCCTTCCTAACATGCCACTAATCAATCCGGGCGCAATGGCAAGGGGTGGTAGAGCCCTCCTTCTAGTGGCACACACACGCAGCAGTACACACAAAGACAGGAGCCGCAAAACAACCAGCTCGGCAAGGAACCTTTCAAGACTAACAACATGATAGAAAGTAACTTCATACTCAACTAAAGTCAGAGCCATATGACCCTCATGGTTGCGCTGTAAGTCCCGGTGTCATACTTACAGTTAAGTCCTTAGTCCATGTTGCTAAAAAGCATCTTTTAACCTTTATTTCATAATCAATTAATCAAGTTCATAAGATCATGACATCATCAAGCACTAGCATCACTACTCAAATGCAATCTCATAGGTAACAAGGATCAAATCATCAAAACTAGGAATAAACACTATGGTTGCCAAGGTAAACACATGCATCATGAATTTAGTGATTAAGGTGAATAGGCAACAAGGATGGTCCATGCTATACTTGCCTTGATCAAAGTGCTCTGGAGAACTTGGATCCTCAGTGTACTCTTGATCACCAACGTATTGCTCACCGTCTGAACTCGATCATAAAATCACCACACAATCATCGAGGCAATCATACACGAAGCAAACAAGATCTATATTAGAAACAGTACACCAACAGTGGAGAAACAGATTGAAAAGTGTATAAAAATAATCTACGCGTCGCTACGATTCCAACGATATAAAGATCACGAAAATCGGAGTTCAAACGGGGAAGTTATGAAATAAACAAGTTTTACTTTAATAAAATAATAGATTAAATCTAATCTCAAATTTTAAAAGTTGAAAACATGAGTAACAGTAGCATCATTAGGTAGATTACGAAATTATGAATCTAACGGGACTTGAACGGATCAAATCGGAGCTAAAACGAATAAAATATGGCCGAAATAAACTGAGTGGCAAATCCGTAAATATTGAAAACGCCTTTTGAATTAAAACCGAGGAAATACGTTTTCTAAATAGGAAAGCGTAATATGAGAAATACGCCAAAGGACTGCGGGTTAGACATTAAAAGGCTCAGGGGGTTTTCTGCAAAATTGCCGACGAAGGGGTATCTCTCACTGTGAGCCGTTGGATCGGCCGTGGACGGCGTAGGTTAGCTCGGGGGAAAGAGGGGCGGCCCTGGTCGCCGGAGTCGGGCGGCGCCCGGCCGATTCCTCGCCGGAAGATGGCCGGAGATGGCGTTTTCGGGGCTAGGAAGCTCGGCACACCTCGAGATCTGGTCGGGAAGCAAGAGGAGCTCAAGCCAAACCTATGTGTGGTTTCGGTTGCCACAGAGGTAGCTCGGAGAGGATGCGGCGAGCTAGGTGGCGGAACTATGGTGGCGGCGAAGCTCGGCATCATGGCTATAGTGCACAAAACCGAGGGAGAAGGGGTCGGGAAGGTCCCTGACCTTGCTGCGAAGCTTGGAGAACAACCAATTTCGACGGAGAAGTCCTCCCGAGGAGAAATCGACGGTGGCGGCGGAGCTCGGGGCGGCGGCGGCTCTGCGGCTGCGGCTAGGGCAAGATTGGAGGGCGTGGCTTGCTCGGGAAGTTGTGGGGAGGGATGGCAGGGCTCGGCCGACCTATATAGGGGCACGAGGGAGGCGTAGGAGATCCGAACTCAGGAGATTCGGTGGTTAGGATACGGTCGGAGGCGGCAACCGTACTCAGTTCGGGCTCTGTCCGGAGGAAGGGGACGGCGCTGTGCCGTGGGCCCGACGTGTCAGTGCCAGTAGGAGGGGGAAGAGGGTCGCGGCTTCCTTTTATGGGCCGGTGGAGGCGTGCTTAGGACGGACTCGTCCGAAAGTTCCGGCGGCGGTCGGTTGGACATCGAGTCCTGCTCGGACTCCAGAGGGAGGAAGGGGACGACTCTGAGCAGCGGGCCCCGCATGGCAGCCAAAGGAGAAGGGCGCCTGCGCGAGGAAGATGGGCCGGCCTGCCAACACTCGGGTGGTCCTTCGGCCCAAGCGGGTGAAAAAGGGAAGAGGGGAGGTTTCCAAATACATTTGAATATTTTAAAATCTCAATAAAGTGCAAATCAAATAAAATATCTTTGAGCAGCATGGATGCAACAAATCATGTTTCTAATTCCTATGATTTATTTTAATTGCTAAAAATCATTATTTGCCAGGTTAGTATGCCAAACAGTTGCATAAATAAATCAATTTATCCCTATTTTAATAAAAGCAAATTTTAGGGTGTTACACCTACCATGTACAAAGATGCACAAGGCTATGTGAAGAGGTGTGCAAGATGTCAAAAACATGGAAATATCAACACCCGAGATGCAATGCCACTTACAAACAACCTTCAAGTGGAACTGTTTGATGCATGGGGAATTGACTACATGGGTCCGTTCTCCAAATCTCAAGGTTGTGAGTACATCCTGGTGGCAGTGGATTATGTGTCCAAATGGGTAGAATCTATGCCTTGCACAACCGCAGATGCTTCACACTCAAAAAGGATGTTCAAAGAAGTCATATTCCCAAGATTTGGCACCCCAAGACTAGTCATAAGCGATGGAGGGTCTCACTTCATAGATAGAGGCTTCCGACGTTTATTGGCAGACATGGGAATAAAGCATAATGTTGCAATTCCATACAATCCCCAGACAAGTGGCCAAGCGGAGACCTCCAATAAGAAATTCAAGAACATCCTACAAAAGACAGTCAACGAAATGGGAATAGCTTGGAAGAGCAAACTACCGGATGCACTTTGGGCATACAGGACCGCATACAAGACCCCAATTGGTATGTCACCATACCAACTTGTATACGGGAAGACATGCCATCTACCGGTAGAGTTAGAGCACAGGTCAAATTGGGCAATTAAACAATGGAATATGGATCTGCCCTCTGCTGGAAGGAATAGAAAGATGCAGATCTCAGAGCTTGAGGAATGGAGGGAGAAAGCCTATCACAATGTCAGAATCTATAAAGAAAGAACCAAAAGATGGCATGACAAGAGGATCAAGCTCAAGGAATTCCATCCTGGATACAAGGTCCTCATGTTCAACTCAAGGGTCAAGCTATTTGGGCATGGAAAGCTAAGGAGCAAATGGGAAGGACCGCACCTAGTAATCGATGCGGCAATGCATGGAGCCGTCACGCTTCAAGATGACAACGGCAACATCTTTAAGGTAAATGGTCATCGCCTCAAAGTCTTTTATGAACATGCACCAATAGAAGAAGTTGACATGATAGAATTCATCCCTGATAATGAATTAACATAACTAAAATCTACATATCAAACTTTCTTTTTCGACTGTTTGTATAGCTTGATCACTAGATAGGTTTCAAATAATTTCTTGGGTCCCCAAAACACCCATTTAGAAGTGGCCAACCGAAACTTGGTGACCACTTGGAACCAAAACTAATCCAAGTGATAAAATTTTCATTATGTGCAATCCGGTCGCACAGGGCACTCCAAACCCAGGTTGGGCGACCCACACTTGGCAAGATTTGAAAATTTGGATTTTGGGGCAGTGTTTAGAAGCCCCTGTAGGTGACGTGATAGAAATTTGGGGCAACTTTATGGTTCGGCCGAACCATATTTGACCACCCCTCAACTTGTCACGTTTCGGGAAGCAATTGGGGAGCGTATGGAGAAATTGCCATGGCCAGGTGACCCATATTTGGGTTCAGCCGAACCACCCCACGCGACCCATTGCGACCCACCAGGTCCAGAACGTTGTGCCAACGTTCCCCCGACGTTTTTTCGCGTTTTCGAAAAGGAGAACATTGGCACTCGTCTTCTTAACCCTTTCCTCTCCTCCTTCCTCCTTCCACCTGCATTCTTTCATGACTCCAGCACCCTTCTCCGATCTTGAGACACCAAGAGAGATCCACCATGGCTCTCACTAGCAAAAATGCCATCATCCCCATGGGAGAGGGCACTTCAAAGCCCCAAAGGTCCCTAACCGAGAGCCTAGAGAGAGCAATGGCCGTCGACGTGCTGGAGGTGGAGCCACTGAATTCGCTGCCGCCGACCGGAGTGTTACCGGGGGCCAGGCCTGGTTCGGCCGACCCTAGGGGGTTCGGCCGACCACCCCCCGGCCATCCCCTCGGTCCACTTCGTCGCCGAGACCCCTCTCTCCGCGACGGGATCTCCGGAAGCCCCCTGTTCATTCCTCCACGCCGATTAGGCCTACCACAGGCCAATTGGTATTGAAGGGGAAGGCTCCGGAGGTGGCGGGACAGCGCCCCAACTCTCTCTACTCGGATTCATCAAAGAGCATCAGCTCCTACACCACTTCCACACCTACCATGTTCAAAGGCCGCAGGATCATTGGTGGTGGGCTGGGTGTAGGGAAGTTGTTCGTCCCTCCTCTCAATTCGGATGAGAAGAAGCAGTTAAGGGAGTCTCTAGACTCCAACTCTCCTTCGCACATCAGGAGGAGGATGGATCCACCACTGATCAATGGCCCGCTAGGTCAATTTGAAGACGATAAGAAGGATAAAAGCGACATGGAGAAGATGCTCAAGATTGTAACCACCCTTAGGAAGAGAAATAATGAATTAGAGGAGACGGTGTCGGAATTAAGGATGGCAAACTTAGATATAGAGGATAAGTTCCACGCGCTCCGCATTAGCACTAATGCGAAGCTCAAGCGCGTGGCTAAAGCCATTGGCCAAGAAGCCATCCCAAATCCACCCTCTCCCTAGATTAGAATTTCTTTAGAATAAAGTAGGCATTAGCTAGATTTCCCTTTTAAAGTTTTGATTTTTACAATTGTAATGATGCCTACATCAATTTTAAGAAATTGAATAAAATGCCTTTGCGTTCTGCTGGTGTGTTGCCACCAGCAGAACACCTGCACTTTATGTTGTTCGCTGTTTGTGTCACCAGATGAAAATAAACAAGTGTGGGGGGGGGGTTCGGACGACCCCCTCAACAGCTCTATTGGTGAATTCAAACATGCCACGATGCACAGCACGTCTGCTGGATCAAACATGACCTGAAATCTCACAAAAATTGGGTCGAACGACCCACAAAGTGAAGTCCATTGGAAAAATAACTTTGCAGGTATGCATTTTGAGACAAGGATATTCAAACGACGAGAAAACGGCCATTTTGGTGGTTCGTCCGAACCACCCAATGGGGCCTGGTCCCACCAGGCAGACTCCCTACGGCGAAGGTATTCTCCCTGACTGGTTTGCACCCTTCTGCCCTCTCGAATTGCGCATTTATTCAATTCATTTCTTTGTTCTTAAATAAAATTGAAAATAAAAACTTCAAATCTTGCATCCAAAATAAAAAGAATAAAATTTATGACATTCAAAGAGTAGAGGTGACACAAAGTTTAAATTTATGCATATGCCTATGCTTGTGGGTAAATATCTTGATAGAAAACCATATTGACTAAGATGTTGATAAATGTGAGATAACTCTTGGCTCATGATTCACACTTTTTCCATTCAAAGTACTTAGAGGTTTATTTTTGAAAATGTCACAAAACCATAGTGTCACTTACTCCTCAATAGTAAGAGAATTCCTACCAAAGCCATATACGATCATCATGTTTGGAAACCCCTTCTAATCATGCTACTTGCAATTGCTTTGAGTTTGATCAAACCTTGTTGACCCTTGTTGAGAAATATATCATAGTCCAAAGATCAAGATCACATACACACCACACATACATGCTACTTCTACACTGGAAGTACGCAACAACATGCCATTCATTTCCATTGAATAAATGCTCCATGTTTTAAAGGTCAATGAATATCTCTCTTAGTTGGTATAGAAAAAGGGACATTGGCTATGCAAAATGAAAAAGAAAGAAAAGATGGACAAGTGAAAGTCCAAGAAAAAGGATATATATATATATATATATATATATATATATATATATATATATATATATATATATATATATATATATATATAGGTTCATGAATAAAAGAAAAGAAAAAAATGATAGCCATGTCCCAAAAACAAAGTAGAGAGAGATCATCTCAAATAAAAGAGCATTTTAGTTTACCAATTTTCACACACTTGCATATCTTGATCTAGGTCTATGACATTTTTCTCCTTGTATCCTTGTTTTGATTTCACAATATATGCAATGTAAGTTTGCTTGCCATGTTTATCCCTACCTGAACTACACATAAGCCTGATTGATGTAGGATAAAACAAAGGAGGCGTCTTTAAGATATGCCTTGGTAAGGAATCAAACACAATTGAGTGACTTGAGAGTACTATTTGAGGAGTAAGATTGAACTATGTGCTTTCTTTTTGAAACCAATATCAAAAATTCTAAGTACTGAGAAGGTAAAAAGTAAGATGATTTTGCTCTGAGAGTTATTCCATTTTTTCAACATCTCAAGGATATATGCTAGACAATGCCACATAACCCACTAGTATAAGCTATGTGCTAAATGAAAACTTTGATCACCACTATCTTAGATATGTCTTTCCAACCTATCTTTCTAACCTTTACTCGAGGACGAGCAAAGACTTAAGTGTGGGGGGTCTTGTTGATGGTATTTATACCATGTTTTCTACCATCATAACCGTCAACAAAATACTCTTTTTGGGGAAGAAACAAACAAACACATAGTGGCATAGGTACAAATAACTTGGTTCCACATGTACATGCTAGTATTTGTTTGCAGGTACCCAAAACAGGTAATTTCAGAGTTTAGAAGCCCAAGATGAAGATATAATGCAAATCCAATTATGACGAAATGGCAAGGCAATGTCACAGTCATCAATGTCTTCACTCCAGGATCAAGTGGACACTACTCATGGTTTGGCCGAACCAAGAATAGTGGCCACGGCACACCATCTTCAAGAGTCAAGCAAAGGAGTGATGCAGGAGAGAGCTGAGGCCACGTGGGGCCAAGCGATGGATCGGCCGAACCAGGAATGGTGCCCTCTTGGCCCTGCTGACGTGGCACAATCCGTGGCACACCTCCTGAAGTCCATTTCCACCCTTGGATCATAAGTGTGCGTTCAATCAATGGTTAAAGAGCAAAGCACATGGATCCAGCCGTGTATCAACAAGGCCAAGACAAAACAGGTACATAGCCACACTCTATGACAAGCGGGGACCACAGTGGTGGGCCCACCTTGCCATAGGTGGGTCGGCCGAACCTATGGATGATGGACCCAGGCTACCTACATACTCCAGGACAGGTGGGGACACATTCTAGAAGCCCCTGGCTAGGCCCACATGTCATAGGGGGTCGGACCGAACCCCCTGGTGCCCAGCCAAGTTGGTTATCTTTCCACCGACTTGAGCACACTTCCACGTGCTGGTTTGGTGATCACCGTTCATCTGAGACAGTTTCAAGGGCGGTTTATCCAAGGGCTAAGGTTCAAAGGCACATGGATTAATGACATGGCACTCCTCTCATTCTCCCTATAAATACCCCCCTAGTCCTTCACTTTAGAAGCATCAAGGAATAGAATACCAAGTGTATCATAGAGAGAAAGACTACTTTATTAGTTCTAGTGTTAGAATAAGAGGGAAGAGAGTGAGGGAAGTCTTAAGGACAAAGCCCCGAGCCTGTCGGGAGTTTTCTCCAAGGTGTACCTCAGCGGATGCAAGCTTCTAGTAAGTTTTCCATCTGAGTCCTTCTAGCATTTAATATTCTGGTTCTGGTATTTTAAGTATATACTTGCTTTACCTGTACATTGCTTTACTTTGTGAAGTGCTCTAGTCTCTAGCTAAGATTAGAGTAGTAAGTATAGTGTAGACGTGGTGTCTAGGCTATATCTTATCAGTGTGGGCCGCTAGTTCGCACTGGATTGTTTGTGGTAGCCAGCAAGTGGTGGCAGCCTTGTCTGGTCTTCGTATTCCACCACCGTGTGTAAGATAAGTTATTAAAATGGCAGGGCATCAAGACAATAGTATAGCTGCCTCGGGAGGAGTTATATCTCCTCCTGTTTCGCCTATCGCCTCTTGTAAAGGGAGGAGGTGGTAAACCTCTTTATACTTAGAAAGTCCAGACCAGATTTCTTTTGCTACATAGAACTTCTCGATACCTATGTTCTAAACCTCTTTGATTACCAACATCCTTGATCACTATCTGACGGTCTTGAACCTAGTTAGTTCACTTCACTGTTCTACATGGAAAATACGATACCTGTAATATTCCCTGGTGAAAGCTACATTGACTACCGTACGCTTGCAGGTATATCCGTTTGCCACCTTTGGTGTCAACAGCGGTTTCCAATTGCCATCAAACTTTGTTGAAGATCTTGAGCAATTGTTGAGGAGAACTAGGACGCCAGTCAAGTTCCTCCTCAAAGGTTCATCTCAGAGCTAAATCCGTTCGAGAAAAGAGGCTCCGCACTATCTATCAAGGAAGCCATGGCACAAAAGACCATCTCTGAGTACTCTGCGCCGTCGGCTGATAATGTCACCACCTGGTCTGCATGCTTAACTTTGGGGACGCCACTTTTGAGTTGAAGCCAGCAGCTTATCAATATGGTGCAAGCCAACCCATTCTGTGGGAAGCCGCACGAAGATGCTAATGCCCATCTCCAGCACTTCTTGGAAGTATGTGGTACCTTCACTATCAAGAATGTCTCGGCAGACGCCATCCGTCTTCGCCTATTCCCATTCTCACTGCTTAGGAAGGCGAAACAATGGTTCTATGCCAACAAAGGTGAAGCCACCACTTGGGAGAAGTGTGCAAATGCATTCCTCAAGAAGTTCTTCCCGATAGGGCAAGACCAGCGCCCTTCACGGAAAGATCTCGAGCTTCCAACTAACGAGCTGATGAGACGATTCCCAAAGCATGGGAATGTCTTTAGGAGTACATTCATGCCTGTCCTCACCATGGTATTGAAGAATGGCTCCTAATCCAAGGTTTCTATCATGGGCTAACTTGATTAGCCCGTAGTCACCTTGATGCTGCCGCCGGAGGAGCATTCCTGCAACACAATATCAAGGATGCTAAGGACCTCATTGAGAAGATGGTTATCAACCAAGGATGGAATGAGGAATGCCTCCAGCCCAAGAAGAGGGGTATGCACACCAGTCCACTGAGGTGGACATGCTCTCAGCTAAAACGGACCTCTTGATGAAAAAGATTGAGAAAGGTTCCTAAAAAGGAACAAGAGGCCACTTCGAACCACTGCCACCGCACGAGCCATTGAAGCCGATCCATAGTGCGAGGTATGTGGTGGAGAAGATCATTCAGGACAACAACTGTCCTGAAACGAAGGAGGAAGTGAGCTTCATCATCAACAATAACAACAACAATGGATATCGACCCCCAGCAACAAGGAGGATGGAACTCGCGCCCCTTATACCAAGGTAATCAAGGTAATGGTTATAACAATAATTACAATAATTCTTATGGTAACCAACCTTCTCTGAAAGATCTTGTTCCTAGGCCAATCTAAAATTAATGATAGCATAAATAAAAAAATGATGGCTAATGATAAGATTCTTGAAAACCTTAGTGAGAAAATGGATAGCTTTGCCACTGCTATGAAAAACCAATTAAGCTTCAATAAAATGCTAGAAACATAATTAGCTCAAATAGCAGTAGCTGTCCCATCCTTCGAACAAGGAAAGATCCCAGGAAACCTGAGGAACCAGTTGAGTGTCCGGTTAATTTATACGAGATTTGGTAAGCCTCCTGCTCAAGTCAAATCTCGGTTATCTTCTTGATCCACCATTCATGGCCAAGAAGAGTGACCCCGGCCATCCAACCATCACCTGTGAGATCGAGCCACACACCTTCAACAACTGCCTTCTACGACCTTGGATCAGGGGTGATCATCAGTGCCCAAGGTAATGTATGAAAACTTGCTAGGGGGGACCTTTGTACCCCACTTTTGTTAAATTGCAGATGGTCGATCAATCCATCCGGTTCCCCGAGGGATTGGCAAGAGATATCCTTGTCAAGGTGCAAGACGAGTACATCCCCGCCGACTTCATCATTCTCGATATGGGAGCAGGATGACGAAGTCCCCGTCATCCTGGGAAGGCCTGTTCCTCAACACCGTTAACGCTATCATCTACGTGGGATCTGGCCAAATCCACTTCCAACTCCCAAGTAAGAGAATTAAATGTCCTTTCAATGGCTATAAATCTATGCAACAGGCAAGGAAAAACCTATGGAGGAACAAGCCTCAAATTGCACCCCGCCGAAAGAATCAATCCGCCAAAGGCTAAAAAGGCCGAACTGGTAAGCAAAGCCAAGGCGATAAAATAGGATGACTCCGCTGAATCGCAAGCATCGACCAAGAAGGAATGACCGAAAAAAGAGGTGCGATCATCACGGTCCCCATCTCCGGGACCAATCGAAGCACCTGAAGAGTGAACCCGAAAAGGAGAGGTCCTGCTCGATAGACCTAAAACATGGAGCCCTTGCTGATAAGGTAAATTAGTATTTATCTCATGTTTAATTCCTGCATTTCAATTCCTGCATTTTTATACTGCATCTTCATATTTAAATTTTGGATAATTTATTTCGACACAATAATTGATCATAGATAAATAAAACTTGAGTAGAACTTTAGTGCTCGCACCTGAAGGTGGTAGGACCTACCCAGGCCGACCCCACCATGGGGCCCACCCACCTCTGGTGGTGTTGGCCTGGTATGTCGATTCACATCCTGAATTTTGAGCACCATCTCCTTTTGAATTTGGTCGACCACCTTTGGTCATGATCACTTTCAGATGCTCCAAGGAGAATCCAACATTCTCTACCATCCAAATTCTGAAAAGTGGTCACTTTAGCATGCATTAGTGCTCCCAGTGGTCCATGAGAATCATTTCAAAACATGTCTCCACTTTCGTCATACACCTTTCTCTTTCACAAAGCACTAGACAAGGGAATCTCTGAAAATTTCACCACTTTTGGTCCGCTACTAGTCTTTACTTTGCTGAACAAAGTGAAACACACTATTTAAAGCTGCTGAAGGGACCAAACATGGGTCGGCCGACCCATGATTTGGTGCCCCCCAAGAAAGTTATGTTTGATTTCAAATAGATTCCCTGTCTAAAGGTGAAAGTAGCTCTGACCCTGCCATAATGGGGTCGGCCTGACCTGGCCCTGGTGGGTCCACCACTAGCCCATCTCTCCCTATAAATACCCTTGCATTGTGTGCACATTTCCTCACCCAAATCAGCTGAATCATCTCGAGCACACAATTTCTCTTCTTCTCTCTAGTTGAGCTAGTTCTTTTCTCAAGTTTAGTTGTAGTTAGCCACTCAAACAAAAACCCAAAAATATTCTGTAGTAGTAGAAGCTTGTCTTTGCTCTCAAGAACACAGTTTGTGGAGTATTCCTACCCACAAGAACGGTTTTGTGGAGCTGACCATACCTCGTAAGGACTACTAACTATTGGGAGAACTAACGCTAACACTAATCTTTGTCGTCCTAGTGTGTTCTTGTGTTTTCTCATTGCTGCAGGAAGATGAAGAAGTTCTACTCCGCGTTCAAGAAGGCCTAAGGGTGCCGTAGGGAGCTCCTCCCGACGACCCCGCCATGATGAAGAAGAAGGAAGAGAAGCTCCACCAAGAGAAGGCCACGAAGTGCTAGATGTGCCACCCGAGAGAATATTCGACCCTAAGAGCGGTCTCATGATGAACCAAGAAGAGTACCAAAGGTATCTCTCTATCTGAAACCGCGGGTTTGAACATACCGGCATCATCGACCCTGTCCTTTTGGACATCATAGGTATGACCGCAGAATTTCATACGGTGTTTAATAAAATTGGTTGGGGAAGCTTCTGGGAAGTTCCTGAACTTGGTATTAGAAAGCTCACCATGGAATTTCTATGCTCTTTACAAGTCACAGATGATAATGTTCACTTTCGCATGTTTAATCAAGATTATAATTTGACTTGGGGAGTTTTTAGTGTGGCTCTTGGTTTTGATAACACCTGTCAGCTAGATTTAATTAGTGCAACAAGAAGATTTAATAAAGCGGATTTTTGGAAAGCCATATCTACATCCGATGATTGCTCTGATCCTAATCCTGATGAAATTCATAATCCTACTCTGCGCTTTCTTCACTATTGGATGGCTATAACTCTTTTTCCTGGCTATAATGTGCAAGTTCTATACAATGATGAGCTAAGATTGCTGTATGCCATAACCAATAAAATAAAAGTTTCACCTACTAAGATTTTAGCCCGCTTTTGGCTTAGTATGTTCTATAGAGAAGAACCTATATTCTTTACTTTATTTATCACTCGCATTGCTGAAACAATGGATCTATTAAATGGAGCACATTACTTTGAATACATTGTCTCTCCTAGAGATATTATAACTGAAGATTTCTTCATAAGTGCTCAAGTCTTAAAGAGGGGTCCAACAGGTGACCTTAAGATGATTTATCGTGGCCATACAGCTGAGGTCCCTCTCCCATGTGAGAAACTGTCGGTTGTATGCGCTTCACACACTAACCATTAAACTGAACCGAAGAGACAAGAAGCCAACATGTTGCAGGTACAAGCAGGATGACTAGATGCAGGTCACAGGCCGCTCAATTTGAGCAAGGCGACACCTCGCAAGCTTAAGGGGGAAATGAAGAAGAGGGTGATGAGGCGAGTTCTATGGACATTTCAGGGTCCATGGAAAGGCCTCCACAGCCCACTCCAAGAGTGCGCACTCCCCGCCCGTCCACACGGGCGAGGGGACGTCGGAATCAAAGGATGGAAGTAGATCAACTCATCGACAACATGGGCGCAATGCAGGTTGAGCAAGAAGCAACTCTGAACGTGGCACAACAAAACGTCCAACTTTTTGCAAGCCATACAAGATGAAGAAGCACAGCGTTGGGCGGGATGGTTCCAATACTATCCACCGCCACAGTGAGCAAAAGCCAAGCTTGGGGGAGATCCTCTCCCCCACTAAGGTAAGTATTCTATCCCAGCTTATTATTTTAAGTTATTGCATTTAAAAAAATAAAAATAATAAATATATTTTCCTTATTCCCATATGTTTCATGAATGTTTATCTTCCTCATGGAAATGATGAATAGTTTCTCTGTTAATATTGCTCTAATGCCTAGTTTACAACTTAGTATTTCTTTAAGTATGGATTACTTGGCTCATTTAAAATCATCATGAACCTGAAAACTTCGTGGGATGCAAGTGCTAGAACTAAGTCTAAGTTGTTGTGAGGCATGATATAGTGAGATCAGAGCTGCTATAATATTGTTCTAAGCATGCATGATTGCTGGAGATTTATTTCTTAAATAATGAAAACCTTATTGTTCCTCAATGGTGATAAATTCCTACCACAAGCCATATATGCTACACATGTTTCAAACCCTTCCACATAAGCTATTTTCTTTGTATTGAGTTTTGTCAAGTCTTGTTGACCCTTATTGAGAGACTTATCATGCTCCCAAGATCAAGATCACGTACACACCACATTTATATGCTGCTTCTACACTGTAAGTACGCAACAACATGCCTTTCATTTTCACCAAATAAATGCTCCATACTTTACAATCATAAAATATCTCTCTTAGTTGTGATATAGTAGAAGAGACAAAAGGCTATGCAAAATGAAAAGAAAAAAGAAAGAAAGATGGACATTTAAAAGTCCATAGAAAAGAAAAGAAAATATGAGCAAGTCTAAGCTCATGAATAAAAGAAGAAACAATGATAGCCATGTCTCGAAAATTTAGTAGAGAGATACACTTCTAAATAAAGGAGCATTATAATCCTTCATTTCCCACACACTTACACATCTTGATCTAAGGGCATGACACTTCTCTCTTTGGAATCCAAGCTTTGACTCTACAACACATGCAAAGTAAGTATGCTACATTCTTTCATTCCTACCTTAAGTTCCACATGAGCCATTTTTAGAAGTAGAATGATAAAGAGAAGGAAACATTTACTTTGTGCCTTGGTAAGGAATCATACACCATTTGAGCGGCATGAGAGAACCATATGAGGAACATTAAGTTTTCTTTTGAAAAATATTGCTAAAACCTCTAGTATGAAACTTGCAAGGAATAAGAAATTTAGAGCCCTAGTCAAACTATTCTGTCTCTCAACCACCTAAGGCAAATGGAAAAGCCATTAGCCCCATAAAATACTAAGGTAATATGGATCAATTTTTATAGCCAATTTTTTCATTCGAAAGAGAAGTATTTTGTTGTATACATGGTACTATTGAAATATGACATTGTAGCAACTTCTGATCCACTGAGGCTAAGTTTAATTATTTGCTCAGGACGAGCAAAGGTTAAGCTTGGGGGGATCTTGTTGACGGTGGATAAGGCCCTTAAATTCCACACTCTAACACTGTCAACATGTCCTCGGATTCAAGGAAGAATAAGCATATCATGAACATATTTTATCAATAACTAGTTTCACTTGTACTCTTAGCTTGTGAATGCAGAGAAGACCAAACAGGCCATGAAACTTCAAGATACGGTGTACAAAATCACATGGAAGAGAATGGAGCTCAAGGTGGGCCCATGCATGGGTCGACCTGACCCATGTATGGGGCCCACGGGGCTCTGGTGATGTGGCACGATCCTCGTGACACTCCACTCAGTCTATTCCAACCCTCAGATCAACTTGTGTTTTCATTCAACGGTGGAAGATCAGAGCACATGGATCAAGGGATGAACCAATGTGACAAACACTCAGCAAAAGGTGGAGCCACTCCCTATGACAGATGGGGACACCTTCTAGAAGCCCCTGGCTAGGCCCACCTGTCATAGGGGGGTCGACCGACCCTCCCCTGGTGCCCAGCCAGGTCGGTTGCCTCCCCACCGACTCCTGCATGTTTCCCACGTGATGGTTTGTCCACGGCCGTCCATTTTGAGGCGGTTTTGAGGCGATTTATCCAAAGGAGGAGAATAGAGGAGCACACGGATCGCTGGCGTGGCACCTCTTCGCTTCCCCTATAAATAGAGGCTGCCTCTACCCATTACAAGACACACAAGAGACACAAGAATCAAGGAAGAGTCAAGTTCCACTCCTTAGTAGTAGTATTAGTGTAGTACGGGAGTTAGAGTTGAGTCGAGCTAAGCTCGGAGTCTCCGGAGTCAGTGTGCTGGAGAGTCTGGTATAAGCTCTTGTATCTTTCCTTCTGTAAGACTATTGCCTTTATCAATATATTATCTTTACTTTACTTTACTGAGTCTTTACTTAGTACTTTACTATTCATTATAGTATTCTTGTGTCTTATCTTAGCCTATAGTTGACTTATACTAGATTGTGATCCTGTAACCAGCTGTTGTGTACTGTTCATCGCCTGTCATAGGGTGCTTTAGTTGCCTTGTACACAACTAGAGTAGTGAGAGTTAGTGTAAGCGTGGTGCTTATACTAAATCTTGTCTTTGATTGCCGCTTGTCTCACGGATTGTTAGTGGGTACTAGCAGGTGGTGACAGCCCTGTCTAGTCTTAGCATCCCTTCCACGTGTTTTAGGACAAGTTCTTAAAAGGTAGGCTCCCATAAGAGCATAGCCGCTTCAGGGTAGAGGTTATATCCTCTATTGTCTCGGACTATCCCCTTCACACAAGAAGTAAGGTAGCAGTCTGGTTAATTCATCTATCTATTAAGGTTAAGTTCACAGGAGTAAAGTAAGAGTCATAGGAGTCTTAAACTCACTCGTTGTCCTCCCACCTAGCTATACTCTACAATTTATCTTTAGTTATCCTAAACCTTGTCTTGTCTCTGTGTCATTACCCTTTCCTCTATATATTGATTTACCCCCTATCACTAGATTGGTTTCTAATTTGCAATTGACTTAAGGATCTCTCTTTTATTAACATTCCTAGCACCGCTTTCCCTTGTAGACCACACAGTAACCACTGCGCGTCCGGTGGTTCCAAACATGTGTCCGCTGCTGACTGTCTGAGCACCGGACGCTCAGGGCCAGCGTCCGGTGGTTGTCCAGTGCATCAAAAATGGCTCAAACTTCGCCGAATCGAAAACTTTGCAAAACGAAGTTTGTTCCATATGATACCCAGACACTCTCTGCTCTCTCTAGCCCTAGGTTTGACAAGTGTGCACCACACTACCATCTCCTAGCCAAGTGTAGCTCAAGCTACCCATTCAAACCCCCTTAATAGTATGACCAAAGTCAAAAACAAGAGTTAAACTACTCTAAGTGCCTCCCAACACCAAACGGCACTTAGAACTAGCCTATCTCCATCTTATCTTCTGTCCTTCGAAAACCGAATTGATTTCCATCGCTAGGGGCTTGAACCAACATGTTATTATGACCTAACCTCTAGGTTATCCTGCAAAACACACGTTAGTCATAATAACCACCTTGTTGTCATTAATCACCGAAACCACTAGGGCCTAGATGCTTCAATCTCTCCCTTTTTGGTGATTGATGACAACAACCTCAAATATATTTAGAAAGAGTGAGGTTTTCAAAACTTGATTCATATAAGTATGAGACAATAAGAGCAAAGGGGTTAGGCATGCTTATACGAACCAAGACACAAGGTACACAAGTATGAGTTAAGCGCAAGTATCAACAAGTATAGCTCACAAGAATCGGAGTAAAATGCGGAGGCAACACAAGTGAGCTACAAGCAAGAGACACGATATAGATATGAAATTAAGCTACATGTCTCACAGGTCATATCACACACAAGCATATAACACAATGCATAAAAACGGTAAACATGATGCATGAGTGTATATCACAACAAAAGAAGAGCCAAATGCCAAAATCTCACACACTACCCATAAATCTATGGCTTCTCTCTCCCCCTTTGGCGTCAAGCACCAAAACCTAAGGGTCGGAGGGTGCAGGCGGGTCACGGTGAGCAATCTAGAAAGCTGCAGCATCTGTCTCTGAGTCTGAGCTGGAGGCCTCCTAACCCTCTGTCTGCTGAACTAGAGGTGAAGCGGTCCGGGTCGGAGGGTCCTCAACTGTCTGCTGCTCTGCCTGTGGCTCAATTGGCTGCTCTGCCTGCACCTGCTGTCCTTGAGTATCTGGAGCGGGAGAAACGTCTGGCTGTGGGTCAGCTGAGGGCTCTGGCACTGTCTCCGTCATCGCCGTGTCGTGGGTAGCAGGCTCGGAAGAAGCGATAGACGACGGAAGTGTCTCTGTGGTCGTGCCTGTGCCTAGCCCTGGGCGTTCGGTAAATACCGAACCGATCGGTTCGGTACTTCGGTTCCTCGGTAAATTCGGTTTCTCAAAAATTGGTACCGATCGGTTCCTAAAAAACTTCGGTTCAGTTCGGTATCGGTAAATTCGGTTCGGTTTTGGTATTTACCGAACAGATAACGGATAAGATGTAATAGCATGTTCAAAAACTAATTTTGAGTTGAATTCATAGATAATAATAGTGTAAAATACATATACATATAAAAGTCCACAAGACTATAAGTGTGAATGCCAAAAATACATAATATAATACTCTACAATAGTACAATCAATAACATAATAACACTTAAACTTATCACATTTTAAGTAAGTTCGGTAAATTCGGTAAGTTCGGTTCGGTTTCGGTATTTACCTCAGTAATTTAGTTCCTGGAAACTAGGAACCGAACAAGGAACCGAATATTTCTGTTTCGGTAAATTCTGTTCGGTTCTCGGTAAATTCGGTTCGGTATTTGGTTCTTGGTATTTTGTGCCCAGGGCTACCTGTGACTGGAGCTGCAGTCGTGACTGGAAGCTGAGGCTGGGGCGGTAGAGTGTCCATCCCTGTGAGCCGACTGTACGAGAACCCCAGGCCCCTGCTAGCTGAAGGTGTAAACAAAGACTGCGTCGCTGACGTGGGAGTGAAACCTGTGACGATCGGCGACTCCTGAGCATACTGCCACTGGGGTGCCTGAGGAGGAGGAGTGACCTTGGAAGTAGCCTCTGGCTGTGACTGACTCTGAAACCCACTGGGCTGTAACGCTGGAGTAGTCACGGGTGCAGAAACTGTGGACGGACCAAGCTGCTGAGTAGGAAGAGGAATCCCGGTCACTCTGGCCAACGCCTCTAA
Organism: Eremochloa ophiuroides; assembly: GCA_038502445.1. Classification (NCBI taxonomy): domain Eukaryota; kingdom Viridiplantae; phylum Streptophyta; class Magnoliopsida; order Poales; family Poaceae; genus Eremochloa; species Eremochloa ophiuroides. Next base: position 37,955,690 of record JAHLJS010000002.1, read on the forward strand.
CAAGAACTGCTGCTGCTACATCTGCTGCTGCTGAAGGAGCTGCTGAATGGCTGCCTGCTCCTGAAGCTGTCTCTGGAAGGCGTCCTGGCGAGCCTGAACCTGAGCAAGAGCAGCTGCCTGCTCTCTGGAAAACCTGGCCTGCTCCTGTGCCATCCGCTGCTGCTTCATAGTCTGCTGCTGCTGTGACTGCTGGAGACTCTGTAAGATAGCAAACAATGCTAGGTCGCTCTGGTGGGTCTGCAGAGTGGAGCTAGAGCTGCCGGCCTCGCGGTCGTGAGCACGAGGAGACGGCGGGGGCACGGGTTCAAAGTCCTCGTCTGCGCTGTCAGACGGAAAAGTCATCGTCCACTGGGCTCCCCCGTGCTAAGCGCTCAGCTCGAAGCTCTTCTGCCTTAGCAACGGCCCTGATGGCCTCGTCCTGCTCCTCCTCGATCTCTGGCATGGCCCCTGACTGTCTAGTCTGGTGAGGTGGGAGCTGCCGCTGACGCCGAGTTGCCAAGGGTCTCTCACGATGGACAAGCTGTGTCACGTTGTAGGGAGAGTAGGCATGTGTAGTATCCGTCAGCTCAGCACGGATCTCTGAAGGGATAGGAGCAACTGTACGAACTATCAAGTGACAAATCCAATGCCCATATGGCATCCTACGTCCTCCCCTGAAACCATCTGTGATCAGATCCTCCATCTCTGACAACTTGAGATCCCACAAATCAAAGCTCTCCTGTCGGACCACGTGGGCTAAAAGCCAAAGCTGCAGGCGGGTGATCCCCTCTCTATAGCCCTCATGCAGTAAAATCGTCCTCCTGAACACTGCATCTAGCACTCGGGCTAGGAAGGTGAGGTCCTTGGGACGGCAGCTAGAACCCTCTCTAAACGGCTCTCTGAAGCAGGGCCGAACAAAGTCTGTGCTGGGGTCTATGCCGCCGTGAGGTCGTCGAGGTGGGTCTGTCAAGTCGTAGCACTCCGCGTGAAGTCTGGTCTCTGATGCCTCAATCCTAAGAATCTCTCGAGCTCTCCTAGCGTACAGGCGGTAGTCTCTGCCAGCAAACCCAAAGTGAATCCACCTGTGCTCTGGGTCGACGTAAAGTGAAGCATAGAACTCTGTGACACAGGTCTCTGCATACTCCCCAGTCCTGTTGATCAACCCTGATAACCCTGGTAAGTATGTCAGATAAGGACGGATCTCCTCTCCAACAACTGCGCAGAAAGACTCAACTGAAAAGACTCTGTGAGCTGCAAACTGAGTCCCAGCTCTGAGGAACGCCCTAAAGAAGTCCTCGTGCAGCGGGTGGTAGAACCGAGGACAGGCTCTGGGGTCCCGCTGCGGAGGGAACCACTCGTGGAACGGAACTCACATCAAAAGCTGTATCTGCCTCGCCGAGACAGTGTGAAGATCGTCACGGTGGTGGTACTCGTCACGGCAAGGAGGTGCTCGGCCCCCATGGTGCTGCGCCTTGCCCCTGGGTGGGACAGAAGACGAAGCACGCGGGCTTAAGGACCGGCGATGCTGCGCAGTCTCCTCTGCCTGCTCTGTCTCTCCCTCTGCCTGTCCTGGCTGCTCTTCTGCCTGCTCCTCTTCTGTTGTGTCCTCGGTCTGCTGAGAGCTGCCTCTGGTGACAACCAAACGAACAAGCTTCCCTCCAACTAACACTGTGTCTGTTGGACCGTCCTCGTCCACCTGGACCTGTCTCTCTAAGTCAAGCAGACGGTCTCTCTCCTGAGCTGACACAGGAGTGGCACCAATCACTATGCCACTCCCATGACCTCCTCTCTCTGCTCTCTCAGCTGCAGCTGCAGCTGCCACTGCAAGTGCCTCTGCTCGCTCTCGCTCCTCTCTGGTCTGCTTCTTCTTCTTCTTCTTCGGCTCCACGACCACCGGCCTCTTGCCCTTGTCGCCACCTAGTAGGCGAGAGGGCGGTGGGTCGTCTCCTGGAGGAGGTCCCCCAGGTCGCTTGGTTCGGGCCATCACGCCATGAACAAACAACCCACGAGAACAGCTGCTAAAAGCCCTGACAAACCTCTGCCTCTGATCCGCTGACCACTGTCACTGAAAACCGCTGTCAACTGCCAAGAACGACTTCCACTGCCTGTAGAGAAGTGTGGAATTGACACTCAGAGGCTTGGCCTCGTTCCGTATCCGCGGGCTTGGCCCCGGATTCAACTGACAGTGACCCGCTGCAAGGAATGGATAGCAGGGTTTACATAAGCATAATACATCTAGAGATACGAAGCCCTAATGGAAGCAAGCACACAGGTAAGTGATAGAGTGAAAATGGCTCGCTACCTGAGGAAAGAGGCGGACCCTGCGAAAAGGAAAGGTTGACCATGAACGGGGCACCACGGCACAAGGCAAATCACTTCATAAAGAACGGGCACACATCAAGGATGAAGGGCAATGACATGGAGGTACAGTGATTAGGGATGAACTAGGGCATGGAGGCACAAGTGAATAGCATTCGAGCGAAGACGGCCTCCACAAACCCTATTACACAGGATGGAGCTCCTACACTGCCTTCAACCACTGCACAAGAGCTACATAGCAAAGAGAAGTTGGTTTGAGCATTTTGTTGAACACTAGCAGTGCAGAGACAAGGATAGGGGATAGGGCAAGCAAGAACTGAGCCTCACCACTAAGAAGTATGGAGAGAGGAAGAGCCGGTGAAGCTGAGTCCCTACAAAGATCGAGCTCGACGGGGAAGCTGTCCACCGGCGTCGAGAAGCATCCACGGCAAGAGCAGCGAGCCTTGGCCTAGCTGCTGCCCAGCGCGCGCGGGGAGAAGAGAATGGGGTCGCAGGCGCTGCGGAGGAAGCCGGTGGCGAGGGCGCCGGCGAGCTTGGGCGGCGGTGGGACGAAAGACGGCGGCGCGACGGTGACCTAGGGCACAGGCGCAACGGGAAAGCAAAGGAGGTGTACGGGCGGTGGAGGAAGAAGGAATGAAAAGGAAGTGGGACCCGTGGTCAAAATAAAGTCAACCGGGCATTTTAAAGTTGCATCGGACGCGCCAAGAGCGGCACCGAACGCGTCCGGTGCGCCACCAGAGAGCACCCGATAGCAAAAATTCACACCGGACAAGCTCTCCGTCCGCTGTATTCTTCTGGTCCTTTGGCTTGAATCCACACCGGACGCTCGAAAATACTCACCGGACGCGCTGAAAACACTGTTCCATCGTCCGGTGCTCCTATTTTTCTTCTCTGCTGAGCTGCTGCTCACACTGGACGTAGGGCAAAGTCCGGTGTAGCGTCCGGTGCACTTTTAAGTGTTGTTTCTCCTCTGGTCTTTGAGAAACTTCTTCCCAACCAAGTTTCAACACCAATAAAAGGCAAATAAACACAGTTTAGAACTGGTATGAGACATCCTCTCTCAAACCCTCAATTTTTCAAGTATTTTTGCCTTAGGCATACGTGTTTTTTTGTGAAAATAGGCAATAAGAAGCAAGAACAAAACAAAAAACAAACAACCATGCAAATGCAATGCAAGTTCACGTAAAGAGAACTAGTTGTTTGTCAAGTGTGTCCTCGGGTAAACATCTTCACACGCTTTTGGGCGGTTATCTTAACCGGGTTAGACAAGCCCTATGTGCAATTCAAAGTTAGACATGTTTTATGTTACAATGCAATGCACATGACAACACAAGATCATCTTTTAGTGAAGTTGCTTAAATCAATGCAATTTAGTTCATTCCTTAGCGAGCAAAACCGTGCCTCATCTAATGGTTTAGTGAAAATATCCACCAAGTTATCATCCATTCTCACTCTCTCAAAGGATGTCACCTTTAGCAACGTGATCTCTAAAGAAGTGATGGCGGATGTCAATGTGCTTAGTGCGGGAATATTGAACTAGATTATTTGCAAGTTTTACTGCACTCTCGTTGCCACACAACAAAGGCACCCTTTTTAAGTTAATTCCATAATCAAGTAGGGTTTTTGTTTCATGTAGAGAATTTGTGCACAACAAGCACCCACGACAATGTATTCCGCTTCTGTTGTTGACAAGGCAACACTATTTTGTTTCTTGGAGGACCAAGAAACTAGTGATCTTCCAAGCAAATGGCACCCTCCGGATGTGCTTTTTCGGTCAATCTTGCAACCGGCATAATCCGAATCGGAATAGCTGACAAGGGTAAAATTAGCTCCTTTGGGATACCAAAAGCCAATGCTTGGGGTGTGCTTTAGGTACCTAAGAATTCTTTTCACCACAACTAAGTGAGGTTTCTTAGGGTTAGCTTGAAAGCGAGCACACATACACACACTAAACATGATGTCGGGCCTAGATACGGTCAAGTACAACAAACTACCGATCATAGAACGATAGAGAGTTTGATCAACCGATTTACCTTCCTCATCAAGGTCGAGATGTCCGTTGGTAGGCATGGGGGTCTTGATGGGCTTGCATTCTTCCATCTTGAAGCGCTTGAGGAGGTCCTTCGTGTACTTCTCTTGCGACATGAACGTCCCCTCCCTCAATTGCTTGACTTGAAAGCCGAGGAAGAATGTGAGCTCACCAATCATGGACATCTCAAACTCCTTGAGCATCATATCACCAAATTCCTTGCAAAAATCTTCATTAGTCGAACCAAAGATAATATCATCAACATAAACTTGACAAATGAAGATGTGCCCTTTATGTTTCTTGGTGAAGAGTGTGGTATCGACCAAGCCGATTTTGAAACCCTTGTTGAGGAGGAAGTCGTGGAGGTGCTCATACCAAGCCCGTGGGGCTTGCTTCAAGCCACATAGTGCCTTGGACAACCTATAAACATAGTTTGGATATCTTCAAAACCCGGTGGTTGCGAAACATAGACAAGTTCATTTACGAAGCCATTTAAAAATGCACTTTTCACATCCATTTGAAAGAGTTTTAGGTTGTGATTAGATGCATATGCAAGTAGGATACAAATGGCTTCCAATCTTGCAACCAGGGCAAAAGTCTCCCCAAAATCCAAGCCTTTAACTTGGGAGAACCCTTTTTCCACGAGCCTTGCCTTGTTTCTCACAATGTTTCCTTTGTCATCTTGCTTGTTGCGGAACACCCACTTGGTGCCTATGACTCTTGCTCCTTTTGGCTTATCTTCAAGTGTCCAAACTTGGTTACGGGTGAAGTTGTTGAGTTCTTCATGCATGGCATTCACCCAATCCGGATCTTGAAGAGCTTCTTCTATGCTAGTAGGCTCAATGCAAGAGACAAAAGAGTGATGTTCAATGAATTGAGCATGCCTTTTTGAGCGAGTCATTACCCCCCTTGAAGGACTCCCTATAATGAGATCTTGAGGATGAGCTTGTAGGAGTGGAGTAGATTTTCTATCAATCACTTGAGGAGGAGGTTGTGGAGCATCAACATCTTGAGCTTGTGCCTCAACTTCTTCGTGTGTGATGTGGGTGTCTTCATGTGGATCCACCCCATCTTTATCTTCATCATATTGAGGCACATTTGATGAAGATGGTTGATTCATCACTTGCACATCATCACCATCATCTTCATCGTCTTTTGGCTTGATTCTCCGGTTGGCATGTTCTTTATAGCCTTCCTCAATGGTGATATACATCATCAAGATTCTCATGCTCTCCTTGAGAGCCATTAGATTCATCGAACTCCACATCATATATTTCTTCAACAAGGCCGGTGGCATTGTTGAATACTCTATATGCTTTGGACTTCAATGAGTAACCAACAAGAAAGCCAATATCACAACATCTTTGAAACTTCCCAAGGTGTTGTTGCTTCTTGTAGATGCAGCATTTGCAACCAATCACCTGGAAGTAGGAGACATCCGGTTTCTTGCCATTGATAAGCTCATAGGGGGTCTTCTTTAGCAACCGGCGAGGGAATAGGCGGTTGGATGCATAGTATGCGGTGTTGATTGCCTCCTCCTAAATCCTCTCCGGTGTATTGTACTCATCAAGCATTGTCCTTGCAAGGGTGATTAATGTCCGGTTCTTCCTTTCAACAACTCCATTTTGTTGAGGTGTATAGGTGGATTACACTTCATGCTTGATCTCAACTTCATCACAATAAATTTCAATGTTTGTGTTGTCAAATTCTTTGCCATTGTCACTTCTAATCTTCTTGATCTTTACTTCAAATTCATTTTGTGCTCTCTTGGCAAACTTCTTTAAAGATGCGGCAACTTCGGTCTTGTCATGAAGAAAGAACACCCAAGTGTATCTTGAGAAATCATCAATAATCACTAGACAATAGAGCTTGCCACCAATGCTTGCATAAGTTGTTGGCCCAAATAGATCCATGTGAAGTAGCTCTAATGGTCTTGATATTGATACAAATGCCTTGGATGGATGTGTATTTGCCACTTGCTTGCCGGCTTGACAAGCACTACATAATTTGTCCTTCTCAAATACAACATCTTTCAATCCTCTCACCATTTCCTTCTTTAATGGCTTCTTGAGTGTACTCATCCCAACATGTGCAAGCCTTCTATGCCAAAGGCACCCAAGAGATTGTTTTGGTGAATAGACAAGTCTTCGAATTAGCATCTTCTGAGTTGAAGTCCACTAGATAGAGATGATTGTACCGAAAACCCTTGAATATAACTTCATTGCCATTTTTCTTGGAAACAACCACTTCTTCACTTGTAAATAGGCATTGGAAGCCAAGATCACACAATTGACCAACGGATAGCAAGTTGAAGCTCAAAGAAGCAACTAGAAGCACATTTGAGATAGAATGATCATTTGATATAGCCACTTTGCCAAGTCCTTGCACTTTGCTCTTGGAATTATCACTAAATGTAATCTTTCCTTGATCTTCCACATTCTCTTCAAGTGAGATGAACATACGAGCATCACCGGTCATATGTTGAGTGCATCCACTATCAATTACCCAATAAGAGCCACCGGTCTTGTAGTTCACCTACACACAACAAATCAAGCTTGATGTTTAGGAACCCATACTTGAGAAGGGCTCCGGACTTTCTCAACCAAATCTTTTGCCACCCACAATTACCTAGGCCTATTCTTGTTCGGGGGACCTAGGAACATGACTTTCACTTTGCCCTTAGAATCTTTTCTTAGCATGAAGTGAGCATCAAAGGCAAAGGGCCTAGCATGCTTGGGCAAAGGTTGTGGTGGTGGTGTCTTGCACTCATGAGCAAAGTGACCTTATTGTCCACATTCAAAGCATCTCTTTGGCTTGGGCTTGGGCTTGTTCTTTGCTTTGTTGAGACGATTTTGAGCTCTAATGTTTTGCACCTTCTCACTCATGTAGCCAATCCCACTTCAATCAAACTTCATCACGGTGTTCATGAAGAGATCACTTTGAAGATATTGGCCTCTTGTGAATCTTTGCAAGCCAACAGTGAGATGACTCTTCTCTTGCTTCAACTTCCTGTTCTCTTCCAATAGGCTTGCAAGTTTGCAGTTCTCACCCTTGAGGATCTTGTTTTCTTCTCTAAGCACCTCAATCTCATCATCTTCTTGCACCGTCTCAATGACAATGGTGTTGGTGGTTGATTGCTTCTCTAGCTCTTTCTTCAAATTGTCATTCTCAATCTTGAGCTTTAAGTAGTCATCATGGCAATCGGCCACCACCACTTCCTTGCCTTTGCTACTAGCACCTTGCTCAATGATCTCATCAACCAAGTCATCACATGATGTAGCTATGTCACACTTAACAATAAATAGAAGAAGCTGTGGTTAAGGACAGGTGGTTGCGCTAAGAAGTGTCAACAACTTCCTCTGTAGTTGTTGACACTTCTTAACAACCAAGTCACCCTGAAGGCGTGGTTAAGGACGTTATGGTAAGAATTCAAGATAAATATATACCCGTAGATTTTCTAATTCTTGACATGCAGGGAGACGATGAATCACCTATTCTTTTGGGAAGACCGTTCCTTTACACCACCAATGCTATTATCTACATCGGGTCTGGACAGATCCACTTCAACCTACCCATAGGAAAGGTACGTTGTCAATTTAGAACACTTGTTAACCATGAGCAGATCAGGAAGCAACACAACAGGAGAAGACGCCAAGTCCGCCGTCAGGCTATCCAGCCTCACTGTGGATGGGAGGAATTCCCTGGCAAGATTGTGAAGTATGAAGACTGCTACAAGGAGCAAGAGGAAGCCGTACAAGCACCACGCTGGAGTGAGTGGGAAGCGGAACCTGAGAGGATGGATCAGATCGCTAAGACAGAGAAGGAAGAGATCCACGCACAATTAGAAGAATGGATGAAGAAAGATGAAGAGTCAAGAGAAGCACACCTAAGGGAGCGTGACAAGGAAGAGCTGGAGCTAGAAAAGAAAGAGGCAAAAGAGACAGAAATGAGATGGAAGGAGAAAGAAGAAGCACCTACTACACCACCGCAAAATGGAAAATTGGCTGAGGTAACCTTAGACGATGAACCTGCTGAGTAAGTACTCTCCTCTATTTAAGTCTTGTCGGTAGACTTTAAATTCCGTACCCTAGCCATAAGATCAGAATGGTAGTTATCCAATTAAGTTAGCATTTATTTTTAATTTTGCTTTAACACATTTATTCGTACAATTACTTTTGCACATTAAATATAAAACAACAAAAATATTTACTACTTTATTTACTGCATCATAAAAACTAAAGCCCCATGTGAATGCACTTATGGTAAACCCTGTAGGAATATTTACTGTGGCGGTATAAAAACAAAAATAATAAAAATAATATACATATATATATGGTAGCAGCATCTGTATTTATTTTGTTGTATTATAAAAATCCTAATCCCCATGAGAATAAATATTCTCCATAGTGGCATATATATAAAAATAATAAAAACATAGCATGCATACATACTTGATTGCTGCATAAGAAAATTAGAAAACCCTAAAAAGAGAATCCTGTTATAATCCTGTTAGAATCTGTCAATTAAAATCATCCAAGAGAATAATCAATTGCTCATTGGCTAACCGCTAACCCCTTGTTAAATTCAAACCTCGAGTTTTGGTTTTCTTGTTGGAGTATAATTATGCAGGAACAATATTATGATTAAGGAGAGAGTCTATCAGTGTCACCTACCAAAATTACTACTGGCTAGCTCACTCTGAAGATCATTCAACACCAAGCATTGCAAACATCTAACATGGGGAAGGAGCATCCCCTAGTTATCAGGTAATTATACCTAGGCGATTATTGAGTCTGTTTTATATAGTCATAAAATACCAAAAATATGTGAGCACATGAAGGTTCACCATAGTATCATAGGAAAATCTAAAAAATACCAAAAATATGTGGGCACATGAAGGTCCACAAATCATAAAGTCTTTTTGAGTACAATAAAAAATAATTAGAAAGATGTATAATCATTAAAAACCAAATAAACACTTAGCTATATATTAGAATATGTTCGGAGTCAGTCTAGGCTATAAACAATTAAAATTGATGAACACTAAAATTTTGTCTTGGAGATGATGAATAGTTTCTCTGTTGTCATTCCTTTCAAGTAACTAGTTTTCAACCTTAAATTCTCCTGAGTTTTAGATACTACTGTTTTGACTTGAGAATTTACTCTGAACCTGAAACTTGTGGAGGCATATGTTTGAGCTAAGTCTAGGTGATTGATTTGTATGATTCATGAAGGTTGAGCTGCTATTTATCTTATTCCTAGCATTACTAAGTTCTGGAGATTTATTTTGAAAACTTAAAATCTACATGATGAGCTCTTGTATGACAAAGTGTGAATTCCTACCAAAGCCATATATGTTACATTTAGATAGGAAACCTTTGCACATTTTTGCTGCTTGCTTTGCATTGAGTTCAGTCAACCTTTGTTGTATACCTCATGAGAGTCTTGTCATGCTTTTAAAACCAAGATCACTTACACACTCCAGCCACATATGCATTATTCCTACCCTGGGAGTAATCGCAACCATTTCCACTTTCATCTATGTTCATCATAAAAATGTTTTCTCCTACACTGGGAGGAAAACACCAAAAATATACCCTATAGGACAGCCCCTGTTTAATTGCTCTAAGTTCTTATCATTATCTCTCCAATTATTTATATTCAAATGATACATGTGGTTATGTAAAAGTATAAAAAGAAAAGGGAGTAAAAGATGGACAAGTGTCCCAACAATTAAAACAATGGGTACTGAGATGCCCGCCTCCCTGATGGAAAAAAAAAGAGAAAGAAAAGAAGAAAAAAGAGAATAAAGATAACCCATGTTTCTAGCGAAAGTTCTAAGTTCCAAGAGAGAGTGAACCATTTTTCAAAAGAGCAAAGTTAGAATTAGGCTTAGCCACTAAATACCATATATACACCTATCCACCATATTCCATACACATGCACATCTTGATTTGATTGTATGCCTCGATTCTCTGTGGATCCATTATTTGACTTTATAACATATGAATTGCAAGTATGCTCATCCTTATTATTGCCACTCCTATGAGCTCCACTATATATTCTTAGCTATAGGGAGGTATGACATCGTTAATGCCTAAGTGAGATCCATAAATACCACATATATCGAGGGACTTGAGGGTGTCATACAATTAAGCTCTGAGTTTTATTTTCGAAAACTTATAAAAAACTCCGGAATATTGGTACTGTGAAGAATTTGAGACATAGTGCTTGACTTGATTGTTCTATCTTTCAATTGTTCAAGACTTATGCGAGAACTGTAAAGCTCCATAGTTAAAGGTAAAATGGGTAAGTCTGAAGGTTAGAGCAGTTATTGTCTAATCCGAAGGGGAATCTCTGTTTGAAAGCATGTGTACTTGGAAAGTATGAAAGCATTGCAGCAACTCCTGATCCAAATACATTAGTAATTAGGCTTAGTTTGTTTGCCAAGGGACTAGGAAAAGGTAAGCTTGGGGGAGTTGTTGACGGTGGATAACGTCAACTTTTATTAGAACTTTAGACATAAAAGGATACATGAATACACACTAGTCTAGGGTTTTAATTGATAATTTTCATGAGTTTTGCATACTCTGTATTTTCTAGGGGTCATTCCAGAAAAGCGTAAAAGAGGGATTAAAGTGCATAAAAGACACGAAACTTATCCACGAAGGCAACATCGTCATCAGGGCCCTAGAAGTATCTAGAGGACACCTGAAGCAACTTGGGCCCCACCTCCAGACAGGTGGGGCCGGCCGACGCCAAGAGGGGCCGGGCGGCGCCCCCTAGGGTTTCGCCCTCCGTCTTCTGGAGCCTTCTTCCACTGCCTTTGAAGAGTCATCTCGGCCCTTGGTTAAGTCGATTTGATCCTATGGCGCACGTTCATCCCACCGGGCTATAAATAAAGGGGCAGACCCCCCTAGAGGCATCCCATCATTCATCCATGGCATCAAGTCTTCGGTCAAGCCATCAAGAGCCTTCTAGTTCATAGTTCTAGCCTAGTTAGATTAGAAGTAGAGGAGTTCTAGTTCTTCAGCGGGATCTAGAACCTCGGCATCTATCTAGAGCGCGGAGTTCGGTATAGTTCTAGTTCTTTCTTTATTATTGTATCCTTCATTATGATTAGGGAACCATTATTCTTAATAGTTCATATGTTCTTGATTACAGTAGTCATTGTCTACTTTGATTATATGTCTAGTATAGTTGGTTTGATCTTATTGAATTCATGTAATTGCTCGTATAGCGTTTATCCAAACGATCGTTAGGTAGATGATGAACAATATGTGGACGTGGTGTCTAGATATTCTGTTTATCTGTGAGTGCACCCTGATGTGCCGGGTCGTGTGGTAGATCGCGTAGGTGACAGCTACGTTGAGTCCTCTGTAGTTGTTGACACTTCTTAGCGCAACCACCAGAGATAGGGTGTTAGGCTATCTTTGATAATGGCGCCAGAAGTGCCTAGGGTATTTCTTATATCTATTGGATAATTCCGCAAGCGCACAGAATATACCGCTATAGCACTTCACCCGGGAGTATTCCAAGGTATCGTTATTTATTTTATCCCATGGGAAAGCGGTTGGTAGGAATAATTAATAAAAAGAGAGAGATCCTTAAGTCTATAGCAACTTAGTATCAACTAGTGATTGGGGGGTAAATCGATATATAGAGGAAAGGGTAATGACACCAAGACACGACAAGGTTTTAGGATAACTAAAGATAACTAGTAGAGAATAGCTAGATGGGAGGACAATGAGTGAGTAAAATACTCCTATGACACTTACTTTACTCTTGTGAACTATCTTATCAAATGGATGAATTATACTAAGACAGCTACCTTACTTCCGGTGTGTAGGGGGTAGTGCGAAACAATAGAGGATATAGCCTCTACCCGAAGCGCCTACTCTCTTATGGGAGCCTACCTTTTAAGAACTTGCCTAAAACACGTGGAGGGATACTAAGATTAGACAGGGCTGTCACCACCTGCTAGCACCCACAAACAATCCATGCAACAAGCGGCATTCAAAGGTAAGATCTAGTCTAAGCACCACGCTTACACTAAGCCTTACTACTCTAGTTGCGTACCAACAACTAAAGCACCCTATGACAGGAGATGAGCCACACACGTGAGTTGGTTACAGGATCACTATCTAATATAACTCAACTATAAGTTAAGACAAAACACAACAATACTATAATGAATAGTAAAGCACTAAATAGAGACTTAGTAAAGTAAAGTAAAGATAATATATTGATAAAGGTAAAGTCTTACAGAAGGAAAGGTACAAGAGCTATACCAGACTCTCCAGCAGACGACTCCGGAGACTCCAAGCGTAGCTCGACTCGACTCTAACTCCCACACTAGACTAATACTACTACTACTACTACTACTAAAGAATGGAGCTTCTCTTGTCTCTTGTGGCTCTTGTGTATCTTGGGTGTGTTGAAGAGGGTGATGGCAGCCTCTATTTATAGGAGAGAGTTGAGGGGCATCACGTTAGCGATCCGCGTGCTCCTTGCCTCTCCACCCTTGGATGAACCGCCTCAAGACCGCCTTAGGATGGATGGCAGAGGTGATTTCATCACGTGGAAGACATGCAAGAAGGCTGGGGGCCAACCGACCTAGCCAGGCACAAGGGGGTCAGCCGACCCCCTATGACAAGTGGGCCCTGGCCAGGTGTGGTCCCCACCAGTCATAGAGTGTTGCCTTATGCTGGTTCTGTCTTGATTGTGCTGTTTCACGCCTTGATCCGTGTGCTTTAATTCTCCACCGTTGAATGGAAGCACATGTTGATCTAATGGTGGAATTGAGCTGAGTAGGATGTCACACGGATCCTGCCACGTCACCAGAGCCAGGTGGGGCCCATGGTGGGGTCAGCCGACCCACACATGGGCCCACTCTGAGCTCTCTTTTCTTCTAAGTAATGTATTGAGTCATTTGTTGAAGTGTGATGACTTGGTTCCCAAATACATGGTTCGGCCGACCCATAATATTGGGCTCCAAGTGCTCCAATTTGTTCTATTTTGATCTTCCCTGCATTCACAAGCTAAGAGTACAAGTGGAACTAGTTATTGATAAAATATGTTCATGATATATTTATTCTCCCTTGAATCCGAGGCCTGTTGACGGTGTTTGAATGTGGATTTTCATGGTATATCCACCGTCAACAGTAGTCTACCCCCCGTATGTAGGCAAGCATGCACGGTGGCGAAGTTGGGTGATGACTCTGTTTCACATCCTTCCTAGATGATGCTCTTTACATGTAATCATGATATAGGACTAATCTAACAATGATTGCTAGATGTAATTGCACTAATTAGAGTTATTCATTGACGTAGTTATAGAATTACCTTAGATATTAATTCCTTAGTTTATCCATTGGCTAGCTATTACCATGACTAGAAAGTGCTCTGATGTTTATCCATTAATTATGATGCTTGATCATACTTATCACATTTATTTATCTTTATTATCTTGTGACCTCTACCTGTTATGAGTAGAGTAAATGACATCGATATCACCGCTTATCCATTGTATATAATTGCTATCAATATAATAGATTAAAGTTTATCCAGTCCTTCCCAGTGGTATAAATATAAATCGACAACCTGGTAGAACTCTATGCAAACGCTACAATGGTATAATTATCTGTCCGCTAACAGAATTGATCTTAGTTTATATTTATATATTTCTGGCTAGTCACATTGAATGATATATAAACCCTTTATTTATTCTTAGCATATATAATTAGGGATGACAACCTAGTTCATGCATAAGAATGTTGGTAATAGATAAGTGACTAATTGCTAATGACCAGTTAATTAATTACTATACATATCTAATCTCGTCTCTAGTATTAAAAGTTATATAGTTATTTTTGGCAACGTTAGTAGATGTCAACAAAGCACGGTCACAATGTGACCATACATGTCAATGGGAAGAGCATTGAGAATTCTCCTTGTAACTTCGGCCGGGGTGATTTGAGTGAGCCCAAGGCCATTGACTTCTTCTACAATGATATACAATCGAAAATACATGTCATTTGCATTTTCATTAGGAAGCATCTTGAAAGAATTGAGCTTATCCATGATAAGATAGTATCGTTCCTCACGCTCATTCTTAGATCCCTCATGGAGCGCACAAAGATCCGACCATAGTGCATGGGCGTTCTTGTGGTTACTAAATCGGTTGAACACGTCTTTGTTAAGGCCCCTAAAGATGATGTTGCGGGCCTTAGCATTCCACTTTTCGTGCTCTTCCTCAACAGGTGTGAGGGTAGCACCGGCTTTGGGAGTGGGGTACCCTTGAGTGGCGGCTTTGTGAACACCAAGGTCCACCGCCTCAAGGTATGCCTCCATACAAATTTTCCAATAAGGAAAATCGTTACCGTCAAAGACGGGAGGGGACCATCGTGACCCCCGGACATCCTTCTCTTGGCGGTTAAGCCAAATTAGTGAGCACAAGGCTCCGATACCAATTGAAAGGATCGAGGATGCCCAAGAAGGGGGTGAATTGGGCAACTAGTAATTTTTCGCAAAACAATTCATCCTATCGCCATTTTGCCCAATCTCACCCCACAAGTGCACAAGTGATGTTCTAAACCTAAAACAAGTTAAGCCACCTAGAGCCAAGTCCTAAACATGCAATTCTACTCTAGCAATGTAAAGAGCACAAAGTAATTGCGGGAATGTAAATGAGATAGAAAGACAAAGCCGATTTTTTCCGACGTATCGGAGAGTCGGCACTCCCCACTAGTCCTCGTTGGAGCACCCACGCAAGGGT
The DNA here is from genome assembly GCA_038502445.1 of Eremochloa ophiuroides. Lineage (NCBI taxonomy): Eukaryota > Viridiplantae > Streptophyta > Magnoliopsida > Poales > Poaceae > Eremochloa > Eremochloa ophiuroides. The sequence goes on from JAHLJS010000002.1 coordinate 37,970,794, forward strand.
GTAGCTCCCCCTTGATCCTCGTAAGGACCAAGTGCTCTCTATGGACTGATCCTTTGCCTCTCCGACGCGGTGGATCTCCCACAACCGCTCACAAGCTTGGCTTGGGCCGCCCACAAGCTCTCCAAGCGGTCACCAAGTTTCCGATCGCCACCAAGCCATCTAGGTGATGCCGATCACCAAGAGTAACAAGCTCGAACTCTCACTTGACCCAAACAAGGCCAAAAAGATGGATGGATGCACACAAGTCACTCATGATCAACTCTAGGGAACAAACTCACTCGAATTCGCAATTCACTCAACCTCCCAAGGGCTCTTGCAATCTCACAAGGTCTCAAGGTGTGTCCAACTGTTTGAAATGGCAAGAGACCTCCCATGGACAAGCACAAGGAGTATAAATACCCCCCACACAAGCCCATGGCCGTTAGGCACAAAGCACTCTGTTTTCGGGTGCACCGGACGCTCTTAAGTTCACACCTGACGCGTCTGGTGGTTGTCCGGTGCCCCCTCCAACGGCTACTGTACCCGCAGATTTCGAATGCACCGGACGCTGGCGATGTCCGGTGGGGTTGCACCGGACGCGTCCGGTGGCCAAAATCCCTCTCTGGAACCTCTCTGCGTGGACACCGGACGCTCCCGGCTTTGTCCGGTGCAGCGTCCGGTGGTTGTCCGGTGCTAAGCCCTCACCCAAGGTTATGCACCGGACGACCACATAGTAACCACTACGCGTCCGGTGGTTCCAAACGCGTGTCCATGGCTGACTGTCTGAGCGCCGGACGCTCAGTCCCAGCGTCCGGTGGTTGTTCGGTGCATCAAAAATGGCTCAAACTTCGCCGAATCGAAAACTTTTCAAAACGAAGTTTGTTCCATATGATACCCAGACACTCTCTACTCTCTCTAGACCTAGGTTTGACAAGTGTGCACCACACTACCATTTCCTAACCAAGTCTAGCTCAACCTACCCATTCAAACCCCCTTAATAGTACGGCCAAAGTCAAAAACAAGACCTAAACTACTCTAAGTGCCTCCCAACACCAAACGACACTTAGAACTAGCCTATTTCCGTCTTGTCTTCCGTCCTTTAAAAACCGAATCGATTTCCATCGCTAGGGGCTTGAACCTACATGTTATTATGACCTAACCTCTAGGTTATCCTACAAAACACACGTTAGTCATAATAACCACCTTGTTGTCATTAATCACCGAAACCATTAGAGCCTAGATGCTTCAGTGGCATATATGGAATGTAAAAACGTTTTCAATGGCACTCATGTCCATACCGAATATTCAGTGGTTTACTCGAAATTTTGAAATCATTCGGTGGCACACACAGAATTCTCTCATACTTCTCGGGTCAGGGGGGCCGTGAGTGCACAATGGATACAGTCGCATCGGCCTTGAGGAGGAGCAGTGACACAGGCAGACTGACGATGTTGCTGCCGCTAACCACAGCTGCAAGTCCGCCAATCTGTTCGCTCGAACTTACTAGCCAGCATCAGCCAGTCATTCAGCAATGTTTTTTTCTCACAATAATCAACCAGCCAGCCAAAATCGCAAAAAATATATATATTTTATGTTTTTTAATTTACCATTATAAAATTTCTCTTATGATTATAAGAGATATATAAATAAGATACAAAATACTATGTGGACCATAAGGTGTGACATCATATAAAAACGGGACGAACAGAAACACATCTCTATCTAACAGCCCGTTTGAGCTTTTGGCCACTTTTAGACTACTAGCTTTTGGACTTCTAAAAAGAATAAACGGCTCCCATAAGCCAAAAGCCCAGAAGCTTCTAGCTTTCAACTTTTTAGCTTTTGAAAGGTTTAAAAGCTGAGGTCAAAACGTTTCCAGGAAGCCAAAATAAACATGCCCTAAGAGTCTCCATGATGAATGATTGCAGATCAGCCAACCATCGCAAGCTATGTGGTGTTATAGAAAATGTGACGGCACACTAAACTTGCAAAGATCGTCAAGAATTTGATTAATGCTCATCCAAATATCACAACTTTCGCCAAGCCATCTCGAACCCGTGGTGACTGTATTCCCTCATAAGTCTTGACAAAAAGACCAAGAATTTCATGAGCAAATCAAAGCTCTTGTGGAGACTTGCAATCTCCAAGGCCCCGTTTAGTTTGGGGAAAAGTTTGGGTTTTGCTACTATAGCAATTTCGTTTGTATTTAATAACATTTATCCAATCATGAACTAACTAGATTTAAAAGATTCATCTCGATATGTATAGACAAACTGTACAATTAGTTATTTTTTATCTATATTTAATGCTTTATGCATGCGTCTAAAGATTTGATGTGACAGAGAATCTAGAAAAAGTTTAGAATAGTTTGAGAACTAAACATGGCCTAAATGGATGAATGGATCTATTGGTACTCCCAAGAGTCCCAGGTGCTGCTGCAAAGCTTTCTTCTTCAGCTAGGAGTACTCTTTCTCATCGCCTCAGCCTCGTGGATCCCCATTTATCTGAACCTCATGCATGCCGGCCTGCGCGGAAGGTGATAGCTCCACCCGACAATGGCCTTTATATTTTAACTGAGGCCATGTTTAGATACACTGCAACTTGCAATTGCAACTAGTCATATTAACGTTGCGGCACATGCATGGAGCATTAAATGTAGACGAAATGTTTGCATGTTTACACAGTTTACATGTACATCACGAGACGAATCTTTTAAGCCTACTTAGGCTATGATTAGACACTTATCGGAAAAGATTTCTCACTACTACAGTGTTAAAATTGCAAATTGCAACTACATCTAAACGGGCCCTTAATTCAAATCAAATGACATGCCAACAGGACATTTGATTCTGCAATAGGCTGAATTCCATGCCAAGCCTAAAGCACACAAACAACATAGCTAACTCGTACTCAATCAAGAAGCAAGAAAAAGCTCAGAAAAAGAGCCAAAGATTATGAAAGAAGTGTAGGGTGATCGTGACTCGTGAGAGAAATGATTCGCTCACATGTCCTAGCAAGGAAGCCGACGAACTTCACCACAATTCTGAGGCAAATGGGAGTAACCGAAATCCCCAAGAAATTACTCTTAAAATCAAAATAGCACAAAAGCATGTGACCAGGAGAGGAAGATTGGAGCACAAAAATAAAATAAACAGGCATGGATTATGTCTTGAATTCACCAAAATGTTAATTGATGCCATCTTCTATCCTCCCATTGAAGTGAACAACTAGGAGACACTCTCTCTCTACTGCCCTCTAATCCTTGGAAGAAGCGTTAAAGTTTGGCTCACCCCCAGTCATCTCTCATATTCGCAAGGTGCATCAAAGCTTGTATAGTGTGTTTGGTTAGGTGGCTAACCCCTGGCCTGGTTTTCTGAAACTAATTAAGATGGATTTGTTTGGTTGGATAGTGGACTGTAACTTGGCTCCCGGATGCCAACCGTACCAACCGCACGTGCTAGGTCTGGCTCCGAAAGAACACGAGCAGCCGACGTTTTCCTAGAGCCAGCTTAGCTCAACTCGCGTGAGGAGTTCCCTCACTGCCGCACCGCCTATCTTTGATCGGTGATTGCTCCTCCATCCGCGCCGTGCCATCTTCGACTTGAGCAGTGCGAAGGCTTTGCCCGTCCGTGCCATCTCCGTCACGCCTCCCCTACCCGACACAGGCGCTCCATCTCTGTCAGTACACTCGATGACGTCTGCCGTCACCGCCCGCGCCAACGAGGAGGAAGAGCAGGCGAAGCGCGTCATAAGAGAGGAAGGATTTAATGAGGTCGTTGGCGTGGTGGAAGCAGCCAACGGCGAGGAGGGAGGCGAGTTCACTGAAGGAGGAAGTAGAGGTGGAGGAGAGGTGGCGTTGCTGCTCCTCCATGCGTCCGCTGCTGCTCCTCCAGGAGCACCGCCTCGCACCGCTACTCTAAGCTTGTCTTTGATGGCGCCTGCCCCACGCTCGCCGTGGCCTCCGCAATGGGTGAGCGAGCGTCATAGTCGTCCTCTTACTCCTCTTCGTCGAAGGAGGTGAGGCTGATGTCCTCATGGCTGTGGGACCCATGGCAGTTGCTGTGGAGGGGATTGGGCTCAGGAGTTGCGAGGGGGGGTGACTTGAGGTGCAGTACGGGATAGTGAGAGAGGAGATCGTGAATTGGTAATGGAGGCAGAGAAAATGAGGTCGGAGTGTGGTCGTTGGCCCCTGCTCATATAGGACGCTCATCATCTGTTCGACAAAATGCCTCAAAGATGCCCTGTTCGCTTGAACTTACCAGCCAGCATCAGCCAGCCATTCAGCAAGTGTTTTTCTCTCAGAACAATCAGACAGCCAGCCGTACAATCCAGTCAGCCGAACAGAGTGGTAAACTTATCGATTCATAGAAGAGATGACCGTATCAAAACAAAGCAGGCAACCAAACACATGCTATGGCTAGCCAGACTAATACAGTATAGACAACCGAACAACTAGAGAGGGATTGGCTTGGTAGGAGCAGGCAAAAGCTAACCAGACCAGAAGTTAGACAAGTTAGCCAGGAAACCAAACACACCCTACCAGATATGTACTTGGACAAGTGCCAAACTCATGATGCAATGAGCTAATTCCAAGAAGAAACAGCCCGAATTACTTTTACAACACATTTACATTTTTATCGATGTTCTCGATGAACATCCCATAAATAGATGTTTTTACCTGCACCGTGCTATTTACAGTTCTCATGTCGTGCAGCTGCGGAGGCTGACCACACGCGGTTCCAAAAATCCCTCTTCTTTGATTGTTCATATGTTATTATGCTCCGGACTGCAACCGATAACCATGTACCTACATAAACAGACCTGCACATCCATACTATTTATATGAATCGGCCACCTCCCCTCTCTGCCAAAAATGAATCAAAGCCATAGCCCAACTCAGCCAGTTCTTGCATGGAACCATCAAACATAAACATCCAACTAGCTACGAGGAGCAGGAAGTGGAGACAGTACTGCGTTCTCACCACCCCAGCTCCTTGCCTAGGTTTCCGTTGACTGTGATCTTGGCAAAGAGTCTTGCCTCGTTAATTCATAGTTTGACTCTGGACTGAGGTTCCTTGTGCTGACACGCATTGAGCACAAGAAGAAAAACGAAGAAGTATAAATGGTTATGTGCCATATGCTGCAAGAGGGGGAAATTGTGTCAATTAGTAGTAGTGGTATAAACAACGATAAGCTAGTAAATATAGCAGTAAAATAGACAGCTATAAATAAATATGGTGATGAAGTCTAAAGCCACCACAAGCTTTCCAACTTGATGTTATGTGTAATGAGGAAAGGTGGTGATTCCACACCTGTGCCAAATCCAATAGTTGCTATTCGATTCTAGCTTCCAGCTGATAGCCGCAAAAGACAATGTCATGAAACCCGAAAGTAAAAATATCCAACGGAAGCGTTTGTTCAACATCTCCAGAGTATTCTGGAACAAAGTTCTGAAGTTCGGCCAGCTACACAAAAGAATAGCAAGATGACAACTCACTCATCCCACTCAAGGAAATGCTCGACATTATGATTTGTTAGTTATGAGTTCACCATAAGCCTAAGCACAAAAGGCGATAGAATATGCTCCATAAACAAAAATATACCTATGTGGGAAATTTCCATTTAAAGACTAAACTAAACACGAGACATAGAGTAGGTGATATTTCATAACACCATGTATCCAATACAAGCAAATTACCTTTGAGGCATATTAAGGTTAATTCGTGAGGACCAGCATATAAACCTTCGTGCTGTAGAGAACTCCAATAGCCACCCCATAAGCAGGCCAAGAGAACCAATGGCAATAACAATTCCAATATTTGCAGATCTGAGATGATAACTCAATCAGACACCTTAAGTTAGTATTTTCAAGAAAAAAAAAAATGTACCCTGTGATCTGTGTACCTTGTCGCACCAGTTGCAGCTAAAAGAGCCGTGAGGATAAACACAGCAGTATGCATTGCTCTCTTTGAAGCTTCATCAATTGTAGCCATATATATGAAAGTACCAATGACAGCCATGAAGGAAAGCCAGAAGTCCAAAAACTGGACTCGGATACAATATAATGGAATAGAAGAATTGTGAATAATTAGAAAGTCAAGCAAATGGGATTTGACATAATCAACAGAATTGGTAAAACAAATGTGACCAGTAGTGATGAATACCAGTACCATGCCCAAGAATCTTTACACTAGCATTCAACAAGTGGGTGCTAAGTAGCTTACCTGCAATACACGAAAAGATAGAATGCACCAGGTGCCAACATCACATGAATGGTATAATGCACTGGAAATTCCACTAGACGTGTAAAGAATCCATTCTGCAAATGCCTTGGTGGCAAGGGGGAAAAAAGTTAGCATATGGTCAAACAAAGCTCATGAATTCAATAATAAATTAAATTAAAATGATTAGCTTCCTTATGGAGCACATTTTCTTTCATCTGTCCATAACGGATGTTTGAAGATGAGGTGAAAGCCAACTGATGGGTGCAAGACAGCCTTCTTTCATTTGTCACTGACAGGTCGTAAGAATTTCACTACCAACTAGAAACACTACTTAATTTTGTGTAATCAATTTAAAACCCCAAGGCCCATGGATTTGCAATATACATTGATGATTCTAGTAGGCACAACAGTTTGAAACCAAGCATGTTTATCTATCAAATATGTATACATGAATGAATTACAAAAGTAGTTTCACCTCGCTGGCATGTTTTCCACATAAAAAAATGGAGAGGGACCCCATCCACTCTGACACCCTGTGCCCACATGAAAATACTGACAGGAGACAAAAAAATGTGTTTGGGCTACAGTTGACCCACTTCTACAAACTTGGGGACTGAATATCTAGTTTTTAAGTTTATGGACATACATAAACCACCATGCATTGTAGATAGTAGCCACCTATGATGAAGACTCAAGAAAAAAAAAATACTGGCTATAATTGGAACCGAAACTCCGAAAGTCAAAAAGGTCATGTCAGGCCACAATGACAGTAGATGAAAACATACCTTTTGTCGGAGGGCCCAGAAGGCAGGTAAAATAGCTGCAGCATTTGATGCGATTAGAAAAACAGACTGCCAAATGTGCCCTACATATATAGATGTGACCATTTTAGACTATAATTTTACTACATGGTTGCAAAAGCATGCATCACAACTAGCAACTGGTTCAGAACTGTTATTGCACAAAGAAGGAACTACATTCTCATTGAAAATATCTAGTACAAAAAAAAATGGACATGAGATTCCAGTTACTCTGACAAAACTTTGGTGTGCACTGGTTCATTTCTTTCATTTAACATCCAGTACATGTATGTGGCACAGTTTGACTCGTCTTGGTTTGCACTTCTGCAAAACGGGTACGTAACCTAGTGGGGGCAGCACCTTAGTAGCACCTCAGGTGCTGGTTAAGTCCTCGTGAGAGAGAATTCAAACAGGCCTAGGTTAAGAAACACCCCTTCTTCTCAGTGCAATACCGTGGGGACAGTCTTTCTCCCGCAGGCAAGGTTTTCTTTTTAGCTGCATTGTTGAATCGCTTTAATAATTGAAAATTTACTTGCCAACAAATAACAATGCAGTCTGAAATATCTGTTTTGCATTTAGTTTTCAATAGTTCATCTGTGAAATTTTGGTGGATCTTGGAACTATAAAGTCCCAATTCAGGCACAAACTTAGATTCATACCTTACATAAGGGCATTTCAGTAGCGTTACACTGTGATTCTTTGCTTAAGTAAACAAGGTTAAGCAGCTGAAGGGAGGCTGAGCTTTCAAGTAGGGCAACACTAGCTGGAGGATACTGAGAGTGTCAATAATGAATCTCAATAATCTAGCCAATGATTGAGACACAACCTGACCTCAGGGGTTCTTTTTTTTTTTAATTTATCCCTAGTCAACTAGCCCAAGCAGTGAAGCTGCTGCACTGTATGTTATGTGCTATGACTTGGGCCCCTAGTTTGTTGGTAGTCGCAATTTGTGAAGCTACATGCTTCTTCTGCATGCTAATCTCACTAAAGTCGCAAAGTAAAAAAAAAATTAATATTTCTATATTAGAAAGTATCCCCTCTGTTCCAAATTAAGTCGTTTTAGCTTTCCTAGGTGCATAGATATTGACATAGCGTATATCTAGGTACATGGCAAAATTATGTACATAAAAAAGCCAAAACGACTTATAATTTGAAACAGATGCTTCATATATTAAATGTTTAACATTTGTAACGTCCAAATACTATTTCACTGGGGAAGATATTAATACACATTGTTCCATAATAAGATTTTTAAAACAAGACATGAAAGTAATTACCATTAGGGGAAACTAGCTCATCGCTGCAATCAAACCCACCATGATCACGATCACATGTGCAGAAGCTGAAAGGAAGGAAAAGGTTATCACATGAGCTACAAGGTATACCTTTTGTCTCGCCTTATCTTGAAAAACAAATATTAAAAAGTAAAAGCACTAAAAAAATAGGAAAATTTTCACAACAGAACATCTTTAGAAATCACCTGTAGAAAGTCAGCCCACTTTCATCAACTGAGGAATGACATACACCTTTCTGATTGCAGTTTCTATGGCATCCCTGAAGAGATACAGACATGTATGTCTGAGAATTTGCTGTATCACTTGGATGCTTCACCCCAAAGCACCAAGTTCCTTCTTTAGCATAAAAAATTGATATTTCCATTTCTGAATTCGTGGAATTCTGTAATGAATAAAATACTGAACCATTACTACTGCTTGTCCTACTGGCAAAATAATCCCAAGTATCATTAGATGGTAAGCCACCATATTTTGAGTACAACTCGTAGTTCAATTCTTTATCTGACTTCAGCTGCACATGGATAAGTGCACCGGCTGAACCTTGAGGAATATCCAAAAAGAAATATGTCCATGCAAACTGCTCATGTGATGAGTTGCTTAAAAATTGTTCCAAGTAGAAGTGGCTATCTTCCAGCGATGCTCTTTCATCAGTAGGAACATAATATGACTCAAAAGGGACAGAAGGACTTCTCTTAGGAATCCTCTGCGTGTAGGAAGAAATATTTGATTAGAAAAGATGTATTGACAGGGAAAGAAAACATATAGTCACAAAGCGTTAACAACATCAGTCTTAAACGATTTGTCTAACGTCCAGGCTATTGTGTATATTTCTACAAAGAAAAGAGAATAAAAACCACATTTCTTGCTATAGCTATAGCTGGTTGATTTATTCACATTTTTGGGACGTGTTTCATCCACTAAAGGGAAAACACTCCATGACTCAAGTTCAGGTGTTTTGCACATAACAGTTAAGAGACTGGGTACATTCTCTACTTTTTCTAAACAACTTACTAATTTGTACAAACTGTTCAGAGCATCAAACTTGCTACAATACAGAGCCAAATGTCCTAAGTTCAAAACTTGAGCAAAATTTGAAGAAACTAGAACTGAAGTCCCACTTTCAGTCTACATGATAGACTCACTCGAGGAAGCCTATACGTGAGTTAACTTCCAAAAAAGTTAAGCATTTGAGTGAACTAATTATTTCATGAAACTCAGCGGAAACATAGTTAACTGGCAATTCATTGGAATATTGGATCTGTAACGGAGAATAAACGCAAGTGAAAACACAGTATTGGATGGATTATTGCAAACTATTAGTCAGCTATACAATACATTCCTATCAGTTGGCATTATATAGTAGTATAATATAGACTTACCTGGAGCCCATATGCCTCCCAAGAGCAATTGGTTCCAGTTTTTCCATTCAAGCATCCAGTCAATTGCCACTTCAATGAGAAACATGTTGTGTCTAAAACAGGTGGTGGTGCTGTAACATTCATCTGTGTTTTGTTGACAGACTCAATTGCAATATACCAACGCCCAATATTTGGTGACTTCACAACCAAAGGATCATGGCTGATATCACCTGAATAATCATGCAGATCTCTTTGAGGAAAGGCATTATACCGCAGGTAACAAATCAAGGATGGCCCTAGAGCTCCAAAATTTGCAGCTGTAATTTCAAACTGCAATGCTAGGTTGACTATATCCAAAAAGTAGAACTTCATGTCGCCTTGTCTGATGCATAATGAGTCATTAGAAATTGAACAACTGATCAAGTTTTCCATTCTCACCAAGGTCGTGGCATCAGATGCAAGTTCTTGTTCTATTAAATGGTTCGGCTGTGATAAGATATTAATACGCCGATTGTGCTCTCTAGTATATAAACTGTTCCTCCTCTCAACATTCAGATCTAGAAGATTTCTTGAGTTATTATCTATTGAAGGTTGGGAACAACCAATCATGTTAACTGTCTGGTTGCAGTATGGTCCCCAAAATGCTGAAGTGGGGCATCCTCTTACAATAATGCGAGTGCTCACCATGCGTGCTTTTCCTCGGCTAATCTGCAAAAGTATAACCACCACAAATTCATATATTGATCAATGCATATTTGTGCCAAAAGACCAGAAAAAATAAACATGCAGTAGAGACCAAGATTTCTATAGCCATTTCCTGATCAAACATACCATCTTTGATTGTGTGCGAGCAGGGCCAAGGCCATGAAAGTAACCAATGTACCATACTCCGGGAGATATCTACAGAAAAGAATCAAAGGTTAGCATCTCAGAAGTTTATAGGGTTTCTTAACTCTTAAGGGGCTTGCAGTGTATCAGAAAATAATAGATTTCTTTCACTTAATGAACAGATTAGGATCATAAAATCACAGTTCAATCTGGTAATACTAAGTTTTTTTAGATAATATTTTTTTAACAAATTACATTATAAGGATAATTTACCTGGTCATTTGTTAGCACTACGGTTGTATTTTTCTGAAATGGTATGCACTGCACCAGATTTGGCTGATTAATTATATTGCTGCTCCCAAAAGGCCCAGCTGGGAGGGAGTTTGATACTGCAATAAAGAACCTTCCTGTCAAAGTTAGTTGAATGATTCAGAAGTTTATTTATGCATTTAATAACAGATTTCAAGAAAAAGATCAACAAAAAAAACTAACAGAAGGATGCCCCTCAATCAACATCTTTGTCTACGAAATATACTATTCAATTCGAACCAAACAACTGGAAAGGTAAAGCACTGTCACTTGATGGGAAGTTTATAGCTCACAGAAAATAAATGTCTTGCTCAACGCCAGCAGGAAATAAGACAGATGCTAGATGGCTTTACAGTTCGAACCCTCAGACTGGATGTGAAATAGCACAGAGTGCTGATCATCAAAATTACTCTACAATATTACATTAAAATCTTAAGTAATTGGCTTTCAGGATGAACAAGCTGAATGATCCAATAGTTTTGGATTAGCAAACTTGTGCAGTGATAATCTTCCTTATTTTGTCACTCATTGTTTGCAAGAAAGTTTTACTAGAGCCATGACAATATACTACAACACCAATCATGATAAGATTAAGAATAATGTTAATGGGTATAAATCATCCATTCAATTTAGAAGAGAACAGTTGCAAACTACATATAGCAACCTAAACAAATTTGCCGTACAATTAAGCAGGTGCAAGAAACAGTTTACTTAAGAAATAGAAACACCAAATGTGACAACCATCACACTAGGAAAAATGACACTCACATAAATTGTCCAGATAAGAATCAGATATATCAGGAATAGGAGGGTTGGAATTCATCAAACAGATAATAGCAAGCTCGCTTCTTGGAATGTCTTTCAAGTGCTCCCTCTTCTGCATTATTCAAACAAATATTCCACAAACTATACATAAGCAAAGTGTGAGGTATATGATACAATGTAGTAAGATTTTAAGTCAAATGGAGGGTGACACACCAAAAAAAAAAGAAGAAGAAGAAGAAATGTTCATAGGAACGAAAATTTCCACTCACTGTTATACATCGCAACACAACTTACGCCAGTGTTTCATATCCCTCCGAGCCCCATTATGTATACAAAGCACTGAGCTCATAACTGTTCATAACATGTGAAAAGAAAATGCCAACAGACAAGCTGTTCACCCATCATTTTTGGGACACTACAATTCCTGCCCTCCAATTTAGACACTGGCATGTGAACTGATAACCGGACACGCGTGATCTAAGAGCATTTTAGCCACTAATCGGTGCTTGATACCAAGCATGACCTGTACTACCACTACTAAGTACCAACATATCCGCTTAACAAACCTCATAGCGCCGAGAGTTGCTCTTACTTGATAATTCAGAAATGTCAGAATCTTTCACTTACAAGGTCTATGTCAGCAGCGAAATCCATGGTGACAGAAGAGAAACGACGGCGGGAACTCAACTGCCAGTACATGAGGAAGAGTATTAAGGTCGATCCAGGAAAAGGACGCAAGAAAAAATAGAATTTCCACGGATGAGACAAATCAGTAGTATTCAGTTAGTTGTAGCTAAGACTAGTCAGAACGGAACACCAACAAAACCAAACTCCTTCAGTTGCGGTAAAGTAGCCTCTGAGAAGCAGAACATACCAGACTGCAAAATTCAAATAGAATTCCGCGACACGTGTGTCGCGTTTGCAGTGAATATACTAGGACCTAAACCAAATAATCAATCACTAAGGTTCAGTTTCACCATCACGATTCTTATCACGAAACAAAATACAAATCGCGCAAAAAGGGGAAAAAAACGGAAAAACTAACATACAAAGTTTGGATGGAGACGGAATTTCGGCCCCGCAGGAGAACGTAGGGAAGAGCCGAAACTGAGATAATACTCAAACACTCACCGCGCATGTAGGTCCAGTCGTAGGGCTTGAGCGAGAGTTGGTCCTGCCCGTAGCTGGCCACCACCACCGCCTCCTCCCCCTGCGCGGCGCATCCACAGGGGAGCGGCGCCCACCCCGCGCCCATCACCAACGCCAGCAGCAGCACCGCCGCCTGCCGCCGCGCCGCAGCCATCAGAGTCCAGCGACGAGGCACCCGCGAAATCCGCGTGCTCTGACTAATAAACCCACGCAGCTCGCAGTCGCACTGCACCAGCTCACTGTGTCTTCAGGTACGGGGAATGGGGGAGAGAGGCGAGGGGCTTTTCCGGCATGGCGCTAATAAATCTCATCTGAGCCTCTTTTCTCTTTGCCCATCTTTTCTCTTCTTTAAATTAAAAAAAATAAATATTTATTAATTGCCGGGAAAAGGACTGGAAAAGATGAAAAGCGACAGGTTGAGGGCACACTGCTGGTCTCGTACGGTGGCTTCCGGCTTCTAGACGGAGAAGTATCTACAGTTTTGGGGTTTCTTGTTTTTTTTAATTCATTTGGGGTTTTCTTGTTTTGTATGGGAATGGATGTGCAGGTAGCCAGGAGTACTAGTACTAGATTACGATGCATTAAAAAAATAAGGATGTTCCGCGGTCTCCTTTCCTATAATAGGGAGTACTGTAGTATGTAGTAACATCTAATATAATAATAATATGGCTATCAGCTAGCTCCTGATGTGATTTGAGGAAGATGTTGATTGATTATTTATTTATACATGAGTCAATGGCATACGTGGAACGATGACGGAGAAGTCATGTACTATCTGTAACCTCGTTTGCGCTACCTTCACCTTATTTTTAGCCATGAACATATTAACTTCGAAGTGTTCTGAATCACACAAGAACAGAGCTTTGCACGGTCGAGTCGGTCACGTATCAAAGAACACAACAAGGATCACGAAAAATGGCTAGGTTTACGAGGAAACCAGCAAAGAATAATCAATCACACCTACGTGACGAAGAAAGAAAAAAAAACCGTTGAAACTAGTCCGAGAGGAACCCCATCAGAGCAAGGAGGACGTCATAGGGTTGCTCTAGGTTAGCTGGCAAGCCTACGACACCATCTTTGGTTGTCCGAAACAACATGGAGGTTGGAAAAAAGGATAAAGGAGATTGTAGTAGATTGATTCTGTGTCGATTGGATAGTTGGGTATCTCCAGGTTTCCACGTCCAAAATAAATGTAAGTCGATTTGAAAGTCAAACCGGCTCGGAAACAGCGGCTTAGCCGGTTTTTACGGGTCTGAGATACTGTTTCTAGGCTAAAAATGGAGAAATTCGGCTTAGCTGGTTTGGGGACCTAGGCTAAGCCAACTAGGCACTAGAGATCCCAGGTGGAAATCTTCTGAATTAATTTATCCGGACTCTAAATAAGGCAAATTTTTGATAACCCGACGAGAAGAACGCAATGGTAAAGCCTATTCTTGCTTTTGAAAAGTTGATCAAATTGGCTTAGCTGGTTCCTAGAGCTGGTTCCTAGAGTCGGATAAGCCGGTCCTAACTGGTTCAGTGCCCAAAAAATAATTTTCGTTGCCCAAACCCAACCATGTTCTCTGGTCGTCTTGATAACAAAAACATGATGATAATGTCTATTGCGCGTTCTAGACAATTTGAAGTGTCCATAGAACAGTAATTTCCTCTCATAACAGTAATTCTGTCATGGCGCTAATAAATCTCATCTGGACCGCTTTTCTCTTTGCCCATCTTTTCTGTTCTTTAACAATTTATTAATTGGCGGGAAAAAGACTGGAAAAGATGAAAAGCGACAGGTTGAGCGTACGCTGCTGGTCTCGTAGGGTGGTAGGCGGTACACCAGCAGGGTTTCCAGCTCTACTCCCTCCGTCCTATCATAAACGCAATTCTTTAACTTATACGATTCCTATTTAACCGTTCATCTTATTTAAATTTTTATATAAATAATAAATTAAATAAATCATTATAAAAATATCTCAAACAATAAAATAAGTCATAACAAAATAAATAATATTTATTAATATTTTTTGAATAAGATAAACAGTTAAATAGGAATAGTAAAAGGGAAAGAATTGCGTTTGTTATGTCACGGAGGGAGTAGACGAGAAGTATCTGGAACCAGATCGTCCAACTTCACAGCGGACGACTGCACCTGCAGTCAGCGCAGTCCGCTGCCGATCCGTCGTCTCCGTAGCACTCCGAGCCACACTCCTCTGCTAAATGGGCCTTGGCCCAAGAATATCATATCTACATGTGCCTAGAGCTCCCGGAAGGCAATATCGCCACCGCCGCCGCCGTCTTTGCCGATGCAGTGCGCCGTCGCGTCCTGTTGCCGTCCTCGCTGAGCGCCGCGACGAGCAGGGCCGTCCTCGCCGAGCGCCGCGACGAGCAGGGCCGTCCTCGCCGAGCGCCGCGACGAGCAGGGCCGTCCTCGCCGAGCGCCGCGACGAGCAGGGCCGTCCTCGCCGAGCTCCGCGTCGCGCAGGGTCGTCGTTGCCGAGTGCCGCTCCTTCGCCGTCCTCGCCGAGAGGCAGTTCTCGCCGGTCGCCATGCGTTTCTTCCCCGCCGCCGCTGTCTCTCTCGGTGCCCTGGTCTTCCGGATGCTGCGACGGCCAACTAGCTGCCTCTTTGGCGTACTCTGTCTTGCCTGCTGCCACGCAGAGGCTGCTGGTCTTCCGGATGCAGCTGTTAGTATCTGCATTCAGAAAAATGGTGCTCGAGCCTTGCTGCAGGAAGGGATGCGGCCGCCGTGGTGGAGGTCCAAGCTGCCTTTTTCAAACATTACGTGCTTAGCCTGGGTGCATCGAGGCCTCAAGCATGGACTAGGAAAGCATTATGCTGTGCAAATTCTGCTTGCCCTGTATTCTGTGAATTGTACCATTGCTGTAACTGAACAGAAAGCACAAGTTTTAGCAATTTGTGCAGGTAGGCAGCCAAACTGCTAGCAAATTACGATTCTATAGAAACTGAAAAGCAGAGCAATTTGTACAGATTGTCTTTTGGAAATCTGGAATGTTATGACTGAATAAAGAGTAATTCTGTATAGATTGTCTTTTGGAATGTTTTGACTAAATAAACAGGAGGTATTGCTGAATTTTAAAAACTTCAGAGACTACACAAACATCATTGTTCACAGTGCATGTGACATAGCTACTAAATTCCAGATCAGGTCTTGTTTGCAAAAGAGTTTGTGATGCTCTCAAATGGCAAAAGACATCATTTACATACAAACTTGCAAAAGACATTCAGATTGTACATGGGTTGCAAAAGATATCCATGATACTAGAATTCACCAATCACATCATCTGTATATATTGTACTCCTTCTCAAGGGTAAAATTCTCATCAAGACTCCCAACTGCTACAAGATATTCATTTTTGCCTTCCAATGGCGTGGTGCATGTTGCCATGGACCTCTCATATTCAGATTGGAAAGCTTCAAAAACAATTGGTGTGTACAGCTTGCTAGCTTGGAGTAACATAGGAGTCCTCATTTTGAGTCTTGGTAATTTTTTTTCTTGATTCAAATTCAGCAAGCAATTCATTATTTCTTTTATATTCCACAACTCTTTCAAAATGCTTAAGGAATAGAATGATATCAAAATCTGATTTGAAATGTCACTTCAAGTCACTATTTAGACTCTCACTTAATTGTGTACTCCTCATCCCTAATGTGTACACATTAGTCATATAACATTCAGCCCACTTTTCTTTTACCTTATATATACTATCCAACCAAGATTGCTCGCTGGCTTTGTCCTCATGATGTTAAATGCTTCTTGAAATGTTGCTTCATCTTCATACTCATACATACATGCACTAAAATCTGCGAGAATACTGGTTCATCCTTGCTGTCCTGAGCCTTTGTTTTTGGAGGAGTACATGATTCTTCATCATCAGCTTCAGCTAGATGCTTAATAACATTTTGCATAACATGAAAAGTGCACAGACCATGCCAAGCTTCTAAAAAGACCTCCTTAACAGCCTTTCCCATTGCTCCATCTTGATCAGTGTAGATTGTTTTAGGTTGCTTGCCATTATGTGCTTTTAGAAAGGTCTCAAATAACCATTTGAAAGACTCAAATGTCTCATCATACATGAGAACAGCACCAAAAACCACACGTTTCTCTAAAATGGTTGAACCCAACAAATACTTCAAAAGGCCTACTCTCTCTATTTGTTCCAAAAGTAGTATCAAAACTAACAACATCACCAAAATATGCATAGTCAGTGAGCATTTTAGCATCAACCCAAAAAATGTTAGCTATTTGTTCTTCCCGGTCCATTTGCAATGCATATTGGAATGACGGGTTCTCGGCAATTTTTTCTTGGAAATACCTAAGCATGCTTCCAGCTTGTCCATATGCCATCTCACGTTGGCGCTTGGCCCTTAAATAGTTCTTGTGATCTCGAAGAGTGTAACTGAGATGTGTTGAGCCACCAACTTGGATAGAAGCCAACTCATGTGCAGCTTTGGGCCCAATTCCTGCATCGTCGGCTGTCTCAATTTCAAAACCTTGTAATTCTGAAATTTTTCTTTGAGAGACCAACAAATGTGAGGTTTGTGGCAACTGAAGGGTGTGATTGTGTTTCAAAATCAACTCAGTGACTTTATAATTTCCCTTCTCCCGGTCTAGTATGAGACCCATACGCACTTCACAATCAGTTCTTGTTTCAGCTCTTGGGCACTTAATTAAATGATCCTTTTTATCTTTCAATCTGTGACCCTCATTTGCACAAACAAATCTGCACGACCTAACCTTTCCATCAGATTGTCTTTTGTTCGAGTACCTTTTCCTAACATCAAAACCCTCTTGACCACCATAGTTAACCCAAAACATCCAAGCCTCGTTTGTACTATTGAATTCCATACCAAGTTGAAGTGAGAAACCTAGGGGAAAACCCATCCCTACAGAAAACAAAATATTTAATTTAGTGGTGATACAATAAGCAACTAGAATAAATCTGAACGCATGGGGGAGAAAGAAGCAAGCATGGGTTACACACCTCTTTTCTTCCATCTCATATATCCTGATTCTATTTTGGGATTTGCGCAAGTTGATGTTTCTTTGACCAAGTCCAATACAAGCTGACGTATGGCAGAATGGCAAACAAATCAGAAGAATAACGTTGCAATCTAAACAAACATGCATGAAGACATGCATGGAGACCTGGAATGCACACCTGCGAACATGTTTGTCAGCCGATCGCCTCACACTTGTGCTTGCAGAAAACCGATGGCCGACTCCGACGCCTTTGGGAACCCTCGCTCGCGGGAAAAGTGACCAAATTCGCACCAAAAGGAAAAAGACTGGGAGCGATAGACTTGCTCGCCAAAAATAGGAGCCATAGGCTTGCTCGTGGGCCGAGGCCCAGGTAGTACACGCCTGGCCTTCAGGCTCGATGAGTATCCTTTCAGTCTTCAACGAACGGCGCAGATTGCGTTACTGTAGCTGCAGTCGAAGAGCCCGACGTTAGAGGATCCGAAGTATCTACAGTTTTGGGGATTTTTTTTAATCATTTGAGGTTTCTTGTTTTGTATTTGAGTGGATATGCAGGTAGCCAGGAGTACAAGATTATGATGCATTAAAAAAAATAAGGATGTTCCGCGGTCTTCTTTTTATAATAGGGAGTACTGTATGTAGTAACATCTACTCATCTAGTAATAAGAAGGCTATCAGCTCCTGATGTGATTAGAGGATGATGTTAATTGATTATTTATACATGAGTCAATGGCATACATGAAACAATGATGATTATTTATACTATCTTCGTCCCTCAATGTTTATCTGCATTGATTTACGTGACCATATTTTGATTAGATTTATAGAAAATATTAGTAACATTTATATTTTTGAATAAATTTATTATAAAATAAAATTTAATAACCTATCTAATGATATTCATTATGTATCATAAATATTAATATTTTATATATTTAGTCAAAATTATTGATAGAAAGCGATCCCTCGTTAATTTGGGTAGAGAAAATAGTTAAATTGCTATTTAATTACTCGCTGGTTGTTTTGGGTGACTTGAGGACTCAGAATACCATGAATAATAGGCATCAGAAAAATGTTTGATTGGCAGATAATGCATTGCATACAACCTTTTCTCTTAATTATAACACACCCAGCGTTTGTTCGATAACTAGTTACATATGAAGTTACATGGATTTATAATGATTATTAATGCTATATTTGTTTACCCAAAAATGAAAAACATAATACCAATATACAAGACACATATATAGCTTGTCTATTATGTAAAGTTCCACATGCCAATATGCAAATGATGCTTTTCGGGAAAAGCTTTTAGCTACCATCTAATCATATACACAAAAATAATATTGTGTGTTTATATTATATACTGAAAATGTTCAGTTGATTTCGAAATGCAGGTTAAAAAATTGACCGGATGACCCTTATATAGGGGGTGTAAACAGTTATTCAAGACCGAATCTATTTAAATGAGTTCAATTATATTCGTATCTAAGTTCAGATATTTAACATCCAATATCATATCAAAATACTCAAATCACATATTTATAGCATCAATATCTAATCATATTCTATTTGACATAGCTGACACTATCCGTATTCGGATCCAAAACCAAATACAAAATAAAAACAAATGTAATATTAATGATATGTGTTCTCATTCGATCCGTTTGAATCCCTACTTTTATAGCTATAGCTATGTTAATAGTCGAGATGTCAACAAATAAGGTCATACCTGTCCACTATTCGTCGAAACGGTAAAAGGTCCGAGTTACCTAGAGGGGGTGAATAGCCTACTTAAAAGTTCTACAAAGTACTCTAACAAGATATTAATACCATAAGAGGCTATAGTTGCAATGCTAGAGCAACAACTAATCTAAACAAGCCACCTACACAAGTCTAGTGATTATAAACACTAAGCCACACAAACTAACTAGCAAGAGGCAAAGTGACTAGACAAGGCTAAACAAGCTAGAGAGCTAATTACTTTGCACAAGCTAAAGAGGAGAGCTTTGAGAGTTATACATTTCCCTCGAGATGAAGCCAATCACCGGGATAATCACAATCACTCACTCAAAGGTGAGTAAATCAATATGAACACCAAGATTTATCCCCGGGGTTCACGTGCTTGCTGGCACGCTACGTCCCCGTTGTGTCGACTTCAACCGATGGTCCGGTGGCTAATCGGTATCACACACCGAGCCTACACAAGGCGCCACAAGGATCTACCACGGAGGAAGTAACTCAATGACACGAGTAATTCGCTAAGTTACCTTTGAGTACTCCGCTCGGGGTAGGCACGAACCCCTCACAATCCACCGGTATGAGCGAGCACAATCACCAAGATTCTCCACACCTTCTCCACCTCCACACCGGCTACATGACGGCAATCACCAAGAGTAACAAGAATTACTCCGCCACCAAGCCACCAGGTGCACTAGAATGCAAGATGATGATTACTACACTTGAATCACTCTCTCTCTCTCAATCAAAATCTCAAGTTGAATCAAGAGAAGAGAGTTGGAGGAAGCGTGCTAGGCTCACAAGAGGCTTAGGAGGATCAAAATGTGTAAGAGAGACTGCCCCAAACCAGCCACACTCCTACAAATAGGTGCCCTACAAAATTTAGCCGTTTCACTCTGTTTTCGGGCACACCGGACGCTGCGTGTCCGGTGCATCCGTGTCCGGACCTTGGATCGACTGCCACGTGTCACTACATTTGAACTCCGGTCGTCGGATCCCAATGGTCAACACCGCTCGCGCGCTATTTAAGTTTGCACCGGACGCGTCCGCCGGTGCACCAGACACTCAAGCCTCAGTGTTTGGTGGTGGTCCAGAGAGCATCCAGAGAGCTCCTGGACGCACCAGACGCGTCCGCCGCTAGGTCACCGGACAAAGCCGGCGTACAGTGTATTCACTTAGTCCTCACAGCACGAGTTCATATCGAATGCTCCTTTGCAACCACCGAACGTAGTGGAGTTACTGTTCATGCGTCTAGTACGGTTCTAGTAAAGTTCTAGAGAGGTCAGATGCACACCGAACATGTCCTGTGGAAACCCACCGGACAACCCCAGCGTCCGGTGCACTCTGTACCTTAGCGCCACTGTTAGGGTTAGTCACCGGACGCTTCGACAGTGTCTGGTGCAGCATCCAGTGCTCCTCTAAGCACATTCCCAAGTCCTTCTTACTGCCCTTGCTCTCATAGGCTAACATCTAACTGTTTCACACTCTTAGGCACGTATATTAGCAAGTTTTCAACTAGTTTTGCAAGGCAGAGTTAGTCTCTCTAGGTTAGAATTCAAGTGTATGCAAAGAATGCAACCCTAGAGCACTGGATGACCGAGTCATGAAGCAATTCCCCTCTTAATAGTTCGGCTATCTATCCTAAATGTGATCGCACTCACTAAGTGCCTTGATCACCAAAATAAAGAGCTCCTATCTTTTTACCTTAGCCTCTAGCTCCTTGTTCCTTTTCTTTTCACACTTCCTTCACTTGATCTTCATTTGAGCACCATGTCATCTCCCACTAACCTTTCTTGCTACACACTTAGCACTTAGGTTAGTGACTAGGCTTCATCAATTACCAAAACCAAACTAGGACTTTCAAATGGTTGTCTATTAATAGAGACCAACTATATCGTTTAGGCGACGGTGAATTAAATGGTTGGACCATTTGAACTGTTAAAAACCGTCCAAACTGTCTAAATAGAATTAAGTTAAACATGATTACATGAGATAAATGACTATTTCATTCATAACTTAGTCATTAGGAGGATTACAATTGGCACAATCAACATTGTACTTATAAGCATCGTAAATATATGAAGTGTTGTGGGATTTATATTTCTTTAAAAAAATTATTTGGTAAAATACCAGTAAGACTTGCGGTTTGTACTGCCAACCCGCCGGCGTGGCGTGAGCTCTGTCAAGCCGGGATGGATCGGGTTTGACCCCGGTCCCATGCTCCGGGACTTGTTGGTTTCTACCCAAATAAGGCATTGTTCGTTTTGGATAATTTGAAGGGGATTGAGGGGGTTTAAATATCGAAAACTTAAAATCCCTTCCAATCTTTTCCAATCCTCTCTAACGCCCATGGATTGAAGTACAATCGAATAAGTGTTGGTATAAATTAACTGCACTCTATTAAATAAAATTATTATCAAAGTATCCGCAAGCGCACAGATATAATACCGATGTAGGCACTTCACCAGACAGTCCCGGTTTTAATATCGAACCCAAAGGAACAGTA
This sequence comes from Eremochloa ophiuroides, assembly GCA_038502445.1. Classification (NCBI taxonomy): domain Eukaryota; kingdom Viridiplantae; phylum Streptophyta; class Magnoliopsida; order Poales; family Poaceae; genus Eremochloa; species Eremochloa ophiuroides. The sequence goes on from JAHLJS010000002.1 coordinate 37,992,731, forward strand.
GGTGATACTGACTAAGTCTATTGATTCTTAACCCGATAACACAATCAATCCAGAGAATATCAAGAGTGAGGAAATAGCTAATGACTATCTAGTTCCAACAACCGCTAAGCTTTGAATAATATCGACCTAACTGGGCAGTGACTTGAATAAGAGCAGAAATCAGAGTTCTCTCCTACCAAGCACTTATACACCTATCGATCCTATCAACGGGAAGTGGACTACAGAGGAATCGACGTAGCTGTCACCTACGCGAACTACCACTATCCGGCTAATCAGGGGACATTCACAAGTAATTATAGTCCAGACACCACGTCTACACTACAAACTACTACTTCGACCTAGGAGCTACGAAGATCAAAGTACTCAATATGAGGTTCAAACTTAAGAATGAATAAGAACAAATCCTTACTTGAATCAGAATGTTGAATACAAAAGTACCTCAGAACGCAACTCCGGACGAGAGAGCTGAATCCAGACGAATACATCTACAAAGAAGCTCCGACAGACTGGGACTCCTCCGAATCTCTACTCATCTACTCTATCTCTCTAAACTCTCTCTTGATTGCTAGCCTAGATCTAATGGATATCTATCTAATGCTTCAATCTCTTCAGCTGTTGATCTGGCCTCCTCCAGGGGGGTCTGGCCCTCTATTTATAGTCCAGTGGGATGAATACATGCCGTTGGATCAAACCGACTTAACCAAGGGCCGAGATGACTCCTTAAAGGCGGTGGAAGAAGACTCCGGAAGACGGCACACGAAACCCTAGGGGGCGGCGCCCGGCCCCCCTAAGGGCCGACCGGCCCCACCACGTGCCAGGTAGGGTCCCGGTTGCTTCGGGTGGCTTCCAGAGGCTTCTATCTTGTCGATGACGTATGTTGCCTTGGCGTTCAAGTTTCGTGGTAATTAAGCACTTTAATCCCTCTTTTAAGCTTTTTTGGATAATCTCCCTGGAAAATATACAATTCACCAAAACTCATGGAAATTATTAGTAGTAACCCTATTCTACGACATATTCATGTATTGAAATGACCTCGATTTCCGCGAAGGGAAATCCACAGGCTCGAATTGTAATTCAACAGATTGCTTGGGACAATCCATGAAATTACCCATAGCTCAGTTGACACCAGGATCCATATAACGGTAATTAAGTCTTACATAAACACTTATTACATCGCCACACTGGCGGAATCAACATTCAGAGAAGCTTTAGAAGATGCGGAAACGTTTCATCCTTCACGGCCAACTTGAGTGTAGCACGTGACCCTATTCCTCGCCATCATCTTCCTCGAAGTCGTACTCATTCTCGTCACCTGACAGCAAATTTATCAGTACGATTTGTACTGGCCACGGAGCCCATCTATGCAGCATTTGCTTTGTGGAAAGTGGATGCAAGGCTATACAAGCAGACCTATAGGCTGAGGTTTCCTATGCAGCTGTAATCAATGTTTAATTAGTCAAGTTTTATCTCCAGTTAACACCATCATCCCTTTTCCCATCACCACATCTCACTTACCCACACCTCACTCTCATTCGACAGGCCCAACTCCCTCTTGGGCCTATCTCAGCGGCACACTACCACAGCGGGTACACTGCCGGAAAAATGTCATCCAGGGGGAGAAGAGAACACTCACTACACTAGTAGAAGCTTCACAGGAAAGGTCCATAGCCAACAGGTTGACATATATATCGATCGATCAACCGTACACTCTGCAGAGGTTTCACTATCCACAAGATTAGCCATCATAGGTGTTGCGCAACACCTAGGCAGAATTCCGGGTGCTTGCTTGCCTAGGTCGATGCCACCCTACCACTCAGCCCTGGGATATTCCGGATCCTACACCGTTATGCTGAGACTGGGAGACACAGTACCGGGCCCATCCAATGGTACTGCGCATCTAGAACGGAACGGGAACCCATCGACCGTCTCCACCCACCCTTATCACCTCTCAACCTAGCAGTAGTGGCACCGTCCTACCAAGTAGTCCAGCCGTCTCCCGCCCATCAGAAGCGAGTGAGTAGAAAAGGATTCCCATGAACCTGAAACTAGTCCGTCCTAGGTTTGACCAAGCAGGCATCTTCACTTAGGGGATACTCTCCCCGTGCCATCACAGCACCTCCGTCCATGGGCTTCAAACCACCAAGGCTATCCCACCCGGAACCTCCTCAACAACTTTACCCGCCACAGGTATCTCGCTTGGGGATGCCCAGGTTGCACCCCCGGCACGACTTGCCCCATGGGCTTGTCTCACATCCCACTTGGTCGACATCAACCCTTACCACGCACCCAAGACGGACGCAGCACTCTCTCCCAGTGGTTATAATCAGTTATACACCGTCCCAATTCCACCACATAGCATATAGTAAGTAGTAAGTAGTGGAAGAGTAACAGTAAATTAAGCAACAGCTAACCTAGCAGCGGATAGCAGGGTATAGTCTTATCAAGGTAGGGAATTCAAATATACTATCATGCAACCAATCCATACATAATCATAAAGCAATAGCAACAATGTCATTTGCAATGCGTAAATAGGATCTAAGGATTTGGTGGGACGTGGCACCTTCGTAGTCGTCTCCTAGCTCCTGAAATTACTCGTGGTCATCTTCCTTAGTCAGATCCTCCTCCGGCTCTGAAATCGAACACGAAATAGTCGCGTCAGCGACTCCTATAGAGTATTTCAGAAAAATCCAATAAAATAAAGAGCTAAATGCACACAAACATAGTCTTAGATTGTAGATCTCATTTTTCTGAGAATTTTGATATATGGTGCGCAATTTTTGGACATCGTATGAATAAGTTATGAATTTCCGAAGATTATCCTTTTTTCTGAAAATGGAAAATGGTCGGTTAATTAGGGGCAGCTCGGGATTGGTCCACGTGGCGCGCGGGTCCAGTAGTGCGGCATGTGGCGCCTCATCAGAACACAGACCCGATGGTCGCCCACTAGGTGCTCGATGCTGGTTCCCAGAGAGTCGCCGGCGTCGGCGTAACTCGGCGGTTGGTCGGGAGAGCTAGACGGTGGTCGGGGGTGGTTCTCAGAGGTCGGGGGTGGTTCTCAGAGGTCGGGGGTGGTTCTCAGTGGTCGGGGGGCAGTCGGCGTAGCACGGCGGTGGTCGGGCGAGCTCGGCGTAGCTCGGCGGGGCTCGGCGGAGCTCGGCGTAGCTCGGCGGGGCTCGGCGGAGCTCGGCGTTGCTCGGGCGAATCGGAGATTCGGGGCGCCGAGCGTGCCGCTCTCCTGAGCTCTCCTGGGGAGGCTCGGGCGAATCGGAATTTTGCGCGCCGAGGGTGCCGCTCTCCCGAGCTCTCCCAGGGGAGGCTCGGGCGAATCGGAGATTTGGTGCGCCGAGGGTGCCGCCCTCCCGAGGGTTGGCTGTCATTAGTGAAATGATGTCAGTGGGCCTCCTTCTCTCCCACGACATACGGCGGTTCTCCGACGAGGTGGAGGCGCACGTAGCCAAGGCGACAGACATGATTCGGGGCTCGGCTATCTATGCGGTGGTGCCGAGGCAGACTTGGCGAACCTCGTCGGCCTTTCTCCGCAGCGCGAGGCGATCGGGGGTACTCGGAACGAATTTTAGGCGAGGAGGAACATGTCGGCGGCGATCACGTTTCCCCGAGAACATACCTCTCGGTGTTCCGGGCTATGGAGGTTCGATCTTCCGCAACTAAGCTTGTCCGAGATGGTCGGTGAGTTGGTGGTCACGCTAGCGGGTCGCGTCGGCGGTTTCACGGCTTGTGCGTGGGAACGCCGCCGAGGTGGCGGTGCTCCGAGCACGTGTGACGGCGATGCCCGTCGGAAGTGGCCTGACGTCCATAGCCGATGTCCAGTGGTTTGATGGCCGGTCTAGTGCGCGTGTTGTGCGAAGTGTTCAGGGGCCGGAAACAGCCCGCGGCCTACACGCTCGTGATGCCGAGCGCCATGACCGTAGCACGGCGAGGTTGGATGAGGTGCTCGGTGGCTCACCGTGGGGCTGGTGAGGTAAGGATGGCGGTGCAGTGACGAGGTGACGCTGTGCAGAGTGATCGCAGTGCCGTGCCGCACCTGGTCCGCAGCTCGGGCTTCTCCTCCGTGTCCGGCTCCGGCGTGCTCCGCGGCGGCGGCGCTCCGGCAGCTCCTCCTCCTCTGCTCCGCCCTTCTCCCTCTCTCTCGGCTATGCGGTGGGGTGCGGTGGCTTGTGGAGCCGCAGCGTGGCGGCTGCGAGTGGGAATGGGCTAGGGCTCCTCGGGTTCTCGGAACAGCGGCGGACGGTGATGGGTATCGGTGGGTGTACGTGGAGCTCATCCATGCGCTTGAGCTAGGGTTTCAGAGTGCACGCGGGCTCGCTTGGCGGCCAAGAAAGGAGGGGACAGGGGGGGGACAACTCTGCGGGGCGTGGTGATGTCGGCCGTGGGTCCGGGGTCACGCCATTCGCGTGACACCCCCGACAGGCGCGTCGCCTTCGTGAGGAAGAGAAACAATGGAAGGGGAAGGCGGCTGACATGCGGGCCCGGGTTGGCAGCGAGCGCGAGCGCGAACGCGTGTGTGCCGGTCGCGCGCGTTGCCGGGCCGCAACGTGGGCTGGCCCATCTCACGTGTGCGGTGGGCGCGAGGAGAGAGGAAAAGAAAACGGGGCCGGTTGGGCCGGTTTGGGCTGGCGTCGGGCCGGTTCTGCTCTCCTTATACTCTCTTCTTTTTCTTTTTCTTCTTCTTAAGTGTATAAATACATATATTACCCATTTTAAGTATTGAGTAAATACAAACATAAATTACAATAAATCCCAAATGTGATGCATAAGCTATTATTCTATGTGAATGGAATTAAAATGCAAGCTATACTCCTTTATTTACCAAATTCATAATGAAACCTATATGGCTTGCACAAGAAAAATGGGTTTTCACAATAAATAAATCAAAAATTTTATTTGGTTGGGATTTTTAGGTTGTGTGGGTTTTTAGGGTTGTTACATGTATAATGCAGGGATAATTAATAATAAAAATTAGACGATAACAAGTGTCAACAATTACCCCCACACTTAGGCTTTTACTCATCCCGAGAAAAGGTTAGTTTTAGGATATAAAATTTTAGAGAGAATAGAACATTTAAAACATAACTTGAGAATATATCACATAAAACTAGTCTATTTATACATGCACTGTGGAATTCAAAGTATCTACCATGAATCTTTGAGTAGTTGGAGAACAGAACAGCTTGAAACAGATCACTCTCTTCCTTTAGTTAAGTCAATTGGAGGGTGAGTAAATTTTGCAAATAAAACTTAGCTTTACCTTCTCCTTGTGTGGTACTCTCGGATTACTGATATAGCTGGTATTTTTGTATCCTTACCGAGACATTAATGATACTAAAAAGCTTATGTGGATCTCAGGTAGGTATAAATGTGAAAACATACTTGTATTGTATTTATTGTAAAGTCAAACAATGAATCCACAAAGAAATGAGACATATAATCGAACCAAGCTTTATTTGGTGGAATATGGTGGAACCTAATTCTACCTTGCTCCTTAAGAAAGTAAATCTCTCTTTAAACAATTGAGTTTATCAGAGAGTATGAGCTATCTTTTCTTTTTCTTTTTTTTTCAAGGGAGGCAAGCATCTAAGTACCCATTGTTTTAATTTCATTGGACACTTGCCCATTCTTTTATCCTCCCTTTTTCTTTTCTTTTGCAATAGCTCATACCTCTTTTGAATTTAGTAACCGAGAGAGTTTAACGAAACATGGAGCAATTATTTGGTGACTATGCTATATGATTATTTTTGGTGTTTTCTCTGAATGTAGGAAAGAAACATTTTCAATGGAATAATTTGCTATTAATCCAGATTAGAGTAATGCTTATGTGGAAGTGGTACTTGATTCGAAAACATGACAAATTTCTTCAAAGGGTTGCAAAGGTTGACCAAACTCAACACAAAGACAAGTACTTTGTGTAAGAAGTTTCTATCCTATATATATGGCTCTGGTAGGACATTATCTTTACAACAAAGGAGAGGCATAACTAATTATTTAAATTTTCGAAATAAAGCCTCCAGAGACAAAACATGAGAGATTGAGTTCTCATTATTCTACTATCTCGTATTCCTCAACAACTTAAACAATCATGGGGTCCCTATAAATAGTTTCCAACAGTAACATGACTCCTAGAAAAGTGTTACATAATTTATTCTTAAGTCATGAATTAAACAGTCTCTTCTTCTCTTTAAAAACATGTAAATTTTAATTCAGATCAAAACAGAAATCGAAATATATGCAATTATATTTGTATTGGATTCAAACCTGACCGTGGCCATGGCGAGGAAGCAGAGGAGGCAAGGAGGCGCCGGCCAGCCCAGGAAGGGCGTCGGGCGGCGTGCCTCTGTGGCCCACTTCGGTGCGCGTGGTACTGATTCGATTGTTTTATGAATTATGTGATTTTCCCGAGCGAATTGATTTCCGTGGTCGCGATGCGCTTTCTCCACACTTGTTTTCCTATATATTTCTCTGCACAACATGTGGAGACAACACGCGTACCAAAAATAGAGAGTAGAGTAGATAAATAAATAGTAAAACATTAATATTAATAAAAGAAATAAGGCACTTTATTTATTAATAATAATAGATAACTTTGATAACTGACTGAGCTAACGACTGCTCTAGCTCATTAGGCTTAGACCTAATATATAACCAAGAAAACTTAATATAATCAAACCTAACATACTTGTGACTTATTACATAAATAACTAAGGTGACTGTGGCTGTCCTTTCTTAGCGAGATCCTTGATCTCTTTTTTAAGCTCCTCAATCTCATCCTTAAGATTATCTTTATCGTGCTTGGAACTGCGGATTAACTTGACATTGGTTTCTATCTGCTTGGTCATGTCGCTTATTGTAACAACCCTAAAAATCCACACAATCTAAAAATCCCAACCAATTAAAATTTTTCATTTATTTATTGTGAAAACCCATTTTTCTTGTGCAAGCATATAGGTTTCATTATGAAATGGGTAAATAAAGGAGTGTAGTTTGCATTTTAATTCCAATCACATAGAATAATAACTTATGCATCACATTTGGGATTTATTGCAATTTATGTTTGTATTTACTCAATAAATTAAAATGGGCAATATATGTATATATACACTAAACTGAAAACAGAAAAGGAGAAAGAGAGTTCGGCCAGCAAGCCAGCCCGAGCCCGCCCGACCTTCCTCTCCTCATCTCACCGCGCGCGGCCCACGTTGCGGCTCGGCAGCGCACGCGCGCGACCGGCACACACGCGCTCGCGCTCGCGCTCGCTGCCAACCCGGCCCCGCCTGTCAGCCACTCTCGCCCCCACTGTTCTTCTTCCTCACGAAGGCGACGCGCCTGCCGGGGGTGTCGCGCGAATGGCGTGACCCCGGTCCCACAGCCGACAGCATGGCAGAGCCCTGGACCCCGCTGTTCCCCTCCTGTCCCCTCCTTTCTTGGCCGCCAAGCGAACCCACGCCATCCGGAGCCCTAGATCCACTCGAGCCACGGCCCTTCGATCGGCCGAGCGCAATCGAGACCGTTCGCCATTGGAGCTGGCCAAGCTCGCCTATAAATTGGAGCACCCCGAAGCCCTACCCTCATTTCCCCTCGCCGCCACCGCAGCACAGACCGGCACACCGCACCAAGCCGAGAGAGAGAGCATAGGAGAAGGGCGGAGCAGGGGAGGAGAAGCTGCCGGAGCGCCGCCGCCGCGGAGCACGCCGGAGCCGGACACGGAGGAGAAGCCGAGCTGCGGACGAGGAGCGGCACGGCACTGCGATCGCTCTGCACGGCTCCGACTCGCCACTGCACCGCCATCCTAGCTTCACCGACACCACGGTGAGCCATCGCACGCCATGTCCGAACCTTGCCCTGCTTTTTGCCATGGCGTTCCACCCTCGGGACGCGCCGGCACGAGCCTATACCGGCTCGGGAAGATCACCTGCACCATGCACTCACTCGACCAGCCAAAACCCCCGGACTACAAGCTTGCTAGACCGAGAACGCAGCACGACGCGTTCTCGGCGGAGCGCGCTCACCACCGACGCGTTCCGACGCCGAATCACCCGTTCCGAGCAATCCGACTAGCACCCGTACAGGTTAGAACGTCGTGGAGCACCGCCACGACCCCCTTGAGCTAGCTACGCGGATCTAAGCGCTAGAGGAAGCCTGAATCGCCTTGGCCGCGTGCGCCGCGACCTTACCGGAGCGCCGCCGCGAGCCGTAGCCAAAAGAAGGTCATGCCATGGCTAAGTTCGCCACCAGAGTGTTGTATGCCTCTCTGGCCTCACCAATTTGACAAGACCGCATTCGATTGAACCAATACTTGGTAGTAGCCGCGATGCCGCTTTCCGCCGTCGTCGGCGACACGCCGCCGCCACAACCGAGCACCTTGGAAAGCTCGGTAGCCAAAATTGGTAGTTGGTATACCATCGCCTTGGACCCTGGACGCGTATACATCTCCTAGAAGACCTCCTTAGCCCCGCCGGAACCTCACCGTCGCGACGACATCGCCGCCGACAGGTGTCGCCTCGCGCTGCGGAGAAAGGCCGCCGAGGTTCGCCAAGTCTGCCTCGGCACCGCCGCTAGATAGCCGAGCCCTGTCTTGCCGAAATATGGCCATCGCCGCCCTGTCACCGACCGCCACACCGGAGAGACACCGCCGCCTTGAACAGACGCCCTGGAACCCTGCTAGCACCGAATTTCCGATTCGCCCGACCCTCCCCAGGAGAGCTCGGGAGAGCAGCCCCTTCGGCACCCAAATGTCCGATTCGCCCGAGCCTCCGCAGGAGACCTCGGGAGAACGGCACCCTCGGGCACCCAAATGTCCGATTCGCCCGAGCCTCCGCAGGAGACCTCGGGAGAACGGCACCCTCGGCACCCAAATTTCCGATTCGCCCGAGCCTCCGCAGGAGACCTCGGGAGAACGGCACCCTCGGGCACCCAAATTTCCGATTCGCCCGAGCCTCCGCGGGAGACCTCGGGAGAACGGCACCCTCGGGCGCACCGAATCTCCGAATCGCCCGAGCCTCCCCGGGAGAGCTCGGGAGAGCGGCACCCTCGGCGCCCCGAATCTCCGATTCGCCCGAGCCCCGCCGAGCTAAACCGAGCTACCCCCGACCACCGCCGAGCTCCGCCAAGATACCCCCAACCACAGCCGAGTTACCACCGACCACCGCCGAGCCACGCCGAGCTACGCCAACTCCGGCAACTCTCTGGGAACCAGCATCGAACACCTGGACGACCATCGGGTCTGTGTTCTGTTGAGGCGCCACATGCCGCACTACTGGACCCGCGCGCCACATCCCGAGCTGCCCCTGATTAACCGACTAGTTTTTCCATTTTCAGAAAATAGGATAATCTTCGGAAATTCATAACTTATTCGTACGATGACCAAAAATTGCGCACCATATATCAAAATTCTCAGAAAAATGAGATCTACAATCTAAGACTATGTTTGTGTGCATTTGGCTCTTTGTTTTATTGGATTTTTCTGAAATACTCTATAGGAGTCGCTGACGCGACTATTTCGTGTTCGATTTCAGAGCCGGAGGAGGATCTGACTAAGGAAGACGACCACGAGTACTTCCAAGAGCTAGGAGACGACTACGAAGGTGCCACGTCCCACCAAATCCTTAGATCCTATTACGCATTGCAAATGACATTGTTGCTATTGCTTTATGATTATGTATGGATTGGTTGCATGGTAGTATATTTGAATTCCCTGCCTTGATAAGACTTTACCCTGCTATCCGCTGTTAGGTTAGCTGCTGCTTATTTTACTGTTACTCTTCCACTACTTACTACTTGCTATATGCTATGTGGTGGAATTGGGACGGTGTATATCTGATTATAACTACTGGGAGAGAGTGCTGCGTGCGTCTTGGGTGCGTGGTAAGGGTTGATGTCGACCAAGTGGGATGTGAGACGAGCCCATGGGGCAAGTCGTGCCGGGGGTGCAACCTGGGCATCCCCAAGCGAGATACCTGTGGCGGGTAAAGTTGTTGAGGAGGTTCCGGGTGGGATAGCCTTAGTGGTTTGAAGCCCGTGGACGGAGGTGCTGTGATGGCACGGGGAGAGTATCCCCTAAGTGGAGATGCCTGCTTGGTCAAACCTAGGATGGACTAGTTTCAGGTTCATGGGAATCCTTTTTCTACTCACTCGCTTCTGATGGGCGGGAGACGGCTGGACTACTTGGTAGGACGGTGCCACTACTGCTAGGTTGAAAGGTGATAAGGGTGGGCGGAGACGGTCGATGGGTTCCCGTTCCGTTCTAGATGCACAGTACCACTGGATGGGTCCGGTACTGTGTCTCCCAGTCTCAGCATAACGGTGTAGGATCCGGAATATCCCAGGGCTGAGTGGTAGGGTGGCATCGACCTAGGCAAGCAAGCACCCGGAATTCTGCCTAGGTGTTTGCGCAACACCTATGATGGCTAATCTTGTGGGTAGTGAAACCTCTGCAGAGTGTACGGTTGATCGATCGATACATATGCCAACCTGTTGGCTATGGACCTTTCCTGTGAAGCTTCTACTAGTGTAGTGAGTGTTCTCTTCTCCCCCTGGATGACATTTTTCCGGCAGTGTACCCGTTGTGGTAGTGTGCCGCTGAGATAGGCCCGAGAGGGAGTTGGGCCTGTCGAATGAGAGTGAGGTGTGGGTAAGTGAGGTGTGGTGATGGGAAAAGGGATGATGGTGTTAACTGGTGATAAAACTTGACTAATTAAAACATTGATTACAGCTGCATAGGAAAACCTCAGCCTATAGGTCTGCTTGTATAGCCTTGCATCCACTTTCCACAAAGCAAATGCTGCATAGGTGGGCTCCGTGGCCAGTACAAATCGTACTGATAAATTTGCTGTCAGGTGACGAGAATGAGTACGACTTCGAGGGAGATGATGACGAGGAATAGGGTCGCGTGCTACACTCAAGTTGGCCGTGAAGGATGAATCGCTTCCGCATCTTCTAAAGCTTCTCTGAATGTTGATTCCGCCAGTGTGGCAATGTAATAAATGTTTATGTAAGACTTAATTATCGTTGTATGGATCCTGGTGTCAACTGAGATATGGGTAATTTCATGGATTGTCCCAAGCAATCTGTTGAATTACAATTCGAGCCTGTGGATTTCCCTTCGTGGAAATCGAGGTCGTTTCACTTATAACCTGTCTTCAATTCCTCATTCTTTTCTATACCCTTGATGGAGTTGGAGAGGGCGTTAATCTTCTCACTGAGGATCTGTAGAGAGAGCGGGGGCTGCTTAGGAACTTTCTCTAGTGCTGATGCTGATGCAGCCCTCTGTCTCATAGGCGGAGGTGGTACAAAATCAGTGTAGTGGACTTGGGCTGGACGTGCACGAACTCCATGGATGGCAGGGCGCGCAGTGGTGTATTTTGCACACACTAGCGTCCCATTCTTGTCAGTCTTGACCGACAGGAGCCGTTCATTGTCTTTAGGTGGAAGAAGCGGGGTGCCTCGGGGAATAGCGATCTGCTTACCCTTGATGCCGTCTTCTTGCGGCAACCTTGCGGGTGGTGATGGCAGAGCGGGCTGAGCTTGCGCGAAGTAGACTTGCTCGAATTGCTACGGAACCGTAGCGAGGTGCTTCGGTTGCACGACAGCGAGAGGCTTTGGCTACACGAGAACGATGGCCTTCGAGTCGTCGCTTGGGACCTTGTCGAGGTCAGCACCGACGATCGCTCTATCTGCCATTGCTACTAAATCTAAACTAGAGAGTTTTCTGGGGGAGAAAGAGAGGTTTCCAATGGGATGCAAATTGAGGGCGGTATAGTGCGTATTTATATGGGTTTTCAGGAGACAGGATAAGATCAAATTTAGGTTCTACAGGATTCGTACGAAAGAATATCCGCACGCGGCAGGATCCTATGTGACTGTGTTTAGGAAAGGTGTAGAAAGAAAAGGAAACAAGAGACGAGACGAGAGGGGACAGGGGGGCGCCGGCCAGCCTATTGACATCTACTAACGTCGTCAAAAATAACTTTATAACTTTTAATATAAGAGACAAGATTAGAATATATATGGTAATTAATTAACTGGTCATTGGCAACTAGCCACATATCTATTACCAACATTCTTATGTATGAATTAGGTTGTCATCCCTAATTATAAATGCTAAGAATAAATAAAAATTCCATATATTACTTAATGTGACTAGGCAGAAATATATATAAATATAAACTAAGATCAATTCTGCAAGCGGACAGATAATTATACCATTGTAGCATTTTACGTAGGAGTTCTATCAGGTTGTCGATTTATATTTATACCACTGGGAAGGACTAGGATAAACTTAATCTATTATATTGATAGGAATTATATACAATGGATAAGCGGTGATATCGATGTCATTTTCTCAACTCATAACAGGTAGAGGTCACAAGATAATAAAGATAAATAAAGTGATAAGTATGATCAGACATCATAAATAATAGATAAACATCAGAGCACTTTCTAGTCATAGTAATAGCTAGCCAATGGATAAACTAAGGAATTAATATCTAAGGTAATTTTATAACTACGTCAATGAATAACTCTAATTAGTGCAATTACATCTAGCAATCATTGTTAGATTAGTCCTATATCATGATCACATGTAAAGGGCATCATCTAGGAAGGATGTGAAACAGAGTCATCACCCAACTTCGCGACCGTGCCTGCTTGCCTACGTAGGGGGGTACACTACAGAGGACTTAACGTAACTGTCACCTACGCGATCTACCACACGACCCGGCACATCAAGGTGCACTCGCGGATAAACAGAATATCTAGACACTACGTCCACATATTGTTCATCATTTACCCAACGATCATTTGATAAACGCTATACGAGCAATTACATGAATTCAATAAGATCAAACCAACTATACTAGACATATAATCAAAGTAGACAATGACTATTGTAATCAATAACATATGAACTATTAAGAACAATGTTTCCCTAATCATAATGAGGAATACAATAATAGAGAAAGAACTAGAACTATACCAAACTCCGCGCTCCAGACAGATGCCGGGGCTCCAGATCCCGCTGAAGAACCAGTACTCCTCTACTTCTAATCTAACTAGGCTAGAACTATGAACTAGATGACTCTTGATAAACTAGCAGGCTCTTGATGGCTTGACCGAAGACTTGATGCCTTGGATGAATGATTGGATGCTCTAGGAGGGGGTCTACCCCTTTATTTATAACCCGGTGGGATGCACGTGCGCTGTAGGATCAAACCGACTTAATCAAGGGCCGAGATGCATCGTGGGAGGCGGTGGATGAAGACTCCAGAAGGCGGAGGGCGAAACCCTAGGGGGCGCTGCCCGGCCCCCCTAGGCGCCTGCCGGCCCCACCTGTCCAGAGGTGGGGCCCCGGTTGCTTCAGGTGTTCTCCAGAGGCTTCTAGATTTCTGATGACGATGTTTACTTCGCGGTTAAATTTCGTGTCTTTTATGCATTTTAATCCTCCTTTTACGCTTTTCTGGAATATCCCCTGGAAAATACAGAATATGCAAAACGCGTGGAAATTGTTAGTTAAAACCCTAGACTAATGTGTATTCATGTATCCTTTGGTGTCTAAAGTTCTAATAAAAGTTGACGTTATCCACCGTCAACAACACCCCCAAGCTTACCTGCTTGCCAGTCCCTTGGCAAACAAACTAAACCTATTTACTAATGTAATTGGATCAGGGGTTGCGACAATGCTTTCATACTTTCCGAGTACACATGCTTCACACATAGATTCTCCTCCGGATTAGACATTAACTGCTCTAACCATCAGACTTACCCGTTTAACCATGGAGCTTTACAGCTTTCGCATAAGTCTTGAGTAATTGAAAGATATAACAATCAGGTCGTGCACTATGTCTCAAATTCTTCATAGTACCGATATTCCGAAGTTTTTATAAGTTCGAAATAAAACTCAGAGCTTAATTGTATGACACCCTCAAGTTCCTCAATATATGGTATTTATAGATCTCACTCAAGACATTAATGATGTTATGCCTTCCTACAACTACGGATTATAGTGGGGCTTATAGGAGTGGCAATAACAAGGATGAGCATACTGCAATTCATATATTATAAAGTCAAAAAATGGATCCATAGAGAATCGAGGCATACAATCAAATCAAGATGTGCATGTGTATGAAATATGGTGGATAGGTGTATATGTGGTATTTAGTAGCTAATTTCTAATTCTACTTATGCTCTTTTGAAAATAATTCTCTTTTTAGTACTCGTAGGAAAACAAGGGCTATCTTTTTTTCTTTCTCTCTTTTTATTTTTTTTCAATAGGGAGGCGGGCATCTAGTACCCAATGTTTTAATTGCTGGAACACTTATCCATCTTTTACTCTCTTTTTCTTTTCATACTTTTTGCATAGCCACATGTATCCTTTGAATAAATAATTAGAGAGATAATGATAAGAATTTAGAGCAATTATAACAAGGCTGTCCTATGAGGTATATTTTTTGTGTTTACTCCTAGTGTAGGAGAAAACATTTTCATTATGAACATTGATGGAAGTGGAAATAGTTGCGCTTACTCCCAGTGTAGGAATGATGCATAAGTGACTGGAGTGTGTGAGTGATCTTGATTTTAAAAGCATGACAAGACTCTCATGAGGTATACAACAAAGGTTGACTGAACTCAATGCAAAGCAAGCAGCATAAATGTGCAAAGGGTTTTCCTATCTAAATGTATTATATATGGTTTTGGTAGGAATTCACACATTGTCATACAAGAGCTCGTCATGTAAATTTTTAAATTTTCAAAATAGATTTCTAGAACTTAGTAGTGATAGGAATAAGATAAATAGTAGCTCAACTTTCATTAATCATATAAATCAATCACCTTGACTTAGTTCAAACATATGCCTCCACAAGTTTTCAGGTTCATAGTAAATTCTCAAGTTAAAACATCCACATCTAAAACTCAGGGGAATTTAAGTTTGACAACTAGGTACTTGAAAGGTATGGCAATAGAGCAACTATTAATTATTTTCAAGATAAAATTTTAGTGTTCATCAATTTTTAATTAATTCAAGCCTAGACTAACTCTGAACATATTCTAATATCTAGCTAAGTGTTTATTAGGTTTTTAATTATATAACTTTTTGATTGGACTCAAAAAGACTATGATTTGTGGACCTTCATGTGCCCACATATTTTTGGTATTTTATGACTATATAAAATGGACTCGATAATCGTATTGATATAGTTACCTGATAACTAGGGGATGCTCCTCCCCCAACCATGATGTTTGCAATACTTAGTATTGAATGATCTTCAGAGTGAGCTAATCAGTACTAGTCCTGGTGGGTGCCACTGATAGACTCTCTCTTTAGTCATAATATTGTTCCAGCATAATTATACTCCAACAAGAAAACCAAAACTCGAGGCTCGAATTTAACACGGGGTTAGTGGTCAGCCAATGAGTGATTGATTATTCTCTGAGCTAATTTTAATTGACAGATTCTAGCAGGATTCCAATAGGATTCTCTTTTTAGGGTTTTCTAACTTTCTTATGCAGCAATCAAATATGTATGCAATATATATATATATTATTTTATTTTTTTTATTTATGCCTCCACGGAGAATATTTATTCTCATAGGGCTTTAGTTTTTATGATGCAGTAAATATTTTTATTGTTTTGTATTTAATGTGTAAAAGTGATTCTACTAATAAATGTGTTAAAGCAAAATTACTAATAAATGCGAACTTAATTAGATAACTACCATTCTAACCTTATGGCTAGGGTATAGAATTTAAAGTCTACCGACAGGACTTAAATAAAGGAGAGTACTTACTCAATAGGTTTATCGTTTGAGGTTACCTCAGTCAATTCCCCATTTTGCGGTGGTGTAGTAGGTGCTTCTTTTTTCTCCTTTCATCTCATTTCTGTCTCTTCTGCTTTTCTCCTTTCTAACTCTAGCTCTTCCTTGTAACGCTCCCTCAGGTGCGCTTCTCTTGATTCTTTATCTTTCTTCATCCATTCTTCTAATTGTGCATGGATCTCTTTCTTTTCTGCCTCAATAATTTGATCCATCCTTTCAGCTTTCGTCTCCCACTCACTCCAGCGTGGTGCTTGTACGGCTTCTTCTTGCTCCTTGTAGCAGTCTTCATACTTTACAATCTTGCCAGGGAATTCCTCCCATCTACAGTGAGGCTGGGCAACCTGACAGCGGGCTTGGCGTCTTCTCCTGTTGCGTTACTTCTTGACCTGCTCATGGTTAACAAGTGTTCTAAATTGACAGCGTACCTTTCCCGTGGGTAGGTTGAAGTGGATCTGTCTAGACCTGATGTAGATAATGGCATTGGCAGTGTAGAGCAACAGTCTTCCCAAAAGAATAGGTGATTCATCGTCTCCCAGCATGTCAAGGACTAGAAAATCCACAGGTATATATTTATCTTGAATTCTTACCATAACGTCCTTAACCACGCCTTCAGAGAATCTTAGTGATTGGTTTGCCATCTGCAACTGAATATATGTTGGGTATAAGGGTAAATCATTAAATAACTCATCATATACCTTCTTAGACATTACGTTGACGCCTGATCCAGTGTCGCATATGGTGTCGGCAAAAGTGGTGTCTCTGATTGTACATTCAATGATTGGTACACCTGGGTCACCTTTCTTTGTTGGAAATGGTTGGGGAAGCATATGATCATTTTCTGTGTTGAGAGCAGTGATTAGTTGAGCAATTTCTTCCGGTACATGCTGGGGCTTGTTCTTCCTCCATCTTCTATTATTCTTCTTCTTGGGTGCGCGTTGTTGTTGCTCTTCTTGTTGATGGAATTGCTTCGGGACTGCAGGAGTTTTTAAGATGCGGTTCTTGAACGAGAATCTCTCTTTCTTGTCCTTGATGGAGAGGTCCATCTTGACATGTTCTGCATAGATGATGGCTTTGGTTGTGCACAAGAATGGTCGTCCCAAAATAATGGGTTCCTTCTCATCTCCTCCTGTCTCCATGATCACGAAGTCAACTGGGACATATGATTGCCCCACTCTGATAACAGCTTCTTCTAGCACTCCCTCGGGGCAGCAAATGGACTGATCTGCAAGCTGCAAACGCATATCTGTGTACAACAAAGGATCACCTAAAATTTTCTCATAAATTACCTTGGGCATTATGTTGACACTTGCGCCGAAATCGCAGATAGCTTCTGGAAAGCTGTGGCTATACTTGGCCATGCAGCCCGAGACCCGGCAGCCCGTCACGAAGCCCGGCTTTTTGGCCCGACACGAGCCCGGCCCGGCACGAGGGTCGTCGGGCTCGGGCTGGCACAACACGTGCTAGCAGGCCGTGCCTGGGCCGCCACCAAGGCCCACGGGCTGGCACGGCACGGCCCAGTGACTATCACGGCCTGCTAACAGCCCACTAGGCACCTACACTTTCATCACATATAAAAAGGAAAAAACCTAACTTCTACCATCCAGGAGATGATTCCCAGGCTCACAGCCGCCGCCGCCGCCCATCAGGATTCTTCTTGCCCTCTTCTTTTGCTTTCTTGTCTTGGCAAAGTAGCTCACGTTCTCTCCACTTCCGTCCTTCTCTCGTCATCAAACCAGCTCACGGCGGCCAGCACACGACCGAGCTGCAACTCGCGATGGCCAGAGTGCGACAGCGCAACAGCAGCCAGCAGCTCTTCCCCGCGGCGGCGCAGCAGCGCTCGCGCGCGGCGACGGCGCAACAGCTTGCGCCCATGGCGGCCACTGCGGCGGCGCGCCGCCCTGCAGTAGCTCCCGTAACCCGCGGGCGACCAAAGATACGACGAACCTCGCGTGCCGACAGGCCAGCACGGCACGAATTTTAGCCCGCAGGCCGTGCTTGGGCTGGAGCTCAAGCACGAGGCACACAGCGGCACGGCACGGGAGGCACGACGTGCCGTGCCAACCCGACACCCTGCGGGCCGTGCCTAGTACATGCCCGTGCCGTGCCGAGCCGGGCCGGCCCGATGGCCATGTATAGCTGTGGCATCCCATAGAGATTGGGATGATAGGTCTTCCAGCGTCTCCCATCTTCTCAGGTAGTGAGTGATCAATCCACTGTATATCTGCAGGCTCAATATGGTATTGGGTTGTATTGTGAATATCAACAAGGTTAGTAGTTTCTAAATCTTTTGGTTGGCCTAGAATCTTACATTTTTCAAATGGAGAGACAGCAGCAGCTAACTGAGCTAATTGTGATTGTAACATTTTATTAAAGCTGTGCTGATTCTTTATAACAAAAACAAAGGTATCCATTCTACTATTAATGTTTTCTAAAGCTTTATCATTAGAGGCTACCTTTCAAGACATTTGATCTAACAATTTAGATTAACCAGCAACTAAATCTCTTAAAGATGGAAGATTGTAATTATCATAATTATTACCTTGGTTGTTGCCTTGGTAGTTACCTTGTTGAGGTTGCTAATTCCATCTTTGGTTTGGCTGGTTCCATCCTTGATTTTGCTGAGGACAATAGTAGGTGTTATTGTTGATGAAGTTCACATCCTCTTGCAACGTAGGGTAGTTGACAGCTGAATGCCCGTAATCTCAACATTCTTCATAGGTCATGCGAGAATCATTAATATGCATCACTTCCTTCTTCTCTATATCGAGCTTCTTTATGATGAGGTCTAGCTTGGCAGTGACCATGTCAGTTTCCTTGAGATGATGGATGCCTCCTCCTCTCTTGTGAGGTTGAGTACGTTCTTCATTACAGGTTGGATTTGAGGCCATCTTATCAACAAGTGCTTTGGCTTCTGGAGGCTTAAGTGACAGGAAAGCTCCTCCTGCTGCAGCATCTTTGTACTCACGGGTGCTAGAGATGAGCCCGTTGTAGAAGGTCTGCACTAATAGCCAATCCTCTATCCCATGATGAGGACAATCTTCAATATAATCTTGGAATCTTTCTCATGCTTCAGTAAATGATTCATCATGTTGCTGTTGAAAGCTTGAAATTTTCCCACACAGAGCATTCGTCTTGCCTGTAGGAAAGAATTTTGCCAGGAAAGCAGTTGAACGTCGGTCCCATGTAGTATTCTTCTCTTTGTTGGCGTAGAACCACTGCTTAGCTTTTCCTAAAAGTGAAAATGGGAAAAGACGGAGTGAAATAGCATCTCTTGGTACTCCTCTGATCGTGAAGGTGCTGTAGATCTCTAGAAAGTGTTGTAAGTGTGCACTTAAATCTTCGTGAGCTTTTCCACAAAATTGACTGGCTTGAACCATGGTGATAAGAGCAGGTTTGAGATCGAATCCATTCTCCCCAGTGTTTACTGCTGGTCCAATCCGGATGTTTTCTGTTGTTGGGGCAGAGAACTCGCGCAGTGTCTTCTTAGTCATGTCTTTAAACGCAGAAGTTAAATCTTCTCCTAAGTGTTGTTCTTCCAATGTTGGAGCTGGCTCCTCTGATGAACTAGCTTGAGCGGCGATGGGTATTCTTGATAGTGACTCGAAATTGTCCCTCGCCTCTACAACCTTCTTCCTTCTTAGGAGTTTCTCTGTATCGTCAGTGAAGTTGTTTGGAAGAGAAAAACCATTCATTCATCACCCTGCATAAGATAAGCAAATGATAAAAATAAGGGTGTGCCTGTTTGAGTTAGAGATCAATCAGTAACACAATCTTATCCATTATGTATATATATTATCAATATTTCCTATGTTTAATGTGCCTTCCCTGGCAACGGCGCCAAAAATGCTTGTTGACATCTACTAACGCCGCCAAAAATAACTTTATAACTTTTAATATAAGAGACGAGATTAGAAGATGTATGGTAATTAATTAACTGGCTATTAGCAACTAGCCACTTATCTAGTACCAATATTCTTATGCATGAACTAGGTTGTCATCCCTAATTATAAATGCTAAGAATAAATAAAGGTTCCATATATTATTTAATGTGACTAGGAGGCTCTTGATGAACTAGGAGGCTCTTGATGGCTTGACCGAAGACTTGATGCCTTGGATGAATGATTGGATGCTCCAGGGGGTCTGTCACTTTATTTATT
The DNA here is from genome assembly GCA_038502445.1 of Eremochloa ophiuroides. NCBI lineage: Eukaryota > Viridiplantae > Streptophyta > Magnoliopsida > Poales > Poaceae > Eremochloa > Eremochloa ophiuroides. The sequence continues at coordinate 38,012,709 of JAHLJS010000002.1, forward strand.
GCCCGGTGGGATGCACATGCGCCGTAGTATCAAACCAACTTAACTAAGGGCCGAGATGCATCGTGGGAGGCGGTGGAAGAAGACTCCGGAAGGCGGAGGGCGAAACCCTAGGGGGGCGCCGGCCGGCCCCACCTGTCAGGAGGTGGGGCCCCTATTGCTTCGGGTGTTCTCCAGAGGCTTCTAGGTTTTTGATGATGATATTTCCTTCGCGGTTAAGTTTCGTGTCTTTTATGCACTTTAATCCTCCTTTTACGCTTTTCTGGAATATCCCCTGCAAAATACAGAATATGCAAAACTCGTGAAAATTGTTAGTTAAAACCCTAGACTAGTATGTATTCATATATCCTTTGGTGTCTAAACTTCTAATAAAAGTTAACGTTATCCACCGTCAACACGGCCCCACCAAGTGGCCTTTCGTGGGTGCCGTGCTTGTGATGCCTCTAGACTCTATTTACTACCTGTTGGTTGCGGTGCGCGATAGATTTTCATAACGGACGATGACGGGACTAAAAAGTTGGTAGTTGGGCAAAGTCCAGCCCGTCAACAACATCCAAATTAAGTGGTTCTGAAAATAATTTAAGTCGGTGACCATTTACCTTGAATAACGTATCTTCGTGTGATTGTAGAGTTACCGCTCCATGTGGCGATGCGTTCACAACCATAAATGGTCCTTTCCATTTACTTCGTAGTTTTCCAAGCCCGAATAATTTGAACCTAGAATTAAAAAGTAATACTTTATCTCCTGGTGCAAACTCCTTCTTCTTGATCTTCTTGTCATGCCATCTTTTTGTTCTTTCTTTGAATTGTGATAAGCCTTTTCTCTCTATTTTTCTAATTCTGATAGTTGCATTTTTCTCTTTTCTCCAGCGGCTTCAAAGTCCATAATTCATCTCTTAATAGCCCAGTGAGCCTTATACTCTAATTCCACTGGTAAATGACAGGTTTTACCATATACTAGCTGATAGGGTGACATGCCTAAAGGTGTCTTATAGGCTATCCGATATGCCCAAAGTGCTTCGGGTAACCGGTCCTTCCATGCAGTATCCATCTCATTTACTGTTTTCTGTAGAATATTCTTAATCTGTTTGTTTGATGTCTCTGCCTGGACACTTGTCTGAGAATGGCATGGAGTAGCGACCCATGAGCTTGTAGGTATCGATAAAACTTCTTATCAGTGAAATGTGTTCCTCCGTGACTAATGACCATCCTTGGTGTTCCAAACCTTGGAAATATAATCTCTTCGAATATCTTCTTTGAATGTTTGGAATCAGCATTCATGCATGGCATAGCTTCTACCCACTTAAATACCAACTGCCACCAGAATGTATTCATAGTTTCTTGATTTCACAAATGGTCCCATATAATCAATTCTCCAGACATCAAAGAGCTCAATCTGGAGATTGTTGGTGAGTGGTATAGCATCTCGTGTATTGATGTTTCCATGTCTCTGACATGATCCACATCTCCGGACAAAATATTTGGTGTCTTCATACATAGTTGGCCAAAAAAACCCACTCTGCCAGATCTTAGCATGAGTGCGGAATGCCCCATAATGACCTCCATATGGTGATGCATGGCATTTCTGAATGATCTGCATGCCTTCTTCCACTGGTACACATCTTCTAAGAAACCCATCTGAGCAGATTCTGAAGAGGTATGGTGGATCCCATATGTGGAGACGACTCTCATAAATGAGCTTCTTCTTATTCTCCCCTGGTGGTACATAACCTGCAACCATAAAGTTGACAATATTCGCATACCAAGAGTCTGACTTGGTCACTTTAAACAGATATCATCTCTTAATGAGTCATTGATAGGTAGTTCCTGAGGTTTCTCAAAGTGTATTCTAGACAAGTGATCAGCAACTGGATTTTCTATTTCTTTTCTATCTTTAATTTCTAAGTCAAACTCTTGAAGTAACAAAATCCATCTTATTAAACGAGGTTTAGCATCTTTCTTAGTGAGCAAATATTTTAAAGCAGCATGATCAGAATAGACAATTACTTTTGCTCCTACTAAGTAAGATCTGAATTTATCAATAGCAAAAACAACAGTCAGGAGCTCTTTTTCAGTTGTTGCATAATTTAATTGTGCTCCTGTCATAGTTTTACTAACATAAACAATTGCATGATGTTTCTTATCCTTTGTTTGTCCTAATACTGCCCCTACAGCATAATCACTAGCATCACACATAATTTCAAAAGGTAAAGACCAATCAGGGGGTTGAATGATTGGTGCTGATGTAAGCGCTTCTTTAAGAATATTAAAAGATTTTAAGCAAGCATTATCAAATTCAAAAGGAACATCCTTAACTAGCAAGCTAGTCAGTGGTCTGGCAATATGTGAAAAATCCTTTATAAATCTACGATAAAAACCACAATGACCAAGAAAACTGCGGATTCCTTTTATATTAACAGGCGGAGGTAGTTGTTCAATTACTTCAATTTTAGCTTTGTTTACCTCTATTCCTCTTTCAGACACTAAATGTCCTAGCACTATTCCTTCTCTAACCATAAAATGACATTTTTTCCAATTAAGGACTAAGTGCTTTTCTTCACATCTCTGCAAAACCTTATCTAGATTTTCTAGACAATCATCAAAAGTTTTTCCATAAACCGAAAAATCATCCATAAAAACCTCCATGATTTCTTCTATCATTTCAGAAAATATAGACATCATACGTCTTTGAAAAGAAGCAGATGCATTACATAATCCAAAAGACATTCTACGATATGCATAAGTTCCATAAGGATATGTAAAACTAGTTTTGCTTTGATCATCAGGGTGGATAGGAATTTGGTGATATCCAGAATAACCATCAAGGAAACAAAAGAAAGAATTATTTGCCAAACGCTCTAACATCTCATCAATAAAGGGTAGCGAAAAATGACCTTTCCTTGTTGCTTTATTAAGTTTTCTATAATCTATGCACATTCGCCATCCAGTGACAGTTCTCTGGGTATTAATTAATTTTTATCATTTTAAACTACGGTCATTCCACCCTTTTTAGGTACAACTTGAACAGGGCTTACCCACTCACTATGCGGCATAGGATAAATAATCCCAGCATACAAAAGTTTTAAGACCTCTTTCTTAACAACTTCCCTCATCGTATTTTGAAGCCTACGTTGGGACTCTCTAGAAGGTGTAATCTCTGGGTTGGTTGGAATACGATAGGTGCATAAAACAGGACTAATCCTCTTAAGGTCTTCGAGTGAATAACCAAAAGCAACACGATGTCCTTCTAAAACAGTTATTAATCTAAAAGACTCTTCATCAGAAAGTTTATCACTTATAATCATAGAAGAATTTTGATCATCATTCAGAAAAACATATTTTAGACCAGAAGGTAGTTGTTTAAGCTCAATAGAAGGCTTAGGTGGCTCTAGTAATTCATCCAGAGGTTCAGGATCAATAGGATCCTCCTCCTCTTCATTAATGAAGAACTGAGTATCATCAATAAATTCTTCAAATGACACAGCCTTAACCTCTTCTATTGGATCTAACTCAGGAAGTGGCTCTGCCTTAGCTTTTAATGCATGCATTATAGGCACAGAGAGATTAAATCATTTCCCAAGTTTAACATCTAAATTGCCCGAACAACTTTCTCTCAAAAGTTTTCCTATTGGTAATCCAATCATTACATCAAAATCTCAAACATCAAAGATATAGAAATTCAGCAAAATTCGGAATTCATTTAGCACAATATGAAGAGTACATAAAACTCCTAAACTAGGAATAATATGTCCTAAACGACTTTTCAATAATTTATTTCTAGGAATTAATGGCATATCTTTCAAGAATTTTTCAGCAAATGTAAGAGACATAATATTGACACCTATTATTGGATTATAAAAGGCATCAAAAGGATATGCATCAATTTGACATTTGATGTTAATGGCAGGAGAATTTAAACGAATTATATCATTTGAAAGTTCAGATTCTATCAACCACTCATTACTCACAACAAAAATCAATTCTCTTGTTATTTCTCTAAGGAATTTTAAATCAGCAGGATATGAAATATTAAAATTTTTAAAATTCATAGATTCTTGAGGTTTCATAATTTTATGATAACATAAGGTATTTCCATAATTATCAAAAAGTTCATCCTCAAGTTCAAGCATAAAATCAGAAATTGGAGTTATCTCATTTTCATTAGATAGGTCAGGTTCTAAAGGTTAGATGAATCAGACAAAGGTTTAGATTTGAGTAACAAAAATTCATTTTCTAACAACTCTTCATTTTCTTCAGGAAGATCATTCAAGATATTAGCAAAAATAGATTTAGCATGTGTAGCAGTAATATGCATAAATGCTCCTCCTGCGGCCAAATTAAGGTATTCTTTATTTTTATCATTAAGGCCTAAAAAGAAATGTTACAAAAGCATAGGTTCTGGTAAAGCAAGATTAGGTCCAGAATTCACAAATCCATCGAACCGTTCCCAAGCCTTGACTAATGATTCGTTATCTAATTGTTTAAATCCTATAATTTCAAAATGAAGTTTAGCAACTTTTTCGATAGGAAAAAATTTAAGACAAAAATTAGCACACAATACTTCCCAATCTCCTTGACTACTCCCAACATGGCGATTATACCATTTCTTTGCTTTTCCCGTTAATGAAAACGAAAAGAGCTTCCATGTTAAAGTTTCATCTACCTGTTGACGGTAGATATTGCTCATTTTTACCCATCAAATAAATATGAATCAAAGACATAAAATAATATACAACATAGTTATGGGGTTTGATTCTAACAAGTTCCACAAGTTTTGGTATTCTCACTTATTTTGCAAGGTATAAAAAGATATTTAATTTTTTCTCCGATTAAAAGTATCTCAAATGAGGAATTGGAGTTCATCATTGCAAAGATCTCGTCGAGACGATCGAAACGGACCTATGGTTTGCTATTTTTGAGTCCGGAATAAAGTGATATGGATTTTACAAACACTGGAAGATTCTAGAACCTGAGCTGCGGGATTAATTGGGCCTAAATCAGAATTTGACCCATTAAAGCCTATGTGCATATGGTGGAAAGGCTTAGTACCATATTGCTTGCCCAAGGTAGTGGGGAGGCCAGGCGCCCCTATATATACAGCCCCAGGGACCCCCTAGGCTCCATCCCTTTCATTATTATAATTCATATTCTCTAGTTAGGAATTGGATGGAGAGGTGCCCATTGAAGGATAACCTCTCTCCAATATAGTAGTTTAGTTCTAGTTGAGAGTTAGGGAGAGCTGGAGCCATTCTTCGGTTCTGGAGAAGTCTTCAGGGGTCTGGTATATCTTTATATCTCATCTTTGTAAGACTTATGCTTTAATATATTTATCTTCTCTATTTACTTTATGGCTTGAATTTGATTGGTTAGTATAGTTGTTATACTTTGGCATAGGATCTCCGCTCGCATCGAGTGCTCTAGTTTTCATATGGGATTAGAGTAGTAATTAATAGTGTAGGCATGGTGTCTAAACTAGAGGTTACCTGAGATTGCAGCTCAACCTTACGAATAGTTAGTGGTAGCCCCAGGAGGTGACAGCCCTGATGGCCGACGTATTCCACCTCGTGTAGGTTGATGATTGTAGGACCGTAGTTAGAACTTCCTAGTCCCATTTTCATCCCGTTTCGTGGCTAGTGTTCTGATGTCCCGAAGTGTTATTATGTGATTGCTTTATCTACCTTGAATCAGTTATTATAGAACCCCAGTAATAGGGAAGTATTTAGGAACCTTGAACTCTCCCGTTGTCCTCTCACTTTAGCTATCCGCTCTTTTATCATAGAATTCTCCTGTGTGTCTATATCATTTAAGTATAACTCCTATCATTTATCGTTTACCTCTACTATAGTCTAGTTGTGTACTAAGTTAGTAGATACATGATGGTCAACTATTAAATTCTTCAACCACTGTTTCCCTGTGGCAAAATATAAATAGTGATACCTGGAATACTCCCGGTAAAATGCTACAATGGTATTCTGTGCGCTTGCGAAATCTTTCATATTCTATTTGCACTTAAAAAATACCAACACTGCCATGCTCTTAATGTGCAGGCATGCACATGTCTGCTCAAAATCAGTTAAATGAGAATAGGGGTTTTCACTAGAACTACCAGAAAAAATGTGCTCCTGAACTAACTTAATTAATCTGGGCGTAGCTCACAGTCAGATGATGTAATAGGTTTAGATGATTCCTTTAGCTGGAGATACGATCCCGATGGTGCTCTGTATTGATATAAAAGTTGGGATATGGGTTCCATATTTAAAAGATAAAAGATAAAAGTATAATACAAGATTAAGATAGACTATAGTCAAGATCAGCAAACCGTTCCCTGGCAACGGCGCCAGAAATGCTTGTTGGTATAAATTAACTGCACTCTATTAAATATAATTATTATCAAAGTATCCGCAAGCGCACAGATATAATACCGATGTAGCACTTCACCAGACAATCTCGGTTTTAATATCGAACCCAAAGGAACAGTAGGTGATACTGACTAAGTCTATTGATTCTTAATCCGATAACACAATCAATCCAGAGAATATCAAGAGTGAGGAAATAGCTAATGACTATCTAGTTCCGACAACCGGTAAGTTTTGAATAATATCGATCTAACTGGGCAGTGACTTGAATAAGAGCAGAAATCAGAGTTCTCTCCTACCAAGCACTTATACACCTATCGATCCTATCAACGGGAAGTGGACTACAGAGGAATCAACGTAGCTATCACCTACATGAACTACCACTATCCGGCTAATCAGGGGACATTCACAAGTAATTATAGACCAGACACTACGTCTACACTACAAACTACTACTTCGGCCTAGGAGCTACCAAGATCAAAGCACTCAATATGAGTTATAAACTTAAGAACGAATAAAAACAAATGCTTACTTGAATCAGAATGTTGAATACAAAAGTATCTCAGAACACAACTCCGGGCGAGGGAGCTGAATCCAGATGAATATAGCTACGAAGAAGCTCCGACAGGCTGAGACTCCTCCGAATCTCTACTCATCTACTCTATCTCTCTAAACTCTCTCTTGATTGCTAGACTAGATCTAATGGATATCTATCTAATGATTCAGGCTCTTCAGCTCTTGATCTGGCCTCCTCCAGGGGGGTGCCCTCTATTTATAGCCCAGTGGGATGAATACGAGTTGTTGGATCAAACCGACTTAACCAAGGGCCGAGATGACTCCTTAAAGGCGGTGGAAGAAGACTCCAGAAGGCGGCAATCGAAACCCTAGGGGTAGCGCCGCCCGGCCCCCTAGGGGCCGGCCGGCCCCACCACCTCCCAGGTGGGGTCCCGGTTGCTTCGGGTGGCTTTCGGTTTGTCGATGACGTATGTTGCCTTGGCGCTCAAGTTTCGTGGTAATTAAGCACTTTAATCTCTCTTTTAAGCTTTTTCTGGATAATCCCCTGGAAAATATACAATTCACCAAAACTCGTGGAAATTATTAGTAGTAACCCTATTCTACTAGATATTCATGTATAATACAGGATAATTAATAATAAAAATTAGACGATAACAAGTGTCAACAATAAGCCCTGAGGGGGTTGGAGGGGATTGAAATGATCGAAGAGGATTTTGATTTGTCGAGGATTAAATTCCCTGAATTCCTGTGGGTTGGATGACAACCGAACAAGGCGAGTAGGGGGTAGGAGAGAGAAGTGAGATTTTAACTTTTTCAATTTTCAAATATTGTAATTATATGCTGATTCTTGTAAAATTCATAATTAAATAATTGGAACCCCCTAAAATCCTGAACATTTTTGTGTGGCCTTGTCATGATATGATCCATCATTCATCAAGTAAAAATATAATTTGGGTATTTTCCTTGATTTCGTTAGGATTTAAAATTATCCATTTTAAATAATAAATGCGTGCTCTAGGATTTTCCTAGGCCAAAATAAATGCTTCTTGACCCTGAAACTTTTTGTGTAACTGTTTTATACAACCTTCATAAAAAGTTTGATATTTATTTAATGAAATTTAGTTACAACTTTTAATTATACCCTTAATTAATTAGTTAATAATTACTAAATAAGTAGACTAAAGCATAAGGCAACTTGAGTAGCTTTGGAACATTAATTAAAGTGGTTTCCGCGCCAGGGGAGGGCCGTCCACCGGGGGAGGAGCGGCGTCGGGGGAGGAGAGAAGGAGCGGCGTCGGGCGGTTTCCGACGCGTGGGGAGGAGAGAGAAAGTTTAGGTAGTCTGTTATTGGCCCAATGGGAATGGGTAGGGAGGAGGAGATTTGAGTAGCCAACAAATCTGTTGGGTGGGCTGCTATAGTGGATTTTTTGTCACCACTACCTAAATTAGGGATAGGCAGTGAGATAGGTAGTGTTGCTGGAGATGCTCTAGAGTTTATTACATGACATGTATTGGCCTTACTGGACATGGACCTCCGCCGGCGACTTACTAAAGATGCATGTCTATACGCTGACGTACCTTTTGTCTGTTTGTCCTAGCTTTTGTAGTCGCGACGGTGAATATATGGCTTTTTTTACATATTGCCGACCTAGTGCCGACCGCCTCCTCTTCATCGCGTCTGCCTCCGTGTCCATTGAAAATGGTAGAAAGACTAAACTCTGGCACCACAGTTTGGCTGGGAAGCACTGAGAAACAGTGCCAACACCTCTTCCAACGTGTCAAAAGAGAAAACAAGACAGTACAATAGGAGCTTGTAAATGACACTTGGATCAAAACATTGCAAGGCAAGATCACCACGGCCAGCTAGATTATTGAAGAATTTGTATCCCCCTTACATAGATCCATATACACGACACTCAACTTTAGTCGAAGATTTGCGAATGGGCATATGGTCCAATAATAAGACTATCCAATAGGACATTATCCACCATCCAGGGTTTAAATTCTGGTTATCGCACATTTTCTAAATTTATTCTAAGAGATTTGCTTTCAATGGTCGGCGACGTTCCCGTTGATTGTGAGGCGCCTATGGTGATTTTATAAATCTCGAGATTTACCGTCACAGTCTTTCAGATATGCTCATAAGGGGTAGGATTTACGCACATATGTTCATAGGGGTGAGTGTGCTGTGACTGTGTAATTCGAAGAAAAAAACTTCAGTCAAGATTAAGGTAAAACAACCTGGAAATGTACCGCGGTCAAAAAATACACCTCCAAATAAACATATTTATAGAACAGAATTCCTGGGCTCCTACCGAAGATTATACACAACAAACCCTATGTGGTGGGCACACACAGAAAACAAAAGGTAAGATCTTCGACTGGGTCTATGTTTTTGGGCACTACACTCGAAACTCATGCCCCAAAATCCGGATGGGTCTATCTTTTTGCCTATTATTAATAAACCTATGTGTAGAGAAATTAATCTGTCATTGCCTTAAGGCAAAAATTTCTAGTTAGGAAGCGGGCGTCTTACGGTTCGTGAAGACTTGTACGTGAGCTGATGCCGCAACCTGCCCGAGCGTCCACTAGTACACAAAAACTCACCACAGGCAGTTTAAAAGGCATTTTTATAGGCGGTTTTGTGAACCGCCTATACTAAGGGCCAGTATAAATCAACCATTTGTACTGGCGGTTGTGTGTGAAAATCGATTTTTAAAAATAGCAAAACAAAAAAAAATCTGAGAAGGGACCCACCGGCCAGCGCCTCGCCCGTGTTAAAGTCGCAAGTCGCAGCATTTTTCGCGCGCTACGCGGCCGGTGGGATTCGAACCCGCGACCTCTCTCTTGCGCGTACCCCTACCTACCACTGCACCACACTCTTATTTGTGACTATATCCCAATTCGGCTGTCCACATATTATAACAAACCGAGAGTAAATTGATTCTTTGAGGCACTAAACGAATTCAAATGAAAATATTGTCAACTACAAAGTTGAGTAAACTTTCAAGATCTACAACTTTCATGTAGAGTGTTTCTCCATCCGAGGCTTTTATCAAAAGTTAAATTTCAAATTTCAAACTTTAACCGTAATTTACATTAACAAGATGATTTCAAATGAAAAAAATTTCAACTACAAAGTTTCATAACTTTTCAAGATCTACAACTTTCATGTAGACAGTTTTTTCATTTGAAGTGATTTGAAAAATCAAATTTTTAAAATTGGCACATAGGACGGTTTTTTAAGTGAACATTGATTTCTACAGGCCGTTCTTGATTCTGCCCACCGTTTGATTTCCAGTGACGTCCGTTAATTAAAACCGCCTGTAAAAATAAAAACGTGGCGTCCGCGTAGAGCTTTTCTATACTAGTGAACCATTAGCTCTCCGTCATGGAATCTCTTTTTTCAGATTCGCAAAAAAAAAAGAAACTCTTTTTTCAGTTACTCCTGAGCCAATTGCGCTACTCAACCCTACACAACTCGCAAAACAGTCGAGACTCTACTACTAGGTACCTAGACACGAACGGGACTAGTTTTGTGCCCTAGAGCTGCCATCGCCACCGCTCCCCATCCACCACCGTTACCGTTGATCCCCCTCCCTTTCCCTCTGGCATCTTGCTGAGGGTTGAAAGGGAGCGGGGTTCCATTATTTTTAATAAATTTTTCTAATAGATCAAGTCATTAGTGTTCAGTGTCTCTCTATACCAAAGTTCTTAGTATTGGAGTTTTATCTTCTCCTTCTTCTCTTCTCCGGCGACGGCGAAAGAGAAGGGTGGAATCGTCTTCTCCATGGTGGCTTCGTTGAAGATGAGGGCGGCAACCTCGACGTCAGCATCTTCATCAACATGACGACATGGAGACCTTTGTTTGCGGAAGGCGACATCGAGGCGGAGATGATGTCGTCACCATGGAATAATTTTCTTCAGTCTCTTCTCCGTTTTTGTTATGGTTGGATCTGGTCATAATGAAAAGACTAGGAGAGAATAGGTTTCAGATCAGTCTTCCTCATTCTTCAATGGCAGAAAGAAGAAGAAGGAAGATGCCAGAAAAAAGAATTTCCTCAATTCCGTCTATAGGAATGTTGGCCGTCGTTCGTTGGACAGTTGTTCTCATGCCATTTACTGAGTGTTTGCCTGTGCGGTCATCCTATACTGCAAAGCATCAAATATATTATGTTTTAAGTTGTGCTATTTACAGCATGGGATATTTTTCTGTGATCCAGAATACTCGTAACGGATTGATGTACCTAACTATCATATAATATAATTCTTCTTCCGTCGAAAAAAAAGACTGTACACAACTCGCATGCTATGACTTATTGACTCTGAGCTTGTTTGCCGAAAGCCTATAAATTGAGATGTTCCAAACTCCACCGAAATACTCAAACACAGCTCACAAAAATATTTGAAAGCAAAAGGAGGAACATAAAAAATGCTAAGATTTAAAAATGGATTTTCATAATCAAACTTCATACACTCTTTGAGACGCTGAGTCTTACCGCACGTGTCTTCCTAATTCAGTACTGACGAACTAACAAAAGGCCGAAGGCAGCACAAACTTTAGTAATTTATGAACAAATTTGCAAGTTATTTAAAACAAGTGCATGTGCTTTAGCTTTCACGTTGACCCCCAGCCTGGTTTCAAAATACCAAGATGTCGGCGGGCTTCTATATATTACTCTGCCTGCTGCACAAACTGTGAGCAGAAGGCAGTCAAAGTGACTGTCAGTTTTGTTTGGTAAATTTGTGTCACGAAGCCATCCGAAATCATCCGATCCTAACTCCGACCCTAATCAAAAAGTTTGGTTTGCGTCTCGGAATGAAGTCGCCCGTCTCCAGGCTGCGTAGTCCAATAAAAAAGCGAATATCTCGGACGAGTTCGTTCCACTAGAAAACACCAGACGACCTGATTCAGTTCCATGCAGCATCGATCATTGCATTCCAAATCAGTTGGATCTCCAAACCAAACAAGTTGTACAAGTTTGAACATTTTTCATGCAAAGAAATTGCAAGGCCAAATTGATAGTCAGTCTAAACATATGTGCCATGCACCGGAACCTCATGCAAGAGAACTGAGGTTAGCCGCGGTGCTATAGTACCCGTGGTATTATTCACACAGGTTGTTATGGTGATGGTGGCTAGGGGCTGCGAGGGCGAAAGAAGGTCAGCCATGGGCCTTGCCCATGGTCAGGCAAAAAGGAAGAGGTTTCATTCTTAATTTTTTCTTGATTAGATTGATATATCTTATATAGAGAGGTTTACTTGACTCTCAAGTAAGGTTTAATGACCTCCAAGTAAAAGATCTTTATCTCTTATTAACTCTAACACTAACGGGCTATACCACCAACGCAGGCCCAATAGGCCCCTGACGTACTCTAATATTACACCCTCATCTGGACATGCAGCTAACCTCGAGCAGCAACCTAACCAACCTATAACGATGACTCGACTTGACACGAACATAAAACATAAAAACAAACCTTTTTATATTCCGGTTTATTTTATTGTTCTCAAATTGAATTGGACTCTATATCAAAAGTAGACACCCTCCACGTGCCGGACTTGCACGTGTGCAGCCATCTGGATCCTGGGTGCACGTGTATGGCCACCTGAAATTGGTCGCAACAACGACCAATGGGGTCAGCCCTCGTGGCGGCTGGTGGGGAATGCAGTGGCGTTAGGTAATGCGTTCTGGTCGGTGACCCATGCCTTCTCCCCCATAAGATGACCGTTGGTCTGCATCACACAGAGAAGAGTGGAGAGCTTTCGATGGAGAATGACAAGGAAGGGAGCGCCTCCCTATCCGCCATTGCCGCAAAGTTTGAGTTCGCCGCCTGCTGGGAACAGCAGCATGTCTGCCCTCCATGGAGGAAACCGCATATAAAAGTGCAGGGTTGAATAAGCTACAGATCATGCATCTTCCCCGCACCCGCCTACGGGCAAAGAGGCTGTGCGCTGCAAACCCCCCCCCCCCCCCTCCCCCCCGCCGACACCTGCCGTGTAGGCATATTCCCCGCTGACACTGGCGCGATGTCCGCCGGCTGCGCAATCTGCTAAGGCTTCGTACCGTCGTCTTGGATCTGCTAGACACCGGTTATGGAGAAGGGTGTCATCCCATAGTCTAGCTAGTCGTACGGGAACATCGTCAGCAAGGAGGTAGAAGTGGTGATCGCCGTGGCCGCTTGGGTGGCCGTCATGGCCGTGGAGAGCCGAGTGGTCGCTAGCCCCGTCGTCGATGCCATGATGTAAGACGGAACACTTGTAACTCAGCACATTTCACTTGTTTCATCATTATCTGTTTGGTCACCACTTAGCAGAATGTTATCTATGGTTCTACAGTATTTAGTACTTTCTTTTTTAACCCTAAATTTTGATCGCTCGTCTTATAAAAAAAAATGACATACCGGAGATGTGGGGACCTGTTCAAGGGCAGCCGGACCTGCTCCACGCGATTGAGAAGAGGAGGACCGACGGCGACAGGAACCGGTGCCCCCATCCGAACGGAACATGAGGCCACCACCCAAAGCAGCTGGGAGCTCCTGCTCGTCCTCGTGATGGCGATGGCTCATGCATCTTCCCAGTGATTCTTTTCTTCCAAGAAAATAATAGTATATAAATCCATTACTATGCGAGCAGTAATCGTGAAACCCAACAAAACAATATCCTGCTCGGCGTCCACGAGATGGGTTCAAATTCTGGGTTTTGAGAAACCAAATTTGTCAAACTGTTGAAGATGACATTATTTTTTCCTCTCTATATTATTTTAGGAGTTGATAAATAATAAGATTTGGAAAATAAAAACTGTCAAACTATTGGAGATGTTCTAATAAACTCCTTATCCCCAAAATGTGAATGGAAGTTTTCACCAACGTTATGGAAGGAGCTAGACGTGCTGATATGCGTGTTCCTGTCATTGCAGATATCTCAGCAAGTAAACAAAACTAAGAAGCCGTCCTGACATCATCGTATACCGACATGAGTATTCCGTGCACATGGATGAAACTATGGAAGCATTCTCAGGAAGAAAAAAAAAACATTCTATCTTCAGATCATGGTGAATAATGTGAATTAAGAAGGCTTTGGCAGGCAACAGATGCAAGTAGCTACTCCATATAGCTAGCAAGGAATTTCAGACTGATCGAATGTATGTATTTGCACAAGATGTATATTCAATCCGTCAGATGGACTATATGTTTGGAAGATAGAAACCAAGCGACCTCTGCACTGCCACTGAAAAACCTATTATTACCATTCAAGATCCATGACTAGTCTATGGAATCATATAGTGCCACGCATGGCAAGCAATGAGGAAGCAGAAGACGTTTCTTTATTGTCTTAGCGTATTTATGCTTTTCCTTTATGTGAGACACTGTCGAGTGGGGCCGGACAGCCAGTTATTGTAATCGGCAGATATATGCCTGGAACTATCCTATATCGAGGTAAGTACTTTCGTAAGAAACAAGCCAAGGCAGAGGGGTTAACCTCGGCGGCGCCTCATTCATGAACCCATCTCATTCGCTCACTTCGCCGGCTTCCTGCCGCCGCGGCCACGGGTGCTACAGGTGGCATCAGAGACGTCCTTCCTCGGCGTGTGGGTGACGGGCGCTCGCCGCTCTTCCTCGCCGCCCTTTACCCTGTCTCGACGCTGCCGCCACCACCATCCACCACCACCGTCCACCACCACCACCATCTCCCCATCCTCCACTCCCAACAGATTGGCGACTGCAGGAACTCCATCCAGAAGTCCCTTTAGCGATCGTCCGCCCGATTCAATCGCGGCGAATGACGCACAGTTACGCACTATCTCATTTTTTTCGTACGCGTTGCTTTTTTTTTTTAAGTTTACCATGAGTCGTGAGTGCATCTATTGATCCAGCAAAGTTGGACTGCGGCATGCTGATGTCAATGCTAACATAAGTGAAAAAATACAAAATATTTATTTCAAAATGGTATAACTCATGTATCCATTTTTAATTTCGTTTGCGCCAGTATATTCCCAACAAAGATACGAACAAAACTAAAAATTGTATATGTTTTGAAGAATTTTTTTTAATAACAAATTATGTGTATTAACTTAGAACATATAAGCTTATGTATACAACCTGTATTTGACAACTTTTGCGTATAACTTGTAATTTATAGTTTTTGCGTTTCTAAATTTTAGTATAGTTATAAGTTAATTTATTTCTTTTTTATTTAATAACCTTTATATACTTATAAGTTTTGGCATAAGTTATAAGATCATTCGTTTCCTTATGTTTAATAACCTCTCTACATAAGTTATGTTTCATACTTTTTTATATAAGCTATATATTATAAATTAATGCATATAAATTATTAATGAAATAAACTTTTCAAAACGCATGCAACTGTGGTCTAGTTTTGTTCGTCTTATCACGAGAAACGTACCGGTGCAGACAGAATTGAAAATGGATACACTATTCAGAAGTTATAGCAATTACAAATAAATGTTTTGCTTTTTTTTAGGCTAGGATCACGTGACGTCACTAGTAGTTGGAAAACGCGCGCTTTGCACTAAGAGCAACTCCAATAATTTTGCATATTTTGTTTGGCAGAATTATGAGTTTGCCAAGTCCTAAATAAATATGAAAAAGGTAAAAAGAGTTAATCTCCAACGGTTTGGCATTATTCACTTGGCAAAAAATGAAATTTGTAGACCCATATATTTTTCCCATGATCTTTTCCACTTCGTGCCGCGGTTCCGTTGTCGCCCCATTTTCTTCACGCGTCGCGGAGGGTCATCACACGCCTTTTCTTCCTCGCGCGTCGCGGGAGGGTCACCGTGTCGTCGCTAGGCCGTGACCTCTGTCGACCCTGCCGGCGTTCCATGTTTTGCAAGAAGACTAAGAAGGCAGCGATGGATTTCAGGTTGCGATCCCTTCGAGATCCTTTTGCGGCTTCACGGGAAGGAAACCCGGCGGCGCGGGAGTGAAGAGCACGCGCGGGGAGTAGTGCGCGAAACGAGATGCCAAGGCGATCGCGAACTTGCATATATGGGAGTCCATCTCAGGTTTTTGCCATGCCAAGCCCATTTACCAAACCGTTGGAAAGTAGATTTTCAGACTTTTTTTTTAAAAAAAAAACAAGAATGGCAAGCCCATTTGCAAAACCGTTTGAATTGCTCTAGCTCATGCACGAAGTTGAGAGTGGGCACGTCCGAAAAGGAAAAGTAGTGGTATTTTTTTCAAAAATAGTAACAACCACATGTTAGAGAATTGTTGGCTAGTTTTGATACCAATGATCATTCACTATTTAGTGGCTCTGGAACTCCATTGTCCTTGATCGCGATCTGTAATTCCGGTGGGCAGGTTGAGACCGATCGGCACCCGGTGTTGATCGGGATCCCAGAAGTCCTTCCAGGTGAATCCGGTCGGCTGCAGACTCCGCGCGAGCTTCCACCCACCCCATACTACACCCACCACAACCGGCCGGTTGGGAACGGCGTCTGTTCTCCAACCTGTGTCGTGCGTCTTCGACTGTCCACAAGGTGTTCGATTGGGGACTACATCAACCCACACTGGTTCAGCAATGGGAACCGCAGCGAGCGTTTTCAATTCCGCTCTGTTTCATTCTTTTGACACAATTGGATAGGAAACGAGGGTTGTAAGGCGCTTGTCCTTACGTAAAATTCCGTAGTTTTCGTTTCCAATTTGGGTCGGTGGCGTAGGAGGGGGAGTGTCCGATAACTTGGGTTGCCTGTTGCTGGTACGCGGTTTCTTCTTCTTCTGGCGTTTTCCTCACACGGACACCACAGCTCCTATCAAGCCTTCCAAGCAAACACAGATCTTGCTCGACAACACGTCCAAGCAGTCAGAAGAAGATAACTCCAGGTGGGACCAAGTCATGTCCAATTTTGATGTGCTTTTTTCTCAAGTCAGTGAAATCTGCACAATGCAGAAGCAAATAAAAATGCAGATGGACATCAGAGGCGCCGCAATGGATCAGTACTCCCAGGAATAAGATTTATTGCTCAACATGTGAAGGCCAATGGAGCAGCAGTGGCTCAATTGACGATGCGCCAGTTTGCGTCCGAGGCAAAGTATGATGACGATGACTCTGATTCCATTATCTTTGATGACCATGAGTCCTTTCACAATGTATTTGGCAAGGACAAAAATATCCCCAAGACCAAGTCCTCCAAACTATCCGGGTATCGTAACAAGAAGGACACTCTTCCTAAGCATGCTATGCCCAAAATGAATTTCCCCATTTTTGATGGCACAGATCCTAAAGTGTGGATAGACAACTGCAAGAGTTACTTTGATCTCTATGAGCTGCCTGAAGGCATGTGGATCACAGCCGCCACATTGCATCTACAGGGTAATGCATCTAAATGGTGGCAGGCATACAAGCAAAGTCACACATTCAAAAATTGGCAGCAATTCTGTTCAACAGTGGAAAGTGAGTTTGGTACTGATGATTTCAGATCTGCCATTGTTGAGCTTCTCGAACTTAAACAACATAGCAGCCTCGACGAGTGCACCACCAAATTCCAAGCTTTACAGTATGATGTCTCTATGCATAATCCCCACTATGATGACCAGTTCTTTGCACACAAGTATGTAATGGGTCTGAAAGAGGAGCTACGTGGCACAGATGCCCACTACAGTACTCAGAGCATCCATTTTTGCCAAGGTGCAACAAAAGGTCATGGACAGGAACAAAGCTAAATACAACAGGTGGCCCAACCAATTCAGGAATTACAATGCAGCTAAGACTAAGCTCAAACCAGCAACTCCACCCAGTCTATTGTTGAAAGATAGGCAATTAAGGGATTATAGGAAAGCAAATGGTTTATGTTTTAGCTATGGAGAAAAAAATTTCCCAGGCCACCTTGAGGTGTGCACCAAAATTAACAAACCTCAAATCAATGCTCTAGCCCTCAATGAGATAGATAGAGAGCTATCTGATGAGGTGCTCAATGAATTAGCCATGGAGGATCAACTACAGGAAGAGTTTGGTCAGTTATCCATCAATGCCTTGTCTGGTCAAGATAACACAAATTGTATCAAGCTGAAAACCAAAGTAAGGGATAAGGTTATGCTTGTGCTAGGCGACAGTGGCAGCACCCACAGCTTCATCAGCTCTGATTTTGTCAAACTAGCCAACCTTCCTACTGTTCCCATACCCCCCAAGAGAGTCAAGTTGGCCAATGGAGAATGGTTGCTTGCTGACAGAAAAATACAGCAGCTGGAATGTTCCACTCTGTTCGGCTGGCTGGTACGGTACGGCTGACTGGCTGATTGTTCTGAGAGAAAAACACTGCTGAATGGCTGGCTGGTGCTGGCTGGACCAGCCAGCCGAACAGAGCGGTTATTGCCAAGGGCAAAGCTTTACTACTGATATGTAGCACTACAGATGCACCCATATGATGCTATATTGGGCTTTGATTGGTTGGAAACACACAGCCCCATGGAATGTGACTGGAAGAACAAGTCCATACAATTCTCTGAGAAAGGTAAACTAATAAAATTCCACGGCCTGACAGAACCTACACTGCAGCTTTCTTCCATGTCAGCCACCAAAGTGTATAATGCCACTAAGGGCAATGATGTCTGGATTTGTTCTCGTGGATCAGCTACCTGCCATCCTATCCACAGCAACAACAACCGAGTCTCCACCACAGCCTGAGATCACCAAGCTGTTGCAATCTTTCACAGATGTCTTCACTGATCCAAGAACCCTTCCACCAACAAGAACCTATGACCCTGCAATCCCATTACTGCCTGGTGCAGTACCCATCAACTCCAGACCATACCATTACTCTCCAATTCACAAAACAGAGATAGAAAATCAGGTGAGGCAGCTCTTGCAGGCAGGTCTTATAACTCACAGCCACAGTTTATTTGCTTCCCCTGTGCTCCTCGTCAAGAAGAAGGATGGTAGCTGGCAATTTTGTGTTGATTATAGAAAATTAAATGATATCACCATCAAGAACAGGTTTCCTTTGCCGGTCATTGATAAAATCTTGGATGAATTAGCTGGAGCTACGATATTCACCAGGTTAGACATGAGGTCTGGTTACCATCAAGTACGGATGCTCCCTGAGGATGAGTACAAAACAGCTTTCAAAACGCACCACGGCCAGTACCAGTTGAAGGTGATGCCCTTTGGCCTCACTAATGCCCTCGCAACATTTCAATGTATCATGAATGAGATACTTCAGCCTTACCTCAGAAGGTTTGTCCTTGTCTTCCTGGATGACATATTAATTTACAATCCTTCCATGAGAACACATGTTCAGCATCTGAAAAAGGTTCTCACAACTCTGAGACAGCACCAGCTATATCTCAAAGAAACCAAATGAGGTTTTGCTTAACACAGACTAGAATACTTAGGCCATGTTATCTCTGGCCAAGGAGTGTCAACAGAACCTACCAAGATACAAGCTATGCTGCATTGGCCAGTTCCTCCTTCTACAGTGACCGACAGGGACACAATTTTTGTCAGTCAGTTCTAGAAAACACTATTCAAGTTGTACAAGGTCAATCTTCAGTTAAGCACAGCCTATCACCCCCAAACTGATGGTCAGCCCTAAAGGGTCAACAAATGTTTGGAAATGTACCTTAGATGTGTTGTACATGACTTCCCAAAGTCTTGGAAATCCTGGCTTTCATTGGCGGAAATCTAGTACAATTCTTCTCCGCACACTGCTTTGGGCTGCTCTCCATTCAAGGCACTATATGGGTATGAACCCAATTTAGGTGTTGTTCCAACCATTACTAAGGACACAACACCATCAGTCATAGAGATTATTACGAACAGAGGGCTTCACCTACAATCCCTGAAACACAACTTGGCAAGAGCATGGAACCGTATGAAACTGTTCGCTGATCAGAAACGTTAGGATTTCAGTTTCTTTGTGGGTGACCTGGTGCTTCTTAAGTTACAGTCTTACATTCAATCCACGTTGGCAAGCAGGCTGTTTCCTAAGTTAGCATACAAGTATTATGGACCTTATAAGGTGCTGGAGCGTGTCGGTGATGTTGCCTACCGCTTGCAACTTCCTGCAGGAGCTCTCATTCACAATGTGTTCACAACTTAAAGCATTCTCTGCAGATTACACCCCGGTACGTGTATGACTGTCTTTCACATATTACATATTTAACTGTTGTTGATATTGTCCCAGAGAAGCCGTGGTCGATCGTCGCCTCGTCAAGAAAAGTAACACCGCCATCTCTCAAGTGAAGCTGACCTGGGTGGGCTTGCCCAGTACCACGACAACCTGGGAAGACTACAACATGGTGAAAGCTCGATTTTTCCGGAGGCACCAGCTTGGGGGCAAGCTGGAACTTCGGCGGAGGGAGATGTCACGCATGGCAAGCATTGAGGAAGCAGAATACGTTTCTTTATTGTCTTAGCGTATTTATGCTTTTGCTTTATGTGAGACACTGTCGAGTGGGGCCGGTTGGCCAGTGACTGTAATCGATAGATATATGCCTAGAACTATCCTCTATTGAGGTAGACAAGTACTATCATAAGAAACAAGCCAAGACAGAGGGGTTAACCTCGCCGGCTCCTCGTTCCTGAACCCGTCTCGTTCGCTCACGTCGTCGGCTTTCCCGCCGCCGCGGCCACGGGTGTTACATATAGGCTAGTATTGCAGCAGAACGAATGAGAGGCAAACTAGCGAAGGTGTGCGGAATTAGGACTTCGCACAAGTTCGTTCATTAGGACTTACCAGAACTGTCATCGGGAGAGACCTAAGAAATAAGAGCTTTTTACCTGTGGCCATTATAAAAGTTTAAAATGACCTACGTATCATTGAATTAAAAAAGTTTCTCTATATCCTCGTATAAATTTTTTTTACCTACGTATCACTTCCGTCAATGACTTAATTTTTTAAAAAATTATAACTTCTCCATATAACATCGGATGAAGACGATTTTATATGAAAATTGTAGAGCTCGATGAGATCTACAACTTTCTAGTTTTGAATTTTTCATTTGAGGACGCTAAGATGCTCAAAACAATTAATTTAAGCTTTGAGCACTAAAATTAATTTTGAGCATCTTAACGTTCTCAAATGAAAAAACTCAAAACTAAAAAGTTGTAGATCTCGTTGAGCTATACAATTTTCATATAAAAAAATCGTCTTCATTCGATGTTGTATGGAGAGTTATGATTTTTTTGAAAATTAAGTCATTGACGGAAGTGATAAGTAGGTAAACAAAATTTTATGCAAGAGTATAGATAACCTTTTTCTTAATTCAATGATACATAGATTATTTTGAACTTTTATAATGACATATAGGTAAAAAGCTCAAGAAATAAATAGGAGAGGGGATAGGAGTCGCATTGGGACCAGGACGAGGCCGACGAGGTGAGGTCCGTGGTTGATGCGGAGAATGCGCGTCACGTGGAGCAGTCAGAGGCGGTGGCAAAGCACCAGCGGCAGCGGCAGCGGCAGCGGCGATCGCGTGTCGAGGCGATTCCGAAGCCAGGGGAGGGGCGGCGGCGGCGGCTGTGCCGCGTCGTCGCCGACGCTGCCTCGTGCCCTCCCAGCCTCACGGACGGAACGGGGAAAAGACAGTGGGAGATGGGCCGGATCCGGATAGGGATGAGCTGCATTCATCATGTGTTCACGCTACGAGAAGAGTGGCTTCCCATCGCAAATGAACCACGCGGGCTTCTTGTCCTGGGAAAAGGCTGGGAAGGGGATTGAGGATTCCACAATAAGGCCTAATTCGTAATGGAATTGTTGGTGGGCCGAAGAGGCTCGCGTGTCTTTTAGGATTGATTTCGGGAAAAAGTCTACCTTTTCTCACTCAATTTTTTCAAAAGTCCAGTTTTTTCTCGCTGAACCGTAAAATCGGGTAAAATACCTCTATCAACTTTTCAAACCATGCATTTTACCTCCCCAACCCAATTATAAGCAGCTTTGTCTTTTTTATTTATTTCGGCTAAATATTTGAAAAATCATAATAAATCATAAAAATCATAAATAGAATCAAATTTTATTTGATTCCACATGAGTAAATCTATAAGTGAACATATAATATAGTATGTTTTAGAACAAATTTTTTCTGTAGATTTAGATCTTTGTTTTCTATAATTAATTAGAATAATTTATAACTACAGCTTATATGGTCCAATTGTGGTGAATTTTTTATGGTAAACTAATTATTGTATGCTTGAACTGTAGTAAAAATTTCATACTCGTTAGATCAGTATAACTTATTTATAGATTTCTTTAGGGTTTATGTTTGTTAAATCTAAATAAATCTATAACTAATTTTACCAAATCTATAACTAATTTTTATGGTAACCTAGTTATTGATTTATTTAGATTTTACAAACATAAACCCTAAAAAATATATAAATAAGTTATGATCCAATGAGTATGAAATTTTCACTATAGTTTAAGCACACAATAATTAGTCCACCATAAAAACTTCTCCACAAAAGCTGCAATTATGAATTATTCCAATTATCTATAAAAAAGCATATATCTAAATCTACCGAAAAACTTTGTACTAAATCATACTGTATTATTATATGTTCACTTGTAGATTTACTCATGTGGAGTCAAATAAAATTTGATTTTCTATTTTATGAGTTTTTGTGATTTATTATGATTTTTCAAAGATTTAGCAAAAAAAAGAGAAAACTGTAACGTCCCGCCTCCCCGAGGCCGGGCCCCTTACATTTGGTAGCTTAACTAAGATATAGACTGCCCTCACAGGCCAACACTAGTCTTTTCTGCGCACTTTGTCCTCACTCATGCGCACCCGGGAAGAACTTCCCGGTCGGTCACCCATCGCTACAGGGCCAAGCTCGCTTAACCTCGGAGTTCTTTGTAGATGGGCTTCCGGAAAAGAAGTTGCAACTTATTGGTATGAGTATCCTATCAATCCTATTAAGCCCTGGGCCGGGATGTTACATCCTCACCCCCTTAAGAGATCGACGTCCTCGTCGATCAATCCCAAGCCAGGAACGTCCCCTCTTGGCCACGTCCGTGTGTCCAGTGCCAGCGCATGTGCCATGCTGTGTGACCACGCCGGATCCACACCAGCCATGCGCACCATGCCTGCGCAACTGCGACACAAGCGCCCGTGAAACCGTAAGGGTAGGCTCCGATACCATTCTGTAACGTCCCGCCTCCCCGAGGCCGGGCCCCTTACATTTGGTAGCTTAACTAAGATATAGACTGCCCTCACAGGCCAACACTAGTCTTTTCTGCGCACTTTGTCCTCACTCATGCACACCCGGGAAGAACTTCCCGGTCGGTCACCCATCGCTATAGGGCCAAGCTCGCTTAACCTCGGAGTTCTTTGTAGATGGGCTTCCGGAAAAGAAGTTGCAACTTATTGGTATGAGTATCCTATCAATCCTATTAAGCCCTGGGCATCTACCGAAAAACTTTGTACTAAATCATACTGTATTATTATATGTTCACTTGTAGATTTACTCATGTGGAGTCAAATAAAATTTGATTTTCTATTTTATGAGTTTTTGTGATTTATTATGATTTTTCAAAGATTTAGCAAAAAAAAGAGAAAACCGTCTTTAAAACCGGTTATATTTGGACCGGGGAGGGAAAATACATGGTTTCAAAAGTTGAGGAAGGTGATTTACCTGGTTTTACGGTTTAGAGAGGAAAAACGGTCTTCCTCAAAAACTAAGGGAGGAAAAGTGAACTTCTTTCATTTATTTAATAGAACTACACACGCTCCTTTGGCGGATGTTCAAAACAAAAGCTAGTCTATAATTGACACACATGGCTCCATAATAAAGGTAAAATTTGAGACACATATATTAATATATAGTAATTGCTACAGTCACCATAATATATACCAGTATATAAGATCCCAAAAACCTTCAAAGATAGTTATCGCTACATTCACCATAGATACTTCACACAACCAGAATTTTAGACTTTTCCAAGTGAGGTGAGTTTCTCCTCGTGTTTTGCTATTCAAATTTTAGTATAAATTTTTCCTATTAAACGTCTCCTAGTGAGATTTTTCATGTGCTATAACTAGTGGTAGTGTTTTACTACTAAATAAAAATATTAGAAAGAAGTCCACCACTTTGGTAGTGTCAAGATAGTGTTTCGAAAATGTGATTTCAGTGCAACAGAGTTTCAAGCTTCTTAAAAGCACTATGTATTGATCATGGCAACAGAGGTAACTGGGCAAAAGGCATCATGTCCATTTCAGCAGGAGCATCCCAATACAACATCCATACACATACAACGGGTGAATAAAGCACTACAAATGTGACATTTACTTATACAACTAAAAATGAAAAACAATATTTTGGGAGCACATTTCAAAAAAAGTGCTTCAATTGGTAGGTGAAGCCAGCTAATGAGTGATCTGTAGAGGCATAAACCAATGAACATAAGTACATTGATCCAACAGATAACCTGCAAAACATAAGTACCAACAAAAAGATGTGTAATAAAAGTAATTAGGACCAATCTCATAATAATATGCACTCTCAAGCATATTGCCTACATGTAAATGGTACTTTTATGTTAAAATTGTGTTAGTGGAAGTCATGACACAAACTCCCATGTCAAAACTTAGTAAAATGAAACTCGGTCCATTATCACCTTACCAAGGACTCAACATAATAAGGACATAGCCTTGAAGATAAATCTTGTGTCCCTTACCCCGTGTGGTCTTCCCCCACTACACTTGCATTTACATTATTTATTCTTGTGCTTGTGTAGTTGTTAGCATAGCTCTCTTTGCCGAGTTGTGCAATTTGTGTCCATGGAGTTGCTCTACATAGACAACACCTTTGGCCTCCGTCCTCTCTTGCCTTCAAACCCTTTAAGCACAAATTTGGCCTTCTTCCAATCAACATCGTGCTACCCCAACTTCTTGAAGATCGAATATGGTATAACTATGAGAGCAAAAATAAGATTAATCACGATGCCACCAAAAACAAAAATTCTAGCACTCGATGGTCCATTATGTGACCCTTGTTCTATAGAATTTTGAAAAATGGCATCCTTAGGACCAAAGTCGCTAGTAAAGCTTCCTTCTCAACATCAAGGCACTCTAAAGGTAAAATACTACACCATATTCATGTCCACACCTCCTCTAGTTGGTGTCAACTCAAAGACCACCATCTCTTAATTGCCTCCTAATATAAGCTCAAAGTGGGTGTATGTAATTGAAAGGACCGTATAGGCTAGAGGGGGGGTGAATAGCCTATTAAAAATTCTAGCAAAATACTAGACCACAAGTTAGTTGATAAGCAAGCGAGACAAAGCGCTAGCTCTAGACTATTCTATGCAAGCCACCTATCAAGATATGCTACTCACAAATATAAGCACTCAACACGCAAGAAACCAACTCCCCTGAACCTAAGGAGATGGCACCTAAACAAGTATTAAGCGCAAGGAAGAGAGATCGAGAGGATTATACCGATGGGCTTGATTGAAGTGAAGTCCGCACGCCGTGAAGACCAATCACCGGGATATATCCAATATGAAAACCAAATGATCAAAGCCAATAGAATACAAGAAAGCCAAGAGTCCACTCGATGGTGGAGAAGACAAAGAACACTCGATTTTTTACCGAAGTTCACGTGATCGCCGTTACGTTACTCCTCGTTGTGGCACCGGTCTTCCTTGGTGGATTGCGAGCTAGGCTTCACACGCCAATCCCTCACCGGGAGCCGCTCACCAACACAAGAGAAGTGGCTATCAACCACGAGCAATCCACTAGAGTTGATTTTGGCACTCCGCCGAGGATAACCACAAAACCTCTCACAATCAATCACCTCGGTGTGGGCTTGAACAATCTCCAATCAACCTCACACCGGAATCGCCTCCAAGCCACTAGGGACACGGCAATACCCCAAGAGAATAAGAACTCAGCCTTGGCTTGCTCTCAAGTGCTCTAGAATGCAATTCACTAAGCAATGATGCACTTGAGGATCACTCAACTCACAAAGATGATCAAATATGAACAAGTGAGTGAGTAGGAGGCTTAGGATGCTCACAAAGAGTATGCAAATGATTCAAGTGTGCAAGAGTTGTCACCAAGTGACTACGGAAGGAGTATAAATACCCCTAAGTGCAATCCTAGCCGTTACCCACTGAAAAACAGCCGTTAACACGTTTTTCGGGGCGCCGAACCGTCCGTCGGACTAATCCTTCGCGCCCGACGCTCGGATGGCTGCCACGTGTCAACTCTCATTCAACCTCAGTCGCTGGATCGCAACGGATACTTCTCGCGCTCAACTGCGGACCATCGGACTGAGGGCACCGGACTAAAGTACTCTGTCCGACGCCCTGTTCCCAGTACATTACGCGCGTACCGTCGGACTGTTAAGCGAACACCATCGGACCAACAAAACGTATAGTCTAACACTTTCAGAGAGGTTCGCTCGGCGTCGGACTAAGCTTCAGCGTCCGACGCTCTCAGATTGCGCCACGCGTCACACCTCACTGCTCGGTACAGTCGGACAGGAGTGGGCAATGGTCCGACGCTCGTTCACTGAGCGTCCGACGCTCGCCATTGGCCAGAACTAGGGTTAGGCATCGGACTCTACTCAATGGTTCGACGCTGCCCCTCTGCACAGTCCGACGCTCACTTCTTAGGGTTTTTCAAATCTATTTCTCACCCCTTGCTTCTATGTGCTGACACTCAAGGTCTTCAACACTTATGCACAGTGTGTTAGCATTTTGCAAATATTTTTCAAGGGTTTTCAAAGATGTTCTCTAGGTTGGTTGGATCAATGCATATGAGATGCAACCTAGAGCACTTGAAAGTAATCCAACACTCGTTCTCCCCTTAATAGTCAGCTATCTATCATAAATATGAACACACCCACTAGGTGTCTTGTTCACCAAAAGGAAAACCTATTTGGATTATACCTTTGCCTTCTCACTTGATCACCTTTGCTCCTTCCATGATTAAGCCTTCCTTTAGTCATCACCATTTTTCTTTAGGCTTCACACCATGGATTGACCAACCTAAAACTTTGCCATCACTAGCAATCTAGGTTAGTCATTAGGATGTCATTAATTATCAAAACCAAACTAGGGCTTTCAGTAATGAAGAAGACGCCATACTTGAAGTAGGAATATGAGTGGTCACATTTTTTTGGTGATGTAGAAGCAGTTGCACTTGTTGCTGATTTTTCCACAATCATGGGTTTTCTAAGGAGGGATCATGGTCCTAGCTTCATATGAGGAACTCATCCCTCAACTTTTCCGATTCTTGTTCTACCTTTTATTGATATCACAATGCCGCAAGCTTCATTTCTTAGTAAGCGCTAATGATGACAAAGCATTAATGTTGGTGCTATTATTCTGTGTAATAACTAGAGAAATTTTGGCAATGATCAGATCAATCCTTTATCTTCACCGAAGTTTTCTCCCATCCTGTCGCCAACAGTTTATTTGACAAACAATGCTTACGGTTATTTTTTTTAGTAAAATTCACAAGTGATCCCTAAACTTGCACAACGGTATCATCTGGGACACACAACTCTTGGAGTCTTGGTTTGATACTTTGGTTGAGGAGTAGTGTATAAATATTTCTCAAAAAATCTAAATAACAAAACTTATTATAAGTGTAAGTTACATTGTTAGCAAATCTATTATAAAAATTTGTGCTACAAATGTTGTACTAAGAAATCGTTATGAAAAATTTGAATGTTTGATAATTATGAATAAAGTTTGGTTTCAAATGTCTTATAGAAAAGTTGTAATGAGCAGCGTATATAAACAAATATCAAAAAGTACATTGAAAGAAAATATGATTAAAAGTTATGGTGAAAAGTCATGTCCTGCAAAATACTATGCATAAAAGTAGTGAGTATAGCTTTGTAACATTTAAAAATAGAAAGTCATGGAAACATTTTCTTTTAGAAAAGAAAAGTTATGGGTCGTCTCATCTTTATTATATTAGAATGCTGAAGAGTGAAGTGAATTGACTGAGCATAGCGCTCAATTAGACCTTTACTTGACTCTGATTTGTAAATATCAAGATTTATGTTAATTAGTGAGATCAGATACAAAGAGTGATTTTTATAAAAATAATTTGAAATGAGGATTAAAAAGTACAGTTCAGTAAAAACTTTTAGTGACACTATCCATGCATGCGCAGTGACAAATCTAGAAACATATGTCAGGAGGGACTTAATCTTCTTATTTTTGACATTTAGTCTATCCTTCTAAACTTCAATGACTATAAATTTATAACAGGGACTAAAGCTCCTAGATAGCTACCCCTCCGTATTGGATTAGAAGTCGTTTAGGATAATGACATAGCCTTTAAAGCATGACTTTGACTTCATATTATAAAAATATTTATTGAAAAGTGATATATGTGTATTTTTATGAAAGCATATTTGAAGACAAATCTATTTATATAATTTTCATATTTTCAAACTCAACAATTTAAAAGTTATTCATGATTTATATTCCCAATGTTTGACTAAAATTTTGTCCAAAATGACTTCCTTTTCCAATACAAATAGAGTATTATACTTCCTAAGCCACAAGACATGGCATCGGACCTTTGGAAAACTGGCGGCGGAATCACTGTTGATGCTAGATTCCTCCTCGCCAGCTGCCAACCCCTACGAAGATACCAACATCTGCCTACCGGTAAGGCCCTGTTTAGAATGGAGGATTTTTCTCTCATTCCTGCATGAATTGAACTGATTTCTATGAAATTCCTGCGTTCTAAACGGGCCCTAAATTCTCTTGTGTTCCCTTTTGTGGTGTAGTAGCCGTTGTGGTGGCCCTCTTTTCCTCTTCTACTGCATCTCCTCTGACTCTGAGCGCCCTTGTTGCCGTTTCTCCTCTTCGTGGCGTCAACATCGAGACGGTGCTCAAGTCGCTGTACCGTGGCTCCATCACTCCATGTGCTGGGTCAGTGAGTGAGTCGACAGGCGTTACCGGGCGCGTGTTGACTCTGCTTCGCTCCTATGTCACCTAGCCTTATTTCGATGATTGATGACAATTGCTCTTGTTGTGGAAGGTACGAAGATCGACAAACATTTTTTTTCTTTAAAGCCAGTGTCAATGCAATGTTTCATCTTCCAGTTTGTAAGACATTAAATTGAACATGAAACAAGGGGCCTCTTTTAATGCGTAGTTTCATGGTACAGTTTCATGGGACAAATTTACCTTTTTATAGGTCCCAATGGGGTTTCCTTTCTCTTCACCCTAGCCATCCGCACCGGAGCCAGGAGCCAGCCGAGCAAGCGGCCGAGCTCGCAGCCGGTCGAGCACGCGATGGCGGATGAGTCCGCGACCATCTGAGCTCGCGCGCGGATGAGCACACGGAAGAAGAGGTCTCGATCGGCCAAGCATGGTTGGCGGATGAGTTACACATCCCTCGTGGTGGATGATCCTGCGCGAGCGCGACGGACGAGTCCGCGACCATCCAAGCTCGCGCCATGGATGAGCATCCGAAGGAGGAGGTCGCGTCCGACCGAGCACACGCTAGCGGATGAGGACGCCGCCCTCGTGGCGGATGAAAGACCCCTAGTTTGGTTTTAATAATTGATGAAACCAAGTTACTAATCTAAGTGCTAAGTGTGTGTAGCCAAGAGTAGATTAGTGATATAGAGAAAGATGACATGAGCTCAAGTGAAGATCAAGATGAAATGATCAAGGAGAAAGAAAAGGACTTAAAGAAGAAAAGCTAGAGGCTAAGGTATATTCATATAGGGCTTTTCTTTTAGTGATCGAGACTCCAAGTGGGAGTGATCACATTTAGGATAGATAGCCGACTATCAAGGGGAGAACTAAGCTATTGGATTACTTTCAAGTGCTCTAGGTTCCATCACATATGCATTGATCTAACCAACCTAGAGAATCCCTTTGAAAACCCTTGAAAAATATTTACAAAATGCTAACACACTGTGCACAAGTGTAGAAGACCTTGAGTGTTAGCACATAGAAGCAAGCGGTGAGAAATAGACTTGAAAAGGGTTGTTTCCAGAGCGTCGGACTGATAGTGGGCGTAGCGTCGGACTATTGATTCGGTCCGACGCCTGAGCTGTCAGTGAGCGTCGGACGCTCGTTTACCGAGCGTCGGACCATTGTGGTTTTCAGTCCGACGGTGCCGAGCAGCGAGGTGTGACACGTGGCACGCTGAGGAGCGTCGGACGCTTGAGAAAAGTCCGACGGCGAACGTCGGACGAAGTCCGACGATGATTTAGCGTTCTCAAACCTCTCTGGAGGTGTCGGACGCTGAGTTTCTTTAGTCCGACGGTGCTCGCGCGATCGTCCGACGATACGCGCGCAGTGAGCTGAGAGTGGGCGTCGGACTCTGCGGTTTAGTCCGACGCCCCCAGTCCGACGGTAGTCAAACGCGCGAAATCAGTTACCGTTGAGATCAGACGAACGGCGTTTAAACCTGTTGACACGTGGCGTTCATCCGAGCGTCGGACGCTGTCGTTTGGTCCGACGCTGTCGGTCCGACAGTCGGTCCGACGGTATAAAAACGAGGTTAACGGCTGTTTCAGAGAGTGTAACGATTAGGAGTTGGCTTGGGAGTATTTATACTCCCTCCCTGGTCACTTGGTGACTAGCTAGCACACTTGGATCATTGTCATACACTTTGTTGCATTCTAGCCTTCCACTCTCTCACTAGTTCATCATCTTGATCATCTTTGTGAGATTGAGTGATCCTCAAGTGCATCATTGCTTGTGTTTTGCATTCTAGAGCACTTGAGAGCAAGCCTCGGATTAGTTTTTATTCTCTTGGGACATTGCCGTGTCCCTAGACGGCTTGGAGGAGAAGAAGGTGTGAAGAAGATTGGTGATTGTGCTTGCTCACACCCGGCGATTGTGAGGGGTTCTTGTGCCTTCCCCGAGCGGAGTGCTCAAAGGTAACTCTAGTGGATTGCTCGTGTCCTTGAGTTACTTCCTCCGTGGTAGGTTCTTGTGGCGCCTAGTGTAGGCTCGGTGTGTGATACCGATTAGCCACCGAATCACCGGTTGAAGTCGACACAACGAGGACGTAGCGTGCCGGCAAGCAAGTGAACCTCGGGGATAAATCTTGGTGTCTCTATTGATTTTCTCACCTTCGAGTGAGTGACTTATTGATTGTTCCGGTGATTGGCTTGTTCACAAGGCAAAGGTTTATTCGACGATCATCTCTTTTTTTTATTCTTGTGCAAAGTAGGTTATTCTTTTGTCTTGAGTAGTTGTGTAGTTGTTTAGCTTTTGCTAGATCATTTGTGTGGATTAGAACTAAGTTTTAACTAGAATTGCGTAGGTGGCTTGCGTAGGTTAGTGGTTGCCTTAACATTGCATTTATAGCCTCTTGTGGTTCTAATTACTTGTTTAGTGGTTTATAGAATTTTTATTTAGGCTATTCACACCCCCTCTAGCCATACTAGAACCTTTCAGCGGATGAGCCTGCGGTCGTCCGAGCTCGCGCCGGTAGACGAGACGCGGCCCATGCCCAGAGGAGGTCGTGTCTGCAGCCTAGGGCGCCCGCGCATGGTGGCGCTCTCACACACAGCTAGCAGTGCGCCTATGGTGGCAGATCTCAGCATGCACAGCCTGCGCCAATGTCAAGGCGAGTCTACGCCACCGCTACCTCCTACTCGCGAGCGAGGACACTGGGAGACTGGCGCTCGTCCCCTCCTCCTCCCACAGATGGAGACGGCGGCGCCCCTCGACCGACGGAAGTCAGCGTGCCTCCAGGCGACGGAGAGGCGATGGAGTGGCAGCTTCTCCTTCCGCGACGGGATGAAATACACGAAGCCACTCAATGCGGGTGTCGTGCAGTTTCCCACGGCTTGGAAACCGATCCTATTCGTTTAGTAGGGATAAAGCGATTTGTCTTTCTCTATTCCACATTTATTGTAAAGATTTTCTATTTTTAGTGATGTGTCACTATATTAAAATATGCAGAAACCCATAAAATGTCTATTAAAACTGCCTAAGCCACATGTACGCGTTCACCAAAGACGCCACATGAAGCCGCACTAGCCCTGGACAAAAATAACCGAGAAACGAGAACCGAACCAAAATAATCGAAACCGAAAATTTCGGTTCCTGATTTTGAGGAACCGAAATAACCGAAGAAAATTCGATTCCTAGTCTCGGTTAACCGAATTAACCGAACGAACAGAATTACATAAATTATACTTCACTTACTTGTATTTTGTAAGGTTATGTTTGGTTAATTTGTAATGATTTATATATGAATTGCTATATATTTTTGTTAGTATATTGCTATTGTTTCCTTATACATTATTATGATTAAAAATAAATATAGTGTTGTATAAATTTATTTTAGAACACGTATATTTATTGTTGTCTCGAGGTCTTCTAAGAAATTTCGGTTAGTCAGTTATAATCGAAACCAAACCGAAATAACCGAGAACCGAAATATTCGGTTTTTATTTTCTAGGAACCGAATTTCATCAATAACGGTGGGAACCCAACCAAAACCGAACCGATAACCAAACTCCCACCCTTAAGCCGCACACTGCGCAACAGCGGAAAAGGCCAGACCGAAATAAAAACGGAGCCTGCAGAATCGAACGCAAAGCTAAGCCCACTAGCCCACCAGACCCACCATCCATCAGTCAGTCCATCACCCTCTCGTTTCCTTTATTTATCGCCATCTTCCTCGCCTCCTTCTCCACAACACACACACAAGTCCACCTCCCGACTCCACCAAAATCCCAAACCCTAGCGCCCAGGCTCAGATCCCTCTCCACCTCCAGCGCCGTGCGCACCATGCGGATCCGCAAGAGCGCCTCCCGCCTCCTAGGCTCTGCCTATTCCGCATCCGCTGCCCCATCCGTCGATGCGGCGCCTCAGTTCAACCTGCTGACGACGACGACGCCACCGCCGCCGCCGCCGCACCTGGCGCCGTGCTC
Organism: Eremochloa ophiuroides; assembly: GCA_038502445.1. NCBI lineage: Eukaryota > Viridiplantae > Streptophyta > Magnoliopsida > Poales > Poaceae > Eremochloa > Eremochloa ophiuroides. Next base: position 38,045,426 of record JAHLJS010000002.1, read on the forward strand.
CGCGCCCGAATCCTGTGTGGGGCTCGGCTTCTCGAGCCCCTCTGCTTCCTCTGCGGAGCACTGCGAGCTCAGCCGCTCGCCGTGGGACCTCATCGCCGAGCTCTCCCTCTCCGACCCACAGGTCAGCACGTCCGCCACCCATCTCGTCCTCCTCACTCTCTCCTCTCAGTTCTGCACTTCGGGTGGTTCTACGCTTCACGTGCCGCAGGCTTGCTGCTTCGGTCAGGCTCGCAGCAGCAGCAATGTCGCCCCTGTCACTGTGTTCGGTTTGTCTATGTCGGCACTAGGGTTGGCCAGCGGCTCCAAATATCCGTCCAGCAGGCTGTTTCGCCAGGAGATGCTCGCCTGGCTAGCGTCTATGAGCAGTTAGCTACTCTTCCCTCGTGCTAATTTTGGGACCGCGGCCTGCCTAGGTTTGGAATCGCTGGGGCGGCAGCCGGGGTCGAGCCCTAGATCCGCGCCCCCATTTCGTCCAGTCTGCGGGTTGGGAATGCGTCTGTGCTTGCTCTTGCTTCGATTAATTAACTTGTTTGGCCGTGTTTCGTTCAATTAGGTGGAGGATGACATCGTGGACAAGTACTTCGTCCATGTCACGACCCGGACGAGCTGGCTCTTCTCAGCCACCATGCCAGCCGCCTCCGCCAAGAAGAAGAACCTTGCTGCGGCCGCTGGGGATAGCAAGCAGCTGCGCCGCAACGCTGTGAAGAAGTCTGCAACGGGTAAGAATAAGGAGGGCGAGCCTAATAAGAAGGCAATGGTCAAGAAAGAGGAGGGGCAGCATGCTGGAGCACGGGTCTGGCTGTGCAAGAAGAATGACGGCAAACGTTGGCACTGCAACCGCGCAGTGAGCCAACCCAACACCCTCTGTGAGTACCATTCTGTGCCGAAGCGCTCCCACTTAAACCCCGATTTCGGGTCCCCCTCCGTGGCACAATTGGAGGAGGCAGCACCAGTGCCAGTACGGGTGCCGATGCCGGCAGCCACCTCCAAGTCATCCACACGCAACAAGCCGAGGAAGAAGAAGCCTGGCAGTGATGTCAGTGCGACTGAGGGCTTCTACTACTATGCTGGGTTCGGCCCATTCCGGTCAAAGAGGCAGTGTAGAAGCAGCGGCGGCATGAACGAACCTGTGCCTATAAAGCAAGAAGAAGAGGAGGGTCAAGCGGAAGATGCTTCTCTGAGTCAACATGCTGAAGTTGATGAGGGTCGTGACGATGGTGCCAACAATCCGACTGTGACCGCAGCCCGTGGTGATGCATCTAGCAGCGAAGACGATGACATGGCAGGGATTGCCGGCGTCGATGAGGGGAGCAGCGATGACGACTTTGATGGACTCGGTATCTCTGGCCACGGCATGAATGGAAATGGTGATCCTAGAGCTAGCAGTGGTGATGGCAAGAGGAAGATCCCGTGGAAGCGGTGGAGGAAGCCCGTGAAGGCGCGGTCGCTCAAGTCCTTGATGTAAGCACCGGCATATGTGTGCTCTCGCATCATCCGCGACATAGAAGAAATGCTAGAAGGTATCCAGTGGCTTAATTAGTCAGTTTTGGTTTTGTTGTTGACCAGTTGTATAAGATATTTGACTTTTGCATTATCCCTTTCCGATTCGATGGTTGTTGAAGCGTGTTGAAGCTTCCACACACACACACACACACACACACACACAAAAGGCTGCCGTGTTGAGGCGTTCTGTGTGCTTCTTCCTTGTAGTTGCTTTTGGGGTCAACTGATGTAGGAGTATGTTGATAGAACTTGCGTATTTGCGTGTGTAGTGCGAACTCTCGAATCAGCGCTCCTTTGGAGGTAAAAGCACAACAGATGTTTGCGCTTGCTTCTCAACGGATTTCGTATATTGTAAGTTGCTAGTACTGTAGTACATAGGTCGCGTACCCACTACGCCGGAATCAGTTTAGCATATAGTCGTTGCGTGCACGTGCACAGACGATCGGTTTGCTTGAATCACGTACAAGTAAACCACACGCACCGTTAGCCTCTGCATGGCTAATCGACGTTTGAGGCATCCACGACTGGGCAACGGAGCGCAGGTCGCGATTAGTACTGTTACCCATCTATCGTCAAGACCCCAAGGCAGTAGAAGAAACTGGTGCGCGGACGCCATGGAAACACTGCAGGAGAGCGGTTCACGTTGTCGGCACATCGGTTTTCTCTCAGTGTCCGGGAGTAAAGGAAGAAGAACATTTAGTTTCGGTTGCAACCTGAATTAAAGGGCCTACATTAACCCCGGTTCGTATTACCAATTTTGACTAAAGGCGTGGACCATTGTTCCAGTTAATAATATCAACCTAGACTAAAAGATCATCCATGAGTTAGTTCAAAAGAAAAACATCCTATCCGCTGTGTAGGTGGGATGGTAAGCTACGTGCGAGGTCATACATGAGAGATCTTGGATTCGAATCTCACGGCACATAATGGTGGCGAAAACCAGGAATAAAGGGGCACACAGCGGTAGCGAAAACCAGGGATAAAGGGGGTCCAGAATGGAGACTAAAGTAAGGATGACAATGGGTCCTCCGCAGGTACCCATCACGGGCCAGAAAATAGAACCAATGTGTAAAAAGGCCTATCTTTCATCTCAACCTAGCCTCCTACCCTCCCTCCCGTCCCGTGTCCTGTCCTGCGCAGCCGCCACCACACTCCTTGTCCTCGCGACTTCGCGAGTCGCGACCTCGCCTCCTCCGACCTCCGTACTCCACGGCTCCTTCATCCTCGAGACCTCCACTCCTCCCACTCTCACCACACCAGCTTCTCCGGTCCTCCCAAGGGCCAGGGGCCAGGGCCCAGGCGCGAGGCGTTGCGCCGCCGCTCCCATTCTCCCCGTCCCACTCGTCGGACGGCCGGAGGCCAGACGCCGACGTCGCATCCCTGGCGTCCCCGCCGGCCGCGGCTCCTCGTCCTGCGGGCGGCAGCGGCACATGACACGTCAGCACCAGCCCCGCTGGACGCTGGCCGCGGTAGTGCCCTGTGCATGTGCATGCACGGGCGCACGGCACGACACCCGGCCACCGCCCACCGGCGCACCGTGGGTGCCCTTCCCTACTGGCTGTTGCAGGACCGGCGCCCGACGGGTCCCTGCTAGTGCATGCTCATGCGGCGTGCGGCCTGCTACTGCTAGTGACTGTAATTGTGTTCAGGATGGGAATGGGCTGACCCGGCCCTGGCCTTGGACCCGGCCCTATGGCCCCAAGGCCAATTTTAGGGGCCATGGGTTGACCCGTTTTATCCAAAGGCCATAGCCTTATTGGCCCAATGGGTAGTACGGGTTGACCCAAATATTTTCTTCCTATTATGAGCAATGAATACGATCATTATTTTTAAAAAGATATACGAAATATATGATTGAGAAGTATTGTGATACTATTGATGTGCTTCAAAAAATATGAAATAGACTTAGTTATATGAATAAACCAAATTTAAGTTTTAAATATTTGCACTTTAAATATAATATATGTCGATATACTTTCAAGAATAGACAAATTTATAAGTTATATGAATAACCATGATTATTTGAAAAATAGAGAAGACTAAAAAATTTAATAAAAATATTGTTTTGTGACTGATGTGTCGACCCATATTATCCATTGGGTCAATAAGGTCCGGCCCTACTGACCCATTTTAGACTTTGGGGCCGGCCCTTGTGACCCATTGACCCTACTTTTATGGGTCGGGTCAACGACCCAATGGGTCGACCCGACCCATTTCCATCCATAAATTGTGTACACTTGTGAATTGTGATTCTGCTAGTTCCCGTGAATGTTTTTGTATTATGAAATATGGAGTTGTTGTTGCCGACATTTTCTATAAACAATGACTGTTAAAATTTCCATGATTAAATACAGTGAACATATTAATTTTGTTATGGTATACAGTAGCTGAAAATCGGGTGTCGGATCCCCATCGGGTTCGAAACCGGGGGTAGATTTTCACCCGAAGAGGGGTTTAGGTTCGGGGCAGATTTTCTTAACGGGTTTCCAGGGCAGGTCCACGAATGCTCCACCCGCCCTGAACCCAACCCGTTGCCGTCCTTAGACTAAAGGCCATTTCATTTCTCTACTGGTTACAGCTTTTGTGTATTCATCCTTCTTTCCTTATTCACTTATTCACAGAAGAAATGTTTTGGTTCTATCTAAAGGCCATTTCTCTACTGGTTACTGTTTCTGTATATTGCTCCTTCCGTATTCACAGAAAAAATAGACAATTTCTTTATATTATCTAAAGGCCATTTCTCTAATGGTTACGGCTTCTGTGTATTCATACTTCCTTATCCACAGAAGAAATAGACAACTTCTTTATATTTATCTTATGAGAATTGCTACGTGCACTCAGTTGTTTTAGTTCCATCTTGCGCGAATTTAACGTGTGGTGCTCTCATATCGCAGCCCAACTGCAAAGCCCGCATCCGAACCAGCAACCAATCACCCCTTAATTTCCTCCCTTCCCTATCACCCTGCCTCGCATCTCGATCGCCCGTCGCCTTGGTCACCACTGCCGCGATGTACCTGTGGCTAGAGATGGCAATGGGGAATTCCCCTGTCGGGGATTGACTCCCCGTCCTCGTCCCCGTGGGGAGAAATTTTCCCCGTCCCCATCCCCGCGAAGACCATCGAGGGATACTTTTTCCCCATTCCTGTTCCCGGCGGGGAATTAGTCCCCAACGGGGATCCCCGTACCCGCGAGTAAAGTCGCCAGCTCGAGGGTCATAGCTCGCCGCTGCGGCAGGGACTGGGACTGGGAGCGGGGTCGCCGTCGGCGAACGCCGTAGTGGAACTGTGAGAGTGGGTCGCGACCATGCGGGCCTCGCTCTCACGGGCTCGCCGACTCGCGTGCAGGGTCGCGGACTCACCGAAGAAGCACTGGGACCTGGCTCACCAGAGATGCATTGGGACCTCACCGGAGATGCACTAGGGGTCGCTGTGTGCTGGGGCTTGGGTGTGGGAGCGGAGCTAAGGGGCAGCGGGCGGCGGGTGTGTGCCAGTGGCGTTGTCGCTGGGAACCTGAGAGAGGCGTCGGGTGGGTGTGCTTGCGGTTGCGGCGGGGGTGGTGCCTGCTGCGGTGCTGCCTGGGCGGCTAGGTGCCTGGGTGGCTGGGCTTTAGGGTTAGGATTGCATTTTCCTATATATAAATCTGCTAGTTGGGCCAGATATCTTGGACCTCCATATATGCATTCTGTAGTCTGTACACGTATCTACTACTAATGGGACGGGTTTGCGGGTTTCGGGTATAGGGACAAGGAGAATATCTCTGAACCCGTCAAACATGACGGGGAGGGATTTTTTTTCCGCTAAACTCTCCGTGGGGAGCAATTTTTTCCCCATTCCCCATCCCCAATGGAGAAATTCCCCATGGGGACCCGCAATTTTTCCTCATTCCCCATCCCCAATGGAGGAATTCCCTACGGGACCAGTCCCATTGCCATCTTTACCTGTCGCCTATGGCCTATGGGTGCCATGCTCGATGCCTCCTCCTTGCCATCTGCCCTGCCTGTCAACACCTACTTGGCCACTGCTGGCCACAACACGCACACTGTGTGCAGCCCCGAAGCCATGACCATCGCCGTTCTGGTTACCCCACTCCGGCCCCACTGCCGCCATCCCGCTGCTCCTGCTCAACCCACTAGCCGCTGGGAGCGCGGAGGTCGACCAGTTCCTCCCACTTGTTGCTAGACCGGCGCATGGCGATATGCATATTTGTCTGTGTTATTTTGTCTTTTGAGAAAATATGATTCTCTTCTAATGAACAGTTTGCTATTTTTTTTTTTTGTCTCTGCGGTCTGCATTATATAGAAAAAAAAATTGAAATATACTTATATGTCTTTTTTTTTATATGCCTTCAGGCTGCCATATATCCCCTATAGTGTTCTTCTTCAATTTTCTTGCTTTACTCTAGAAAAAACTGCTAAAATCAGTTATAGTGCATTGTTATTAGATTTATACACTCATTTCGTCATTGCAATTTAGTGTAAGACTAATGTAATTTAGGAGTGCCAACCGAAACCTAGACAATCCTTCTCTTATTCATAGGAACAGAGATATATAATTGAGCCAAAAATCCTCTCCTGCGGAATCTTCATTCTCATCTGGCTTTTCTAGGTCGCCAATGAAAGACGGCGGGCGCGCGTGCGTCGTCCCCCTCGTCAGGATCGATTCGCAACATTGTCCGTGCCGTGCCGTCGTTGCCAGGGCTACTGCTGGCTGCTGCAGGACCTCACGCCGGGAAAGGACTTCTGCTGCGGGGAGCTGGCTTGCCGAGGTCCGTCGGTGTCACGCCGTTAGGTTTGCCACATGGGCCATCGCTGGACAAGCGGTTCCCGTGGATGTTGAGCCGGCGGAGGAGAACGAGCTAGTTGCGGCCACCGCGATGAAGCGCCGGCAGGCGGCAGGTTCAGGTCGAAGACCGCATGCATGCATGATCGTCGCCGCCACGAGTACACGCTGGCCTTGTTGGTCTTGGCAACTTTTCCGCCGTGTGCACACTAGCTATTGTCAGCCGACGCCTCATCAGTCATCACCTGCTGCCGCTACGCACGGAGCACTCATACCGTGCTATGTTTCCTGAAGAAAACCTAAAGAAGAACCAACCAGGTGCATCAAGACTGCAGACGGCAGAACCTAGAATTTTCCTGCTTCAGTCACTGCCTTGATCATTTTTTTAGATTAATTAATCTAGAAGCTCCAGATGCACACGAGCAAGAATCAGCCATATGGTCTCAAGCCTTCCGTGGTGAGTATAGGAGTTGACGGAACCAGCGGAGCACCTTTCGCCTTTCGGTTAATTAGTGCTGACATAAAGGCAGAAACCAACAACAATCATACGCGTCAAAATATATCAGGACAAAGCTACAAAGATATATATATAACATCCAAATAAATATTTATGTTGCCATAAGAAAGTAGAAAAGCTAAAGAATTGAAGGGAAATTAATTAGTCTTTAGACTCTAGACTACACCCGACCAATCTAATTCTTTGGTCAGAAAAAGAATCATATAGTAATAATAAGTAATCAATAAACGGGGGCAAAATTAATTAGCACTAGATTCTAAATGTCAAATGTCAAACAATCGTCACTTATCATTTAACCTCAGACAAAACAGTCACTCAAATGGGTAAAATTGCCATTTATATAGACAATTAAATGAAAAAATCATACTACTGTGTAGTGTTTAAATGTTAAATATATAGGCTAAATGACTGTTTCGACGATGACAAGAACATAGGAGATAAGAAAGAAGTAGGAAGACTAATGTTAAATAATATAGTTCTCATTGAAGATCAATGAAGATTAAGGAAAATAAAGATTTTCAATTAACTAGCTAATTAGACTATCTCTAACGGAGTTAGCATTCGATGACCCAACGCAAAATGCGTTCTAAATAATATTTTTCTGGAAAAAATGCGCTCCAACAGAGGACACATACAGGACACCCATTTTGGGGAGAGGATGAACCAGAACGCAAAAATACGTCGCCTTTCTCGGCGACCCAAATCTGGGTGAACCCAGAAGTCGGCGCCGGGGTCTTCCTCCCACTCCCGCTCCCTCATCTTCTCACACCCATACTCCCACTCCCGCTAACCATCCGCCCGAGCACGCGCCGCCGGTTCCCACCTCAGTCTGGAGGTCGAGTGGAGGGAAGAGAGGAGAAACGAGTCGAGGAGACTGGCCGGAGTGGAGGGAGGAGGTCGGAGCGGCTCGGGACGACGACGGAGGGGCGGCACCATGGCGCCGACGGGGCATGGCAAGGCGGGCCCATAGACGGGGCGCTCCGTGGGGCCACGATAGGGAGACGAGAGAGTCGTCCTTGGCAGCGACGCAGAGCACGGCGCAGGTGAGGTCAGGCCCGAGGCTGATGGCGATGTTGCTTCCCACGTGGGGCTTCACGGAGGAGCGCCGCCGAGCAGAGCCTGACGAAAGAACGTCGCCGTTTGCAGCCACGCCAGGGATGGCGGTCGAGAGCGGAGGAGGGGCAGACCACGCCGCCATGCAGCTCATGGCGCTCGACTTGCGGGTGTGCTGACAAAGTCGCCGGTGACCTCGACGCTCGGTGTCTCGGTAGGGAGGGAGTCTAAATAGTTTTAAAGAGCCGATTTAGAGATGTATGTTATATATATATATATATATATATATATATATATATATATATATATATATATATATATATATATATATATATATAGGGAAATTATTTCCTACTCTCAGGGTGTAGTTACTCCTATGCTTGTATCTTCAGATTTAGGGCATATATGACCAAATGAAGTGTATGTACATGAAGTATATGATCATACTAGACCATCTATGTTAGTATATTTATGAAGTATGCATACATACACCGAGTATATGGTCATACTTATTTTATATACTACAGTAAGTGGCATTTTCGTAATATATTAAAAAGTATGGGTTCCCTTCAAATTTTTTCGCATAGGAAGATTTGAAGCATCTTAATATGAGTATGTAAACATACTCAAAGTGATAAACAAGTATAAACATATACGCAAGGTGATTTTTTAAAGATAGGAGTAACTACTCCCGGGAGTATAGAAATATATATATATATATATATATATATATATATATATATATATATATATATATATCTATATCTTCTTCCAACTAAGCTCTTAGGGCAACTTCAACCAAGCTCCTACTTGAGCATTCATCCTATTTCCAGAGCTCAAACACAAGAAAAAGCTCTCCAACTGAGCCCCTAGCTATTCAAGCCTTAATGGATGATGGACTCGCATTCCTTTCTCCTGAACCCACACATGTAGAAGCCCCTCAGCCTACCCCTTATTCTTCCACTCTCTTTTGATAAGGCTGATAAATTACACCGTAAAATAAGGGTTTATTTAGTTCTCACCACAAGTATTTTACACATATCATATCAAATGTTTAGATATATGCACAAGGTAAGAAATAGCGGATAGTGGGTTGTTAGTGGATTGACGTCGAGGTAGCGGATTGTGGATAGAGGACGATATTGCGGACGATAAGTTCCAATAGCGACACTTGATAATTTCACAAATTTTAAATATATATATCATGAATAATGTGTATAAATAGATATTTAATTGCACTTAGAACACTGATGTCTCACTAAAATTAAATTAAGAACATAAAACATGGTATTTCACACATTAAATCATCATAAAGTTTGGCGTGACTGTATGAGTCTAGTGGGCTGGGCTGGCTAGGATATTACTTACGTGCTATTGCGGCCTGCTATACGCTACTGTGGCCGCTATATCGGTCTGCTATTTGAAATTGCGGCCCGCAAAGTTCCAAACCGCAAAGTTCAAGCGGTAGCGGCAATGGGACGCTACCGCAATTGCGGCCGTTACGGACCGCTATTTATTGCATTGCATATGCATAGAGTATTAAATATGAACTGAAATAAATAACTAATTACACAAATTGTATATAAATTACGAGACTAATCTTTTAAGTCTAATTAGTCCATGATTTGATAATGTTGTGCTACAGTAAATATTTACTAATGACGAATTAATTAGGCTTAATAAATTCGGCTCACGGTTTATAAATGAGCTACGTAATTAGTTTTTTTATCACTATCAAATATCCTATATATGATGCACAAATTTTATACACCTGGATCTAAGCAGCGTCACAAGTCACAACAAGCTAACGCACTGCTCTGCGCACCAACGGAGAAGGCTCCAGACCAAAAGAAAAAACGGAGCCTACGGAATCCGACGCGCCTAAGCGAAGCCCACACACCACCCACCCATCACCCTCTCTCGTTCATTTTGCGCCATCTTCCTCGCCTCCTCCACAAGAAAGTCCACCTCCCGAGTCTACCAAAAATCCCAAACCCTAGCTGCCCAGGCTCAGATCCCTCACCTTCAGCCCGTCGGAGACGAACGCACCATGCGGATCCGCAAGAGCGCCTCCCGGCTCCTAGGCTCTGCCTACTCCGCCTCCGCCACCCCGACCGTTGATGCGGCGCCTCGGTTCGACCTGCTGCTGCCGCCGCCGCCGCACCCGGCGCCGTGCTCCGCGCCCGAATCCAGCGGCGGGCGCGGCTTCTCGAGCCCCTCTGCTTCCTCTGCGGAGCCCTGCGAGCTGAGCCGCTCCCCATGGGACCTCATCGCCGACCTCTCCCTCTCCGACCAAAAGGTCAGCTCCCCGTCTCCGCCCCTCCCTTCCTACCCCTCTCTCCCTCTCTCTCCTCTCTCCTCCACTCGGGACTCGGGATGGCTCTTTCTGTGAGGTCCATGCTCCGGGAGCTCGGTGCTTCCATGAGGTCTCCACGGGTTCCTGCTACTCGCAGGTTATGGTTCGTTCGTGCATGTCTCTAGGGTTGGCTGGCAGGTCCGAATGGGCGGCCAGCAAACCGCGCCGGGGCGAGAGGACTGCATGACTGAGCTCTACGCTGCATTAGCTAGTGTTCCGTCGTGGTAATTTTGTTGCGGCCGCACGTTAGGGTTAGAATCGCCGGAGCGGCGGCTGGGTCGAACCCTAGATCCGCGGGCCCATTTCGGTGCTGTGTCGGGCTTGGGGAAGCGTCTGTACCTGTTGCTGAAGTGCTGCTGTTTCGATTAATTCACTTGTTTCATTCGATTAGGTGGAGGACGAACTCGTGGACAAGTATTTTGTGCATGTCACGACCCGGTCGAGCTGGCTCTTTTCTGCCACCATGCCAGCTACTACCTCCAGCACCAAGAAGAAAAAGAAGCTGCTGCCTGCTGCAGCTCACGGGGAAAGCTCGCAGCTGAGGCGTGAGGTTGTGAAAAAAGCAACAATGAGTAAGGAGAAGGAGAGCAAGACGACTAAGAAGAAGGCGAAGGTCAAGAAAGAGGAGGGCCAGGATGAGGAGGAAGCACAAGTCTGGAAGTGCAAGAAGAACGACGGCAGACGCTGGCACTGCAACCGGCCAGTGAGCCAACCCAACACTCTCTGTGACTACCATTCCGTGCAGAAGCGCTCCTACTTAAACCCCGATTTCGAGTTCCACTCCGGGTCAGAATTGGAGGAGGCAGCACCGGTGCAAGCAGCTGCCTGCTGCAAGTCCTCCATCAGCAACAAGCCACGGAAGAAGAAGAAGAAGCCTGGAAACGACTTCAGTGTGACTGAGGGCTTCTACTACTATGCTGGGTTTGGCCCTTTCCGAACCAAGAGGCAGTGCAGAAGTGGTGGGATGAATGAGCCTCTGCCTGCAAAGCAAGAAGAGGAGGAAACACCAGAAGATTCTTCTCATCCTACAGATGAGGCAGCTGAAGTTGCTGAATTAACCAATCAGGCTCCATCTCAAGATGATGTGTCTAGTAGCGACAACGACATTGCAGGGATCGCCGGCGTCGACGAAGAGAGCAGCGAGGACGACTACGATGGGATTGGTATCGCTGGCTTCAACATGGATGGAGTTGTTGGTGAGGGGAAGAGGAAGGTCCCATGGAAGCGATGGAGGAAGCCTGTGAAGGCACGGTCGCTCAAGTCCTTGATGTGAGCAAGCCGCCTGCGTACTCTTGCATCTCCATGGTGTAGAAGATAAGTTAATCGGCAGCTTGGCTTGTTATTAGCTCGTTAATTTCTGTTCCTTTAATTTTTAGCTGTTGATTGACTGAATGTTTGACTTTTTCATGTTGGTTCGTTGTTCCATGCATGGTTAAACTCATGTTAGAGTTTTGGGAAGGACATCTTTTTCGTGTTGGGACTTTGGAAGGAATATTGTGATTCGTTCTCCTTGCGTTTGATGGAGCTGTTTGTTTAGTATTTGGGTATGATGATGGGTGATGTTTGGGAGGCAAAGAAAACTGCTTGTGATTCAAACTGGAATCAAAAGTTATACTAGCCGCACACACGTGCAGGGGATTTGCAGTGCTCCTTGGCCTGCGCCGAATGGGCATTCTTTTTCCACGCTGGTTGCCTTGCTCAACAACTACGCAGCGAAATCTTAAAAAAAATAAGTACACAGCGAAATTCGCAGGCTAGGGGAGTAGGGTTTCGTGCGTGGCGCCTGGTCGGTTCGTGGCATACGCGTTGTATCGCTGGCGTCGGTTCAGGCGCCATGGGAACCCGCCGGTTGACTGGCGGTCGAGCCGCTGGGCGTACGTTGACGGGTGGCGGCGGACCGCCTGGGCCTTTCTATTGCCTTCACTGCTTTCCAGGCGCCGGATTGGCGGCTGGCTCAGCAAGCATCATTCACTGGCTGGGCCGACGTTAGTGGCAAATGCTGAATTTAGCCCAGCCCACAGTCAGCGATGGGGGGGGAAAAAAAAACTACCATGGTAGATCTATTTTTTTTCCTCTAATCTCTCCTACTCTCTCTAGCTTTAACTGGCTTCACCAGCTCTGTGAGATAACAAGAGAGAAAAGAGAAAAACAGATCTTATGATCAGTGCTTAATAATGTGTGCGTGTGTGTCAATAGGAGCCGTAGCACTTAGAATCCATACCAAACACTACATGCTAGTCCATCGGGGTTGACTAGTTTGTGCCCCGTGGTGCTGTCGTTTCTTTTGGTACTCCAACTGGCACGTTATGCCAACGCATTGCAGTACAATCGATCCTCGCGCGTTCCTTGCAAATGGAATGATGTGTTCAAGGTACTACAGAAATACATAAATAGTGCCTTCACATTGTTATACTATCTCCAACAGCTGAAACCTAAACACAGGATGCATTAGCTGGTTTGGGTCGCAAACAACGCAAGGGTGCGTAACCCAAATCCTTCAGTTTTCATCAGTGGACGCAATCCTCCATGGAGCTCACCCGCATCCGAACTCCGGCGAGTCCGCCGCCCTAGGCACGGACGCTCTCATCCTCGACTCCCTCCTTGCGCTCGTCGCCAAGTATGCGCCCAGGCCACCGAGGCCAGCAGCGACAGGGCTGTGGGAGCAGCGGCAGTGGCGGCTCGCCCACGGCGCCCCTACACCACCTGCCCGCTTACGCGGCGCCAGCACGGCCGCGGCCACGCCGAGGAAAGGGCTGGGGTGGCGTTCTCGGGCGTCATCACGTCCGGCCGAACCTGCTCATCTTTCGCATGCCACATGTCCGACCGGCCCTGGCCCCATCCGCCTTTCGCGGCGATAAGGAGCCCAACGGAGAGGAGACCAACTTCAGCAAGAGGAATGCCGCGCCGAGGCGGTGATGAGGAGCTTGAGTTCCCCGGAGGCACTAGCAGGAGCTAGGGGATCCCCTCACTGTTGCTGGCCAGACAGCAGCAGCACCGGCACCGGCACTGGCACGGTGGCGGTAGCGCGGGCGTTAGCAGGGACAGGATCTTGGGGTTCGCCATGTGCCTAAGCCCTCTCGTCCACCCCAGCTTCGTCGACAGCTAGCGCCGGTGCCAGCCGTCAGACCCCTCGATCTACGGTGGGAGACAGCCACCAGCAACACGCACCACTAGAGATTTGCGTCAGCGGAGAGAGAAGACTCTTATTTGCCTACTTGTTGGCATGGTACGCAAGATGAGTACCGTGTTTGGAGGCTTTTTTTTTTTTTTTTTTTTTTTAAAAAAAAACACTATGCACGATGTATTTTTATGGCTGCGTCGCATCCTTGGAGACAAGTCTTACTCCACTCACTCTATTTGAAGTTTGAACCAACCATAGAGTACTCCTACATGCTGGTCGCGTAAAATTTCGTGCACACTCAGCGCTGAGACCGCATGAACCGAAGCATCGACACGTTTTCGCTCGTGGTGTTGCCCGCAGGCTGCTGCGAGTCCGGAGCTGTCAGTCTCAGGCCACGATCATCGCAGGAAAAGGGGACGACGGCGCGCGCGATCAGCAAGGCCGACATCGACGCCGGGATTCGCACATGACCGACTGCCAAGTCGAGTCGAGAGGGCGATGGCTGGTGCACGATTGCTTGTCCTGTTCCTGTTGGGTGGGCTCACATGATCGGTGATCCTGCAAGAGGAGTACGCGCAGTGTTTGCAGCATGTCATTGCTGTGCAGAAATCAGAAAGCAACGCCCTCTTTGTCGGGGTGTCGATGCTAGGCTGCAGTTATTGAGTGTGTAAGGTGTAGTATAGTAGTACTAAGGTCGTCAAGATGTTTCATAAACAAATCTTTGAGCTTGTGGGCGGTACCTGTTCCTGTATGGATGCATCACGCACATAGGAAGAAGGCGCTTTTTAATAAGCATATAAGCAATCCCTGCCTGCCTGGTTCATGCATGCTTATTCCACCGCACTTAACCAACAGAGATGTTATAGCTCGAGATGAAGGAACGAAGCAGAAGCAATGATTAGTGCCCCCCCTATTTAACTGTCTACTTTCGCATGCATCAGGTCCTGGATTCTCCCTAAAAAGGCATCGCGGCATTTGCCTTGGATGAACACGAGTTCTGCCTACCAAGATCTGGGAAAGAGATGCACGCAACGCAGAATGCAGAACTCTAGCATCAATCAGTTTGAGGTAAATCAGGTTAAGTAGAGCGCCGCCCTGCCCGTACGGCGTACGTGGAGGCCCGGCCGCCGCCGTTCGCCCCGGCCGGCTAGAAGCCGCCGAAGAATCCGGCGTCGCGCTGCGTCTCGTCGTTCGCGGCCAAGTCCTTGGCGATGGTGGTGGGCCCCAGGGCGCCGCTGCTGCCGTGGGTCTTGTTGGGCTTGCTGCGGGCTCTGGGCTTGCGCTTGCGTGTGGACCACGCGATGTGGCGGTCGCAGAACAGGTACCCCGGCACGGCCGCCTTCTTGCAGCGCCACCGCTTCCCGTCGTTCCGGCTGCACCTGGCGGCGGCGTCGTGCTCCGGCTCCGGCTCCGGCTTGGGCACGTCGTCCGTTGCGCTGCGGCTGCGGCTGCGGCGCGGGGCAGGGGACAGAAAGAAGAAGAAGAAAGGAAAGCGATTTCTCAGCTACCCCACCACCTGAGATCTCCATCTCCTAGGGACACCTGAAAAGAGGATCTTGGCACACACCTGTTCCCAGAAGACCCAGAGCCGGCGGCGGCGGGGCGGAGCCGGTCGTCGCCTTCTCCGCCGTCTCGGACTCCGGCGGCCAGGATCGCCCGCTTCTCTTCCTCCTCCCGCGGTTTCTCCTGCGCCAAGAACCGCATGCACAGGCAGGCAAGTGGTTAGCAGAACGGGAGGAACGAAAGGATCACCGCCGCCTGGCCGGCGGTCCCGGCACGGATGATGGCGCGCGGCCCCTGGCGAGCGCGTGCAGTAGATACGCACGCACAGCAGGCAAATCGATGAGCGCCGGCATCGGCATCTCACCATGGGTTGCTGCAGCGGCGGCAGGGGAGGCAGCGGCGGCGTCGGTCCCGGCGAGGCGGCCCTGGCTGGGGTGCGCTTCCGGATCCTCATGGCGGCTGCTCTGCTCTGCTCCGGAGATCGCGTTGGGTTGCCCACCCCGCTGGCCGGGCTTCTCTCTCTCCCTCTTGTTGCCAAGTCCCCACGCGTCTCACTGGTCTTGGCCACTTGATCTTCTGCAGTAGTCGTCGTGGTAGCGAGCGGTCCAGTCCACCACTACTACTTTCCCAAGCCTCCTCGCGAGGCTGGCTGCTGCCGTCCGTTCTTTTCTTTTTTTTTTTTCCTCCGTTCAGTTCAGACAGACACGGTAAAAATTCCCATTCTCCGCCCCAACCTCCTGCGACTCATAGTGTTGTGTTGCTGTATCCACAAATTTTCGACGGATATTAAAAAAGGTTCAAAACTCTATCAGCCACGGTATTGGATCGATTTGCCTTGAAGATATGAAATAAGAAAAATCCAGAATTTCTTCTTTGTGATAATAATGCCAAAAAATCTCAAGTTAGCTCATCTGTCTTTCTTTCCCTTATGTTGATCATTAGAGGCCTCTTGACTTTTCTCTTCCCTATTTTTTATTTCTTTTATTTTATGACTAGTCAAAAAATAAAAGAAAAATTTCTAGTCATTCCCTCCCGGGCTAAAGTCGGGCTCGGCGCTGTTCTATTACGCCAGGCAGCTCGGTCCCATGCCATCGCGGTCTCCGCTTTCTTTCTGGCGGTTGCGTGATCCGGCCGTGCCGTGGGCGTGCCGATTGCCAGCGAGGCCGAGGGGACGGGGAATGTTCCGTTTCCTTCCGGTGCTGCGGCCTGCGGCGGGCGGCAGAGACAGACAGAGAAGATCTGGGAGGCGCCGACCCGCGCGGCTGCGGCTGCGGCTGCGGCTGCTGCCTGCTGGGGACCCTGATGTTTATTTTTTTATTTATATATTGTTTGGTGATGAGTCGGTGGGCGCCTGGCGGTGGACCGTGGTGGTCCGGTGGAGTGGAGTGGAGTGGAGATCAGGGTTATTTTTACCGATCGGTAGCCGGTAACCGCTTGTCGGCGGTACCGGTATACCGGTCTGGTTTGACCGGTTACCCGTAGAAACCGGTCGAATTCAAATTTTGAGTTTGAACCCTAGTTCAATCGGTTCCGGACCGGTATACCGGCCGGTTTGAGCGGTTTACCGGCCGGTTTGGTGGTAACCGGTCGCATTTTCAAATTTCAGATTTATTTTTTTTAAAAAATGCTGAAAAAATTTCTAAAAATAGTTCATGATTTATAGAATCCAATGATGTCAAAGTTTTTCAAATTTGAGTGCGTTTAGTATATTTTTCGACCTTCATGATTTAATGGGCCTTAACGGGCCGGCCAGGGTTTTTTATACCGACCGAAATCCGGTTACCGCCGGCCGGCGGTAACGGTATACCGGCCGGTATAAACGGTAACCGGCCGGAAACCGGCCGAATTCGAAATCGAATTCAAACTCACAGCTCAATCGGTTTTAGACGGGTATACCGGCCGGTATGACCGGTATAAACGGTAACCGGTCAAAACCAGCTGATTTTCTTTTTTTTAATGCAGAAAATAAATTTTTTTTGAATGGCCTTTGCACATAATGAGGTATAAACACCATACATTTCAGGGATAAATAGTGCCGTAGCAATACATAGGGCATACACATACTTGTATTGTATCAATACATAAGGCACATCAAAGTCATCAATACATAGTATCATATAAATAGCATATTCTTAGTCTCATACACGAACAAATGTGATAGTCATCGGCATAGGCATAATCAACGTTGTATGAAGTATGGAAAGGCCCCCATGCTGTAAGACATCTGATATTCGGCGGTGGACATCAAAGCGATACCTCGCAGTCTAAGCAACTCGGCCTTAAAATCATTCCAAGATTGGCCCGTCCATGCCGCTGTTGTCTCCCATTCTTGAACTAACATAGCGTAAAAATGGGGGTCTTCCCATTCATACATCCATCTGGTCGCAGGTTGCGTGGTAATGTCAGGAATGTGATAGTTATAGCTTGCCTAAGAGGTATCACTGTACGAGGAAGAAGAATGCTGCGGAGTGTCGTAGTCTGTAGGTGCATAAACCGGAGAAACCGCGCGGTTACCGGTTGAAACCGGCCGAGAAACCGGTGCAACCGCCCGGTACCCGGAGGATCCGCGCGCGTGTCGGTATCCCGGTCTTACCGACCGGTATACCGGTCCTACCGGCCGGTAATAAAGCGGCGGCGAGCGGACGAGCGGGGAGGCGGTGGTTTCGGCTGCTGCGGCGCGGAGGGGGGAAATGGGGGGTGGCTCTGCCCCCCCCCCCCCGTGACCCAGGGTGCCGTTTTGTGCCTGTTCGGGCCTAATGGGCCTAACGGGCCTTAATGGGTCTTTTTTTTTACTTCGGGACTTCGAAAAAAATTCTAAATGTAGTCAAATTTGAAAAATTTTAACACCATTGGAATCTATAAATCATGAAGTATTTTTAGGAATTTTTTTACCATTTTTTCCTCCGATTTTAAATTTAAAATTTCGGTTTTTTCAAACCGGCTGGTACCGGTACCGGTACCGGTCCGGACCGGTATGACCGGTAACTGACCGGTTACCGCGGTATTCCGTCGGTAAAAAAAAACCTGGTGGAGATGGCGCGGCGATGGACTCGTCCGCGCGTCGCGCCACTTGCTGCTGCGGCTGCGTGTGCGTGTTCGTTCCAGACGACGAGGACACGTGACTTCCGCGACCTTTTGTTGCCCACTGCCCAATCACGTGGCTCGGCGGCTTGCCCTTTTTTCTAAGCGCTTTTCCTGTTGCTGATTTTGAGACGGTCCGCCTGTAGAGCAGACGGGTAATGCCGAGTAGTTCCAGAGATCGGGGTTACACTCAGGGGCTGTTTATTGGTAAAAGGTCGTCAAAAGTTACACTGTAGTACTTTCGTTTGCATTTGATAACTTTTGTCCACTCATGATCTAAGTAGACGTAAAAGATTCGTCTCGAGAAAACCAGACAAAAAGTACAAATATGTAACAGCTGCTACTTAATTTAATACTCTATACATACGTATAAGACAATTGATGTGACGAAGGATCTTGTACTTTTTTTGAACTAAACCGGGCCTCAAGTCGTCTGTCAGGCACCCAACTATGGGGTAGCAAACTTCAACACAAAACCACACCTCCCAAGTAAGGCCCCAAGTCGTCCAACTATGGGGTACCAAACTTCAATGCAAAACCACACCTCCCAAACAAGGCCCAGCCCAAGAAGGCGCCGATCGCGGCCCACGCGGGAACCTCCCGCGCGGCCTAGGACAGAGCCGCACGCGAGCACATCACCACCCCGGGCGCGCGGACCCCTCGGGAGAAATTCTCCGATTCACCCGAGCCACCGCGACAGGGCTCGGGAAAGCAAGGCTCGGGCATCCGGTTTCCGATTCGCCCGAGCCCCCCGCTGCAAGCTCCCTCGGGCGTATCCCTCGGGTTCGCCCGAGCCCTGCCGACGTCAGCAGGGCAAACTTGACAGCCAAGGGGACCTTTCCTGACCACTTTACAGGCACGGTCCCATCGGGTGGGCCCCGTGACGCAACTGCGCCCCGAACGCGCACGTTCGCCGTACCAACTGCCACATCTCCTCTGGCAGGCGATCTGACGGTCCTACTCCTCCCACGCCGCTACAGGGACGGTCAACCGTACGACCCTCTGGGCTGACGAGGAGATTCTCCAACTACGACAGCGACTGCCATACCCCGGCCGCACGTGTGGAACCGGGAAAGGGGAACGACAGCCGTCTGGCCAACCCAGGGAAATGGGCAAGCCTTACGATCAGGCTCGCCCACCTCCTGAAAAGTATCGCACGTGGAAAAGGAAGCACCCGAGGGAGGACACTCCCATCGCTCCATCCCATCACGCCCCCGACGGCACCAAGGTCTCCCGAGCTTCGGGAGCACGTACTCGAGGGTCAACCCGTCTACTCGTTGCACTGTGCAGGGTCGGACGCGACGGCATGACGTAGTGCCACGAGGCAAGCCATGCACCGCACAGTACGACACCTTGGAACTCACCAACGGAATAGTGGAAGATCAAACGAATGACTAATGCCATACCTTCGAGGCGCCAAGACGAGGACGTGGCTGACGATAGCCACCAGTTACCACTGTCTCCGTCATGCCGAGCACTGTAACCATAGGACACCACATGTAACTTTGGCCTCTCCCTTGCGACTATAAAAGGGAGGGCAGAGGCCGATCACAGGCACGATTCAATTTTTCACCACCAGCACTCCAAGACTCTCACTACAATCTAAAAACTCAAGAGCACATTCACCAACACTCGTACTCATAAGAGACTTGGGAGCTCCTCCCTCTCTCGACTAGGCTTGTAACCCCTACCACAAACACCCCGGTGCAAGGCAACAGGACTTGTTCTCCCACTGGATGTAGGGCACTCATTGCCTGAACCAGTATAACCCCTGTGTCCCCCCTTGCACACCATCCGTGACCTCAACCTCAAAACACAAGTTTACTAGCCGGTGTTAGCGCTCGCTAAATCTGGCACCGGCAGTTGGCGCGCCAGGTAGGGGACTTTTGCGTGTTGATCCAGGTTGCGGATGGCAGCCAACGTCCCTGCACTTCATGCTGGCGCGGTGCTCCGGTTCGGGAGCCTCGAGTTCGTGGCCACTGGCCACGGCCTCGAAATGAACCTCCGCCCGACCGAGTCCCGGGCCATCATCACCCTGACCCCGGCCCAGCAGGCGGCTGGGGAAGGGATCGTGGCGACACCTCCACCGGTTTCTGGGGATGGAGGGAACGCCATGCGCCGCTCCCACCGTGCTAGGCGGGGAAGGCGCAACCGCGTCAATCCGGGCATCACTATGGGAGACACGATCAACCCGATGCCCCCAGCGCGGGACACCACCTCCAAGCTCACCACCGGCACAGCGCCACGAGCGGTGGAGGCACGACGCTCCCCTACTACTCCGCGGAGTAATGTGGGAGGGGCCAGGGCATCGCCCGCCGTTTCCCTTCGACCTCACTGGGGAAGGCCGGCGACACCCTTTTCGTTTCCCTTTGGGCTCCACACTGCTGCGGATGCCCACGTCCGCGCCGTTCGTGCCTACGGGCGTGATCTATCCATCACCTGGAGGGGCTGGGCGAACTCAATGACTCTCCACCGTCCTCTCCTGCGAGCTCTCCCAGAGCATGCAGCGACAGGGAGTTCAACTCCAGCAGCAGCTCCACCCCTCCAGAGTACTCGGAGGGATGGGACCGCTACGGTCGTGTGAAAGTGCATCTAGCCCTTTGGTGGGTTTTGGATGAATTGATGGACAATGTTGATTAAAGGACTAACCCGTGTGCTAAGTGTGAAACAGGGAATTGTATATCTCATATGTGCTTGAAATATTGTTGAAAGCCAAAATGATGGATTGTTGTATGTTTCAATCAAGCTCAAACACAAGACAACAATAAAAATGAGGTTATTGCAAAGGCTCATTTATTATGAGGTATTATTGATTCACTTGGAATCAAAACAATCAAAGTGAAGATGACAACACATTTGAATGGATGATTCAAAGCTAGTTGTGATTAAAGTGCTTGAGTTGGTGAAGATAGCAAGAAAAAGTCTTTGAGGTAATAAGCAAGGGTGAAGGGCAAGCAAGGGCTTGACGGCCGAAGAACCTAGCTAGGGTGAAGAAGAGAAGTACTTGCATTTAGTCGATGGACTAATCAAGCATGAAGGACATGACGTGGTGGAGAATCAAATTTGATTATTCGAGAAGAAGCAATCAAAGTAACTTGATGCATTAAGATCATCCCACAAATCAAATGTTGCAATCAAGTTACATGCTCAAGATGGTTTTTACTCAAGATGAATTTCAAAATCACTCATAACATCCCATTGTTACAAGGTTGAAGAAAAACGGCTTGGTTCACTTGAAGATCAACTCCAAGGTTTAAATTCGTTTTACATTTAAATTTGAGTTGATAGGAAAGCCGTACTATTAAGAGGGATGCATCATGATGATAGATGGTGATACATAAGTGCTCAAACCAACCCATGTGAGATATGAGATAGGTAGGGCACTTCAACTAGTTGAGAGCTCTCAGGCTAAGCATACCGGACATGTCCGGTATTCATACCGGACGCGTCCGGTATTGGCTGGTTCAGCAGGTTTTACTTCAGCTTCGGGTTGTTCGTTTATCGGAAGTTCCGGCGTTGGTCGGAAGTTCCGAGGGAAATCTGAGCTTTGACAAGTGACCGTTGGGGAATACCGGACGTGTCCGGTATTCCAACGGCTAGTTTCGGGAAGTGGCTTATAAAAGGCCCCAAGCCTCCACCTTTGGAGGCTACTGATTGTACTGACTTCCCTGACTTTCTCTGAGCTCTAGCAACACTCTCTAACCCTCTCTAAGTGAGTGATTGATCCTAAAGTGCCAAATCCATTTGTGGGTTTAGAGAGAATTCAAAATAGAGAGCATGCCATCACTTAAGCACTTGTGCAAATCGTCGATCTCGTGGTTCGCATTTGTTACTCTTGGACTCTTCGGTCCTAGACGGTTAGGCGTCGCCGAGAGCACCCAGGAACTTGTGGTGTGCCTCGGAAAGTTTGTAACGGTTCGATCTCTCCGCAAAAGAGATCACCTAGTGGAAGGAGCATAACGGGTGAAATAGACCGCGGCTAGAGTTGACCTGTGGTGTCCTCTAGAGCTAACCCTTGTGGTTGCTCGCAGCCGGCTCAACAGAGAGTAGGACCCGAGGGGGTGCCAAACTTCGGTAAAACAAATATCGTGTCTCACTTTGCATTCCTTTAATATTTGTGATTGTCTCCGTTGTGCAACTTATTGTGCAGGTTATACAGGCATATATACATCACCAGGGGACTGTGTGAGAGATTGGAGAAGAGCAGCAAGAGTTTTGGAGCAAAACTGCACAGCCCGTGCATACCGGACACGTCCGGTATTAATATCAGACGCGTCCGGTATTAGCTCTCTATGCGGAATTTTGTGCCATTTGTTCTAATCCTTTGTGGTGCAGGTGTTAGGCTCCTAGGTGTTTCATATTCAGTTTATATACTTTGTTTACTCCTTTGGGGGAGTTTGTTTCTTTGTGAGGAGTTTCTAAGTAATTAGAAACTCCGGTTCTAATCGTTTCCGCATTTGAAAGTGTAAATTTTCAGAAACGCCTATTCACCCCCCCTCTAGGTGGCAGCCTAGGTCCTTTCAATTGGTATCGGAGCTTGGACTCACGTTTGAGCTTCACCGCTTGTGAGAAAGGATGGCTACGCCTATGGAGACGGAGCCGGTGCTTCTCCAAAATGATGGTTCAAACTTTCTATCTTGGTCATCATATGTACTCAATACATTTCGGACTATTAGTCCTCTTGTTGAGCACATTGTAGTTGAAAGCTTATCTCTTTCTATAGTTAATTGGAGCAACTATAAGAATTTGACAAAAGAGGAAGAGATATGCGTCCAACTCAATGCTCAAGCCGTTCTTATCATTTTAGATACATTGAGTGCAGAGGTTCTAGAGGAAGCAATCTACAATGGACAACCACCTACGGAGAGTGCTCATCTCATTTGGACCAAACTCATTGAGTTATATGGTAAATCCAAATGTGATAAAGCAATTGATCAAGAAGAAATGGAAACCATGTCCATTGCATCCTCAAGTAGTGAAGAAGCCTCAAGAAACCTCAAGGAAGCTGAGCAAGAACAAGAAGTGCAAGCTGCTGCTTCTCTGTGCTCTGTCAGTGAATACCGGACGTGTCCGGTAGTGCTACCGGACGTGTCCGATATCACCAGGACTAGACAGGGAGGCAGCAACTGATTGTGTTGATGCTCAAGCTCGCTGGAGACTAAGTGATGAGTCAATTTCAACATCTCATGACACTCATCATTTGTGTCTTATGGCCAAGAAGAACAAGAAGAAAGCAACCAAGAGAAATTTAGAAAAGATTCTTGGTGGAGTAAAGGAGAAGGCACAAGGCAATAGTCAAGATGAGAGTGATGTTGACGTTGAAGATGATGACTCCCTTGACTATCTTAGCAACGAAGACAAGCTCATGTTCATCAAGTTATTGAAGGAAAATGATGAGCTAGAGAAGGAGAATGAGAAACAAGAGCAAACTCTTCAAAATCAAGAAAAGTTCCTCATCTCCAAGTTGGAAGAACTAAAAGAATTAAATGAGAGGTATGAAAAATTGTCAATTGAGCATGTTTTGGTTACTAACTCCTCTTCCAATGTTGAACAACTAGAAAAGGAGAACTATAGGCTCAAAGCATGTAACAACCCTAAAAATCCACACAATCTAAAAATCCCAACCAATTAAAATTTTTCATTTATTTATTATGAAAACCCATTTTTCTTGTGCAAGCATATAGGTTTCATTATGAATTTGGTAAATAAAGGAGTATAGCTTGCATTTTAATTCCATTCACATAGAATAATAGCCTATGCATCACATTTGGGATTTATTGCAATTTATGTTTGTATTTACTCAATATTTAAAATGGGCAATATATGTATATATACACTAAAATGAAAATAGAAAAAGGAGAGAGAGTTAGGCCAGCCCAAACCAGCCCGGCCTTCTTCTCCTCACCTCACCCGCGCGCGCGCTCCACCCCGCCTCCCCGCACTGGGCCGGCCCAACACCGCGCGCACGCGCGATGCCGACCGCACGCGCGCGACCGTTTCACCCGCTCCCCCGCAGCCGCTGACCACCCGGCCCCGCCTGTCAGCCGCCTTCCCCTTCCACTGTTTCTCTTCCACACGAAGACGACGCCACCGGGTCACGCAAATGGCGTGACCGACAGCGCCACGCATGGCAGAGCCCTGACCCCGCTGTCCCCCTCCTGTCCCCTTCTTTCTTGGCTGCCAAGCGAACCCGCGCCCATCCGGAGCCCGAGATCCACTCGAGCCACGGCCCTTCGATCGGTCGAGCGCGATCAGGACCGTTCGCCATTGGAGCTGGCCAAGCTCGCCTATAAAAAGGAGCTCACCCCGAAGCCCTACCCTCATTTCCCCTCGCCGCCACCGCGGCACAGACCGGCACACTGCACCACACCGAGAGAGAGAGAACGTAGGAGAAAGGTGGAGCAGAGGAGGAGGAGCTGCCGGAGCGTTGCCGCCGCGGAGCGCGCCGAGCCGGACACGGAGGAGAAGCCGGAGCCCCGTCGCGGTTCGGCACGGCACTGCGTACGCTCTGCACGGCTCCGACTCGCCACTGCATCGCCATCCTAGCTTCACCGACACCACGGTGAGCCACCGCACACCATGTCCGAACCTCGCCCTGCTTTTGCCATGGTGTTCCGCCCACGGGACGCGCAGGCACGAGCCTTTACCGGCTCAGGAAGATCACCTGCACCATGCACTCATGCGACCGGCCGAAACCCCCCGAACTACAAGCTTGCTAGACCGAGAACGCAGCACGACGCGTTCTCGGCGGAGCGCGCTCACCACCGACGCGTTCCGACGACGAATCACCCGTTCCGAGCAATCCGACTAGCACCCGTATAGGTTAGAGCGTCGTGGAGCACCGCCACGACCCCTTGAGCTATCTACGCGGATCTAAGCGCTAGAGGAAGCCTCGTCCGCCCTGCTCGAGTGCGCCGCGACCTCGCGGGAGCGCCGCCGCGAGCCGTCGCCAAAAGAAGGCCATGCCATGGCTAAAGTTCGCCACTAGAGTGTTGTATGCCTCTCTGGCCTCACCAATTTGACAAGACCGCATTCGATTGAACCAAGACATGGTCGTAGCCGCGTTGCCGCCTTTCGCCGTCGTCGGCGACACGCCGCCGCCACAACCGAGCACCTTGGGAATCTCGGTAGCCAAAATTGGTAGTTGGTATACCATCACCATAGACCCTGGAGGCATATACATCTCCTAGAAGACCTCCTTAGCCCCGCCGAACCTCACAGTCGTGGCGACATCGCCGCCGATGACTGGAGCATCTCGATACCGCGACCAGGAACAAAAACCGACCACCTCGGACAAGCTTAGTTGTGGAAGATTGAACCTCCATAGCCCGGAACACCGAGAGGTGCGTTCTTGGGGAAACGTGATCGCCGCCGACACGTTCCGCCTTCGCCTAAATCCGTTTCGAGTACCCCCGATCGCCTCGCGCTGCGGAGAGAGGCCGACGAGGTTCGCCAAGTCTGCCTCAGCACCGCCGCGTAGATAGCCGAGCCCCGAATCATGTCTGTCGCCTTGGCTACATGCGCCTCCACCTCGTCGGAGAACCGCCGTATGCCGAGGGAGAGAAGGAGGCCATACCACGACTCTAACCCGCCACCATCTGGTCGGACGACTGCCTGAGCACGCCAATTGGGGAAAGCCGAGCCCTGTCTTGTCGAAATATGGTCATCGCCGCCCTGTCATCGTCCGCCGCACCGGAGAGACACCGCCGCCTTGAACAGACGCCCTGGAACCCTGCTAGCACCAAATCTCCGATTCGCCCGAGCCTCCCCGGGAGAGCTCGAGAGAGCGGCACCCTCGGCGCGCCAAATCTCCGATTCGCCCGAGCCTCCCCGGGAGAGCTCGGGAGAGCGGCACCCTCGGCGCCCCGAATTTCCGATTCGCCCGAGCCCCGCCGAGGTACGCCGAACTCCGCCGAACTCCGCCGAGCTCCGCCGAGCTACGCCGAGCTCCGCCGAGCTACCCCCGACCACCGCCGAGCTACCCCCGAGCTCCGCCGAGCTACGCCGAGCTACGCCGACGCCCCCGACCTCTGAGAACCATCCCCGACCACCGTCAAGCTCGCCCGACCACCGCCGAGCTACGACTGACGCAACCCCGACCAACGTCGAGCTCGCCCGACCAACCACCGAGCTGCGCCGACGCCGGCGACTCTCTGGGAACCAGCATCGAACACCTGGTGGGCGACCATCGGGTCTGTGTTCTGATGAGGCGCCACATGCCGCACTACTGGACCCGCGCGCCACGTGGACCAATCCCGAGCTGCCCCTGATTAATCGACCATTTTCCTATTTTCAGAAAATAGGATAATCTTCGGAAATTCATAACTTATTCATACGATGTCCAAAAATTACGCACCATATATCAAAATTCTCAGAAAAATGAGATCTACAATCTAAGACTATGTTTGTGTGCATTTGGCTCTTTATTTTATTGGATTTTTCTGAAATACTCTATAGGAGTCGCTGACGCGACTATTTCGTGTTCGATTTCAGAGCCGGAGGAGGATCTGACTAAGGAAGACGACCACGAGTACTTTCAGGAGTTAGGAGACGACTACGAAGGTGCCACGTCCCACCAAATGAGGGGAAATGAGGGGGGAGGATGTAACATCCCGGCCCAGGGCTTAATAGGATTGATAGGATACTCATTGCAACAAGTTGCAACTTCTTTTCCGAAAGCCCATCTGCAAAGAACTCCGAGGTTAAGCGAGCTTGACCCTGGAGCGATGGGTGACCGACCGGGAAGTTCTTCCCGGGTGCGCATGAGTGAGGACAAAGTGTGCAGAAAAGACTGGTGTTGGTCTGTGAGGGCAGTCTATATCCTAGTTGAGCTGCCAAATGTAAGCGGGCCTGGCCTCAGGGAGGCGGGACGTTACAAAGTAAAATTAAGTGACCTCTCATTCGAGCACAACTTTCTACAAGCCGAGCACGCTCATCTCAAGTGCTCATATGAGAAGTTAGTAAAATCACATGCTATGCTTGAGATAGCACATGAGGTTGTGGTAATCATGGTAAAATCTTCCCAACCTCACACCCGTCCACACACTAGTGCACCATTTCAATTAAACTATATTGATGCTAACAAGTGCGACTCTCAAGCAAGCCAATTTTCGATTGAGCAATCCGTTGTAGAAAATGTAAAGCTCATTGAAGAAGTTAAAAATTTGAGAAAAGAGTTAATTGGTTTGAAGGGAGAAGAGAAAGCAAAACCTTCTCAAGATAACCGTGATAACATGGTGAAGAAGCTTGAGAAGGGTTCAAACCTTGTTTCCTCCAAACCCTAACAGAACAATCATGAATCCTTGAAGGACAAGTCAACCAAGAGCAAGAAACATGGAAAAAGGCTGTGCTATGGTTGCGGTGTGTATGGACATATGAGTGCCGCATGTCCTCACAAGAGTTGGGCCGACAAGTGTGAAGTGGCGGAGAAAAGAGCTGCTTCTAAGTTGGCAAATCAAGTGAAGAAGGATGGTCCTAGCGTTTGTGTGAAGTGCAATACATCCGGCCATCCTAGCAAGAATTGCTCCATATCCAAAGAAGCAAGAAAGAAGGCTCAAATGGCAACTAGAA
Organism: Eremochloa ophiuroides; assembly: GCA_038502445.1. Lineage (NCBI taxonomy): Eukaryota > Viridiplantae > Streptophyta > Magnoliopsida > Poales > Poaceae > Eremochloa > Eremochloa ophiuroides. The sequence goes on from JAHLJS010000002.1 coordinate 38,072,908, forward strand.
GGTGCTATGGGTGCAATGAAGTAGGACACCTGATTGATTCTTGTCCTAACAAGCAAAACAAGTTCAAGGCAAACAAAGGACGCATATGCTACTCATGTGGAACAAAGGGACATCTTAGCTATGATTGTCCCAATGGTAACCTCTCTAAGCCGAAAGCTCATTCTCATCATTATATGCTTAGGAAGACCACTTATGGAGGTAGCACTAGACAAGTGATGTGTTCACCATGCACTAGTGCTAAATCCATTTGGGTACCTAAGCACTTATTGACTAACTCCCAAGGACCTAATAAGTGTTGGGTACCAAAATGTACTTCGTGTCTCATTGTAGGTACCACAAGGTGAGATGAAAACTTCGGGGTGGTTGAGCAAGCATATTGAGATCTTAACTCAAACTATCAACCTACTATCTACATATCATCTTATATGGTTGACCCGAAGATGTGGCTATATAAATAGTTTCATTCTCACTATTGGCAACAAGTACCTAAACTCACTAGGTGGCTAAGTAGACTCAATTCATATTCATAATCATAATGCTTGCCATTCGATGCTCTTAATGGCTCTCTTGTAGAGCAATACTCTTATGGAAATACAGGAATACTCAGAAGACCAAAAGGCAATGGTAGAAGTCATAAGTCAAGAAATTCACTTGGTGCTGTCCTGCACATACCGGACGTGTCCGGTATGAATACCAGACGTGTCCGGTATGGCCAGGGACAGAAAAGACTGATGTCAAGGCTGCAGCATGAATTCATATTATCTGTCAGCCAGAACCTCATCTACCCAAGAACTTATAATCATTATTATTCACATCAAGTTAAGAGAAACAAATTTTCTTGTCCCCCACATTTTGGACAAGACCGGCATTGCAACAAGCAAAGGGAATGGTTGTTCAGGCTACAAAATTTCCACAATGTCTTATGGTCCTTGACTTACATCTCTCTTGACTGGTTGTGAGCACTTTCTCATCACAAATTCAATTTGGAGCAAATCTCTTTGTGGTTGATTCAAAATAGGCACCAAACTCCTAAGTTGTTTAAAGAACCAAGTGCTAGTCATCAGTTATTCAAACAACCTAATGCACTTATTTAGGGGGAGTTTGATCTCTATCTTGAATCATTGTGGACTAATATCATGCTCGAGTAATTATGTAGTCCTATAAGCATGAAGGAGAGTCTTTGATAAGCATATATGGCAAGAGTGATTTATGAAGCAACAATGACCAATGACATGTTACTCATTTTCTAAATGAAACGTGAAATCATTGAATGAAGTATGGTGTCTTCTATGTGGAATGGTTGTTGACTCAAGGCAAAGGTATGCATAAAGTGGACTTCTTCTCCTTTGTGGGCTCAAGGCTAAGTTATGTGTTTGCATATATGCATTGAAATTGCATCTAAGGCCCTTTTATGCTAGATTGTGCATTCGGGTGATATAGAATTAATGTTTTCAAAACCTTTACTAGTATGAGTAGTATTTGTGAATTGCGAAAACATTGGTTCTTGGTCTTTGTGACCTACTCATGAGACTTGTGATTATAGCTCCTCTTGATTACTTGATTGCCTAATCACAAGTACCATGAGTCTCTCAAGTCCATTCCAACTAAGAATAGTTATATCCTATCTCTCTAAGTCTTCCTAGTAACTGAACTTTGGATCAAAGAGTGGACTAGAAAAGTAAAATAATAAAAATTCTCACTTAAGCAAATAAAATGGAAGGAAAGAGCCTAAGTGGCATTTGGATTAAGAATCAGTGTACTTTTGGATGAATAATGTGCTGAGAAGGGGTTTTGGAAGAAAAAGGAAATAAAAGACTGCAAAAACAGCTAGCCAGCAAATACCGGACGTGTGTGATATTGATATCGAACGTGTCCAGTGTCCGCAGGCTATATAAGGGCAGCGTACCCCTTCGGGACAGTTCAGAAACAGACTTCTCTCTCCTCTGTCCGCCCGAGAACAGGGAAAAATCGCCCCTCTTTTCCCTAGGTGGCGATTTGAGGATTCATCTGTGGAAAATCTTGGGAGATGAGTGGAGTGGAGTGATTGAAGGCCAAGATTCAAGGATCTACTCGCTGCATTTGGATTCCCCTCCTATCCTTCTCTCTCAAGGTACCCAAACCTCGGACGTCTTCTGATCTACAGTGTAGAGCTTCATTTTCAAATTCTTTTGGTCAAAGTGCTGCATTGGTAGTCTAGAAGGTGTGCCAAAAGTTTGGATTCATTTGGTGAAGGTTTGGTCGAAACCCCAGATTTGGGCTGCTGCGCACATACCGGACGTGTCCGGTATTTCCCAGCAGTGCAGGATCACCTACAGTTTTGATATCAAATCTTTGTATAATTGCTTCTTATGATATGATTGTTCATCTATGATAAGATTGTGAACCTATGAACATGATTTGATCTAGGTGCTCACAAATCTTTAGATAAATAATTATTTCACTTGTGGCAATTGACTTAAACTTAAGGCAACCTTCTAAAAGTGCTTCGGTATTGTCGTGTGGTCACAGGGCAGCAGTCATGAGTGGAAGGCAAGAACCAAGGACCAAGCATTCTCATGACCCTCGAATGGCAAGGTTCAAGAAGGGTAAGCACGACTCAGATGCAGGGCAATCAAGTGGGAGTCGGAGGCCTAGTGGAAGGTCCTAGTATGGCTAGAGGGGGGGTGAATAGCCTAAATAAAAAATTCTACAAACCACTAAACAAGAGATTAGAACCACAAGAGGCTATAAATGCAATGCTAAGGCAACCACTAACCTGGGCAAGCCACCTACACAATTCTAGTTAAACCCTAGTTCTAATTCACACAAGTGAGCTAGCAAAAGCTAACCAACTACACAACTACTCAAGTCAAAAAGAACAAGCTACTTTGCACAAGTATAAGAAAGAGATGATCGTCGAATAAACCTTTGTCTTGTGAAGAAGCCAATCACCGGGACAATCAATAAGTCACTCACTCGAAGGTGAGGAAATCGATAAAGACACCAAGATTTATCCCCGAGGTTCACGTGCTTGCCGGCACGCTACGTCCTTGTTGTGTCGACTTCAACCGGTGGTTCGGTGGCTAATCGGTATCACACACCGAGCCTACACTAGGCGCCACAAGAACCTACCACGGAGGAAGTAACTCAAAGACACGAGCAATCCACTAGAGTTACCTTTGAGCACTCCGCTCGGGGAAGGCACAAGAACTCCTCACAATCGCCGGGTGTGAGCAAGCACAATCACCAAGCTCCTTCACACCTTTTTCTCCTCCAAGCCGTCTAGGGACACGGCAATGTCCCAAGAGAATAAGAACTAATCCGAGGCTTGCTCTCAAGTGCTCTAGAATGCAAAACACAAGCAATGATGCACTTGAGGTTCACTCAATCTCACAAGAATGATCAAGATGATGAATTAGTGACAGAGTGGGAGGCTAGAATGCAACAAAGTGTATGACAATGATCCAAGTGTGCAAGAGAGTCACCAAGTGACCAGGGAGGGAGTATAAATACCCCCAAGCCAACTCCTAGCCGTTACACTCTCTGAAACAGCCGTTTACCCCGTTTTTATACCGTCGGACCGACAGCGTCGGGCCAAACGACAGCGTCCGACGCTCGGATGAACGCCACGTGTCAACAGACTTAAACGTCGTCCGATCTCAACGGTAACTGATTTTGCGCGTTTGACTACCGTCGGACTGAGGTCATTGGACTAATCTCCTGAGTCCGACACCTTCTCTCAGCTCACCGCGCGCGTATTGTCGGACGATCGCGCGAGCACCGTCAGACTAAAAATTTCACCCGTCCGACGCTTCCAGAGAGGGTTGAAAACGCTAAATCATCGTCGGACTTCGTCCGACGCTCGCCGTCAGACTTTCCTTCAAGCGTCCAATGCTCCTCAGCGTGCCACGCGACACTCTTCGCTGCTCGGCATCGTCGAACTGAAGACCACAATGGTCCGACGCTCGGTAAACGAGCGTCCAACGCTCACAGACAACTCAGGCGTCGGACCGAATCAATGGTCCGACGCTACGCCCACTAACGGTCCTGACGCTCTGTAAATAGCCCTTTTCAAGTCTATTTCTCACCCCTTGCTTCTATGTGCTAACACTCAAGGTCTTCTACACTTGTGCACAGTGTGTTAGCATTTTGAAAATATTTTTCAAGGGTTTTCAAAGGGATTCTCTAGGTTGGTTAGATCAATGCATATGAGATGCAACCTAGAGCACTTGGAAGTAATCCAATAGCTTAGTTCTCCCCTTGATAGTCGGCTATCTATCCTAAATGTGATCACTCCCACTTGGAGTTTTGATCACTAAAAGAAAAGCCCTATTTGAATATACCTTAGCCTCTAGCTTTCCTTCTTTAAGTCCTTTTCTTTCTCCTTGATCATTTCATCTTAATCTTCACTTGAACTCATGTCATCTTCCTCCTTATTACTAATCTACTCTTGACTACACACACTTAGCACTTAGATTAGTTACTTGGTTTCATCAATTACCAAAACCAAACTAGGGTTTTTCACCTAGGAGGGCAGCAGCAGTTAGAGCTTCACAGCAGTTTGCTTCCTCAGCTAGTGGCCACTCCTCCTCAAGCGAGGAATGGGACGACACATCAAGGAAAAGAAGAAGCACAGAGATTGAGTCCGAGGAGGAAGAAGAGGACGTGGAAACACCATCTCAGCAGCAGTCACCACCTCAGAGAGGCCTTCACTTTGGGTTGCTTGAGGTTCACCCATGTCCTGTGCCATCTCACCGTCCTCAGGTCAACTATAGGGGTAAGGGCATGACAGAGAGAGCTAGAGCTAAGAGGAGGATTGATCCAAGAGGTATGCCCAATAACCAGAGTGATTACAGGTTTCACACTCAATTTCACAGAGATTTCTATAACAGTGTGATACTCACAAGGAACCTGATAGTGACCAAATCTCAGTGGGTTGATTGGGAATACACAAAAGAGCTACAAAAGCTATCTCTTGACAGAGCCATTGATATTTGCCAGAGGATTGGAGCCTATAAGATCATGGAGTTCCAGCATGACTGGAACACAGAGGTTATTGCATAATTCTATGCCACCATGTTCTTTGAGGAGAGACTGCTCCACTGGAGGCTAGAGGGAGACTGGTATAGTGTGGAGTATGAGGCGTTTGCAGCATATCTCGGTTTTGGTCAGGAGGACTTGGAGAGGGAGAAGATTCACACAGAGTTGCCACTTCCACCTGAGCAGATGGGACACCTCTACCCAGCAGGTTTTGGAGTTGTAGGGAAGGTTGATGGCCTTCACCCTACATACAGATATCTTGAGAGGATGTTCAGGAGAACGATTGATTACAAGATTGGTGACAAGGGAAACATTGCAGATTATTCGAAGAACCTTCTTGTGAGGATGGCACCAGGAGCGAGACTCTTTAGTATCTTTGATTTCATATGGTGCGAGATCAAGAGTGTGGGCGAGAGGCCACTCAAGGGGTGTGGATTTGCCCCTTACATTATGCATATGATTGAGCAGGCGACCGGGCACACTTTCTTGTATGATACGCAGCATACAGTTTTGAGAATTTCTGCGAACCAACCCGAGCCAGATGTTGAGCTAGGAGCAGCACCAGCAGCAGGAGCATCTCCCCCACCTCATCTTGCTCGACCTCCTCCTCACACAGGTGGTAGATGCTCTCTGATCAAGAAGTTATTCACCATGCTCTTTGGCATTTGCAGAGATATTAGTGATGTGAGAACTCGACAGAGGAAGACTGATAGATCGGTCAAGAGGCTTCACCAGCAGCTTGAGCTCCAGCCTCCGAGGTAACCTATGTCAGATGAGGAGCCACCTGAGACTTTTGAGCAGCGGATGGGCAGATATAGCACCTACTTTTCTGAGTTTGAGCAGAGTCAGAGTCAGGAGACTGAGGCAGAGAGGGAGACTCAGCAGCAGCAGCAGACTGAGGCACCGCAGCAGCAGCAGGGAGAGGAGCAGCCTCACGCTCAGCAGACTTTTGACACTCTACCCTTGCGTTCCATACCTCCTCCACTGGTTCAGCACCGACCCAGCGCCGCAGAGGCTTTTTGGGAGGACATCTTTGGCAGCGGCAGTGGTTACGACTACGACTACGGAGGCATGGGTTCCTCCAGTGGCTACCATGACCCAGGGCAGAGTAGCAAGTACCCTCCGAGTGGCTTTGATGATGATGATGAGTGAGTTCAGCAGTAGTTACAGCATGCAGCCCCTTGTATCTTCATGATCTTCAGTGACCTTTTTGGAGATAGATGACAAAGGGGGAGAGAAATGATTAAAGCTTCAGGATGTTGGTTTAGTTTCAGCTTTTGCTCCTGAAGGCTTGTACTGCAGAGCTGTAGCTAGTTAGCTTATATTTGAACTTATTGATGTACTCTTTATCATATGAGATCTTGTTGAGTTTATTGATGTATCATATGTGACCATGAGATGGATGGAGATTTATTATATATGGTATATTCTATCTTAGTAGTTGTGGACTTGAGAACCTTGTGATGTGTGACTTGTGTGTGAAATACTTGATGTACTTACTTTCGTAAGGTCTATGCTTGTTAGTGTGATGTTATTGACTTGAGTTGGTGTATGTTTTCACTTTTCTTCTTGTGTGATATATCTTGTCATATGCATCACGGTTTATATTGCTCACACACTTTTGTACCTTATGGATTCAATGACTTAGGAGAAGTTTTCCACTTCACTTAATTTGTGCAAATTGTCATTTGAGGTCAATTTTTGAATTCCATTCTTATTGCACACATTAAGGGGGAGCATCTCATAACTCATTGGATCCAAAAGCTTAAATTTGATATCTTTTGTAAGCTTTAATCAAGGTTGTCATCAATCACCAAAAAGGGGGAGATTGAAAGTGCATCTAGCCCTTTGGTGGGTTTTGGATGAATTGATGACAATGTTGATTAAAGGACTAACCCGTGTGCTAAGTGTGAAACAGGGAATTGTATATCTCATATGTGCTTGAAATATTGTTGAAAGCCAAAATGATGGATTGTTGTATGTTTCAATCAAGCTCAAACACAAGACAACAATGAAAATGAGGTTATTGCAAAGGCTCATTTATTATGAGGTATTATTGATTCACTTGGAATCAAAACAATCAAAGTGAAGATGACAACACATTTGAATGGATGGTTCAAAGCTAGTTGTGACTAAAGTGCTTGAGTTGGTGAAGATAGCAAGGAAAAGTCTTTGAGGTAATAAGCAAGGGTGAAGGGCAAGCAAGGGCTTGGCGGCCGAAGAACCTAGCTAGGGTGAAGAAGAGAAGTACTTGCATTTAGTCGATGGACTAATCAAGCATGAAGAACATGACGTGGTGGAGAATCAAATTTGATTATTCGAGAAGAAGCAATCAAAGTAACTTGATGCATTAAGATCATCACACAAATCAAATGTTGCAATCAAGTTACATGCTCAAGATGGTTTTTGCTCAAGATGAATTTCAAAATCCTCATGACATCCCATTGTTACAAGGTTGAAGAAAAACGGCTTGGTTCACTTGAAGATCAACTCCAAGGTTTAAATTCGTTTTACATTTAAATTTGAGTTGATAGGAAAGCCGTACTATTAAGAGGGATGCATCATGATGATAGATGGTGATACATAAGTGCTCAAACCAACCCATGTGAGATATGAGATAGGTAGGGCACTTCAACTAGTTGAGAGCTCTCAGGCTGAGCATACCAGACATGTCCGGTATTCATACCAGACGCGTCCGGTATTGGCTGGTTCAGCAGGTTTTACTTCAGCTTCGAGTTGTTCGTTTATCAGAAGTTCCGGCGTTGGTCGGAAGTTCCGAGGGAAATCTGAGCTTTGACAAGTGACCGTTGGAGAATTCCAACGACTAGTTAACGACTAGTTTCGGGGAGTGGCTTATAAAAGGCCCCAAGCCTCCACCTTTGGAGGCTACTGATTCTACTGACTTCCCTAACTTTCTCTGAGCTCTAGCAACACTCTCTAACCCTCTCTAAGTGAGTGATTGATCCTAAAGTGCCAAATCCATTTGTGGGTTTAGAGAGAATTCAAAATAGAGAGCAAGCCATCACTTTAGCACTTGTGCAAATCATCGATCTCGTGGTTCGCATTTGTTACTCTTGGACTCTTCGGTCCTAGACGGTTAGGCGTCGCCAGAGAGCACTCAGGAACTTGTGGTGTGCCTCGGAAAGTTTGTAACGGTTCGATCTCTCCACAAAAGAGATCACCTAGTGGAAGGAGCATAGCGGGTGAAATAGACCGCGGCTAGAGTTGACCTGTGGTGTCCTCTAGAGCGAACCCTTGTGGTTGCTCGCAGCCGGCTCAACAGAGAGTAGGACCCGAGGGGGTGCCGAACTTCGGTAAAACAAATATCGTGTCTCACTTTGCATTCCTTTAATATTTGTGATTGTCTCCGTTGTGCAACTTGCCGTGCAGGTTATACAGGCATATATACATCACCAGGGGACTGTGTGAGAGATTGGAGAAGAGCAGCAAGAGTTTTGGAGCAAAACTGCACAGCCCGTGCATACCGGACACGTCCGGTATTAATATCAGATGCGTCCGGTATTAGCTCTCTGTGCGGAATTTTGTGCCATTTGTTCTAATCCTTTGTGGTGCAGGTGTTAGGCTCCTAGGTGTTTCATATTCAGTTTATATACTCTGTTTACTCCTTTGGGGGAGTTTGTTTCTTTGTGAGGAGTTTCTAAGTAATTAGAAACTCCGGTTCTAATCGTTTTCGCATTTGAAAGTGTAAATTTTCAGAAACGCCTATTCACCCCCCTCTAGGCGGCATCCTAGGTCCTTTCATCATGTCTCGCCATCGCGGTGGGATCTTGGTAGCGACGATGATGACGATTTCTAGGCGAACGTGGACTTCTCCTGTGTCCACGACCCCCAAGCCTTCCTCTCCTCCGACGACGCGAGGGATAACGCCCTCAACGTCTACTCCTCTGACGACAGCGTCATCGACCCCTCCTGGGAGTGCTATCATTTGGTGCACCTGGAGGAAGCCGTGTTGGAGGACGTCCACTCGGAGGAGGAAGAAGACGCTCCGGCAGAGCAGCCACAGCTGCATACGCAACCTCCACCAGCCCCTAGTCCCACGACCTCGAAGGACCCGGGGGCTGGAACGTCCCGCCCTCTCCATCGTTCTCCAGAGTTAGAGCAACTCTGGGAGCTTGAGGCCCGGATGGACGAGGACCGCCTGCGCCTCGCCCAGCTCTGAGCCGCGCTGGAGCAAGAGGAGGAGCGAGGAGACGGTGGAGCAGCACGACGCCGAGCCCGTGACGTCCAGGCTCGCATCGTCGCCGATGAAGGCGCCAGGACACCAGTGACGGAACCCCGGGCGAGCCGGAAGCTCGCGGAGGTTGCGATGCTCCTCCGGAGCATGCCTGAGCCCTCCACCACGGAGGCCCGGCAGCTCAGGGACCAGCTCAAAGGACTCCTGGAGGATGCCGCTGTCCTCCATGCAGAAAGCTCGGCATCCCAGCACCGTGGAGCCGAGGAACGCCATCGTGGCGCCCCAACGCGCCATGAACGAGAGGCCTCGGTGCAGCTCGAACCACCGAGAGTCCCCTCGGTCCACTAGCGGCTTGGCGAGGACATCGACGTCCGCGCCATCCTCCAGGCCCGCGGTCAACGAAAGACCGACAGGGCCGCACGCGGCTACAACGTCCATCGGGGAGGACGCTACGACTCCGACAAGGACCGTGCGCCCTCACCCGAGCCACCGGGTCCTCGCGTCTTCAGCGAGGCCATCCGGAGGACCAAATTTCCACCCCGGTTTCGACAACCGGTGAACATCGCCAAGTATTCGGGGGAGACGAACCTCGAACTTTGGCTCGTGGATTATTGTCTTGCGTGCCAGCTGGGCGGCGCTCAAGATGATCTCATCATCATCTGCAACTTGCCACCCTTCCTGGCCGACTCAGCACGAGCCTGGCTGGAACATCTCCCCCCGGCTGATCTTCGACTGGAGCGATCTGGTCAAGATCTTCGTGGGAAACTTCTAGGGCACTTACGTGTGCCCTGGCAACTCCTGGGATCTCCACAGCGGCAAGCAGAAGCCGGGCGAGTCACTCAGGGACTACATCCGGCGATTCTCCAAGCAGTACAACGAGCTGCCCCAGGTCGCCGACTCCGACGTTGTCGAAGCCTTTGCTGCAGGGATGACCTGCAAAGACCTAGTTCATGAGCTAGGGCATCAAACCCCCACAAGCGTCGCCGAGCTCATGAGAATAGCTACCAGTTTTGCCTCGGGCGATGAGGCGGTGCGAGCCCTCTTCTCCGACCCCAAGGGGAAACGGAAGGAGGAAGCCCCCGAGGGCTCCTCCTCCCGAGACCCCAACAACAAGTAGAAGAAGGGGAAGGGGAAGGCCCCCTCCGCAACGAACCCCTCTTTGCGGCTACCGAGCCCAGGGCGAAACAGCCGCCCCGTGGCCGCTTCGACGAGCTGCTCTCCAAGCCATGCCCTTATCACCAGGGCCCGGTGAATCACACACTCGGAGCGTGTGTAATGCTCAAGAAGCATTACGGGCGGCAGGCGTTCCGGGACGCTGCCGGCAAGAAGCCGGTTGAGGACAAGGAGGACCTGGGAGGAAAGGACGACGAGTTCCCCCCCGTCGACAAGTGCCTCATGATCTTCGACGGACCCGGGACCGCTCCCACGCAGCGCTAACGAAAGCGCAAGCGTCGGGAGGTCTACACCATCGGACCAGCGACACCGCGCTTCCTCGACTGGTCCAGCGACGCCATCACCTTCAGCAGGGACGATCACCCGAACCACGTCCCATCACCGGGACGCTACCCGCTTGTTGTCGACTCCGTCGTCGGCAACACACAGCGGACCAAGGTCCTTATGGACGGAGGCAGCGGCCTCAACATTTTGTATGCTGAGACCCTCGACTCGATGGGAATCACCCGTTCTCTTCTCCAGGCGGTGACGTCCCCGTTCCACGGGATAGTTCCGGGGAAGAGCGTACAACCCCTCGGGCAGATCAATCTGCCCGTCTACTTCGGCGCTCCTGACAACTTCAGGATGGAGACTCTCACCTTCAAGGTGGTAGGCTTCCGTGGCACCTACCACACCATCCTCGGGAGGCCGGCTATGCCAAGTTCATGCCCATCCTGAACTACACCTACCGTCGGCACTTCCTACCAGCACGCCTACCAGTGCGACGTTGAGTGCAGTGTGTACGCCAACACGTTGGTGGAGTCCGAGGCCCTCATCGCCGACCTCGAGGAGCTGGCCAAGGAAGTCCCCGACCCCAAGAAGGCCACGGGCACTTTTGAGCCCGTCGAGGGGGTGAAGGAGGTGCCCCTCCACCCCGGCACAATCGATGGCAAGGTGCTGAAGATCAGCGCCACCCTCGACCTGAAATAGGAAGTTGTTCTTATCGACTTCCTCCGCAAGCACGCTGACGTGTTTGCTTGGAGTCCCTTGGACATGCCAGGCATCCCGAGGGAGGTTGCCGAGCACTCCTTGGACATCCGGGCCGGGTCCAAGCCGGTGAAGCAGCGCCTGCGCTGATTCGACGAGGAGAAGCGCCGGGCCATCAGGGAGGAGGTGCAGAAGCTTTTGGTGGCCGGATTCATCAAGGAGGTCTTCCATCCAGAGTGGTTAGCCAGCCCTGTCTTAGTTAAGAAGAAGAATGGAAAATGGAGGATGTGTGTTGATTATACTAGTTTAAATAAAGCATGTCCTAAGTATCTATTTCCATTGCCTTACATCGATCAAATAGTTGATTCCACTGCTGGTTGTGAACGGCTTAGTTTCCTTGATGCATATTCTGGTTACCATCAAATTCGCATGAAAGAGTCCGACGAGCTAGCGACTTCTTTCATCACCCCCTTCGGCACATATTGCTACGTAACCATGCCGTTTGGCCTAAAAAACGCGGGCGCGACTTACCAACGTTGCATGCTCAAGGTTTTTGGGGACCTCATTGGGCGAACCGTTGAGGCTTACGTAGACGATATTGTGATCAAAACTAGGAAGGCAGACGATTTGGTACCCGACCTAGAAGAGGCGTTCGAATGCCTTAAAAAGGAAAGCATAAAACTCAACCCCAAGAAGTGCATCTTCGGGGTCCCCCGAGGCATGTTGTTCAGGTTTATCATTTCTGAGTGTGGCATCGAAGCCAACCCAAAAAAGATATCGGCCATCACACGGATGGGGCCGATCCACAACCTCAAAGGCGTGCAGAAGCTAATGGGGTGTCTGGCAGCCCTAAGCCGATTCAATTCGTGGATCGGCGAAAAAGGCTTGCCTCTGTATCGGCTGCTGAAGAAAACCGAGCACTTCACCTGGACCTCCGAGGCCCAGGAAGCCCTCGACAGGCTAAAGGCTCTGCTTTCGGAAGCTCCGGTACTCGTGCCTCCCACCGAAGGGGAAGACCTCCTGCTGTACGTCGCTGCTACTAACCAAGTGGTGAGTACAGCGATCGTCATGGAACGATGGGAGGAAGGACACGTGCTGCCAGTTCAGCGGCCGGTCTACTTCATCAGTGAAGTCTTGTCCGAGACCAAGACGTGCTATCCCCAGATCCAGAAGCTGGTGTACGCAGTCGTCCTTGCTCGGCGCAAGATGTGGCACTACTTCGAGTCCCATCCCGTGACCGTGGTATCATCCTTCCCCCTCGGGGAGGTGACCCAGAATCGGGAGATGACTGGGAGGATCGCAAAGTGGGCTATCGAGCTCATGGGTGATGGCATCTCCTATGCGCCACGCAAGGCCATCAAATCCCAGGTGCTGGCGGACTTCGTAGCGGAGTGGACTGAGACACAACTGCCACCGCTCCCCACCCAGGAGGAATATTGGGTCATGTACTTCGACGGGTCGATGATGAAGACTGGTGCCGGCGTGGGCATTGTCTTCGTCTCACCCCTCGGGGTCCGGCTCAAGTACCTCCTGCGGCTGCACTTCACTACTTCCAACAACGTGGCCGAGTACGAGGCTCTCGTCAATGGACTCCATATCGCCATCGAGCTCGGGATCAGGCGCCTCGAGGTTCGAGGAGATTCCCAGCTTGTCGTGGATCAGGTGATGAAGAAGTCGACATGCCAGAGCCCCAAGATAGCCGCCTACTGCAAGCTAGTGCGGTTGCTCGAGGAAAAGTTCGATGACCTCGAGCTCAACCACGTCGCGCGCAGGTACAACGAAGAGGCCGACGAATTGGCCAAAATCGCATCCGAAAGGGCTTCGGTCCCGACGGTTGTATTTGCCAACGATCTCCACAAGCCTTCGGTCAATGTCGATCCATCAGGATGTAAGGGAAAGGATACCCCCGAGCCCCCGGGAGAACTCAAGAGTGTCTTCAAGCCACGGGAATCCCTCGGGGGCTGCCGACCCTTCTGACAAGGAGGAGCTGCCCGAGGCCGAGGCTGAAACTGATGACGAGGCCGAAGCCGATAGGAGATTGAAGCCGAGCTGGACGACGACGAGCCAGATTGGCGCGAGTCACTGGTCAGTTGGCTTGTTCGAGGGATGTTGCCCTCAGACAAGACCAAGAAACGGCGGCTGGCATGAAGGGCCAAGTCCTTCAAGATGATCGACGGCGAACTCTACCGGCGTAGCCCTTTCGGGGTCCTACAGCGCTGGATCCCTTTCGGCCAAGGCAAATGCTTGGTTGAGGAGATACACGCCGGGGCCTGCGATCACCACGCCGCGCCGAGGACGCTCGTCGGCAACGCCTTTCGACAAGGCTTCTATTGGCCAACCGCCGTGGCCGACACTACCGAGGTAGTACGCTCCTGCGAAGGGTGCCAGTATTACGCTCGGCAAACTCACCTCCCTACCCAAGCTCTCCAGACGATCCACATCACTTGGCCTTTCGCCATGTGGGGACTGGACCTTGTCGGGCCCCTCTAGAAGGCGCCCGGGGGCTTCACCCACCTGCTTGTCGCCATCGACAAGTTCTCAAAATGGATTGAGGCTCGGCCCATCGCCCAGATCACGTCAAGCCAAGCAGTGTTGTTTTTCACCGACATCGTTCATCGGTTCGGCGTCCCGAACTCCATCATCACCGACAACGGAACGCAATTTACCGAGAAGAAATTCCTGACATTCTGTGACGACCACCACATACGAGTGGATTGGGTGGCGGTAGCTCACCCAAGAAAAAATGGCCAAGTGGAGCGTGCCAATGGCATGATCCTCCAAGGCCTCAAGCCGAGAATTTTCAACAAGTTGTACAAGTTCGGCAAGAGGTGGCTGACCGAGCTCCCCGCAGTGATATGGAGCCTAAGGACCACGCCGAGCTGAGGCACGTGCTTCACGCCCTTCTTCCTGGTCTACGGCGCCGAGGCTGTGCTCCCTACCGACTTGGAATACGGCGCCCCGAGGATCTGAGCCTACGACGAGCAAGGCAACCAGATCTCTCAGGAGGACGCGCTGGACCAAGTTGACGAGGCCCGAGACATCACCTTGCTGCGCTCGGCCAAGTATCAACAAACCCTACGAAGGTATCACGCTCGGGCCGAGCCTTCAATGTAGGCGACCTGGTACTGCGGCTCAGGCAGGACAACAGAGGACGTCACAAGCTAACACCACCGTGGGAAGGGCCGTTCGTCATCGCCGAGGTGCTGCGCCCCGGGACGTACAAGCTGGCGAATGAAAAGGGCGAAGTCTACAACAACGCTTGGAATATCGAACAGCTACATCACTTCTATCCCTAAGATTCCGAGAGTTGTACATTTTGTATATCATGAAATCAATAAAAGATCCAATTTCTTTTTCTCGAATGATTTTAAGATTCTCACTCGAGCCCACCCTCGGGAACGGGTGAACCGTGCAACCAAAAGCGAGGCTCGTCCCTATCTTCAATAGGGCCAACCCTCCCTCGGGGGCTAGGATGGGGGGGAACCCCCGGACTCCCCCGAGACTAATCAAATTCGAAAACTCAAAAATTTCAAAAACCGATGAAATTTTTATATCCCGAGTTCGCTTCACATCCAAATCAAACGCAAAAACTTATAAACCTTAGACGAGCAAAAGGAGTCCCAGAGGGCAGAGTTGGCCGAGCCGCGAGACTACCTACGCCTCCGGGATATGGCACCTCCACTCGCCACTCTTCGCCTAAAGACGACTTGCGCTCCGAAAAGAACTTATAAGAATAGCGTTCGTAAGGGGAGAAGGCTCGAGTGATATCGAACGAACTTTTTTCCTAAAGCTCTTGCCCTACCAAAATCCCTAGGACCACGACCGAGTCTATGCCGGTAAAGCTACGACGCCCGAAAAGGTCCTCCGAGACTTGACGGTCCGGGTCGGTGAAGAAAAAGCTTAAGGAAAAACGCCAAAACGAATACGCAAACTGAAAAACGAACATGCACATACACAAAATGTCAAGGCCTCGAAGGGCCACGTTCCTGTTTCTTACAAAATTCTTCTAGGCATGATAGCCCAGCTTTCCTAATCTAGGTCCAGGGGGAGCTTCACATCTTCTTCGAAGAGGGCCGCCAGCCCCGACCCAGGGACCTCCATGGAGTTGATCAGCGCGAGGAGCTCGTCATCAGAAGCCTTAACGAAACCCTCGCTCATGGCATCAGTATCGAAGTTCTCATAGTGAGATTTCACCACCACCAACATCTTCAGGACGCCTGTCAAGAGGGCTTCCTTGAGCTGGTTACCCACCCTTCCGTGGAGGGCTTCCAGTCGGCTCCTGAGCGAGCTCCCCGAGGGCTCACTGCCGGTGCCGAGGGCGTCACACAGCGCGCGTGCTACCCTCTGTAGGTCCTGGTGCTCGGCCACCTTGGCGTCGTGCATGGCGTTGAGGACGGCGATGGTCCCTTGCGCGCTGACGGGCTCTACCTTCAAAACTGCGGCGACGAGACGGTCAACCCGCGGTGAGAAGAACCTCGGACAATCGGAACAAACGAAAGATAAAAGAGGTAAGCCTTACCTTTGACTTCCACCCAAGCCTTCCTCGCCTCCTCCCGGACGGTGTCAACCTCGCCCACCGCCTGGTTCAGGGCCGTCTGGGTGGGGTCCAAGTCTGATGACCGGACATCCACGGCGGCCTCCTTCTCGGCGGCGAGCGTCCACGCGACGTCCCGCTCTCGAGTTGCCTCGGCCAGGGCAGCCTCCAGCTACTGGACGCGCTCCACTAGGGGAGCGACTCGGCCTCGAGCCTCCGCGACCTCGACCTTCAAGGCATCGTGGTCGAGGGTTAGGTCAGCCAGCCGAGCCACCGTGCCGGCGAGCTCTTCCTGGGAGCGTGCGAGGGCCCGGCTCTTCAGCTCCAGCTGCTTCCAGAGGACAAGGCCCTGGCGGAGGAAGCAGGACTTCTCCCGGGATGGTCATCATGAGCTCCTAGAGAAGAACCAAAAACAAAAGCAAATCGGCAGGTCAAATGGCAACGCCAGCCGGGAACATCAAGTCGACAAAGAAGGAAAAACGAGTACACTCACCTGGAGTCGCTCCTGGAACTCCATGTCGATGGAGTCCGCGAGGAGGTGCAGGCTCTCCGACCACTAGGACTTCAGGTCCTGGACGGCGTCCCAGCGAGCGGCCTCGACGTCGTCCCGTAACGAGAAGACTGGCGGGGCTTCGCGGTTCGCCCAGCTGGTCCACTCGATGCGGGAGCCCGTCAGCACCCCGGGAGCGGCCCCCCGGACGACCAGCGCCGTGGAGGTCACGGGAGGCAGCGCCACAGCCTCGGATGACAGCGGAGCGTTGACGTCCATGGCGGCAGCACCGGTGTCGGCTGGCTCCAGTGCGGGAGCGGCCGTCGCCACTTCTGAAGCGTCCCCAAGCACGACGATGGGCGCCTCGGAAGTCGGAGCCGAAGTCATCTCCTCGACGACGACCACGGCTGCGACGATCGCGGGAGATGGACCCGCCACCGACGCCGCCGAGCCCTCGGACGGACGGGCCTCCACCGGGGGAGCATCTTCAGCCGCCAGGCGGGCCTCCTCTCCGGCGGTGCTCCGGGCCTGCACCTTCAGGACCTTCTGGTGCGAGACGTGGAGGGCCGACCCCGAGCGCTTCCTGGAGCAAGACAGGGAGAAAATGAGCATTCGCAACACCAGGAACGCAGATGGGTAAGACAACTGATTTGAAAAATGACTTACTTGGTCTTGCGGATCGTCGTCTTCTTAAACGCCCCGGTGCTCGATTGAGTGGCAAGTCCGGCGGAAGGCATGGGCTGCGTCGCCGACGGAGGGGTGGGCAGCACCTCGACGTTGGAGTCATCGCCGCCTTCAAACGCCCCTGCCGGCGGGGGGGCCTCGTCTGGCTGCCAGGGGTCACCTTGGCGCCATCGTCCCTCAGCGGGGACGCCCTGATTCGGGCGGACCCCAGCTCGAGGTCCGGCGTCCCGACATCGCCCAACTCCGACGCAGGTGGCGTCCTCTCCCCACTCCCTCTGACCAGTGACACATCTGGAGGGAGGGACCGCTGGAATAAGGGGCCTTGGGCCCCATCACCAGCCGTAGTCGGAGGCACGGCCTCGACCGTCTCGGGCGCCGGGCCTGAGCCCGTTGCCGGCCCCTCCGACGGGCCCTCATGGCCGCCGGTTGATGGATCTCCTGCCCTGACGGCCTCACCAACCAATGCCGTGCCTCCAGGCGTGGCCTCCGTCAACTCCGCTCGGGGGCTCGGAATACAGCCCCCGGCACTTCCGCCGGCGAGCGCCAACACAGGAGCCTTCCCCGGCATGTCGGTGCCCACCGCGGGCTTTGTGGCCACCATGTACTGCGTGGCGTCAACATCATCATCATCATCGTCGTCATCATCGTCTTCTTCATCATCCCAGGAGAGGGACTCCTCCTCCGGCTCCCCGGCATCCCGCTGGCGGCGACGAAGCTAGGCGAGCTGTTGGCGGTCCGTATAGATCATTTTTAACCGCCAACTTATGCCTAAAGGGGAGAAACTATCATACTTTAACACATAAACATATGTTATTAACAGAGTTCCACTTGTACCCCTAGTGTTTATGTTTTTGCAGGATTTATGGTGAAACAAGTGGAAGTGCACAACACCAATTGGAAAGCGTAAAGGAGAAATGTGAATTCAGAAAATGCGCAACCAAGAATAACAAAGAAGTCCACCTTTATTACAAATCTGGGCCCATTCGTAACCATAGGAGAGGTCTAGGCCCGGAGGAGAACCAACCACGTGAAGGCGGTGGCCAAACGGGCCCTACCAGGGGACCGACCGGTCCCGAGGGCGGCCACACCCCTGGTGGGGCCTCTCGGGTCCAGTTTTCTTCTGGCGGTTGTAGGGCGGTTCCCCAAGGACGGTCCCACCTACGATCAACACAGATAGAAAGTGGAAACCGCCCTTTGGAGGTCGGTTTGGGTCCTTCCATGTGGGGATGATCCTTTTGCATAGAACCCCCTCCTCTCAAGCTATAAAAGGAGGCCTCCTCTCTACACCTAGTTAATGAATTCATTCACCAACACAAGAGGTCACAATGTAGAGAGGAAGAGCAAGCTCTATTTCATTAGCTTCTAGCTGATTTAGTATAGGGAGTGGGAGAGGGCAAGATCTGGAGAAAGAGCGGAGTCGAAGCAGTTGTGCCTCCGGGTGGACGAAGTGCCAGGCTTGTCGGCTCTCGATCCAACTTGTACCTCTACGATCGTCTTGCTACTTGAAGTAAGAAGTTCATGTTCAACTTTGGTTTGATTCATTAAGCATGTTACTTTCATAAAGCTACTTGTTTGTGGGATCGTCATTCGTCCTTTGGACGGATGCTCTAGTAAGAGGACTCCTGATAGAGACGGATGTTCCTGTACGCTGTTAGAGTAGTAGTCGCCTTCGTAGACGTGGTGTCTAGGTCGGAGTCTACCATCATATGTTGCGTGCGCCCATGGGCAGAGGGGTAGGTGGCAGGTGGTGACAGCCCTATCCACTCGTACTAGCATCCCCCCACGTTCGGACGCGGAATAGTGCTGATACTGGTATCGCCTGGCAAACCAGGTGCGTCAGTGGGCCTGAAGCAAGCAAATAGTGGGGAAGTTTCCATCGGTTATATGCGTTTGACCTTAAAAGAACCTCTCTACCCAAGCTATCCCTTCCGTCTCTTCTGAGTAAACTAGTTTAAGAGACTAAGTACAAAGACCATTCCTTTGGGAAATTACGATACCCTAAATACTTCCGGGTGAAGGCTACAATGGTACTTCCGTGCGCTTGCGGACTTTTCTGCTGACGCTAAGAAGCGCCAACACAAGCCTCTGGGTCTTCCTCCGGAACCGGGGGCAGAGAGGGCCTTCCCTCCCTCGAGAGTCCCTACACCAAGAGGGGAAGAAGGATCAAAAAGGGAAGAGGGGCGGATAATCTACGAGAGAAGAAAGACCCTCACCAGCGAGATGTACCCCGAGCGTGGGCGCATGGCCACCCTCTTCAACTCATCCCGGGAGGGGTGACCGCTTACCGTGTACCTCACACGGCGCATGATCTCCTAGGAGTTGAGGCTCTGGTTAAGCATCGCCGACCCCACCCTCGACGCTCCCTCCACCATCTCGTACAGGGCGAGGTGGCGCTCCACAAGGGGCAGCACTGTCCGCGCGTGGAAGTGCGCCACCACCCCGGCCGCCGTCAGGCCCCGGTCCCGCAGCGTCTACAACGCGGTGAGGTAGGGACTCAGGTGCCTGGCGTCCTGCGTCAGGCATCCCCACTTCCATCGAGGAATGGGGACGGAGATCACCTTCCCCGTATACTCGGGGAAGGCATCGTCGTCGTTCCGCAGGTAGAACCAGCCGTCGTGCCACCCCTTGTTGGACGACTGGGCCTTGCAGGGGATGTACTCGGCGGATCGGAGAGTGAAGTTGCAGCCCCCGGTGCTGACGGCCTTCCACAGGTTCCCCGCGCCGAACGACTTTGTGTATGAATCGACACGGAAGAGATGCCGCCAGAGGTCCCAGTGCGGCATCACCCCAAGTAACCCTCACAGACAGCGGCGAAGATCGCCGCCTGCGAGATGGAATTGGGGGGGAGGCTGTGCAGCTCCAGCTCGTTGGAGAAGAGGAGCGCCCGGCAGAACCGGCTCGGCGGCGACCCGAGCCCCCGCTCGTGGAAGGCGATGAAGCTCACCTCGTACCCCTTGAGGGGCCGTGGCTCCAAGTGGTCGCGCGGCGGCGCAATCCACTCCGGGCGCTGTGGGCCGGTGCGGCGTCGGAGGAGCCCCAACGTCACAAGATCCTCAAGCTCTCCCTCCGTCACCGAAGAAGGGGGCCAAGGCTCAACCTCGAGCGCGGTGGCGGCAGCAGCGGCGGCGTCAGTAGGCGCAGAAGTAGCCATTGCGAGAAGAGAAGGGCGCGAGAAGAAGAAAAGGACGCCGGCGACGAGGGCGAGGAGCTTGTGAAGGGCTCTGGAAGATGAAGACGAAGAGGCTAAGGCAAGCGAAGGCAGCAAATGGCTAAGGTAAAAAAAAGGGAATGGTTCTTTCCTTATATACTCAGGCCACGAACCCGAAGAGGATGCGGTGAATCCGCCGCATTAACTGCGCGGGCCCCACCACGACTCTCCGCATCGCCGCCGTCTTCGCACACGCAACTGTCCCGTCTGCCCCGAACCGTCGCGTCCGTCTGGCTTTCCCGCTCAAAAGGTGCGTCGAATCATTACACTAACACCCTCGATTTTGACGATTGCTCTCCTTCCCGACGAAGGAACCCCGGGCTCGGGCGCCCATTACGTTCCCAGGGGATCAAAAACTGGCCCTCTGAGGCTCGAACAGTAGCCCCAGGGATACCGAGTTAGGGACAGCAAGTGGGTGGATCACTAAAAGGTCAGTATCCCGACGCCCGAGCGTCAAAAGGGACACCCCACGCTGTGTCCAAGTCCCAGCAGCGAGTTGATGATGTGGGATCCCCTCGGGGGAGGTATGAGGCCCTCGGGACCCGTCGAAGGGACCCGAGACCCATAAATCGACCCTCGGGGAACATTTGGAGTGTGCTCAGGCCACTAGCCGACCCCCAACGAACGGGGCACAGACCTCCACTTGGACAGACCGGCTACTCACCGGGAGTGTCGACTCGCGCCCCCACCGTGGGAAGTCGAGCATGACCAAACCTTCCTCTTCTCAAAGAAGAGCGCGGAGGTCGAACCAACAAGGACCCGATCGACCCCCGATATGAAAAAGGGGCTCGGGGACTCTCTTTGTACATTGGCAGGATAAAAGACGTTCCCGGATCAGCCGTCTACCCGCGCCGAAGGATCGGGGGCTCCGACGCCGGGAAACCCCTACCAAAGGGCAAGTCGCCAGCGAGCAAGAAGGCGCCCGAGACTCTACAAGCAAGGTTTCAAGCCCTTGAAGGGATACACCATCCCTCCAAGGCGTCGAGGATTACACCCGGCGGGTGCGCTCGCGCGCACCCACCGCATAAAATAAGCAAACTTTACTAACATGACAGGAGAAACCAACTTGAGCCTCTGGAAGAGTGCCTTCACTCTACCACAGGCTCGGGAGCTATTGTCGGGTACCTAACTATGGGGTACCAAACTTCAACGCAAAACCACACCTCCCAAGCAAGGCCCGGCCCAAGAAGGCGCCGGCCGCGGTCCACGCGGGAACCTCCCTGGCGGCCCCGCACGCAAGCACATCACCACCCCCGGGCGCGCGGAACACTCGGGAGAAATTCTCCGATTCACCCGAGCCACCGCGACAGGGCTCAGGAAAGTAAGGCTCGAGCCCCCCCCTCCCCCCCCCCGCTGAAAGCTCCCTTGGGCGTACCCCTCGGGTTCGTCCGAGCCTTGCCGACATCAGTAGAGCAAACTTGACGGCCAAGGGACCTTCCCTAACCACTTTACATGCACGGTCCCATCGGGTGGGCCCCGTGACGCAACTGCGCCCCGAACGCGCACGTTCGCCGTACCAACTGCCACATCTCCTCTGGCAGGCGATCTGACGGTCCTACGCCTCCCACGCTGCTACAGGGTCGGTCAACCGTACGACCCCCTGGGCTGACGAGGAGATTCTCCAACTACGACAGCGACTGTCATACCCTGGCCGCACGTGTGGAACCAGGAAAGGGGAACGACAGCCGTCTAGCCAACCCGGGAAAATGGGTAAGCCTTACGATCAGGCTCGCCCACCCCCTAGAAAGTACCGCACGTGGAAAAGGAAGCACCCGAGGGAGGACACTCCCACCGCTCCATCCCATCACGCCCCCGACGGCACCAAGGTCTCCCGAGCTTCGGAAGCACGTACTCGAGGGTCAACCCGTCTACTCGTTGCACTGTGCAGGGTCGGACGCGACGGCGTGACGTAGTGCCACAAGGCAAGCCATGCACCGCACAGTACGACACCTTGCAACTCACCAACGGAACAGTAGAGGATCAACCGAATGACTAATGTCATACCTTCGAGGCGCCAAGACGACGGCGTGGCTGACAATAGCCACCGGTCATCACTGTCTCCGTCATGCCGAGCACTGTAACCACAGGACACCGCAAGTAACTCTGGCCTCTCCCTTGTGACTATAAAAGGAGGGCGGAGGCCGATCACAGGCACGATTCAATTTTTCACCACCAGCACTCCAAGACACTCACTAAAATCTACGAACTCATGAACACATTCACCAACACTCGGTCTCACAAGAGACTTGGGAGCTCCTCCCTCTCTCGACTAAGCTTGTAACCCCTACCACAAGCATCCCGGTGCAAGGCAACACGACTCGATCTCACACTGGACGTAGGACACTCGTTACTTGAACCAGTATAACCCCTGTGTCCCCTCTTGCACACCATCCACGACCTCAACCGTAAAACACAAGTTTACTAGCCGGTGTTAGCGCTCGCTAAATCTAGCACCGACATCGTCAACATAAAAAAAAAAACTTTCCGAGCGACAAATGCACTTTCCACTGATTTACAGGTACTGTATCCCGTGCAAACAATACGTACGTACGAGTGAATAATAAACACTCGCAGCCTCCCCCGCGCGCCACCGTCAGAATCCCCCACCGCGCGCATGCGCATCGGAGTATCGGACAGCCGGCGACGCCGCGACGGGCCATCGGAGTGCTCAGACCCCGGCGTCCAGGCGCGCGGCGCCAACCAGCGCGGCTGCCTCGAGTACGCGCTGGACGGCCTCGCTGGCACAGGCGGCGCGCAGCCGCCGCAGCGCCCGCCTGTAGAGCGCCGTCACCCACCGCAGCCGGAGCCTCCGGAGCGCCGTCCCCAGGAGGAATCTGCGACTGCGCCGCGGCCTGACGCTGCCCCCGAGCCGGACCACCGCCATCTTCCTCCTGCTCGGCGCGCGGCGACCAGTGTTACCGGCCATTTTCTGCAGTCACCTCACGCTCCTCGTCTCCTCTGCACTGCCACTACCAAGAGCCCGCACCGCACGCAGCTCATGGCTCGCCTCGGATTGCAAGCTAGCTAGAGGTATTTAAGGGCGAGTTCCTTTTTTTTCTTCTACTGTTCAATTAGTTTATGATATAATGCTGACTAACAAAGTATGGATCAACGTCGAGGTGGTTATGACTGGTGAGATCAGCAGTCCTGTACGTCTACCGCGCGTCTCGCTGCATGCATGAATCATACAAGCACTGATGTAAGACAGGTTTCGTGATCTGAATCAAGTTTTTTAACCATCCACCTTCCGCTGGTGGCTACTCCCTTCTAGTAGCAAATAGGAAGTCGTCTTAATGTTGTCACAAGTCAAACTTCTTTAGCTTCAACCAAAATTACAGACCAAAAAAAAAAGAAAAAAAACGACAACTATATACAACATCAGGCGAACATTCACGTGTTAACGCAGTTTTTTCACCGAATTGTAGGACCGATACAAACATGCATTCACGTACATGCATGTGCCTAGACCGAACACAACTATGTATATATTTGTTTATTATTGGTGTGTTTGGTTTGTGAAATCATCCCGTGCTTCATTACATGGTGCATGCTGAGTTCATTCTTCTATGAATTTTGGTAGAATTAACTCAATCCTCATGTATATACTTATTATCAGCTTGTGATGAATGACCAAATGAGGCGGTGAATTCCAGAAAACAAATAAAAAAGATAAAAGTGAGAAAATGACGGATCACCTCATTCCTCAAACCAAACACCCATATATAGATATACACATATACGTTTTGTCTAATTTCACATGTTTGAAACAAACGAGCGCATAGCCATCACTCGATGATGACTGATCGGGAGTCAAGACGTACTCGAAGGCGCGTTCTTTAGGACTTGAAGCAAGTAAAGAACTCTGATCGCCCGGTCAGTCTGGCATCCCTCTTGGGGCTTTTGTTGGGAGCTTGAGCACTAGCAATATGGGCCTGTTTGATGGTTAGTTACTACAAGTAATCTTTAGGTGACCCAAACAGGTGGGCAGAAATTAGTCAAAGTTCTTGACTAGGAGTATCTTATTAGATAAACACAACAAATTAATGAGGACTAACAATTTTTATAGATGTGTGCACCTATTAGTCGAAGTAGTACTACCAATAGTTGACTGCCTAATTTTTAGGTATTTTCTCTATCTATCTGACACTGTGTTTTGCATTGATAAAATTCACAAAAATTAAACTTTTTAAAACTTTGCAACAAATTAAAATTTTGCTTTGTTTAATTCCCGCAAAATCGTTTTCGAACCTTTTTTTCAAAAACCTTGCAACTCACCATCTGAAGTGTTCGTGTTCTCTTTTTGTTTTTTGGAATTTACATTCCCCTCCTCCAACAAATTCCTTCAAAATTCATCTATAAAATTTTTGGGAAAAGAAAAAGTTTATATAAAAGGAAAAAAATCCCTTGGGCTCAATCTTCCTCTCCCCTCTCCCCCAGATCCGCGACTGCGGTCCAGTTCCTCCTCCCGCATGGGCTGCCACCGGTTGTGCCCGGGCCCAGACGCAGCAGCCCAACTCCCTCTCCCTCGCTGACGGGTGGACCCTGGCCGTCAGTTCCCCCTCCCCTAGTCCCCTCCCTGTCTTCTTCCTCCCGCGTTTCCATTGACAGCTGGAGCACTACCATGGATGCTTGGACACTACAGTGCATTGTTGTCGGCCGGTGCCGGGAAATATCTCTGATGCTTCAATCGCCTTACTGTGTAGCCGACGCTCAACTATAAATAGGCCGCTATGGTAGCTGGAGAGCACACGGTTGCGGTGGCCCATTGAGCTGGGAGCTCCATCTTCTCCATCCTTCTTTGCTTGGCGCTCTCGGAGCTCGAACACGCGCTCATCGCAGCCATGGACGGCGGAGCCCCTTACCTCTCGGCTTTTTCCTCTTCCATGGGCCAGCAGGGGCGATCTTCCTGTCCGACCAGGTCAGACAGGAGACGCCTTCCGACCACCCCCCGCCCACGACGTGCGTGGCCCGCCTCCGCTCCCGCTCACCGTCCGCGCCGCACCCGAGCTCACCCGCGCCTCCTCCTCTTCCTCCTCTCTCTCCTCTTCCAACTCCGGAGTCGCCCGAGCTCGCCCGCCGCCGCCCGAGCTCGCCCCCTCTTCTCCGGCAGGTATAGAAGGAAGGGGCCGGCCGGGGAGGAAGGGAACGACAAGCGTCGGGGATGGAGGCCGGGCGGTTTCGGGGCCCTAACGGCGGCAGTGGCGGCCGGGCCAGGCCTAGGGCGGGGGCGTCGCTGCCGACGGTGGCCATGGTGACGGCTAAGGCAGCAGTGCAGGCGACGAAGGGGAAGAAGGGAGGCGCCACGACGCGCTAGGGCTCACCGGAGCTCAGGCAAGCCCTAGCGCGCCGCGGCGTGGGCGGTGGCGGTGGCGGGGGCGACGTGAGGAAGAGAAACAGTCGCGGGGGTGGACGGCGTGAGGCAGTATTTTGATCAGGTCGAATGCTAGCGCCCCCCGGCCAGCAGCGCCACAGCCGCGCTCGCTGGAGCCGTGAGCCACCCCTGCTCTGCTCGTCCCCTCTGCGTCTCTGCTCTCTCTCTCTCTCCTCCCTCGGCCTCCTCGCTCTCTTCTCTCCCTCGCCATGCATTCACCGAACGAGAGGAGCGGATGCAGCCGAGGCTATGATGCTTAACAGACTTAACTAAAAATCATAGTATTAACCAACCTGATAAGATAACGGATACAAGATGGGTTCCTTGTAGTAGTAGAGTGAGGCCCTGTTCAGTCGCTCACATCGCACATGCTTATCGACGGCGAGGCCGAGTCTGGCAGGGCGCAAGGAAGAAATAAATAAAAGCGGCCGAGGAGCATGTGGAGAGGAGGGTGAGGACGAATCTGCCAGCCTCGCGGTCCGTAGAACAGTATTTTCGGCCTTGCATTGCTGGCTATTGTCCACCTCATTATATTTGCAAAAATAATCTGATCAAAAACATCATATGACATTATTGATAATGGTAGCACCTGTCTAAAACTAGCTTCCCCCCCCTGAAACTCAATAGCCAAACCAAACCGCATACTGGCAAAGGTAGGCATCTAGTTTGCGGTTAGGACAATATCAGGGCTGCGGCCCTTATCCCAACTCTGAGTCAGAGGCAGCAGGACAACATGGATATCAGGCTGGTTCAGAATCCAAGCATCAATCTCCAAAAAAGCTAAGCTATCAGGGGCAGGCGGGCAGCCAAAGGGATGAGAGCTGCAAAAAGGGATGACCGCAATGTAGGCAAAAGGTGCAGCACGAATATTAACAACCATTTCTGTCTGATCTCGAGGCCCTTTCGCTGATGAAAGGTCCATTAAAAATCCGAGTCTTAATGCCCAGGAAGACGACGGCCGGTGCGGTTGAGTGCCAATTCTACATTAATAACAAGATTATCAGTGGTTTAATGCCATTTTGGTCTGGCCCATCCTCAAAAGTTTTAATCTTACATTATACGCAAACTTAGAAATTAAGAGTCACCTGTCCAAACCTGTGCAGATCCAGCACCTGTAAATGTTACAGTAATTGAATTTGTAGACGACCGGTGTAATAGAAGTGAGATTAAATAACTGCAAAGATAAACGCTCTGTTCGCTTGAACTTATCAGTCAGCATCAGCCAGCCATTCAGCAGTGTTTTTTCTCTCAGAACAATTAGCCAGCCAGCCGTACAATCTAGCCAGCCGAACAGAGCGAAAATGAATTCATCAGGACAATAATCATCATATCTATCAGGACAATAATCATTACATTTTGGTCTTCTTTTTTTATTTTCTCAGGGGAACCTGTTTGCTTTTTTGCTTTTTGCTTTTCTTATATAATTTTTTTACCACAATAGGTTATTCTCCAACTGTTTTTGCTAAAAAAATACCTATATGTATCACATTGGTCAACATCCATAATTGAATTTACATATACATCATAATAGAGAAGTGCCATGGAGGACAGAACTATTGTTAATTGCAATGAGCTTAAGCCATATGCTAAGATAATGCTATCACAACAGGTGTCTCCAGTGCATGTGACCAAGCCACAGGATAGTCCCAGGATCACACTTTATCATTTCAATAATTGGTAAATTCTGCAGAACGAACATTATTGTTCTACCTTCCAAAGGAACAGCATTCAGAGCCCAACCGAAAAAAAAAAATAACAAGGAAGAAGAGGTATAACATATAGTGAGGACTTAGATACATAGAGGATTATGGCAACATCATGGCAATGGGAGGTAAGCAGAAACAAGCCAATCAATTTTCAATTCAACATGCCTGTATAAGCCCAAATAATTTTCTACTACGACTCCGTAGTCCCTTAGCCTTACATGTTTTTCTATTTCCTATCATGACATCGGAACAAAGTAGGAAAATATAAGAATGTGAATAAAGTAAAAAAAATGTCTTATTGCAAGTCGAGCATGTAACAAGAGATAAGTACTCCCTTTATTCCAAATTATAAGATGTTTTAGCTTTTCTAGACACATTATTTTAACTATGTACCTAGACAGTGTATATCTAGATACATAGCAAAACTTATGTATCTTAAAAGGACAAAATGTCTTATAATTCAGAATGGAGAGAGTATGTGTTATATCAGAGAACCTGGCAAACCAACAACAATTGGAGCAGTTATTAGTGACCCTGTTAGTTCCAGAGACGGAGATGAAACCTTCCAAGATGACTATACAGACGAACTGCAGTTCAAGACCTGCAATAAGAGTAAATGAAATATGAGTTCGATCATATGTCCATCCTATGGTATAATGCTCACAATTGAATCCATTCTCTTGGAACATGCACAGTAATATGCCTTGTTGCTGAAACTAGTAAAAAGGAGAAGGTGCATGTTAAAAACACGATACCTTTCTTGTAAGGAAAACAGTGTGTTTACATTCCACACTTTCCGGTGCCTTTGGTGATCTGGCCATTTTGTGATAGGCATAAACACTGCAATGTTTCCCTAATAAGGTTGTGACTGCCTGACCGGACCACATAATAGTCTCAATCATTCTTCTCTCCCTTCCAATGTGGATGTATTAACTCAAGAAAGAAATTTCAAGCATATATATTTCCCATTAACTTCATCCATGGGTCAGCATCATCAACAAGCCTCTGTGAGTGTAAATACTGTATCAACTTCGTCACATGTTGAAGACTGGCTGATGTGGATAGAGAAGCCATGAGCTCATTCATTATGTTCTCAAAATTAGAGCTGCAGTTGCTCCTAATCCATTTTAGGTGCTCAATGGCCAACTCCACTTCCCCAACATCGGTTAGATACTTCAGCAAGATGATGTGTGACTTCAAGTTCTCAAAATTAGATGGAACATTACATATAACACCCAATGCTGCTTTGAAATTACCTGCAAAAAACATGTAATAGCTATTATTTAGCTTGAGTTATAAAAGCAACTAAAAGCAGCCAAAACTTCATTTGGTAACCGTACCTTGTTCGCAGAGTGCAAGTATAAAACTACTCAGCACATAACTTGCCACTCCAGCATCCTGCATCCAAGATTTCTTAAAGATCTCCATGGCCCGTTCATATTTATTTTCCTGGCACAACATATTGATGAAGGACGTGTATGTTGCACCATCGGGAGCCACTCCTTTCTGGAACATATGATCAAAGAGTTGCTGGACCTCTTCACTTTCACCCATTTCTGTAAACTTTGTTATGAGTATATTGTATGTCTCCAGATTTGGGCTACACCCACTGGTAAACATCTCATCCCACAATTTCTTGGCTGGCCTAAGAAGGTCATTTCTACACAGCGCTTGCATAAGGGAGTTATATGATGAAATGTCAGGCTCTAGCCTCTTTTTCTTCACCTCCTTGAGCACATCATATGCCTCCCTAACCTTCCCAGCCTTCCCTAAGAACGACACCACCAAATGGTAATCCTTTGCATTCCTACAATACCCCTTATCCAAAAGCACCCTAAAAATCTCCCACATTTGGTCACCCTTCCCACTTTTGCAAAGACTCTCACAAAGGTGTGCAAGCACCTCAGTACTCGGAAAACTCCCCTTACCCATCATGAACTTGCAGAACATGGTGGCGCCATCGGCATCAATCTCAGACACTGAACCGATCAAAATGTTCAGCACATCATCATCAATTGGGAAATCTCCCAACACAACTGCCTCGGCCATCTCCTTCGCCTCTGTAACCAGCTTGTTGGACACCAACACAAGCACACACTCCCTGTACTCATCCTTTCTAGGTGCGACCCCGAGCTTCCTCTTTTGCTTCAAGATCCTTCCTTCCTCGTCCACCCTCCCGGCTACCCTAAACCCCTCAGCCACAATCCTATATGCCACGAAATCTGGTTTCCACCCACGTAACCTCATCTCCTCCAGAGCACGCCAAGCATCCTCAATTCGTCCCTCCCTACTCATACCATCAACAACCATTGTCACCACAACCGACCTGTTAATCTGTCTCCCTTGACAGCCCACCACATCCACCAGGCGCAGGACTTCGGCCAGTCCACCATCTTTCCGGCCTGCGGCAGTAACGAACACCCCGAAACCGACGGTGTCCAGCTCGACAGCTCCCGCCAGCATTCTATCGAGCACCTTGCGCGCGTGGGTGAGGGACCCAGTGGACGACGCGAGCGCTGCGAGCAGTGAGTTGCATAGCGGTGCGGGTAGAGGGGAGGTGGGGTCGGAGTCCGGGAGGAGGCTGAAGTGTGCGAGGGCGTCCGATAGACGGCCGTGGCGGAGGAGCGCTGAGGCGGCGAGCGCGCGGGTGATCGGGAGGAGCGCGAGCCGCGCGGCGCGGGCGCGGGAAAGCGCGGCTAGTAGGGAGGGGAGGTGCCGCGCGACGGATGCGAGGTGCGTGTGGAAGGCGTGCGGACTGAAGGAAGGCGCAGCGGCGGTGGGAGAGGGATAGGGCGGTGGGAGACGAGGACGGGCGGAGACGGAGAGGGGGCGCGCGGCGGCGGCGAGGCGAGGGAGGAGGGTGGAGGGGTGTGGCGGCATCTTGGCAGCAGGCGAGGAGGGCGCGAAGTCAAAGCATGAAAGGCGAATTTGATGAATCTTTTTTTTTTTTTTTTGATATAGTGAATTTGATGAATCTAATTCACGATGTTTGAGCATGATCAGCTGAACTTGCTGAATTATACAATGATTACACTGATTTTTAAATAGTCCGAGACATTTTAAAAAAATTGACAAGTGGTTTGATAAACTAGAGATTTAATATTTCTGCTAAGAATAATAGGCTGATTAAGGTGGATGGCAGACTAACCAAGCTGCCTTTATAAAAAGTGGTTTTATCATAAAAGTGTGATTGTTGCCTATGAAATTATTCATGAGGTGCAAAAGAGACAAATGTTATTTTAAAACTTGACTATGAAAAAACTTATGACAGGCGAGTTGCAATTTCCTTGATTTTGAAGAAAAATGGAGGGTTGGATAAGGAAAGTGGTAAGGGCTCCTTAGGAATGCAGGAATCAAGAAACATATGAATATAAAGAAAACGTAGAAATGAGAGAGGGATGCATGTGTAAAACAAAGTATTGTAAAATGTAGGAATATTGGGTGAAGGTTGTTCGGTTGGGGCATAGGAAAAAAAATAAAGGATATACTTTTGCAGGAATGTTAAGGTAAAAAAAACACTAAGTGTGTGCTTTTGCAAGTGTTTTCTCGTTCTGATTGGATAGAACAAGCCTTAATGGACCATTAGTTAGTGGCATCAGCATTCAGCTCCTCATACTCCATGCATAGGAATGGATGCTACAACTGCTACGAAAATGGGACAGTAGTAGTGCTTAATGCCAACCAAGCAATAGGATAGGAAATATTCCTTTGGCAACAATAGTATTTCTCCAAAATTCCTTCAAAAATCCTATAATCCAAAGGAGTCGTAAAGGTGGGTCTATCTGTATTAAGATAAATGACGATGAGAAGCGAGCCCCCTATCTTCTCTCCTGTTTAATCTTGTGACTGGTATCTTCTCTAGAATGCTTATGAAATGAAAAGCTACTAGACAGAACTTGATTTTGTAAGGTGAAGTGGCACAGAAAAGAATATTTTGAACCAAATCTTGAAAAAAGAATATTTTGAACCAAATCTTGAAAATTGTTGATGGACAGTTTTTTTTTTTTTTTGGAGAAGATTGTTGATAGACAGGTGTACTCCCAATACCTAGCAAAGCTTTCCAAAAACTGCTTATTGGGCATCGTTGGAGACGCTTTTGGCCCGTGTCGGGCGGCAGCTCGGTTCGGCTCTCAGATTGGGCTATCTTCACGGGCCGAATACGAAAGGAAGGATGTACCGTAACGTAATTACGCAATTGCACTGTGAAGGCGGAGACCGAACGGGTTATCAGTTGCTTCGACGCGCTCAGCCGCCCTCTGCCCCCTCCTACAGTCCTACCCACCACCACCACAGCAAAGATCTCCCAAGGGGGGCAGGAGGAGGACCCAAAGCTTCGTCGACTCCCCGTTCCTCACCTTCTCCTTCGCCTGCTTCTCCGCAATTCTCCGCGACCCTCCACTTTCCCGCGACTTCCTCTTTTCAAACCCTCGCTAGTCTCGTGCCCACCTCTAGCTTCGGATCCTAGCGCCTCGCCTCCGCATCCTAGGGTTTCCCCGCCGCCGGCCATGGAGGCGGTGGTCGTCGACGCGGGCTCCAAGCTGCTCAAGGCCGGCATTGCGGCGCCCGACCAGGCTCCCCCGCTGGTGAGCACGCGGATCTCTGGGACGCCTCTCGATGGGCTGTGTTTTTTTTTTTCCTCTCTTTCCTTGTGAGTTATTTGGCCATCAATTTTGTCGTGGGGCCTTTTGCTGTGCAGGTGATGCCGTCGAAGATGAAGGTGGATGTGGAGGACCAGGAGCTGGCCGACGGCGCCGTGGTGGAGGAGGTGGTGCAGCCGGTGGTGCGCGGCTTCGTCAAGGACTGGGACGCCATGGAGGACCTGCTCAACTACGTCCTGTACAGGAACATCGGGTGGGAGATTGGGGACGAGGGCCAGATTCTCTTCACCGAACCGCTCTTCACGCCCAAGGTGATGTATCTCCTTCCTGCTCGAATAGAGCTTGTCGTCGAGAGCTTGAAATGCTTCATGTTGCAGCCTTGCTGATGGGGGGTGGCTAAGGTGGCCAATCGTGACCCAAGTTGTTTTAGCACAACTAAATATGCTGAATTACTAGTGGACTAGTGGGGTTTGTTTTTGGCTTGGCTTATATGAAGCATTCACTAGCTAACGTGCTCGTGCCTTGCAATGGATCCTGGAACCCAATACGTATAGGAACCGAACTTTGTATCATCGCTAGAAGCGAGTTGTTCTTACTTGTATGGGCGCAGGTCATGAGTCCGGATTACATGAGGTACATAGGGCACCACCCAATACATATTGGAACCGGACTCCGTATTCATCATTTCTAGATGCGAACTGTCCTAACTCGTATGAGTATGGGTCATGAGTCCGGCTCATACACAAGAAACGGAGGGCGTAAAAGGAGTGGGACGGAAGAAACTTTCCATTTCCCAGGTAATTAGGGCGAGTTGACCGAAAAAATGGGTGGTTACAAATTTTACCTCTTTAATATTAGTTATAGATATAGATTTAGATATAGATATATATTAATTAGTTCAATTAGGTTGGGGTATTCTGGACTTGTGGCTTGAACTCTTAACCCAACATTTATTTCTGTTTTTCATATGCTTGTTTTTTGGAGTTCTGTGATCTCAAATCATAACACTTCATTAGATGGTCATGCCAGTACTCCAAACTTTGATGCCAGACCTTTTGCAATGTTGGGGATGCATGTGCATAGTGGATTTAAAGATCTATGCGGAAGTTGGTAACAGTAGTTTAACTATATGACAGAATTTGGTGGTCCTTTTCCTACTAGAGCTGAAATAATGGACCCCCATTTGTGACTTCTGCAGCTTATGTTTAATGTCACTGCAAATCTTGGTGTTGTGTGGGATCCGCACTAGAGCTTACTAGAGAGTTGGAGTCCAGCCTCCAGGCCAAATTTGGTGTGCATTTTAATTTAGAAATTCAAACAAGCTAAGATTAAATCAATAGTTTAGTGTATCTTTGTGACAGCTACAAAGTATTAAATAGTGGTACCTGGTGGGCTTTTCTGGTGTGATGTTTTGCAGATGCTGATAGTATAGATTTGGAGGCATCATAGCAGCACATGTTTGGATATTATCTGATGCATCTCCTAAGTAGGATTTGGACATATGGGAGCTGCAAAATAATATATCTTGTACTTTCTTAATTTTTTTGTCTGCCATTTTTCATGTTTTGAGTTTGTTTAATGCGTTGCTCTAGTACTTCTTTTGTACATTTGAATTTGATTATAATTGTCCTCACATCTCTTAATGCTCTCTGCAGACTCTTCGGGAGCAATTGGTGCAGCTTATGTTTGAAAAGTTCAATGTTTCAGGCTTTTATGCCTCTGAACAGGCTGTATTGTCACTCTATGCTGTTGGACGCATTTCAGGATGTACAGTTGACATTGGGCATGGGAAAATAGGTAATATCACAAAATAAAAGCATTTTTAACTTTGGATGATTCAGATTTTGATTTCAATTACGTCTGGCTTTTGTTGGTGTAGCAATTATCTGAAGCTATTGACTTTTTCAGCATTTCCTTCATTTATTTCGGTAAAAGGGTCGTCCTTTACCTTTAGATTTTGACTCCGGGAATGTTTAATTCAGTCCTCTTGTCTGCTTTCACTGCTGTAGATTTCCTTTATGCAAACCAGCACATGTCGAAGGCTTGCAGGGAAAACATATAGATTCCCTTTTGAGCTCAAAAGATGCGGCAATAGAAAAAAAATGCCGACTAGTGATTGATGATCTTTAAGGATACACAAGAATAGAGATCTACACAAGAACGTCACATGTGGGTGACATAAATTTTTTATGCAAACAATTTTCAGGAATGTTTATATTACAATACAAATAAAAAAAGGCTATGTGCTTTATGCAATAATTAATCTAGTCTCGTGAATGAACCATGGTTTGTGTCATACTGTTGTAATGTTGTGCTGGTTTTATTTGTGTATCTTTGCCACTTGCCAATATTTTAAAAGGCTCTAGCTCCACCTCGGCGCTAGGTGGAGCTGCATCTCCTCATGTACCACCTAGGTCTCTTGTCTAGGCTTTTTTGTGCGTAGAGATGCTGTGGGCGTAATGTATGCTTGAAAATGGAACATATTAGAGATGGAGGAAGATGAGATGCAGTCATGTCACTTATGAATGTATGATAATATCAGTTTTTTAGCAGGATACGCCTAGTATCACATAAGCACTAGGCGTAGCCTGACCGCCTGCCTAGCGTGTAGCACTTTTGGAAACACTATTTTTTGCATATAGCTTGCCTCTGTTCTTTCACCTAATTATCATTTACCTTTCTACAAAGATGTATTGTTGCATTCCTTGCACCCAGATGAGTCTTTCTGTAGGTTCTTAAAGTAAACAGTTACCAATAATCAATGTTTCTTTTTCAACTTGGTTGCCAGTTAAGAGTAAAGGTGAAACTAAATATAGTAAATGGAGTTTCTGATAAGAAGCTATTTGAGAGAATACTTATGTTGCATATAGAGATTGAAGATAAAATGATAGTGGAATCATTTTAAAAAAGTACTTCCATATTCAGTGGATGCCTGGATAAATGCTTCCGTTTTGAATAGATAATTTCATAAATATAATAACATAGATAAAATGCGAAAGTTGCATCTGAATAATGAGTGGATGCATGGAACAACACTCTTCCCTTACCAAAGGGAGCACATTATATTATGAAGCCTCACATCTAACAAATTAACGAAAAGATAATAGTAGTATACCTGAAGAAACAGTGCATAATGATTACACCTGCTTCACATATTTTTAAAATCTTGATTTCTTAGGTGCCGGTGACTCCCAGGGTATGCATCATAGTTATACTCATCACCATTAACTCAGTTAGCACAGCAAAGGAGCAGGGACTAGAAGATTTCTTAAGCTATTGGTTCATTTACGGGAATGTGACTGCATGCTTGTGCTTTAAAACTGTTTATACTTGCATTATCTTGTGATTGTTATTTCTTTTCTCTTTCAAAGGTCTTACTCATTTTTGGGCGATCTATTTAGTTTGGATTTAGAGTACTTTGCAAAAGACATGTGGCATAACAATTCTTTTGGTTGGCTAGCTTTAACTAAGGTAGACTTTGGCTGCATTTTGATTCAGTTATGGCCATCCAGTGCTTGTTTTACTTCACTAATTAGTATGTACTCTCACTAGACCCTTTTCTATAGTGGTGGCAAGCAAGACTGATGCTGGAGAGTGACATTTGCTTCTATTTTACCAGATATTGCTCCAGTTTGTGAAGGAGCTGTTCAACACATAGCTTCTAAGAGATTAGAGATTGGGGGAGTTAACTTGACAAACCTGTTTGCACAAGAACTGAAAAAATCCAATCCATCAGTAAACCTTGATGTTTCTGATGTTGAGAGGTTGAAAGAGCAGTATGCATGCTGCGCAGAAGATCAGTTGGCTTTTGAAGCTATAGAAAGCTCTTGCCAACCAGAAAGGCACACTCTTCCTGATGGGCAGGTAGGTTATTATACATTTTTTTTGCTGTAAATCTTCCGTCAAACATACAAGTTGGTCTCTTATTGTGTGATTGAT
Organism: Eremochloa ophiuroides; assembly: GCA_038502445.1. NCBI lineage: Eukaryota > Viridiplantae > Streptophyta > Magnoliopsida > Poales > Poaceae > Eremochloa > Eremochloa ophiuroides. The sequence continues at coordinate 38,108,791 of JAHLJS010000002.1, forward strand.
TTTATACATAAATGCATGATTATTTTGTCCTTGACTCTTTTCTTGCTTTTGGGTCCTAATACAGTAATGAATCTATGCAAACTAGTCTTTTATAACCGCTTATTTCTCCAGGTTATAAAAATTGAAAAAGAGGGGTACATTGTGGGTGAAGCTTTATTTCAACCACGTATATTGGGCTTGGAAGATTATGGTATCGTTCACCAGCTAGTTACTAGTGTCTCAAATGTTTCATCAGAGTACCATCGTCAGCTGCTTGAAAATACCATGTTATGTGGTGGCACCGCATCAATGACTGGTTAGTTATTGATTTCATATGTCAGATGCCTTTTCTTCTTGATGGACACCTTTGTTTTGTTCAACCTTGTGAGCTAGTATATGTCAAATGCATATCTATTAGCTAGATAGGGTAAGTAATGTCATTTTAGATGAACACAGCTTCGTTCAAGATGAAAATCTGCCTTAGGTATGAACTGATTGTGTGGATGCCAACCTATGCACTATTAGTCTGGTACATTCTCTGTTATGTTCCCTGATAAAATAAATTGCCAGCTTTGATGTTCTATTAGAACTTTGAAATTCATTTGATAGTTGTCCTTTGGATAAGTAGTCAAATATTATGGAGTATATGGGTAGGGTTAAGTAGTCAAATATTATGGCGTAATATGGGTAGCAATAGCACAACTGGAAGTGGAAAGTATGTTGGTTAAGAATTGGGTTGCTGAAAGCCTGAAACTGATTCATGATATTGAAATGAGCATTTATCGCACAGCTACACTTCATGTCATGGTTACAGCTTTTCATGTTCAATTGGCGTTCCTGGACAGTTGTGTATACAACTTGTCCGTCTTTATGTATAACTAATCTAAACTCCTGTAGTTTTTCTTAGACTCATTTGATTACTAAGGTTTATCTCACTTTCTTTCCTCAAGGTTTTGAGGACAGGTTCCAGAGAGAGGCAAATCTGTCTGCTTCAGCAATCTGTCCATCACTTGTGAAGGTACCCTCATTGCTGCTCCTAGTCAATCCCCTTCTCACTTGCCTGGCTATTACTAACTTAAGCAATGTTTCCTCCAGCCCCCTGAATACATGCCCGAGAACCTAGCAAGGTACTCGGCCTGGTTGGGTGGTGCGATATTGGCCAAGGTCGTTTTCCCTCAAAATCAGCATGTCACCAAGGGCGAGTATGATGAGACAGGTCCATCCATTGTGCACAAGAAGTGCTTTTAGAGACAAACTGCCTTGAACGTGCTGTTGGTGCACCATTTGCTGCTGTTCATGTCAAAGGTGTGCTCATACCTGAATGTTGCAGTTGTTGATGCTTGTGTCTACGCCATACTCCAACCACAGTTCATACCTGACTGTTGCAAAGTGTTGATGCATCTAGCTCGGTTAGGTTGTATTGCTCCTTAGGTTTATTTAGAGCGCAATAGAGTGTAACATGACATGTATTAGTTAGAAGTTTTAGTCAATTGCCCATTTGTTCCTGTAGTATCAGAGAATTTGCTGAGATTTCCTTTTCAATTTACATTATGATCCATTATCTGTTCAGCTACTACTAGTGAAAGCGTTCTTTGGATCATGCCCACAAACTAGGCGCGTCACGGTTTCTTAGTCATATGTTAAGTTCAGGCCACGTAAATTGTACGTCAAGCTTTGTTAGCCCTGTGCCCCATGTCATAGATCACCTTTTTTTTTCTCCCTTTTTGGCTAAACTTTGTCACAGGTGGTGTTCAATTTATTCGCCACACTTTTGTGGCTGTCGCTTTACCTATGGTGAGTTGTGGTAATATTTGGCTAGCAACCAAGCATCACTTAAGATAAGCACGAGGATGGCCACATCGACTGGTAAATGGACACATGCAGTTCTTTATGGGCCTGGTGGATGTTCTGATGACATAATATAGACTTTGATCTGTATCCTTAGTCGCAACACCAATACATAATTGATTTTTTTGAGAAGATATACCAAAACAGGGGGCGCACAGGTTTTGTACCTTTGTTTTTTCGCGAGGAGGTTTCTGTACTTTGGTGCTTGACGGCATTGACAAGGTTCAAATATTTCGGAAATTTTATAGTTTAGATAAGACTCGACGTATGTGTCATGTGTAGCTAAACTAGCGCTTAGGCAAGATCCATTTGCAACCAAGCAATGATAAATGCCTCTCGCCTGTCTCACCAACTGCCAGAACCACCATTCCTCGGTAGTAGCATAGTAGGTGCCTATATTTGGCTACTGTCGACACGGTAGTTGGTACCTATATTTGGCTACTGTCGAAAAAGGGTGTGACCAGTGGAAACCAACGGTATGGATGAAAATAGGACAGATGCTAGAGTCGAAACTCTATAGGTATCTGAATCCGAATTTGAACACTCAAATTGGATGTTTGACTGAGTGAATTAAAACACTTGAGAATATTTGATTTTGTTATCGTAATTTAATTTTTCGTCCCTCTATCTGTATTTGTCCATTTTTGTACGTTCACAAATTCCCTTTTCATTTTTTAATCTGTATTTTCCGAACCGATCTCATTCTGTCAAAAAATTATAGAAACGGAAGTAGAAATAAGAATTTTATTCGTTTCTGTCTTTTTTTCATCACTAGATATATACTTCATCCGTCCTAAAAAGAATATTGTTTTAGAATTTTAGACATCTTTATTGAGCACTCGTCTTATTCAATTTTTTTATAAATATTATTTATCTTGTTATGACATATTTATCATTAGAGATACTTTAATAATAATTTATTTATTTTATAATTTGTATAAAATTTTTAAATAGAACGAACTGTCAAATATGATATCTAAAAGTAAAAAACGACATTTTTTTTAGATGGTGAGAATAATTCAATAGAATACTGAATACTTTTCCAACACCAAAGCTCTCGAACTCTGACGGTACGGTACTGTTTCTAGGACACAACAAATAGACACTTTGTTCTTTTGGCTGAAAATAAGCCACTGATTTTGACTCGTACTGATTTGTTGTGAGAGAAAAATATTGTTTTATGGCTGAAAATAAACGTTGATTGATCAAAAGAACAAGCCGAGAAGTGCCATGAAGCTACAGTACCATGGAAAAGAATCTTAACATCCCCATCCGATAATACTCCCTCCATCCGGAAAAAATACAATTGTAACACAGTGTTGTTGTATCTTAAGATCCATAAATTATAGATAAAAAACTATCAACATTAATAATATTAAATAAATATCGTTAGATTAATTAAAAAATATATTTTTACAATAAATTAATTTAGAGTCATAAATATGAATAATATTCACTAGAAATTTAATCAAACATAAAATACTTTAGACTGTATGTAATCCATAGTTACATTCTTTACTGGATGGAGGAAGCAATTTAGGCGATGCTTAGATGCACTTCAAAATTTGAAGATTTTCGTCACATTGAATATACCGGTATGTGTATGGAGCATTAAATTTAGGTAAAATTTTCGCATGTTTTGTACAGTTTGCATGTAAATCACGAGACAAATCTTTACTTAGGTCATTATTACACACTTATTAAAAAGATTTCCCGCTAAAAATTGCAAAACAAAATGTACTATAATCAACTCGACGTACTCCCTTCGTCCCTTTTTATTTATTCGTTTACGTTTCCCAAGAAACAACTTCAATTAAATATATATTAAAACATATTAATACCTTTAGTATATACTCCTAATTAGTATCATTGGAAAGATCTTTAAATTTAATTTTTTTAATAAATTTATTATGAGATACAAATGTTACATATATTTTTTATAATTTGAGTCAAATTTATAGCACGCACATCAATAGCCATAAATAATAAGTGACTGAGGGAGTAAGAAAGACGGCTAGCACATCTGACATCATCAATTCACCGTTCACCAACCAGCCTTGCCTCCTTCCTTGGTGGAGGCGTAAGCCTCAGCCTGACGTCACGAAACAACACCAGACCCCTCTCGGCTATCGGGCCTCGGATAAGGCCATGACGGCCCCACAGGCCGACACGGCCCTCCCCAGTCCCCACACAACTCCAAAGTCCCCAAAGCCAAACCAGGGCGGCGAGCGCCTCACGGAAAGCAGAGCCCACTGGTTTCCTTTTCCTTCGCTTTCCCTTCCCACGGCGCCGAGTGCGGCTGGGCTGCCATAAAACATATCCCGGCAGCGAACTTGCCATATCGGCCTGGCCACTGGCGGGCCCCGCGCGTCTGTGACGTGGGTGAATGAATGCGTCCATCGGCGCGTGACGAGGGCCGCCCGCGACAGCGACGACCCTCTTCGGGATATTTTTTTTGTGGGCCCGCCAAGGACCCGCATCGCCACGTCGCACGCGGCTTGAAGCTAGCTGCGCAACCTGTCATCCGCCAATGACAGATGGGACCACGTGGTTACGTGGCCCCATATCTCAGTGATAAAACTTGGAGCATCGAGTGTGCCGACGTGTGGGCGGCCCCGTGGATCAAGTGCCGTGCGGGGCCCACCCCAGGACACTGTTCCTCGTCGTCGCTGTCGCCCCCACGAGTGGGACTCGGACTCAGCGAGAACAACCCAGCGAGCTAGAAAAAGGAGGATGCGAACCTAATCCAGGCCGGAGCGGAGCGAGCGAACTCAGGAGGAGAGGAAGTCCGTTTCAGAACTGCAACCCAAATCCAATCGCCGGGTGGCGGCAGGGAGGGAGGGAGGGGCGAGGTTTAGGCAGGGTTTGTTTGTCCTTCCGTGCGATTCAGCTCTCCGCGCGGGGGGAGGCAAGTAGTGACGGAAGCGAAGACGAAGGAGGAGGAGGGGTCGGCGGCGGCGGGACGCGCCGATGCGCAAGTTTCAGGACTCCGTCAAGGCCCTCCAGGCCGACATCGATCACGCCAATGCGCTGTGAGTCCAAGGAGCAGAAATTTCCTGTTCGTTCGTTCGCCCCCCTTTGGCCTTTGCTTGCTGGAGTTAAAGGCGGAATCTTTTACGCTTTTCGACGTTTCGGTGACTGAGAATGGCTTGCTTGCGTTTTTTCTTTTTGGGTTCCTGCCTGCGAGCAGGGCGTCGGAATTCCTGAGGGACTACGACGGCTCCGTCATCCAGATGCGGATGGCGTACAGCGCCGTCGCGCATTTCCTCGTGCAGTGGACAGACTGCAAGCTCGCCGGCGCGCTCGGCCTCCTCAAGGTTATGCTGTACAAGGTAGCGCCTTTCCTTGCACCCTATCTCGTGGTGGCCGTGCTCGATTAAATTTTTCATCACTCCACGAGCTGGCTGCTGAGATGCCGTTTCTCCGACAGGTGTACGCGGACGGCTCGTCGTCGGCGCTTCCTGACTGGGAGAGGGAGGCCAGCATCAGGGAGTTCTACGGTAAATAACCCCCCCCCCCCCCCCCCCCCCCCTTCCTTCCGCGAACGGTTGCTCGCGAGCGTCGATTCTGACGGTGTTGCGCAATGGCAGGCGTCATTTTCCCGTCGCTGCTGCAGCTTCCCAGCGGCATCACCGAGCTGGACGACAGGAAACAGAGGATACTCTTGAGGAAATTCAGGGGCAGGGATGATGAGCAGCTTTCGGAGGTGGACACGGAGAGGGAGCGCGAGTGCGGGATCTGCCTCGAAGTTAGCGGCAAGATCGTGCTGCCCGACTGTGCCCACACCCTCTGCATGCGGTGCTTTGAGGATTGGTATAGCCTTTTCTCCTAGCTTAAAATCGTTGGCCGAATCCATAAACATGCAGGAAGTTGTTATTTTCTTTGGTGGCTAGTACATTTGCACAAATTTGGTCATGTTAAGCTTTTATGGATGGCAAAGTGCTAGCTCTCATGGGTTCTGAAGCAGAATTACAGTCATGTAGTTCTTGTGGGTTCTGAAGCATAATTTGCTCAAGTGAATGTTGTTTGAAACTTTGGATTAGGAAACGAGGGAAATTTTTTTTATAGTGAAATTGTACTTCTTTATTAAGTGCTGTTTTTTTTTTTGTTGAAAATTGGTCTCGTGCATTTATTGAATGAAGCTATTTCAGTTTAGGTGGTTGCTTTGGAACCTTATTAGTGTCAAATGCTCTGTCTCTAGATCTCTACTCACTTGATAGGATTCCCAAGTTCTTGATGCAAGCTGTTCATCCGAACAATTTGCACTGAAAATGTCAATATGATGCTAGGAAAGAGTAGGAAGGTTTCTAATTCTATCGAATCAGTTGTCTGCTTCCGAGTTGGTAACTTGGTACCAGAAGCAGCATTTATAGCTGAAGCATCACTTTCATTCTGGTTGCATGATTACTCTCGTCAGAACAGCAAACCTATTTTGTGTTTTACTATACCATGGGTTTTAATATTTATGTTCACCTTGAGGTTTAAGATTGAAGTTATAGTTTTTCATTCTTTTTTAAAGCATTCAAGGTATAGTTGGTTAGTGGAGATGAAGTGGTCTGATAAAATGTGATATCCTCTGTTAATGATTGTTCCATTCAGCTTATCTCTTTGTTGACTCAGGATAAGGTTCGCTCTCTTATGCCAATGTTTATCTTCCACCGGATATTTTGTGCTTTGCTAGAGATAATCTTCCACTCTCTAAAGCCAATATTTAACTACCATTTGGATATTTTGTGCTTTGCATCACCATCAAGCAGAATTGTCCTTTCCCTTCCCTGCTCCCAAATCATATTCATATCATTCACTCAAACAAATTTGCGTCGAAGCTATTATAAGTGATCATCCTAATGGGGGGCCGTAACAAAAGTTCATTCACTCTGTATTACAGGAACGAGAAATCGAAGTCCTGCCCCTTCTGTCGTGCCTGCCTGGAGGAGGTGAAGCCGGGCAGCCTGTGGATGTATACTGACGACAGCGACATTGTTGATATGGATACCTTGACTAGGGAGAACATTAGGCGGCTAGTTTATGTACATAAATAAGTTACCACTTGTAGTCCTACATGTAGTTGACCTTGACATTTTCGAATACCGCATCAAGTAACCTACAACTGATCCTTGTGATGCCAGTTTTTGTTTTGGTTTGCCCCTCCTGTCTGATGCGAGAATGCCAAACAGGCGCCTGGAGTTATTATTAACGTCTGGCGTGCAGAATGGGGGCGTTGGTTAATTAATTTTTAGTAGTACATATTGTTCTTTAGGCTGTGTGAGAATGGCAAACAGCTGTATGATGAAATGTATATTTAGTTATTTACAGGTATGATAGTTTAGAAATGTTTTTTTATTTAAGTAGGCTATATATATTATCTGTAAATTTAATAAAGCATTCAGGTCCCGTAGCTCAGTTGGTTAGAGCGTTGGTCTTATGAGCCGAAGGTCGCGGGTTCGAGCCCCGCCGGGACCATTTTATTTAAATTTTTGTACATTTTTTTAAATCATTTAAACTCACAAAGGTGTGCACATGCATGTCATGAAATGAATTCTATTTTTATTTAAATTTTTGTACAATTTTTTGGAATCATTTAAACTCACAAAGGTGTGCACAGGCATGTCATGAAATGACTTCTACTTTTTACATATATGAACTTCTATTTTTTACCATTGCAGGTTTGCATACTTTGTTGGTTGTGTATATCTTGCAATCGTATTGTGTTTTTTCTTTTTAGGATGACGGGTCTCGGTTCGTGTGTTACGAAACACATCTCAGAAAATTGTGCACGCCGAGATCATTTTATTTAAATTTTTGTACATTTTTTTAATTATTTTTAACTCACAAAGGTGTGCACAGGCATGTCATGTAATGAACTTCTATTTTTTACCATTGCAGGTTTGCATGTCGCGTAGTATACTTTGTTGGTTGTGTATATCTTGCAATCGTATTGTCTTTTTTCTTTTTACCATGATGGGTCTCGGTTCGTGTGTCACGAAACGCATCTCAGAAAACTGTGCAACGGTGAAGAAAATCATCGCCTGGGTCACGTGTCGCGCAACGCACAAAACTACACAGAGGCCACAACATCGTCTCCACCAATTCTATGTAGCTTGGCCCACAAACTGAAATGGTCTCCTGTTTTGTATAGGACGACCCACCTTGAGCACTTGAAATGGTCTCCTGTTTCGTGGTGAGGCATGCAAATTGTTTGCTTCCACTTTCATGCAGGACCAGGAGTAGCAGTAGTTTGTTTCAGTTTCACATCCAAAAGCGATCTTGTGGCGATCGAGGAAAACTTTCAAGGATAATCCTTGGTCGCTGTTGCCTCGTTTGCTATGGTGGAATCCGACGACCATGCACCTGTGGCTGGACTCCCGCTGAATCTTTGTCGGAGATCAGATGGAACGGCATTATTGCAGCGGCCAGCGGCTCACACTGCGATTTAAACACCATGTATCTCAACAAGGAAAATTTTCAACGTCCAGATGACTCTACTAGCACTCTGGACATCCACCTCGATCGCAACTTTAGCTTTTATTGGGAAGTAAAGATACATTGCACACACGCACACAAGGTCAACTCGCCGCCCCGGCTTTAGCGAGCGAGCCACTCGATCTAAGCTGTTTAGATTAAAAAGTTTTGGAATTTTAACTCTATAGAAACGTGTTAACTTTTGCAATAAGTGTTTAATCGTGATGTAAATAAACTGAAAAGATTCGCCTCGCAATTTATAAGCAAATTGTGTAATTTTATTAACATTTAATGCTCCATGTATGTGTCCAAAAATTGATATGATGGAAGTTTTAGAATGTTGAAGTGTAAATAAACATGCCATTACTGTAATTCTTAAGAGGACAGATGAATAGACGTTTACGATTCTTCACTGCCTTTTCCAATATTCGCCAGAAAAGAGTACCATGGCTTGGGTATAGCTAACTAGCACTCTGCGTACGTGAGGACATTGGAAGGTGGCTCTTACCAAGAATAAGATCACAGCGGCTGCATATTCTTCTCGAAGTTCCACCATCTTTTAGCTAGCTAGCATCAAGTGTTTTTCTGGCTACTTATGAAAGATCAATTGTTTAAACACAAAGAATACGGATTTGCCAACATATTAAAATCAATGAGCATCTTATCATACGTTGCACATTTGCCATAGCTTGTTGGGTTTCAATTGATATATAGGTAATAGGTCCTGCTTTAGATAACCTCTTCACATTCAGACATCAGCTAATCAACTTCGAGCCTTCGAAGTGCTTTTTTAGTGGAAAACACATCATTTATTCTTTTGGCCTGGAATATCTCTGGACTAGAAGAAATGTCTTCGTCTTTAATTATAAGAATTTTTTTAAAAATTGCTATGCTTCTCGCCTTCCCCGCACAGGGAAAAAAAAAAAAAAAAAAAAAAACTTTGATGAAGTTAGCGACCCTGCTCATTCAGACATCAGCTAATCAGATTCAACCTTTTGTGAAGTGCCTTTTTAAAATGGAAAACATTCTCTTTTGGCCTGGAATATTTGGAGCACAAGAAAATCTTAAATCATAAGATAATAACAATATGCGCTTCCCGCCTAGGGTTTTCAATTTCGGTTTTGGAAATATTTCGACCACCACCGGAATTACCGAATTTTGCGAATTTCAGCCAAAATAATCCATTCTTTTAGATACAGAAAGATAAAGCATGCTTTTTTTTCTAAAATTTTTAGATTTAAACAAAATATTAGCATGATTTATGAAAATACATGTAGTAAGTACTTCATCCATTTTAAATTATAATTCGTTTGATTTTTTTATCCCAAATTTCTTCCTGTGCTTCCCGTGTTCGCCCTTTCGCCCCTTTTAAATTAGGAAGTTTCCATGGAGGTAGCGGACCGTTCTTCCTCTTCCACTTTGTCATCGAGAAACTCCAGACAAAGCGGCATCACTCGTATTCGTATCTGTCTAGGATAGAGTCTTTATGTTTTACAACAACCGTATACAAATTGGGAAAAAAAAGAGGTATATTTTGATGTTGCTTTTGTAACCGCTAGCATGGTGGCCAGCAGGAAGCACCAGTAGTGTTCAGTTCACGTACAGGAGCCAGAAACAACAAACCAGTGATGTGGTAGAAATATTTAAGGCATCGGTTACATAATTTTTTTTTATTTCTTCAACTATGCATATGCATGATTTTATTTGGTTCAGTACAAAATGAGCGTAATCCTACAGTCGACCTTCCGTCGTGGCCGATTGAGCTCCTCCTACCGTGATTTGGACTGGGAAGACCTCGATTCGGTAGATGAAGCTCGAACTGGGAAGTGAGGATGTTGAGAACAAACCAGTGTACGGCGATGCTAGTCGTGCCGCCGGTGGAGTGCTCCCGAACGTGGTAGAGGCTTGCAAAGCACAATGCTTGACTGAGATGAAAAAGGAAAAAAAAAAAAAAAAACTCGATGATGGGTCATACAGTAAGAGAAACGATTCTGATGAGAACTCTGCAAATATAGGGATGGTGAAAATGTGTCATTGAGGGTGGATTGTACGAAGAATGTAACTGAGACTATAAACTTTTTGTCTGGCATGGCAACCATTTTAGAACAGTGAACATATATCCACGTCAAATATGCATTATGCTAACATAGTAACATAGTTCCAGCTTTCCATCTATTATTTTTCAATAGATATGTAAGGGAACACTGAACACAATCACAACTCCTCTACAAGCTCAATAACCGCTTAAGGTTGCTGCGGACATATGGGGTTGCACGCAGGGCAGTTTTTCCTGCACTCCTCTTGGGTATCGTAGCAATTCTTATCCTGGGAAGGATTCACGCAGCAGTAACAAGTACGCGAAGCCGGGTCTACATCGCACGCCCGCTTGAGGCAAAATATAAGAGTGACCCTGTTGCTTTCATGATGATGTAGAGTTGACTGCGATCTGAGCAGCACTTTGGGCCTCCGGTAGCATGGGACGGCCTTGTGCAATTAGTACATGTTTCATTAGTACGAACGAGATCAGATTAGATGTACAATAAGCACAATTCTTGACTTACCCTTTGCAGGTGAAGATAGCCATCCAAAGAGGACAACGATCAAAAGCACGGGCATCACATACACCAGAATGTTGCTGCTTATCATGTTGTATGGTGGGACCGGACAATAGGACAGTAGATAGATGAGGATAAGAAGATTGGACGAGAACAAGAAGCCAAAACCACTCCCTATTCATAGTGAGGGCACAAACGTTCTTACGTTGTTTGATTTTGAAAAGGAAACCGATCAAGCCTCTCCAATAGGAAAGGTATTTCGGTGCATTGGTTGCCCAATAAAAAAGGTTATACTAGGAGTACTTACCTGCACGACATAGGAGAATCTCAAGTTGATGCACCTCTAGCATATAGATGCACATCTACCATATACTAGGTTGGTAGGCACGCTCCGCTACGCCAGCAACACAATGTACTTGCAATTTTTTTAATCTCTGGATTTTGAGGAAACAAATGATGGTAGGCATGACCTATCAGCAAAATAACACGGCGAATGAATGAATAGTTAAGGCAGAAGAAAACACACAGATCTCATAGTTCACATATGCATATTGCAGTCCACAAAAAACTTGCCGCTCGCCAGCTCGCTCGACTCGTGATCAAATTGGCTCGGCTCGGTTCGGCTCGTTAACATAACAAGCCAACTCGAGCCAACATCTGTGCTCGTTACATTAACGAGCCAGCTCACGAGCCACACGAGCCAGACATATAGTACTCATGTTTGCATTTTCTTTTGTTCTTTCACGTTATCTTCCATCCAACCTGAGTAAGGTAGATGCCACCACACCCATACGAGAGGCTGACATTAACATAAAAATCCAGTAGGACTTATCCTCTCTTTGACTTCAGTGTCCTTTTCGGTGATTTATTGCATGTCTGGACAATTGGATTTAATTATTTCTTTTCTAGGTTTAGATTTAGGGATACATAGTTTATTGTTGAGATTTGTTTTGTTTATTTTTATCACCGTCTATTTAAGCTCGCGAGCTAAACGAGCTGGCTCGAGCTGGCAAACGAGCCGACTCAAGCTGGCAAACAAGCCGAGCCGAACTGGACTTCTAGCTCGTTAGCTTAACGAGCCGAGCCGAGCCGAGCCAGCTCGTTAGGATAACGAGCTAGCTCGAGCTGGAACGAGCCGAGCCGAGCTAGCTCGATATCCAGCCCTAGGCTCGGGCGTACGGCGCGCCGAGGCCGGCGGCAAGCTGCGGCTGCGGTTGCTGGAAAAGGATTGCGAACAAGCAACTTTGGGATGGAGAGGCATATTAGGGGGTTACAGGTACGTGGGCTTGAGCTTTGTTGGGCCGATATGTGGGCTAAATTTCACAAATTTCGCCTCTAGACCTGTGAGAAAAATCTAGACCTGCAGTCCCGCACCAGTCTCGCTCGTTTCGGGTCCCCGAACCAAAAACCCGCGGACTAAATCTAAACCCGCTTACGCCCACTGGGTTTGAAACCCACGGATTTTGGGTCCAAACCCGACCTGTTGCCTTCTTTATAAGCGCGGCAGCTATCGACCTCCTTGGGGACGACCACAGCCGCTAGTCCCATGGACGGCGTAGTAGAGGTCGATTGCGGTTAGCGCCTCCCGGAGATGATTCCTCCCAACGCAGCCGCACGCAGCATAGTCGGACCTGGCGGGGTGCCGGCTTGAAGCCGAACCCCAGATTGATGCACCCGTGAAGCTCGTCATAGGTCGTCGTCCGTGATGCTCCGCACGTGCCGCAGCGCCGTGCCTCCATGGCAAATGCCCTAGCTAGGGCCAGTGCTGCCACGCCTCATCGCGCTCGATGTTTGGTGAGCACGAGTTTTGCTTCTGCAACCCTAGCGCCGACGCCGCCGCAGCCTCCACTAGATCTCAGGGAGGAGCACACGAGAGAGAAAGAGGGGAGGCACGAACAAAGGGGAAGAAGATGGGGGTCGCAATGGCGTGGCTTACCCAGGCAACCAAACAAAATAATTATAAGCCAGACTTAGGTAGCCAGGGAACCAAACAATAGTCGATTGCATTGGTCAAGCATGGATTTTGCTGTCCTAACTTTGAATTTAAGCTAGTCAATGCAACCAAACATACCCTATACATATGCACATGCTAGTAGTAGTAGTAGTGTGTGTATAAATATAAACAGCACACTATCTCGTATACCCTCTATAAATAGCCCGGAATACATGCATAGAAAGCCACACAGCACTCGGTCGCTAGTAGTTAGCTACACCAGCGTGCAGCTCGATAGATCGCTGCTGCCACGCTATAGCTCACCGAGGGCCGCGCGCCCCCCTTTCTTCCGTCTCGGCTAGCGCCGTCCCGTCATGAGGGCAAAACTTCTCCCCGCGGTGGCAACCCGTCGGTCCACCACCGTCACGGCGTCAGTTTCGTAGTTTCCGGCGCCCTTCGCGCGCAGAGACTGAAACCTGCATTGAATCCCCGCGCTCCAACCTGTCAAATGGCCCACGCGACAGACTCACAGCACGGGCGAAAAGAAAGGGCGCGGACGTGCGGCCGCGAAAAAATGAAGCGCGAACAAATTGCCCAGCACCCGTGACTTACTCCCCTAGGCCTTTCCCTGTGTGCCATTAAAAAAGTTCGTCCTTCCTATATGTCATTGAAAAGTTTAAACTTCCTATAAACATGAAAATTATAAAATTCGTCAAGATCTACAATTTCTATTCAGGTCATTTGTTCATCGGCCAAAGTGGTAGTGTACATTATTCACAAATTGACATTTCTCTCTATATAGTTTATGTGTGAAACTACATGGGTGACATATCAATTTATAAACTGTGTATAGTACCATTTTCTCAGATGAAGATATGACCCAAATAAAAAAATTTAGATCTCAAAAGGTTATAGAACTTTACGGTGGATTATTTTTTCATTCGACTTCATTTTGTCAAGAAAAACAATGTTTGAGGTTAAAAAAATGAATTTTGAATTTTTCAAACTTCTTCAGATGGGAAACAAACAATATGAAAGTTGTACATCTTGAAAAGTTATATAACTTTGTAACGCTCAAAATGAGATGGGGAAACTTTCAAAATGAAAGTTATAGATCTTGAAAATTTATACAACTTTGTACTCTCTTCGTTCTAAAAAGAGTGTCATTTTTTGACTCTCGGATATTGTGTTTGACTATTCGTTTTATTCAAAAATTTTATGCAATTATAAAATAAATAAATCATCATTAAAGTATTTTTAATGATAAAATAAATCATAACAAGATAAATAATATTTATTTAAAAATTGAATAAGATGGATGGTCACACAATATGTTTTGAAATTCTAAAACCTTTTTAGGACGGACAGAGTAGTTATCAACCTTTTCATTTGAATTTATTTAGGGCTTTAAACAATCAATTTAAACTTATTTTAGTATAATATGTGGGGAAGGAAAACATAATATAGACACAAGTGAAAGAGGGGTGGAGTGTAGAGAAGGTCACGCACGGTGAGAAGGTCCTGAGTTTGATTCTTGTCGACGGCAAAGCGCGCGATTAATGCTACGACTTATGACTTCGGTGGAGCAGGTTGGTAGTTGACCAGTGGGGGCCTCCCTGATTAAAAATAATTGCTACTTTTTCTTATTTTTTGGATCTAATATCGTTATTTTTGAAAAATAATTTGTAGAGATGGCTCTATATTCAACCGTTTCTAAAAAATCGTGAGCTAGCCCTACAACTATAGGATTTGTAACACTTGATTAGGAGTGGTTGAAAGAATCGCTTGTACAAATGGTCTACAGCGGTCCCTAAAAATCCTCTATGCAGTAGTGATAGTTATGGCCTTCAGGTTCAACAAAGCTGTGGGTCCGGTGCGTCCAGGTTGATTCCACTCCACACGGTGTTGTCTGCTACTAGCTGTTTGGTGCCGGACGAATAGGCTCCAGCGCTTGGCTTGTGCAATGGGTTACGGAGCATCGATCGGTGACGGACGGGATCATTCTATATTGCGATGCAAACGGACTGGCAAGCTCGGTTATAGGTTTGGATGGCTTCAGGACCATCTGGCAATGCAATCCAAAGATGTCATTAAAGAATTTAGGACTCGCAGTGCAGACTTTATCTCTAATCTATTAAAGGTTGATCTTCCGTCAGTTGGCCCAACGGCAAAGTGGGCCTTGACCTCGCTCCCTGATCGGGGGAGCCCAGTCCAATATATGACTGGTGGACCCTCGTCGCGCAGCGCAATATAAATAGGAGGTGGGGACCAGGGCACACGACATGGGGTTCACTGTAGCCGTCACACTCCACCTTCTAATCCTACACCGATCGAGAGGGTCGTGCTGCCAGCGACGGGAAGTCCACTACCACGCCGTCACTGCATCAACTGACACCACTACACCAACCGTCGCTGCACGTTGTAATACCTCTGGTATTACAATTTAATTAATCTGCCATATCATCATATTTAAATTTAAGTAATTGCATATGATTGTGCTTAGCGTCTAGAGTGATTTGATTTCAACTAAGTATTGATTGTGTAATTAAGTCCTTAATCAAAAATCAAAATAAAAATTAAATAGAAATCAAATTAAACCCTAAAGTTGACCTAAAACCTCAAATCAAAATCTGTATGGAATATGGGAAAAGTGTATTAATAAAAGTTGTAGAGTTTTTAAAATGGAACAACTTTTATTTTTGGAGATTTTGAAGTTATATTATAAAAATTCAAATTAAACTCAAATTACTATATTGAAATCTACATTTGAAACTTTAGTTTCAAAAATATTAAGAATCCTCAAAAACTTCCTTAATAGGAGTTGTCAAGCTCTCTGAGTAGGACAACTTTCATGTTTACCAATTTTCAAGTTGTTGAGAAGAATCAAAAGTAATTTTAAAATTTCAGTTTGAAATTCAAACCCTACTTTTACCCCCCTTTTCTGTAATTTGAAATTTTGGCCGAATTTGAACTTGGTCTCAAAAGCAAAGTTGTTCTCCAGAAAGATTTGCACAACTTTTGTTTTGGGGCTTTTCTCTGATTCAAACGTTTAGGCACTCAATTGGTTTGAATAGGTTTTGACCTAGAAAAACTAGCTACAGTACTGGGGGCCCCTACAGTACACGGCGTCGCGCGCGCGTGCCCGCGCCGCGCGCCGGCCGCCGTCCGGCCTGCAGGCGCGTTGTCGCCGCCGTGCCGAAGCCGTTCGGGGGACCCGGACATGTGCTTGATCTTATCCTCTCCTTCTCGGTCGCTTAAAGGCGACGAGCCCCTCCCATTTCCCCTGTTCCCATCCGCGCGGTCGCCGGCAACCACCTTCGACCTCCGGCCGAATTCCCCCTCTCGGCTCCTCCTCGAGCAAATTTTCTTTGCCAGTAGTGTCGTCTCGCTCTTGCGCTCCATTTCCGTCCTCTGGTGCAAGCTGTCGTAGCCTAGGGGTTCCGGAACACCGCTGTCGTCCTCAGTTCCGGCTAGAGCTCCGCCGCGAGCCGGCGAGGTAAGGCCAGCTTGCTCCAGCAAGTTTTTCGCTATTCCAATCCTCGTCCGGTGCTGTGGTGGTTAATGTGGTTCTCATGCTTGCGTTGGTTTAAACATTGCCGCTCTAGCTACGCCGGAATGGAAGCCTCGTCGTCGGCGCACTCTGCTGCGTTCTTCGCCGGCGTCAACTCCTAGTCTCTACTCTTCCTCCAACTCCACCAGGGTGCGTTTCATCTTTGGGGTGAGCCTCTGGATCTCTAGAACGGTTTCCTTGGGTCATTTGGGGTTCGTCGTGGCCGGAGTTCTCCCCGCCGTAGTGGCCGAGCCGCCATGGGCGTGTTGGTGCTCGTCGAAGGCGGCTGTAGTAGGGGCTAGAAGCTTAGGACGGCTAGCTAGGTTCGAGGGTAGGTGTAGAGTCGCTTTGCTTCGTTGCTGCGGTCGTCGGCGGCGAGTTCCGTGGCGGCCCGACGCGCGCGTTCGCGTCCAGGGGCGCGGCGAGAGGAGGAAGGAGGAACTAATGGCCGGGGCCGGCCTGTCAGTGTCCCCGTGCGGCGGGCTCGCGCGCGCGGCCGCGGCTGGGCCGGTGCGTGGTTGTGGGCCGGCTCGGTGGGCGCGCGGCCGCGGTTGGGCCGGCCTGCGCTGTTGGGCCGTGGTGGGCCGAATGGCCGTTTTCTTTTTCCGGTTGTTTTACAAAAGCTTTTTCATTTTTAATTAATATGAATAGTGTTAGGTTTTAACATTTTTGTGTGGATTAATCTACTGCACCATAAATTATGAAAATATTTCTAGATACTCTCTGTGATGTGTAGAATTTAATAAAAATATTAAATGCTTGATTTGAGTGTTTTCTGTATTAATTAAAAATCAGCACATTAAATGATAAAAGGAACTTTGATGATTTTAATAATTTCTGTGAGGTTCCAAAAATCATGAAATTTATTGTGTCACTGTTTGGTACTAAAATCTATCTATTGGTGCATTTTGGCATCAAATGGAAATAGTTAAATATTTATTAAATTATATGTTGGTTTGAATGATAAATATTAGGAATAGTAAATGGAATGATTGTTGATTGGTGTGATTTTTGGATTGATTGAGATTCTAGGTCAATCACCTTTATGACCTAGGGCAGTATGAATTAGGTTATTCATGTCTAGCTAAGGTAGGGTCTTATACACATATATGGTTTATTTGTTATTAAATTTCATCTGTCATTTCATGTGCATCACATTCATACATTCATTCATTGCAAACGTGTAGTGACCGAGAATCCGGAGGTAAAGTCTGAGGGTCCATCTGAGGAGACTACTTAGGAAGTTGTACAAGGATTTGATATTTGTGGAACTGACCCGGATCCGACACTCTACGCAATCCAAGGCAAGCTCCGGTGTATTCAGCCCCTCCTTATTATTTAAAAATATTTATCACTTGAGTTAATCTATTGCATTAGGTTACTAGGAGTTGATTGACAACCACTTGATGCATAACCATCATTGACCAATTACCAATACCCGAGAACCTGATTCAATTAAAAGTATTGAAAAATGCTTAGTCATGCTTAATGGTTAGATTTACAAAAATGCTATTTTGAACTATGATGATACAAATGAAATGAATCACTTTATGGGACTGGTTATGTCCTTGTTTGTTGGCAGTGTTTCTAACTAATTCATTGTCATCAACATGGATGGTTTTTCCCGTTTGGTTGGCCAACTGCTTGGGTTAGAGTCCCAACTTTCGTCGCCATCGGGAAAGGGATGTGAAAACTGGGTAGTTACCAGTGTACTTGGGTTAGAGTCCCAATGCATGGTTTCTAACGGAAAAATATTAGGGACCGTTCGTTGTCAGGCCTGCTGTGATCAAGACTTTGCAACTAGCCGCATACTACGGAAAGCCTCTGACTCCGGTGGCTCTACTGCTGGAACCGACAACCATGTACTAAGAGTGGAGAGATGGCGAGAGTAGCGTGTACCCTCGTGGCCGTCGTGCCTGGAGACGAGAGGAGTACTGTGCTCTCGGGTGGCGCAGGACCGGTTCCGGGGTATGAAAAGTCGTGGTAGGCGGGGTTGGCGTATGCAAGCTTAAGTGCTACATACGCAGTGTGGATAGGAATCCCCAGCTGGGTATTAATCGATTCGAATCGTCGTTGCTCCTCGGATATGGAGACTTGATCCTCACACCTACAGTGAATAGTGGTTCGGAACTAGAATTGTTTTTGAATGGATTAAGCAAATGAAAGACTGTTGAAAGAACTTGGAGAAATGGATAATGATGAATAGTATTTTTGAAATAAAATATTGAGATAGGAATAGTAATGCTTTTCCGCAAAATTCTTGAACTATTGCTAAAGCCTTACCTTGACTCCTCCTCAGCCTGCATTCCTGAGTCTAATCTTACACTTTTAGTCGGGTAAGTCTTGCGGAGTACCCCATGTACTCAGGGTTTGTTAACTCCGTTGCAGGAGGGCAGCAGGAGACTGAAGTTTGTCTCGCTCCGTGCTGCGTCACCATCGTCCAGGAGAGTGAAGAAGACTAAGGTTAAACCCTTGGGCAGGGTGCGTGTAATATTAAACTATATGTCGTACTGTTGTTCCAAACACTACTGCTACTCTTTCAAATTTATGGTCTGTAATAACTGCACTTAATTTTATCCGAGCACTGGTCTATAATATTAAGTACTATTTACTCTTCCGCAAATTCTACTCTGATGTATTTTGTTATGAAATGTTGTAACTCTGTAATGGCTTCGCAATGGGATCCTGTCGGAGATAACGGGTGCTTATGTGGCCCGGCAGAGCCCGCCTAGGTCATATGGAACACGGGTCCGGCTGTCAGATGTCATTAGTGACGTTGACAGGTGCCTGTGGGCCACGTGATTTAGGCGGTTCTGTTACACCCGTGCACAGAGCTTCGTCGATAAACGTGATAGCTGGATCTCTATCCGATGGTACGTGCATCCTCCCGTTCGTTTCACCTCTCGACTCCCTGTTTTTGTGAATTTATTTATCCAGATAGTAAAGAGTCTACCCATTGGATCTACTGCTAATTGATGTAAAACAACGACGGAGCTACCCTAGGGGCGGGGTGGGGCAGCCGCCCCAGCTACTGGCCTAGTAGCACAAGACCCCCAGTTCTTCTCTCCGGCATCCGGCACCAGCAGAGCGCGGCGGAGGCAGAGCTGTTCTAGCGAGGCGGCGACGTACGACGCAACGAAGGGCGAGGAAGAGGTGAAAAGCGTCGGTTCCCTTGCTGGGCCTTTTCTTTCGCCGTGCAGCCCAGTCTAGAGGCCCAAAATTCGTTCTCCTAATTCCCCATCTGCAACCTCCTCCTGCAGCCGCAGTCCCGCCGTGCCACCGTCCTTCTGCTCACCACTTCGCGAGGGCGCGAGGCGCCGCACGCCCACACTTCAGCCCGCCGAGCACCGAATCGCCGGTCCCGCTGCCTTGCTGTCCCGTCGCCCGCGGCTCACCCGAGCAGCGGCTCCCTGCACCTGCACTGCCGCTCGGCACTCAACGGCCACCGAGCCCACACGGCCGCCCGCCGTGCTTCTACCAGCCAGGAGGGGCACCCTGTGCGCGCCCTCCCATCTGTCCGCGGTCCGCCGGTCACCAGGGCCTAGGAGGCCACGACTGCCGGTGTGGTGGGCCAGCGATGCCGGTGCCTCCCTTTCCCTTCTGTAGTTCTGTCCGCCCTTCTGCCCTGCTGTTGCTGTCTGGAATCTTGTGATGGAGGGAGGAGAGAAGCAGGAGCTGGCGCTTGGCACTGGGGCCGGCCATGGCCGCGGAGAGGTTAGCGGCAGAGGAGAAGGGGGCGAATCCTATCCTCGCAACGACAGTCCGTCGATCAGGTTCCAAAATCCTATGCGCTTCTTTCTATTAGTTTTTTTTCTTTTCCTTTTTTTGCGTTTCTTAGGTGATAACCAACTGTGTTTTGGGTATTGAATTTGACTCTGAATAAATGCACCCATATTTAGGGTTTTGGATAGCAAATCTGAAAATCTAATGTGCCACTAGGAGTTACCAGGTGATAATCCAATGTGTGCTGATACACCTACTAGTGAAACCACTAGGTTTGGATGATTGTTATTGTCGGGTACTCTTCTTAAGCAATATAAGTATAATTTTTTCGGTTTAGCTTGTGCATAAAATTTGCCCTATTTAAAAAAAATTCCTGGCTCCGTCATTGATGTAAAAGATCCAACACTCTATTTAATAAATATACTGTTATATTAATAAAAAACTATAAATAAAAGGATAAACTTGCTTCTGCATCGTGAGTGTCCACACCCGCACCCTCTCGCCTTTCGCGACTGGCGCCAACAATCCAATGGGTTTACGTGGGTCCCGATCCACGGTTGGCTCCATCCTCCATGCATGCACCCTGCCCGCCTCGCTTAGTCTGCCTTCACACACGAATCATGCATAGCCCCTCCGCCTCCGCCGATAAGGGCATGGGCCGGTTCTGGTGGTGGCCCTTCGAGAAAAGCGTGGAATCTGCCTTCTGCCGTGGTTTTGGGCTTTTGGCAAATGGCAACACAGAACCTACGTAACGCCTCGCCACATGAGGAAACCCATGGATGAACTCAGCGTAGCGACAACGCACGCACGTCTACTTATGTTACGTAGAGGTAGGTTCTGTGGTGCTGCAGCATACTACAATGCAACGAGTAATAAAAACAAAAATGCGGTTTCTATAAATAGCTAGTCGTGCGTGTGTCCTTGCAATGCAAGCCACATGCAGAGAGAGTTTGGTTAACTCGGTATAACTTGCTCGATATATCACTGCCACGCTCGACGCTCGTCGTCAACAAGAAGGATACTTAATGGAGGTTGGCACAGACACCGGTGGCAGTGGCACCACCAAGTTACTGCGGCGTCCGTAAACGGCCGTGGGGCAAGTTCGCCGCCGAGATACGTGACCCGGAGCGTGGCGGCGCGCGGGTTTGGCTCGGCACATTCGACACGGCCGAGGAGGCCGCGCGCGCGTACGACCGCGCGGCATATGCGCATCGCGGCGCCACCGCTGTGCTCAACTTCCCCGGCGGCGAGGCCGGTAGGGTCGTCTCCGGTAATTCTTCTTCTTCCGCCCCCTCTGCCACCTCGTCGTCCAGCGAGACGAAAGGCCGCTGGAACGGTGAAAAGATCGAGCTCGAGTGCCTCGACGATAAGGTCCTTGACGATCTTCTCGATAAAGACAAGTATGGCGGTAAATGAGCCACAAGTTTGCGTGTATATGTATATGCCACATTTGTAGTGCCTCCAGTCTTCCACCCATGGTCAGAGCCATACCCTGGCTGGCACGTGGAGATGACGTAAAAAGGAACGGATTTATACATGTAATACACGCACCACATGAGCCATGGATACATCCATGAATTTGCATTTTCCTATCTATCAACACGGCTAAATCTCGCTTGGTGATGATGAACAATAGCATAAACTAACTAGTTGAATTCACCACGCGCTTTGGTGCAGAAATTGGTAGGGCGTTTAATTACTGTTGAACAATGCCCGACGAAGTTGAATATTGTTGATGCTGCTTATTTTTGTTGAAGAGCATGGTGTACAATACGATTTATGTCTTTTGCTGTTTTGCATTAGTTTTTTCTCTCATCATTCAACATTTCTTAAGCAATAAAGAAGTCATTTCGCCCTGCCAAATAGCTTTCTCTTTGTATACTTGCATTAGACACACAATCTGTCAGACTTGAACGTTCATATATATTCTTTCAAGTCACCACATTGTTCTTGTGATTGATAGTGGCGAAACTAGAGAAAATAGGTAAAGTGTGCATAACTTCATCATAAATATACTGACTCATGTGATGTTCAAACAAGTAGCATGACCAACTCACATTTTTTTTTTACATCAAAGTTCAAAACTTTCAATAATGGCAATGTAATTTTGGTCAAACCATAAGTAAAATGGTAGGGACAAGGGCAATGCACTACCATTTATAACAAAATAAAGAAGACATTGATCACTGTAGTGCAGCGATTGAAAGAATGCCAAACGTTGAATAAAAGATGTCCCATATAGCAAAATATGTGATCCCGCCTAAATAAAAGAGAACAAATAAATCAATTATTTAGCACAAAAAATATAGAATTATCCATTGAAAGCAGATGCATTGTGTTTGTGTTACCTCTTAGAGATCATATTTACACCATTTTCCTTCCATGGTCATGAAACAACGGACCACTACCTCATTGCTCTATCGTTTGCCTCACTATACTCAAGCCAAGGACCAAACTCATTGAGCCATTCTGGAATAAATCTCCTTGGCTTCTCTTTTTTCACCTATTTGTGTAACAGGAAAATCACATGTGCAAAGCTGACAAGGTCCATGTTGGTATTTATTAACGCACACAGATTAATCCGCAAGCGCACGGATACCGCTGTAGCTTTCACCTAAGAGTATTCTAAGGTATCGATTTTTCACGGGGAACGTGAAGTGTACTAGAAACAAATCAAGCATCCAATAATAAGTGAGATATATATTTTTGGTGGGTAGAGAGGGGTTATCTAAAGTCAACTTGAAGAAAAAGGATCAGACCTACTATACTAAACCTACTTTGGAGCAGCAGTACCTTTCCGATTCTCGAATAGACTGGGAAGGGGTAATCGGGGAAGGCTGCCAAAAAGCTCTACGAAACACCAACTCCGGTGTGGTGGAATATGAAGACCGACAGAGCTGTCACCTCTAGGGCTACCACAACTAGCCGTAAGAATTGGGCGCAAACTCAGGTAAACACTAACTTAGACACCACGTCTACACCAACGAATACTACTCTAATCATGTACATTAACTAGAGCACTCAATACGAGCGGAGATCCCATAAGCAAAGTAAAGAAAGAACAGAATTTAATTAAATAGAAAACTTAGAATTACCGACTGAAGAACTTGAAGATGAATCAATGAAGAATTGTCTCCGTAGAGGTACAAAGTTGAGGAAGATCCAACAGGCCGGCTCCTCCTCAGATCTCTCTCCTCTCCTCTCTCCCTATTTTCTAATTACAACTAGATGAACTAGAACTAAAATTAGATCAACTAGAGGGACCTAACCCTAATTTATGTAGAGAATATGAAGCTCCGGGGTGTAGAATGCCTCCAGGAGGAGCCTTGGGGCGTCCTTATATAGGGAGGATAGCTTGAGGGTCAAGCAAATGCCACGTCATCGATCCACGTCTCCGTTTGATAATAGCCATGGGATCAAACCGACCTATATTGGGCGGTGGAGGATGTTACTTGGTCGCCAATTAATCTCCCAACCGAATTGCGCAGAAAACCGGAGAAGAACCGGTCGTTTGACCCCCGAACCGGAGCTAAACCTGTGGAATCAGCGATTTGCAGCGTTTCTGGAAGATTCTGGAGGCTTCCCACCAGCTGGACCGGGCGGTTCAGGCGGTTTAGCCGCGCGTTGGGTAGCTGGACCGCGCCACCGCCTTCGGGCGCCACCCAACGGCCGCCACGTGTCCCTGGACCCGGCTGACCGAGCGCTGCTGCCCGCTGCGTCTCCGCGCGCGAGCGCGCGTGCATGCGCCCCCTAGCGCCACGTGTTGCACCCTGGATGGCCAGCGTGGGCGCCTGCTCCCCGCGTCTCCGCCGACCGTGCCTGCACACGAGAAGACTTGCTGCGCCATGTGTCAACGCCCGGTTGGTTTGCATGGTACTATTAATTGGAATTCACGTGCAAATCTTTCCTATTTGATATCTCTTGCCTCCGAAGTTCAAATATAGTAAGTAATATATCCGTTTCGATCAACGCGTCGCAATGGTGTTTTCTAATTCACCTTTTGAGATACTTTTATTTCGTGAAAAATTAAATATTCCTGCAAAACATCGGGAGATGCAAAACTCGTAGAACTCGTTAGTCTTAAACCCTACAACTATTGTTTATAATTTATTTTGGGTCCTTTTATGCAGTAGTTGATGGTCAATAGTCCATTCTACAAGTATTTTCCTCTAACTTTTTCTCTTTGTTTGGATGATAAATATCAATTTCTTTCCTCAAACCACGGTCATATTAAATCTCCTTGTCGCAATTGATGAAATTCTGTTAGCATCGATCGTGTATTGTGCTTTCCATTTATAATACCTCTCCATGTTTACCTATAATTTATTCATTCATAATTAAATTGCAGTTCACAATTTCACATATAGATAACTTGAGCAAAATGAAGTGATACGCCACTGGGTGGCCGCTGGGGAAACACAGCCCGGCCGCCTCTCGGGAAGGGGGGGGGGGGGGTTGGGCCTACCTATCCCGAGGGAGCAGTTGAGAGGTTCCATATGCCGAGCCGAAGGGCAGAACTTCAGTGCGTGATCGTAGTATGTCTGTCACCTCGTCTTGTCCTCACAGCATCGAAGAGTACCTATGCACTATGTTCCGGTTCACTGATAAGAAAGATAGAGTTGGGGTGGAGGTCTACGATGTGATACTATAGTATGCCCCGGGGAACACAGAAGCACTGAAGTAGTAAGCACTCACCAGGCGGTCGACCGGAGCATCAGGTCATCAGAGATTCAGAGGGATAGGAATAGTACACCGACGGCGTACTCCCTCCGTCTCAGAAAGACTGTCGTTTTACACTTTTCAGACATCACGTGGATCTGTTCTACTTTTTAGCTATGCAATGATGATATTCCTTATGATAAATCAGCTATACAAATCAGTTGCAGCCTTAATGTCATGTCACTACTAAAATGGCAGTCTAGCCTTAATGTCATGTCACTATCAAAATGGTGGTTTTTAATTAATTAATAAAACACTACCTCTATTTATAGCACATGGTAATCTCATCAGGAGCCATTTAGTAAGGAAGGTCGTGTGTTGGACCGCACAAGCATGTACTTGAAGAACTCCTCAGTTCAGTAACTTCCTTTTACAAATAAGTATTTCTTTTGTATATGTAGTTTTTCAATGAGTGCACGTACGTAGCTAGTATAGCTAGTACCTGGTATGTGTACTGTTTGTAGTGTGGCTAGTACTACTACCCTTGGTTTGCTCAGCTTTCTCGTGTCACATGGAGCAAATATGTCCTGCTTAAGGACTACTCCCTCCGTGTCGTTTTAAACTTTTCAGACATCACGTTTGACCATCCGTCTTATTTAAAAATTTTACATCAATATCATTTATTTTATTATAATTTAGTTTATCATTAGAGATACTTTAATAATTATTAATTGATTTTGTATTTTGTATAAAATTTTTGAATAAGACAGACGGTCAAACACAGTTTCTGAAAAGTCTAAAACGATAGATTTTTTTTAGACGGAGGGAGTAGACTAGAGGATCCCTGCAAAACGAGGGCTTGCAAGTCCTGGTTCTGAGCGAAGCTAGCGAAGCGCACATGTACGTTGACTTTTGTTCCATTCAGATATACATAGTAGAGAAATTCTAGCTTGACACGTTGTCCTAGCTCTCTGACCCGTTCGATTCATTATTGGAATGCATGTATGTTAATTCAAAGTCAAATGGATGATACGAGCAGTTTATATGTATACTCCGTGTAATCAAGTCAACATATATGTGCGTATATATTTTTTTCTCAGATACATGCCACGAACTGCATTGCGCTTGCACGCTTAATAATGTGGAGTCAACCTTTACGTGCTGACGTGCAACATCCGGGCATCCGGCCAGCTATAGATTAGGTCATTCAGGTTACATAAATTGTTATACGTAGTGACGTATATAACATTGAATAAAAAAACTATAGCTCAAATCAATCACACTCCATCACCAATCGAATTGAAGAATAAAACATTATCCAACAAATTAAATCCGGTCACAATATTTCCATCTTAGTAAATTATTAAATGCTGCCGATTGTTAGAAGCAGAAATCACCCTGACAACTCCAAACTTCCCGTCTATCTGTTATCAATATTAAACGACAGCTAAACAATAACTAGCGGACTCTTGCGTGTGATGTCCTGATGATGATGAGATGGTGACACCCTGGTGTGGTTGGTCATCATCTCCTTGGAACTCATCTGCAAACACACAACAGGCTACACATACACGCCTATAGTTGGCCCATATGTATTTTACGTCCGATTGGGCCGATGCCGTCTTCAAAAGAGGCTAGATCAGGGGGGATATTTCTGAGAACAATTAATGCGACTATGGTATTCTTTTTTTAGCATGGAAAGACTTTCCATTACTCATAACTTGCTGTCAAATCATTGGCAACTAGTTTACGAATACAATTTGGAATGTTATCCTTTACCGGCCACAGCACCCTTACTCAGACTTGCTTCAAGGGCGTCAAGACTATCAACTACCATACTACATGAATGAGGGATACAATTTATAGCAAAGGAAAGAAAGTTACTAGCTAACGAATCTTTTGTCTCCCAAATAAGACCACCTGCATAAGAACGATCATAGTCCGATGACTTAGCTGCTTGCGCCACCACCACAGATGCATCTGTTTGCATGATCACTCTTTGAACTCCCAAATCAGTCGCCCTTTGTATGGCCTGTAAACAGGCTATAATCTCAGCATGAAAGGCTTCTCCAACATTTTCTAGTTTTCCATAACCAGCACTAATACTCCACCATCTGACTCATGAATCACAAAACCCCAGCCTCCATTCCGTGCATTGGCAGAGAAAGCTCCATCACAATTCAGCTTAACAAAATTATCTGATGGCCGGTGGCCTCCAGAATTTCTGAGGTGGTGGTTGGTTAGCCTTCTCCTTGGCCTGTTTAATAGGCGACCATTATTGTACATATGAGTTGATCAACCATGCTAGATGGCTGCCAATTCTCTGCTTTGCACCTTCCCTGACACTGCATATTTCAAACCACCACATATAGATAAGAGTGATCACTCGGTGTTGTATTTCCGGCTTCAATCTGAGGGTAGCTTCCAAAACCTCCCTCGCTGATAAAATTCCAGAGAACTCCATTCTCACTTCTTCCAGCTGCAACTTTGCCCATTTATGCGCACAAACTTACACTTGAAGAACAAATGTGCTCCATCTTCATCATATCATACGCACATAACACATCTCGTATCAGTTTTCAGTCCACGCCTTCTCAAATTGATTTGAATCACCAAACTATTACGCCCTATCCACCACAAAAGGTGAGTCATCTTATTTGAACAGTTTAAATTCCACACATGTTTCTAGAATATGTCCTCAATTCGGCTAGAAGTTGTCAAGCTAGAGCCACCTCATCTGGATTCCACTCTTCTCGTCTTATCTTCCATGAATACCTTGTATGCCGATCTAATAGAGAACTCTCTAGAAATGTTAAAATGTCATGCTACAAGATCGTCCATACCTGCATGCACGGGTATACTAAGAATACAGTCGACATCTTCCTCCCAAAACATCTCTCTTACTAACTCTTCATCCTTTGCGCCAGTGATCGGATTTATCAACTCATCTACATGTGTCATCAGATTCTGACCTCTTAGTGTAAAGGGCCTATGGGACTGGTCTCTCAAAATCCATTCATCTTCCCAAATGTGAATATATTCCCTCCATCTCCGTCCGATACGCCAGATGATGCCCTTCTTTAACAATTCCACCCCAGAGAGGATATTGCGCCATGTATAAGACATATTACTCTTTTGTTTGGCTTTAAGAACACCACCTTCTGGGAAATATTTTGCTGCAACTACCACAACACAGATAGAATTAGGACATGTTAATAATCTCCACACCTACTTCGCTAGCATTGCCATAATAATCCTGTATATGTTTCTGAAGCCAAGGCCCCCATCCTCCTTTGCATGTGTTTGTTTGTCCGAGCTGAGCCAATGCACTTTGTTGTCCTTATCTTGTTGACTCCACCAGAACTTTGCAATCATAGAACTTATCTTATCACACATCCCCTTCGTCAGATCAAACAACCCATCGCAAGGTTGGTATGGCTTGCGCTACTGCTTTTGTCATGATTTCCTTGCCTGCTTAGAAAGCATCTTTTCCTTCCACCCCATTATTCTTTGCCAAATTCTACCTTTCAAATAATTGAAAGTACCAGATCTTGATGCCCCCACGTGCACCGGTAAATCTAGGTAGTGGTCATTCATAGCTTCATTCAAAATTTACAAAGTCTCCTTCACAGCTAACTGATCCTGATCACTTGTGTTTGAACTAAAGAGTATTGCAGATTTTTTTCATTATTGATTGTTTGAGCTAACACTCAACGGTGGTGCTCGTGGCGGCGCGTCTGGCTATAGCCGTGGTTCCGGTCCTCAGCAAAGGGGTGCTGGCCCGAGCGTCGGGCACGCTGCTGGTCGCGGTGGTGGCGACGTGCCGAGACGCAACCTGCCGGACGGCCACGGGGTCCAGCGGCATGACGGCGAGTTTCATGGCTTCCTTCAAGGGTTTCGACCCGGGCTATGGCGGCTATGGTCAAGACTCCGGCCGTCCCGGAGGAAGATGGAGGCGCGATTTCCGATCACGAGCAGGCCGGGAAGGCTACGGCAGGCGCAGGTCCTCCGCGCTCGAGTACTCCCGAGGGGGAGG
This sequence comes from Eremochloa ophiuroides, assembly GCA_038502445.1. Taxonomy (NCBI): domain Eukaryota; kingdom Viridiplantae; phylum Streptophyta; class Magnoliopsida; order Poales; family Poaceae; genus Eremochloa; species Eremochloa ophiuroides. The sequence goes on from JAHLJS010000002.1 coordinate 38,137,536, forward strand.
GCGTGGGCAATCCTTCGCCGCGGCTACTGCGGCTGGTCTAGCCGGGGCCGGCGAGGCGGCTCCTGCTAAGGGACCTCTGCTCTTGACCGGAGGGGAGAACCTTTCTGGGAAGGCAGCAAGGACGGCTACGCTGTCTGATACGGAGATGACGGAGGTGGAAGAAGACGATTCGCTTGGGGGGAAGCCGGGCAAGTCCAAAGTCTGTGTCCGTTGTGGTTTGAAGGGCCATTCTGCTGCTGATTGCACCACGGATGTGCACTGTGTTATTTGTGACAGCCAGGACCATGTCAATCACAGGTGCCCGGTGTTGAAGATGCCAAAGCCGGTGGCACTTGCGGTTGGTTACTCAGTGGCGGGGCTTGGCTTCTTCCATATACCGCATGCGCCGCTTCCTAGGAAGAAGATTTCCAAATGTGCACTGGTGACAGTGGAGGGAGGTCAATAGGTCGAGGCACAGCTGATTGAGCAACTGCAGAGAATCGTTCTGGTTAGGTGGAAATGGTCGCCTGTTAAACATGGTGATGACTCGTTCACTGTGCAATTTCCGTCGAAGGTGAAGTTGAAAAGGGCCATGGCGTTTGGGAGTGCCGATGTAAAAGTAAATGGAGTGGCGACCGGTGCTAGGCTGATTTTTCAGGAATGGGAGGTCAAGGAGGAAGGATTCCTGCTTCCTAAAGTTTGGCTTCGGGTCTTTAACATTCAGAAAGATTTGAGGGAATATCTTACTCTTTGGGCGATTGGGACTATGTTTGGATCGACCCAGCTGGTGGATATGGTGACATCAAGGAAAAATGAGTTTGGTCGTATCCTTGTCGCAGTTCTCGATCCTGCCCTTATTCCAGATGATATGGATGTAGTAGTTGGTGATCACTACTTCGAGTTAAAAATCGAGAAGGAAAAGAGGGGGTTTGATGACAGTGGTGAGGAAGTGGAGTTTGATTTTGGCGGCGATGGTGACGGGGAGGATGGGCAGAATAGGGAGAAAGAGCACGGGTCGGGTGATGATGGGAAGAACAGCAAGGTCAATGATAAGATGGTGGTGGATGCCAAGCCTTCTGAGAAAGATGGGGAGGAGAGATCTTTTGTGAATGGGGCAGTTTTTGAGCAGAAGCTCCAGGCCATGGCCAGCGGCATCCTGGATAAGGCAGTTGACACAGTTATGCTGGAGTGTGCTGATTTTGTGCTCTCTGAAAACTTGGGGTCGGCTGAAGCTGCTCTCTTGGAGGATAGCTCTAGGGGAGGAAGAGGACCTTCTGGACTCGGACTGCAGCGTGGAGGATTTTTGCGCGAAGGGAGGGAAGGTTGGAAACGAACTGCAGACCGTGGCTGGGCTGCAGGATGTCGTGCCTTCAGAGTCTCTGGATGTTGGGCAGAGGAAGGGGCCGGCTTGCTGTTCCTGTGGTTGGTTCAGACCTGGACAGTGTGAATCAGTAGGAAGGTGGTCAGCAAGGGTTGCTCAAGATGGTGCAAGCCGCTGCAGCAATTGATGAGCTGCGTAATGGGCCGATGAGATCAAGCCCCAGATTGGCCAAGAGCAACATGGAGGACTCCTTGGAGAGGGCCAAGAAGAGGGCTGCGAAGAAGAATCTCGACTTCGCCCAAGGTAACACCAACATCCAGTCCCTTATTTTTGAATCCGAGAATTCTATTGTTTCAAATTTAGCTAGCTTAGGCGTTTCTATGGGGACCGATCCTAGCATGGTTAATGACTCTGTTAAATTATTGAAACAAGTTGAGTTAAGTAGACTGAATTTTGCACCAACTAGTTTGGTGGAATCGGATAGAGAGGACTTTTTAGGAGAGGATGATGGTTGGGCGGATTTACATGACGACACGTTGGGCTACTTATATAACGAGTTGCCTGGTGATCAGAGGGGCAATGTCAATGAAGGTTTGGATGAGGAATTTAGACTCATTTTTAAAAAGAATAAGGCCCGATCTTTGACTAGAGCAAAGAAGAGGCCACGAATTAAAATTCTTAAAAGACATAAGTTGGTGCCGCAATGAAGGGAATCTTTTGGAATAGCAGAGGTCTTAGTGACTTGGCTAAATATAGATTCCTTTCGGATTTATCGAAGAGAGCAAAAGCTATACTTTATCGCTCTTCTCGAAACTGGCAAGAAGGACTTTTCGAAATCGGTTCTCGCAAATATCTGCGGAGGACAAGAATTTTTGTGGCATTGGACTCAACCTCATGGCAGATCGGGGGGTATTCTCCTTGGTGTTAATTTAGATGTCTTCGACATTGGCAGCATAGATGAGGGTGATTTCTATGTCAAGTTCAAACTTAGAAACAAGTCCGATGGATTTCTTTGGGTATTGATTGCTGTGTATGAGGCTGCACAAGAAGAACACAAGGGCTCATTCCTAACTGAGTTAGCTCAGACATGTTCTAAGGAATCAGGCTCCCATTCTGGTAGGAGGGGATTTCAATATCATTAGAGGCCCAAACGAGAAGAATAATGATAGATATGATGATAGATGGCCCTTCCTCTTCAATGCTAATCATAGATAGTTTGGAACTAAGGGAAACTTGATCTATCCAATAGAAATTACACTTGGGCCAATTCCAGGGAAACTTCCAACCTTTGAAAGGCTCGACAGGATTTTAGTGAGCACGGAGTGGGAAACAAAATTTCTCTTATCGTCGGTTCAAGCCTTAACTAGGGAAATTACAGATCACACTCCGCTACTTTTAGACACTAGGAACGGCTCCCATGGAAACAAGCAAATGGGGTTCAAATTTGAACTTGGATGGTTGTTGAAGGATGGGTTCTACGACTTAGTGGCAGGGGTTTGGGGTAGCGAGGCGAGAGGTCATTCCCCGCTTGAAAAGTGGCAATTCAAGGTGCGTCGCCTAAGACAATTCCTTCGGGGCTGGGCCAAGAATAGCAGTGGCCAGTTCAAAAAAGAGAAAGTGGAGTTGATTAGAAAGGCGGACGAACTTGATAAGAAAGCAGAAGTTCACTGTCTCTCGGAGAGCGAAATTAATCTTAAAAATTATTATGAACAGAGGTTGGTCCTCCTTCTAAGGGAGGAGGAGGTCAAGTGGTACCAAAGAGCTAAAACTACTAGATTATTATCTGGTGATTCTAACACTAAATATTTTCATTTGGTGGCTAACGGCAAACATAGAAGAACTAGGATTTTTCGGTTAGATTAGGAAGGAGGGAATAATAATAGGTGAAGAAAACCTTAAGAGATACATCACAAAGTATTATAAAGGCTTGTTTGGGGAACCTAAAGGTAATAATTTCTCGATGGAGGAGTCCGAGATAAGTGATATCACTCAGGTCTCTCAGGTAGAGAATGATTTATTAGCTGCGGAGTTCCTTGAAAAGGAGGTTAGGGAGGCAGTTTTCCAAATGGAGCATAACTAAGGCTCCGGGTCCTGATGGGTTCCCCGCGGAATTCTATCAAGTGTTTTGGGAGGTAATAAAAAATGATTTATTGCCCTTATTCTCTGAAATTTCACAGAGGCGACCTACCCCTTTTTAGCCTAAACTTTGGTACTATTACTCTCCTCCCTAAACTAAAGGTCACGACCCAAATACAACAATTTTGGCCTATCTGTATGTTGAACGTTAGCTTCAAGATATTCACCAAAGTGATGACGAACCGAATAGCACTAGTTGCTCAAAAGGTTATACAACCATCACAGTCGGCCTTCATGAAAGGCAGGAACATACTTGAAGGGGTGATTGTGTTGCACGAGACTATGCATGAGATGCACCGAAAAAATTAGGAGGTGTAATTTTGAAGCTAGACTTCGAAAAGGCTTACGACAAAGTGAAATGGTCCTTCCTGCAACAAACCTTAAGGATGAAAGGTTTTTTGCCGTTATGGTGCAAATGGATTGACCAAATAGTGAAGGGGGGGTAGCGTGGGTGTTAATGTTAATGGCGAGGTGGGTCATTTCTTTCAAACAAAAAGGGGGCTACGACTAGGGTGACCCCCTCTCGCCTATTTTATTTAACCTAGTGGCGGACATGCTAACTACCTTGATTTCTAGAGCTAAGTCCAGTGGAAATCTGAAAGGTGTAGTCCCTCATTTGGTTGACGATGGCTTATCCATTCTGCAATATGAAGATGATACTATTCTTTTTTTGGAGAATGATTTGCTACAAGCCAGAGAACTCAAACTGGTTCTTAGCACTTTTGAGCAATTGTCGGGTCTAAAAATCAACTTTCATAAGAGTGAGATTTTTTGCTATGGGGCTGCAAGGGAAAGTCAGAGGGATTATACTGTGTTGTTTGGGTGCAAGGTTGGAAGTTCTCCATTCAGGTATCTAGGTATACCCATGCACCATAGAAAGTTGTCCAATAAAGACTGGGGATGTATCAAAGAAAAATTTCAGAAAAAACTATGCAGCTGGAAAGGAAAGCTACTTTCCTTTGGAGGACGGCTAGTGTTGATTAACTCGGTCCTTTCCGGTTTGGCGATGTTCATGATGTCTTTTTTCGAAGTCCCTAAGGGTGTTCTTCGGAAACCAGATTTCTATCGTTCTCATTTTTTCTGGTAGAGTGATGAGCATAAAAAGAAATATCGTCTGGCAAGGTGGAGTATTCTTTGTACTCCGAAAGACTTTGGGGGTCTAGGAATTATTAACCTAGAGACTCAAAACAAGTGTCTTTTAAGCAAATGGTTGGTTAAGCTAATCAACGAAGAAGGAATGTGGCAAGATCTTCTTAAGAGGAAATATTTGGCCACTAAATCTCTCTCCCAAGTGAAACAGAAACCGAGGTGACTCTCACTTTTGGAGAGGCCTATTAAAAGTAAAAGAGGATCTCCTGATAGGAGGGGCCTTTAAGGTGAATAATGGGAAACAAGCAAGGTTTTGGGAGGATGTGTGGTTAGGGGATAAACCCCTTTGTGATGCCTATCCTAACCTATATAGGTTAACTAGGAGGAGAGAAGTTTTAGTAACTGATGTCCTAGAGACGATACCACTAAATATTTCTTTTAGGAGAGGTTTGGTTGACGAATACTTGTCCTACTGGTATGAGTTAGTTGAAAAAGTGGTTTCTGTTCAATTATCAAATAGGAAGGATAACTTCTTATGGAAAGCGAATCAAAAGGGTAAATTCACCGTTGGATCTATGTATAAAACTATGGTAAGTCAGGAGGTGCAACCGAATAGAAGCCCCATCTGGAAACTTAGGGTCCCATTGAAAATTAAAATTTTCCTTTGGTTCCTACTTAAGGGAGTAACTCTTACTAAAGATAATTTGGCAAGAAGGAAGTGGCAAGGGAGTTTACAATGCTGCTTTTGTAGATGTGATGAAAGCATTCAACATTTGTTTTTTGAATGCCATTTTACAAAATTTATCTGGAATGCCATTTATATCATATTTGGAATTCAACCACCCACTAGCATATCTAATTTATTTGGCTCATGGCTTAATGGACTAGGTCCGCGTCTTGGAAGACAAATTATGCTAGGGGCAGCGGCTTTGTGTTGGTCAATATGGTTGAATAAAAATGATATGGTATTTAATAAAGCACGATCTAACTCTCACTTACATGTTTGCCTCAGGATGACCTATTGGATCAGACAGTGGTCCATGCTACATAAGGAGGAAGAGAGGCCGGTGTTCATGGAGGGTTGCATGAAGTTGGAGACAGTAGTCATGGCGATTTTCGCCAAATTTGGTTGGTGCTCCAAAAATCGTATCAGGTTTTTAGTTTCGCTTGCCACGGCGGACTATGCCCTTTTTAGTCTTGGTTGTCTTAGTCTAGCACTGTTTACTGTCAGACTAGTTTGTTGTTTAGATTTGGGGTGTGTGTTTGTATGCAGCTGTGTATCATCTTCGGATGGTAGAGGCTGAAACTTCGTTCCATTATCTAAAAAAGGTTCAAAATCCCTTGGATTTGCGCTGTGTTCTCTCTGTTTGCATGAACAAGAAGAGAAGAGTCAGTCAGCAAATAACAAGTGAGATATACTTGGGGCTTGCTAATAGATACACATGCCATTAATTCAAGCACTACTCTCAGCTTGATTTAGCAAAGCACTAAAATCCTTCGCACACAAAAGAAAAGATAAGGGGATAAGGGGTCCCCTTGACTCAAACCTCTTTCCGATATAAAACTTGTGCCAATGTTACTATTGGCTTTCACGCGATAAGTCGATAAGACACACAATTCATTATCAGTTGAATCCATTCATGAAAGAAACCCATTTTCTCCATCATAGCATGCAAGAAAGATCACTCAACACGATCATAAGCTTTACTCGTGTCTAGTTTAATTGATGCCCAACCTTGTGTTCCCTTTCTTTTATTCTTCAGAAAGTGTATTGTTGATAGTAATTATTGTATGATTTTACCCAGTCAACTAAATATGAAATAAGAGTATAAAGGCAAACATCCACCATAGAATAGGGCTTTAACTGACACAATTCCACAGCTTTGGTGAATCAGTGTTTTGCAGGGTATTAATCAGAAAAGAACCAAGGGAGACCCACATGTCAGGACTAAAACATCGAATCCCACCGTGAAAGGGATCAAGAATATTCTAGAGAACACCAGAGACTCGGTGGCAAAAGCGGGGCCCACTTGGCAGTTAGGGAGGTCGGCCGACCCACTTACCAGGTCGGCCGACCTGTCAGAGTGTCCTACTCGCCCCCGTTTCGACGTGGACCCACACCCAATTTTTCGGATCAATCTCCACCACCCTTCGAAGTCGGTTTGATCCAAGAGCTACGGTTCATCCCACCGGCCTATATAAACAGCCCAGACCCCCAGGGTTTCATCATCAATCAAAAAGAATCAGTTGATCCATTAGAAAGAGAGCTAGAAACCCTATAATCATTAGAGCTTCACCATCTAGAGCATAGCTACATAGGTTAGAAGTAGAAGGAGGCAAGTTCTACTTGAGTTCCAGATTTTGTCTGGAGCTGGAGGCTTCCCGGAGCCATTGTAAGCTCTCTCTTGTATCTTAAACCTCTCTTGAGTGTTTGAGATAAAGTTGATTGACATTGTTCTACTGTTGATTATGTTCTCAATTATGCGAACCATTGCTTATATAGATTGTATACTTTGCATAGTTAATATGCATTCATATTTCATATTCATACATAGGTTTGTATAGCGCTCCTTCATTGATATCACGGATGGGTGATGAACAACATGTAAGCATAGTGCTTAGATGTGGTTTATCTGCAAATGCGCCTTATATTCTGGGTTCTGTGGTAGATCGCGGATGTGACACTCCTGCTGAGTCCTTTGTAGTCCACACTCCAAATATAAGGAGATTAGGAAGTTATTGTTACTTTAGAACGCTGGCTATGATCTTGATCTTCCTTAGTAATATTTCCTTAAGTATGAATGTGAGGTATCTCTGTCATGATTGCTAGTATAATTGCACCAGTTTAATATGTCTTTGATAGTATAGTTAGAATGACTTAGGATATCCTTATGCTTATACCTAATCCATGCTAGTGCCTAGATAGAAAGTGCTCTAAGTGATCATTATTATATACTGATTGATTGAACATTATGCTTATCATATATATCATTATTACTGTGACATAACCTCTGTTCTGAGTAAGTAGGTCATGCATGGTATTCTCCATATTTGCATATGCATATGATAACTATCTATCTACCTGCATCCCATTTATTGCCAGCCCTTCCCAGTGGTAAAATATAAATGATAACCCGGAATACTCTTGGGCAAAATGTTACAATGGTGTATATTTTATCTGTGCGCTTGCGGATACAATATAATATATATTTTAGTCACTTGCTAGAAATAGAGATATTTTAGAATCATGCTGGGGATGACAACCTAGTTATTTCTAAGAGATAAAGGATAAAAGTTCAAGCGATCTGTAGACTAATCAGGATGACACATTAATCTATACCTTCCATCATTTTTAGAGCTATTGTTGAGAATAGAGTCTAACTCTATTTTTGGTGGTGACTTTAGAAATGCCAACAAGCATTTTTGATGTCGTTGCCGAGGAAGGCTGTTTGGCATACATAAGATGTAGATAGATCATACACATAACACTAAATATGTTGAGAAACCATATAAACCTTACTCAAACAGGCTCACCCTGTCCTTATTTATTCTTTGTGTAGCTTATGCAGGGTGATGTATGAACGGATTTGACCTTCCATAAAATTTTGTTGAAGATCCAGAAGCTTTGATCAGGAAAACCCGAGCTAAGCTCAGGAAGACCCCAGATCCTCCACCAGAAGACATCCGTACAAGAAGAAGTTTGACACCAGAGTTTGAGGCCATGGCTAACAAGAGCCTTCGCGAGTTCTCTACTCGAACCACCGCTAACATCCGTACGGGACCAACCACTAATGTTGGAGACAATGGATTCGAGCTCAAGCCTGCGCTCATCAACATGGTGCAAGCTAGTCAGTTTTGTGCAAAGGCACATGAGGATGCGAGTACACATCTCCAACACTTTTTGGAGATATGCAAGCACTTTCACCATCAAAGGAGTAACCAGAGATGCAATCCTGCTCCGCCTATTTCCATTCTCATTGTTGGGAAGAGCAAAACAGTGGTTCTATGCAAACAAAGACAAGAACACTACATGGGATATCTGCTCCACTACCTTCCTAGCAAAGTTTTTCCCTGTGGGCAAGACGAATGCTCTCAGAGGAAAGATCATCCAGCTTTCAGCAACAGCACGACAAATCAGTACCAAAAGCCTGGGAACGCTTTCAAGACTACATCTCAGAATGTCCTCACTATGGGATGGAGAATTGGTTGCTTATGCAGATCTTTTACCATGGGTTGACTACCAGCACCCGTGAGACGATGGATGTTGCTGCTGGAGGAGCTTTTCTGTCACTCACCATTGAGCAAGCTACCACCCTTGTGGAGAAGATGGCATCCAACCAAAGTTGGAATGAAGAATGAGCTCCGACCCGCAAGAGAGGAGGAATGCTATTTTATGACTTTATGCTATTTTATTATGTTCCTAGTTTATTCTAGTAGTATATTTAATATAGTTATGATTGGTAATGAGTTTATGCATGAGTTCGCAAAGTGCTTAATCTAGTACTCGAGTGGGTTAAGGTGGTAGATATTATAGAGGCATGGTGCTTAGATATTACTTGCCTACGAATGCGCTTTATATGTCGGGTCATATGGTAGATCACTGGATGTGACACTCCCGTTGAGTCTTTTGTAGTCCACTCCCAGTATGTAGAGAGAGTAGAACTAGATTTTGAAGGTAGACTTGCTCTGTTCTTGTTCTTTCTTAAAATAATATTCCTGATGCATAGATAAAGAGTCAATTGTGGTATACATGATTATATATTTGCTAGAGTAGATGAATAACATAATTAATTAGAAATGACATAAGAATCTGATCTCTTAAGTAATCCTATGCCTTGGTTGACTTTAATTTTTAGTAGTCCACACCTCTCTAGAAAGTTATCTAAGCCTTTATTATCATCATATCTTTATTATTGGCTTACCCTGTTTAAGTATGTGCTATGTGATTGATTCTATTCAGAAGTAATATGTCTTGAATCTATCCACTCATGCCTGGCTCCATACCTTCTCCCTGTGGTAAAAATATAAATCGACAACCCTGAATACTCGGGTAAAATGCTACAATTGTATAATTAAACTTGTGCGCTTGCAGATACTTTAAACTTGATTATTTGTATTTTATCCTCTTTAGTCACTTGCATTCATAATAACTGCTTAGTATTAATCTGGGTAGTTTCCATACATGTCTCTTATATTCATGCTAGGGATGACAACTTAGTTATTGTAAGTGATATAGGTTTAAAAGAGGTGGCTAAAGTAATTTACCAAGTGACACTTAATTAATACCAACAGCCAACTAGAAGAACTAGAAACTGCAAATCTGGTGGATATCTTCAATTCGAGATGGTATTATGCAGAGCATCGGTCCAAAGGATGGAACGATGATTCTCTGCCAGAGAAGAAAGGGGACCTAGGAAGACCCATCATACCAATATCCATTGGTCAACACGCCTTCGATGAAGCAATCTGCTGACTTTAGTGCAAGCGTCAACATTATGCCCAAAGTGATCTATGAGAAGATACATGGAGATGCGCTCCTATACACGAACATGTGCTTGCAGCTAGCAGACCAGTCACTCTGCTATCCGAAGGGGATCCTGGAAGATGTCTGTGTACAAGTTAGGCACTTGTATGTACTTGCTGATTTCATGGTAGATGAGACAGGAGGAAATGAGAAGTCACCAGTCATCTTGGAACGACCATTTCTAAGCACCGCCAAGGCTATCATCTACGCCGACTAGCACCAAGATCTGTTTCACTATTTGGGGAAGTAAAGAAAGATTCAGCTTTAAGAACAAGACGCTCGAAAGTCCTGCCTATCCATAGAAGCCAGTACATCTATGAAGACAAACCTAGCAGCAGAAAAAGACAAGCAGAAGAAGGAATAAGGCTAGGTAGACTCACACTGAAGCTGTGAGGATGATCAATTCAGTCCGAGCTGAGTACGATCACCTTCTGGTTTCACCACACATGTGAAAGGTCCTAGTATGGCTAGAGGGGGGTGAATAGCCTAATAAAATTTCTACAAAGTACTTAGGCTAAGAGGTTAGTAACAAATATGGCTAAATGTGTAAAGCTAAAGCAACTATTAACCTAGGCAAGCCACTTACACAATTCTAGTTAATCCTTAGTTCTAAGCCACACAAGCAAGCTAGCAAAAGCTAAAAGACTACACAACTACTCAAGACAAGACAACAAACTACTTTGCACAAGGATAAGAAAGTGGATGATTGTTGAGTATACCGTTGCCTTGAGATGAAGCCAATCACCGGGATAAACAATAAGACACTCACTCGAAGGTGAGGAAAGCAATATGAACACCAAGATTTATCCCTGAGGTTCACATGCTTGCTGGCACGCTACGTCCTCGTTGTGTCGACTTCAACCGGTGGTTCGGTGGCTAATTGGTATCACACACCGAGCCTACACTAGGCGCCACAAGAACCTACCACGGAGGACGTAACTCAATGACACGAGCAATTCACTAGAGTTACCTTTGAGCTCTCCGCTCGGGGTAGGCACAAGACCCCTTACAATCACCGGTATGAGCAAGCACAATCACCAAGTTCCTCCACACCTTCTTCTCCTCCAAGCCGTCTAGGGACACGGACAATGTCCCAAGAGAATAAGAACTAAACCAAGACTTGCTCTCAAGTGCTCTAGAATGCAAAACAACAGCAAGGATGCACTTGAGGTTCTCTCAATCTCACTAAGGATGATCAAGATGATGAACTAGTGAGAGAGTGGGAGGCTAGAATGCAACAAAGTGTATGACAATGATCCAAGTGTGCAAGAGAGTCACCAAGTGACCACGGAGGGAGTATAAATACCCCCAAGTGCAAATCTAGCTGTTACCCACTCCAAAACAGCCGTTAACACCCTTTTTCTATCGTCGGACGCAACCATCGGACTGAGTCCGTCGGACTAAACGCCAGCGTCCGATGCTCGGATGCGCGTCACGTGTCAACAGGTTTAAACGCCGTTCTTCCGATCTCAACGGTAACTGATTCGCTCTCTTTTTCAAACCGTCGGACTGAGGCCGTCGGACGAAAGTTAAGCGCCCGACGCCCTGTCCACAGTGCAAGCCAGGAACCGTCGGACTATCCGCAGAGGGGTCGTCGGACTAATGAACTCGAGAGTCCGACTTTTCCAGAGAGGTTCCAAAACATGAAAACATCATCGGACTCCGTACGACGCTCGCCGTCGGACTTTTCTCAAGCGTCCGACGTTCCTCAGCGTGCCACGCGTCACTTTGCCGCTGCACGGTACCAGTCGGACTGAAGACGACAATGGTCCGACGCTCGGTAGACGAGCGTTCGATGCTCATAACTGAACAGGTGTCGGACCGAACCAATGGTCCGACGCTACGTCTACAACCAGTCCGACGCTCTGGAAACAGCTCCTTTTAAGATAGTTTTTCACCCCTTGCTTCTATGTGCTAACACTCAAGGTCTCCAACACTTGTGCACAGTGTGTTAGCATTTTGCAAACATTTTTTAAGGGTTTTCAAAGAGATTCTCTAGGTTGGTTAGACCAATGCACATGAGATGCAACCTAGAGCACTTGAAAGTAATCCAATAGCTTAGTTCTCCCCTTGATAGTCGGCTATCTATCCTAAATGTGATCACTCCCACTTGGAGTCTTGATCACTAAAAGAAAATCCCTATTTGGATATACCTTAGCCTCTAGCTTTCCTTCTTTAAGTCCTTTTCTTTCTCCTTGATCATTTCATCTTGATCTTCACTTTAGCTCATGTCATCTTCCTCCTTATCACTAATCTACTCTTGGCTACACATACTTAGCACTTAGATTAGTAATTAGATTTCATCAATTACCAAAACCAAACTAGGGTCTTTCAACATGCCCAAGCTAGAAGATCCAGGAGTACCGACGATCGACTACACAATCAATCAGAAGATCTTCTACAAGACTTTCTGCGATACAGGATCAAGTGTCAACATAATGGCTAAGGTAACTTATGAGTTCCTATTTGGTAAGACACCTTTGTATTCTACCTACACGCAAGCTGCAGATGGCAGACCAGACATTCAGATTTTCAGAGGGGATTGCTAATGATGTTTTGATAAAGATTTGAGATCACTATGTCCCCACTGACTTCTTGGTCCTGGATATGGGAGAAGAAGAGTACGATCCACTGCTCGTACTTGGAAGACCGTTCCTCAACACTACAAGAGCAATTATCTATATGAGATCATGGGAGGTCCACTTCCAATTCCACAAGGAGAAGGTCTGCTGCTACTTCAACAGTTACACAACTTATGAGCAGCCGAAGAAGAATAGGTCAAGGAGGAGACGTCGTTCTTCCAAACACCTGAAGAACCAACCACTTAATAATGGTTGGGCAGATTATGAAGGAGAAATCAAAAGGAGTGATTACGAAGAGAAGAGGGATGAAGAAACTGTGAAGGGTGAAGCTCCCAGCTTCAACCTCACCAACGACATCCATTTCACCAATCAGGAAGGAGTGGTGGAAGAAGGAGTCACCTTCCAGCTAATCATCAGAAGTGCAACCAGGGTCATCTCAACCTCACGATGCACCAAGTAAGGAATGAACAGATAAGGAGTCCTGTTCGAGGACTATAAACCACCGAGCCTTCACCAAAATGTAAACTTGGTAACTATCCATATTTACTTTTTAGTATTGCATTAATATCTTAGTAATTGTATATTTACTTTCCTGCATTAAAAAGAAAATAAAAATATTTATTGCTTTGCATAATAAAATCTTAAAGCCCCATGTGACTAATCTTGTGGCATATCTCATAGAGATTATTCATTGTGGTGGCATAAAAATAATTTTTGCATCTAGAATAGACATCTGCATCATATTTATCTTCTGCATTCATAAACTCTAAAACACCCAAAATATGTGGGCGCATGAAGGTCCACACTTTTTAGAAAAACCCCAAAAATATGTGGGCACTTGAAGGTCCACCCATTTAGGGAAATGATGGCTGGAATCATAAAAACAATCACTTACCATGGAGTGGTATTTAACCTAACCCCTCTTCATGAGATTTGGTATTCTTGTTGGCAATTGAATTTTACAGGATAATACAAGATCAAAGAGCTAGTCAGCCCGACACCCTTACACTGCCGGTACACCTGCTCCCAGAAGGATCACTCAACTTGCAACATCAAAGACCACGTTAACATTCAGCTTGGGGGAGGGCACCCTCCATTCAATCCAGCTAAGTATAAGTTTCCCACCTTATTATTGTACCATATTGCTTTTCGCGTGAGTTAGCTAGTGAAAACCAAATAAATAGAGTTCAAGGTTAGTTAGTGTGTTTGAATAAAATAAAAAGAGTGCTTACAATAATTTTGCTCAGACTAGATGGAAACCATGCTCAGGAATTGATAAGTAACACCCCACCATGATTCCTCATAATACTTAGTTTTCAACTTTGAATCATCCCAAGCTTTAGACATAACCATTTTAACTTGAAGATTTACTTTGAACCTGAAACTTGTGGGTAGCAAATGCTTGATCTAAGTCTAAGTAATTGAGGGATACGATATACAAAGTATGAGCCGCTATTTATCTTGTTCTTAGTGATACTTGAATTCTAGAGATTTTTGAAAATCCTTAAAACTACATGATAAGTTCCTGTATGACAAGAGCTTTACATTCCTACCATAGCCATACATGCTAGATTAGGAAAACATACACATTATATGCTACTTGCTTTGTTTTGAGTTTAGTCAAGCTTTGTTGATACCTTAGGAACTTGTCATGCTTTTATAATCAAGATCACTTGCACTCCACCCATAATGCACTACTCATATCCGAGTAGGTGCATCCACATTCCACATACTCCATCTATTCCACCCAAACATATACCCCATTGATTACCTCAGATCACTGCTCCAAAGTTCTTGTTGCTATCTCTCAAAAGAAAAAGAAAAAGGGAAGTAGTGTTGCAAAGAAGAGGCATGTGGCTATGCAAAAGAGTGAGATGAGAGAAAACAATGGGTTCAAAGATGCCCGCCTGAGAGGTAAAAATGGACAAATGTCCGAATTATCAAAACAATGGGTACTTTGATGCCCGCCTGAAAAAAAAGAGAAAAAGAAAGAAAGATAGCCCATGTTTTCCTGCAGCACAATTCCCTAGTGCTGAAAAAAAGAGAGGGAGATGTTTTCAAGGTGCAAAAGAGTAGAATTAGGATTAGCCACCAAAAATATCCACGTACCACCTCACTTCCACACATACACACATCTTGATTTGATTGTATGACTTGTTTCTTTGGATCCATTGTTTGACTTTACAACATATTCATTGCAAGTATGCATGAGCTGTCTCCTTACCCATGAGCTCCACATAAGCCATTAGTTATAGGGTGAGAGAGAGAGAGAGAGAGAGAGAGAGAGAAGGATGCATCACTATTGCCTTGGTAAGGATCCATAAACACCACATATTGAGAGACTTGAGAGAGTCATACACAGGAAACTCTGAGTTTTATTTTGAAAACTTGCAAAAGCTCCAGGATAAGAGTTGAACGTCAGAGCTTGAGACATAGTGCTTAACTTAGACATTTTATCCTTCAATTACCCAAGACCCGAGAGAAAGCTACAAGCTCCACGGTTAAAGGTAATAAAGGTAAGTCTGAAAGTTAGCTTGGTCTACTCTAATGCTTGATTACTTCTTGGTTTAAAAATGAATACTTATGAGGGGTAGCTATACCTTATGATTTCTGCTAAAGATTGGCTTTGCTAAGGGACTAGCAAGTTTAAGCTTGGGGAAGCTTGTTGACGGTAATTATTATATGATTTTACCCGTCAACTAAGTATGAAATAAGGGTATAAAGGCAAACACCACCATAGAATAGGGCTTTAACTGACAGAATTCCACAGTTTTGGTGAATCAGTGTTTGGCAGGGTGCTAATCAAAAAAGAACCAAGGGAGACCCACATGTCAGGACTAAAACATCGAATTCCACCGCGAAAGGGGATCAAGTATATTCTAGAGAACACCAGAGACTGAAAGCTCTATGTTTGGTTTTGACTAATTGATGACACCTAGTATCTAACCATGTGCTTAAGCCTTGTGATTACAAGTATGGTTAGAAGATCAAGTGAGGAGCTATGACGGAATCTAAGTCTTTGTTGTAAGTCCATCAACATGAAGATCAAATGCTTCTACACTTGGTGCATGGAAAGGAGCTCAAGGCAAAGGTGAAACTCATAGGGCTCTTTCCATTTTGGTGATCAAGACACTATAGAGAGTGTGATCACATTTAGATTATATGACCGTCTTATTAAGAGGGGAGAAGATCGTTTGCAATCTCGGTCATCAAGTGCCTCTAGATGAATTACATTGAGCATATGCATCTAGATCTAGTGCACTAAATTAAACCCGCGAATTTGCTTTGAAAATGCTAACACATCCTACACTTGTTGTTAAAACACTTTGTGCTGTTGGCTCATTTGAAAACGCGATTAAGGTTGAGAGGTAAAATGGGTTTGGTTCCTAATTTCCTCCTGTCCGAGCATGCGAGGCAAGATTCAGCAGCTTCTAGAAGCGTCGGACGCTCAGAAATAGTAGGCGTCGGACCATTATCCTAGCGTCCGACGGCTAACTCAAGCCTGCCCTGCGAAGAGAGCGTCGGACGGTGTTTTCCCAAGCGTCAGGACTATTTCTCTAGCGTCCGACGAGTTGCACAGTACGCGAGTTTAATTGGTTCAGGGCGTCGGACCCTCTCCGTTAGCCTGACGGCCTCCGTCGGACAGAGTCTGACGCATTTTGTGCTCTCGGGGAGCTCTCTGGAAGTGTCGGACGGTGAAAACCGTTAGTCCGACGCTTGCCCAGCTTACCGTCCGACGACAGCGTCCGAGCGCGCGAGCTGAGTGCCGTTGCGTGGCAACGGTCGAATTCAAATGAGTTGTACACGTGGCACGCGCTGGTTCACCGGTTCGGGAAGCGTCGAACGAAGTCATTTGTCCGACGCCCCCGATGCAGCTTTCCGATGTTCAGCGTCCGACGGTGCGTTTTGGAGGGTAACGGCTATGTTATTTTGAGGAAGTCTATAAATAGCTCATGGACGGTTCTTGGTCACTCTCTTGGTTCTCTAACTCGTTGATACACCTTGTGAGCATCCTCCAAGCACTCTAACTCACTTAGATCACTTCATTCTCATTCATAGTGAGCTAGAGATCGATCCAAGTGCATTGTTCATCATAGTTCATCCATTAGCACTTGGTGTTTGTTGTTGCTGCAGGATTTCTCTTGTTTCTCTTGGTGATTGCCGTCACCTAGACGGTCTTGGAGCAGCGGAGGAGCTTGGCGGAGTTGGTGATTGTCTCCGGCCACTCTCGGTGATCTTGTGAGGGGTTTGGTGCCTTCCCTGGCGGAGTGCCAAAGGTAACCTTAGTGGATTGCTCGTGTCATTGAGTTACCTTGCTCGTGGTAGGTTCTAGTGGTGCTTATTGGTTGAGCTTGACATTGGTTGTCAATTAGCCACCGAACCACCGAGTAGTGGTCGACACGATGAGGACGTAGCGTGCCGGAAAGCACGTTAACCTCGGGGATAAATCGGTGTTCTTCTTGTGTTGATCATTGGATTTCATTGGACCATCACCTTCGAGTGTATTGGTATTTCTCCTGGTGATTGGTCATCTACTCTACTCGGCGGTATAACCACTCTCTACCTATCTCTTTACTTTGAGCACTTTACTTGAGTAGTGGTAGTACTTGTAGATTGCTTGTCCACCTAGGAGTAAAGTAGTTGCAACCTAGGCTAGCTTGTGTGTGCTTCTAGAGACATAGTTAGAACGGTTAGGAAGGCTTGTAATTTTGAGTAGGCTAGCATAAAATTTGCTTCGCCGTTGTTATTACTAATCATTTGGTCAAGTGTTGTTTGTAGATTTTTAAAATAGGCTATTCACCCCCCTCTAGCCTCTTTGGAACCTATCAGAGACTCGCTGGCAGAAGTGGGGCCTACTTGCCAGTTGGGGGAGGTCGGCCGACCCACTGACCAGGTCGGCCGACCTGTCAGAGTGTCCTTCTCGCCCCCGTTTCGACGTGGACCCATAGCCGATTTTTAGGATCAATCTCCATGACCCGTCGAAGTCGGTTTGATCCAAGGGCTACAGTTCATCCCATCGGCCTATATAAACAGCCTTAGACCCCGCAGGGTTTCATCATCAATCAGAAAGAATCAGTTGATCCATAAGAAAGAGAGCTAGAAACACTAGGATCATTAGAGCTTCATCATTTAGAGGATAGCTACATAGGTTAGAAGTAGAAGGAGGCAAGTTCTACTTGAGTTCTAGATCTTGCCTGGAGCTGGAAGCTTCCCGGAGACATTGTAAGCTCTCTCTTGTATTTTAAACCTCTCTTGAGTGCTTGAGATAAAGTTGATTGACATTGTTCTACTATTGATTATGTTCTTAATTAATGCTAACCATTGCTTATATAGATTGTATACTTTGCATAGTTAGGAATACATTCATATTCGTAGATAGGTTTGTATAGCACTCATTCATTGATATCATGGATGGGTGATGAACAACATGTAAGCATAGTGCTTAGATATGGTTTATCTGCAAATGCGCCTTATATTCTGGGTTCTGTGGTAGATCGCGGATGTGACACTCCCGCTGAGTCCTTTGTAGTCCACACTCCAAATATAAGGAGATTAGGAAGTTATTGTTACTTTAGAAAGCTGGCTATGATCTTGATCTTCCTTAGTAATATTCCCTTAAGTATGAATGTGAGGTATCTCTGCCATGACTGCTAGTATAATTGCACCAGTTTAATATGTCTTTGATAGTATAGTTAGAATGACTTAGGATATCCTTATGCTTCTACCTAATCCATGCTAGTGCCTAGATAGGAAGTGCTTCTAAGTGATCATTAGTATATACTGATTGATTGATCATTATGCTTATCATATATATCATTATTACTGTGACATAACCCCTGTTCTGAGTAAGTAGGTCATGCGTGGTATTCTCCATATTTGCATATGCATATGATAACTATCTATCTACCTGCATCCCATTTATTGCCAACCCTTCCCAGTGATAAAATATAAATGATAACCCGGAATACTCTTGGGTAAAATGCTACAGTGGTGTATATTTTATCTGTGCGCTTGCGGATACAATATAATATATTTTTCAGTCACTTGCTGGAAGAAGAGATCTTTTAGAATCATGCTGGGGATGACAACCTTAGTTAGATAGAGGATAAGAGTTCAAGTGATTTGTAGACTAATTAGGTGGCACATTAATCTATATCCTCCCATCATTTTTAGGGCCATTGCTGAGAATAGAGTCTTACTCTATTTTTTTTTGTGACGTTGGAAATGCCAATGTATATATGCTTATATGCTATCAAACTATTATCACTAATAAGATGGCACGACACAAAAGCACTTTGATTTCAGAGATTATGACCGGTAAAATATTTTTCAACCAACTTGCTAAAACCTTTGAAATAATCTTATATAGCACATTTCATAGACTAATGGGTCTGAGATCAGTCACCTTGTCTAGATGAGTCACCTTTGGAACTAGAGCAACAATAGTTTCATTCCATTGCTATGGCATTTCACAACGTTGAAAAAACCGCATAATCTTGTCTGTAACTTCCTTCCCACAATGTCCCAAAATCTTTTGTAGAAAACAGCCGCCATGCCATCCAATCCCAGTGCCTTCAATTCACCAATGCTATCTAGAGGACTTTTAATTTCTTCTTCTATAAAGTCCACCATGAGTTGCAAATTCATCTCATGTGTCACTCGGACTTGGATAACATCAAGTAGCTATTGGGCATTACCATTTACATTTGACATGAAAAGCTTCATGAAATAGTTAGTAATAAAATCCTGCTTCTCTAATTCTTCTTCCACCCAACCCCCATCACCATTTTTGAGAGGCTCTATTCTATTTGTCCTCTTCCTATCCGAGTGGGCTGCATGAAAGAAAGAAGTGTTCTTATCTCCCTTCTATAACCACTGAGTGTGCAACCTCTGCCTCTAATACTAAATTAACTTTCTCCTCTACCTTGTCTAATTGGAATCTAAGCATCATATCCCTCGAAACTCCTTCCTCTGAAACAGACCTATGCCTGCACTCCTCCAACTCCATTTAAATTTTTTTCTTCTCTTTTCTAAGCGACTGAGAACATTTGAACTCCACCAGGAAAGATTACCCACCACTTTTCCAATCAATTGATCAACAATTGTTAGGCCGTTGGCCTCACCCTACTCCCAACCTTCCTTAACCACCTCCTCACCCTTCTCTTCTTCAAGATAGCCAGCCTCAAAATGAAAGGCCTTACTCCTTTGAGCACTTACTTTATCTCCTCTTTTTTAGTTGAGATGATAACCGTCCTATGATCAGAATGTCTCAGATTGCCACTATTTCACACATGAAACATTAGAAACTTTGTTCTCCACACCAGATTGGCCAAGGCTTAATCTAGGTGAGCTCTAACATACCCCGCCATTCGATGCTGCCTCTATCTATAGCGGACCAGCTGTGATTGTGGTTTTCAAACCCCCACCATCCTTTTCATGTTCAAACAAAATCTCATTAAAATCTTCTGTGCATAGCCATGATAAATCCTCCTATGTGTGTGTTGATGGTAGTTGTCATACAAAATTAACCACCAACTAATT
Organism: Eremochloa ophiuroides; assembly: GCA_038502445.1. Classification (NCBI taxonomy): domain Eukaryota; kingdom Viridiplantae; phylum Streptophyta; class Magnoliopsida; order Poales; family Poaceae; genus Eremochloa; species Eremochloa ophiuroides. The sequence goes on from JAHLJS010000002.1 coordinate 38,157,709, forward strand.
ATGAAAAAAGGTATAGAAGGAACCACAATCATAGAGTAGGATGTAAACTGACAAAATTCTATGAGTTTTGGTGAATCTGTGTTTCATAGGGATTAAACAGAAAAAGAGCCAAAGAGGACCCACATGTCGGGCTAAAAAGCATATCTTGCCGCAGAACCAAGCCGAGAAGAATTTAGAAGACACGAGAAGGCAAGCCCACCTGGAAGAGACCCAGGTCAACTAACCTAGGGTGGGGTCAGCCGACCCAAGTGGGACCCACCTGCTAGCTTCTATGTTGGTTCCTCCACCACCTTAGGGTCTGCATCAACACCGTTGATTAAGGTCAGGTTGATCCGAGTGTTCTGGTGCATTGCCCCGGCGTATATAAACAGGGCCCTGCCCCCTGGAGGAGAGAGATCAAGTTTAGGTAGAACCCTAATCCTCCTCTAGCATCTAGAAACTCTAGATATGATCCAGAGCCAAGCATTCAAGAGAAAGTCTCATAGTCTTGTATTCATCCAAGATTGGCTATTCTTTAGAAGTAGAGAGATAGAGTGTTAGGGAAGAGTTTGGAGGAGTTTCCGACCTTTTAGTGACTGCTCTACGGCTTGTGCCCACGGGATCGAGTTCTTTTGGAGCTTGCTTTAGAGATTTCTCCGGAATTCAACTAGGTAACATTGTTATTATTGTTCTTCCGATTTGCGACTCTTTTGAGTACTTTAATCTTTGTAGCTCCTTAATTAAAGTAGTATACTTAGTGTAAGCATGGTGCTTAGACTAGGTTGCTCGTAGATACAACCTACTTTTAGGACCAGTGGTAGCTCGCGAGAGTGACTTTACCTTGTTGAATCTTCTATAGTCCACCTCCTGTTTGTAGGCCTAGTAGGACATTGTTGCTAAGGAAAACACCCTTTGCTAGTGTCTTTCTTAAATAATATCTCATTGGAACAATCATAGCATAGCTTGCGAAGATTAGAACTAGAGACCCTAGTGATCAAATCCAAAACATTGGACAAGACCCAAGATCCAACGTTCTGGAACCAATCCAAAACACATATAATTCGATGAAAGAATATCGCTAGTTGCACCATCAAGCTCAAACATAATATATAGGATGCAGATCCATCAACTTCAATCCTTGATTTCCCTCTCCACGATTATCGACAATGATATCAATGATTCAGAGTAATCGTCCTTATTGGGAGTCCCCAGAAGCATCCCTTGCCTTGCAGGTAATGGCCCCAAATTGGCCGCTTATCAATGGAATCAGCGCCGACAACGGTGATTTCGTCATTGCAATCACCAAACATAGTCTTGGCCGTAAATCATCTGATTTCGTTGATAGATTTATCTCGCTAAATCATGAATAAACTAAATATAATAACCATAGAGAAGCTAAGTGTTAGGATCCCTCTCCTTGTTACCACTGGCAGATACACCGGAGAGAAAAGCAGAGGGGCCCTAGACAATAGGGGGTGACAACGATGAGGAGCAAGGGCTGGTGGCGACGTTGTTTTCTGATGGCGGATGTTCGTGGAGGATGAAACAAGAAGAAATTTGGCCATATAGAACACATGTGTAACCAAATGGAGGTGCTAAAAATTAAGGGTCTATTAGAACGCATGAATTTTATACAAGAATTTCACATGACTCAATTCAATTATACAAGAAAAATATACAGACACGACAAATTCCCGCGTTCTAAACAAATCCTAAAAAGATATATGATGAACATAGGTTATTTTATTTGATCTGTTTGCTTAGGTTTAGCTTATTTTTAGCATATAACAATATTTTCCACTCACAACAATTCACTCGTAGAATTTAGTTCTGCTGGATTTTAGCTCGGCCAAACAGAGTATAAGACATTGAATTATTTCATATCAATCAGTTTAATTTTATATGAAAACATAGAAACAAGCAAAAGTTATGGGCTCCAAACAGACCCTAGAAAAACACACATGGACAGGATTATTTGTTATAATCTGAGAGTAAAAGTCAACGAACAGGCAATCTGATGCCGCGGTTTATTTATGCATAGTTTGTGAATGCATATCATCTGGCCAACTAGCCAGATTATGACACATGGCTCTGTTCGACTGGTTCGATTGTTTATCTGGCTAGCTAACTATGCAGTTATTTCAATCGTACATGTGACACCTGGCTCAATTTAGAATTTAGTCCGTAGTGGTCCATGTGTAAGTAATAAGATATTATGGGGGTTTAGTCTCACCTTGGTTGTTAAAGGTAAGTTAGACCAACATATAAGGCTTTCAGAGTTCATCCCACCATCCCCGAGTTAACTCTTTTAATCGAAGCGAGGATAGGGCGTTTCGCGGCACTGGACGCACGGCCGCGTGTGGTAAGAGGGGAGCGTTCCTGGTCATCGTTTGCCTGGTTGTGGGGTCGAAAAGTATATTCAAGCTTGCGATCAAGATAAGCAGTTCATCTCCATGTGGGTAAATCGGATAGTTTTCTCAATTCCACTATGTATGTATCTATCATCTCGCGGCATTCCATTTAAGTTTGCACGTAACCACTCCTGTCCTAGGCTGAAATACGTATCAGCTTCCTTTCTGTGCAAACGAATGATGATCATGACAACTATAATTCATCGTTCATCGAAGAAAGTATATAGCATAAGTAAATTTAGGATAAAGACAACGTGAACTATAATTTGAAATAGAGAAAGCATATATATATACAAATAAAAGAAGTTAATAAGTTCAGGACAAATGATAGATTGAGGCAGAGAAGACCTAACCGACCTGAGGAAGCAGCAGGACAATTGATGCTGTAAACAAACGACTCCTAATGCGTGTAGATCGAATCAATCACATTCACACCCCATCGGCTGAAGGAACAACGACCCAAGAGTTAGCCAACAAATTGGGCTCAAATAAACTAATATTCCCATCGCAATTACGCGGATGCAGCAGACAATTAGTATTAATCAATACCAGAACAGCAACCACCCTGATCAGGGCTCTATGACTGACCCTACCATTTTTTTTCAAACCAATTCACATCAATAATGAAGCCACAGCTAAGGATAGCTACCTGAGACTGCTGACACGGAGAAACGGGGAAGTCTTTCGTCAACGGTCTCCAAGCGGATATTCCTCCGTATATTCCATGCGTCCTTCTCGTCTGGTCATGTGACGCCGCGTCGTCCTTGTTGTTTTTCCCGTGGCAACTTGCAGTCCGGCCAACCGCAAACCGGCCGGGTGTTCCTATGCCGCGGGTAGAATGGACAGGCCGAAGTTACCTGCCAAGTTTCCTACTAGCTCGTACTGTACTCGCTCCATGCCAGGCTTGGGGACAACCTCAGGACGGCGACGTTACGCGGCTGTTGTTGAATGAGGGGCTTTGTCTAATTTTTGTAAGCTCAGTCGGGAGTCAGATGCGACGGGGATGGTTTCTGACGTCTCACGCCTCCGTGTTTTGGTCTAGACGATACAGCTTCTAAAGAAATAAGAAATACTATAATTTTTATAAAAATACTAAAGTATATATACTTCCTTTTATAAAAATTAATTCGTTATATTCTAGTTATCTCGATGATAATAGCCATGAGATATATGTGTTGATTTTATTGGGTTGACCTAGTTTTATTCATTAAGATTTTTATTGATGGAGAGTTAATAGGCTTCAAAATTAACCATCGAATGGTTAAGAATGATGGGGCGATGCTATCCGACCCATTAAAGGGAAAATCCACCTCGTTCAATCCCAGAGGCGTGAGCTCCGCTCTCGGAGGTGTGGGCTTGAATATTCGTGTGGGCATCACCTCGTCCGACCCCCGGGGGCATGGGCTTCGCCTGATCTGACCTCTCGGGAACTACTTTACCTCGTCCGACCCCCGAGGGGAAGATTCCGCCTCGCCCGACCCTAATTGGAGAGTCAGGCGAGGCGGACATGACTCATCATCATGACAGGCCATGCCTAGAAACTCAAGTCAGAACACTAGGAGGTATTGTGCTGCCAACTCTGGTACGATGTCATATCAGATCAACTGTTGGCCTGTCCTATTAACAATGCCATACGGAGGAGAGGCATCGGACGCCTTAACCAGCCCGCCATGCACACGCATGACAACAGCAATGAACAAGACCGGGGAGACCCGCACCAAGGAGGAGAAGGACAACGCAATTCTAGGGACCTAGACACATCACCCTTTATGTTTTTTGTTTTCCGGTTACTCTCGACTTCTCTCCCTCTGTATTCATCCCTCGCTCTTATAACCAACCCTTTCATTAAGCTATAAAATGGAAAGTGGGGCGCCCCATGCAGGGCATCACTTGGCACCATTATGCACAAACTCACCGGAGACCTGGGAGCTCTCCTTCTCACGACCCAGTTCGTCACCCCCTACTATGAACTTGGTGCTAGTAACACAAATCGTACTCGACTGGACGCAGGGACGTTTCTCCCAAATCAGTATACATCCTCGTGTCCTCTTATCATACCATTTAAGTCCTCAACGTGTAATCACAAGTTTAATCGTTGGTGTTCATTTGAAACACCAACAATATCCTTCACCCCACCCATTGTTTGCCATGTACCAATATGGGATCATCACAAAAGAGTCGGTGCCTTCCGTGAACTTGGTAGACATAGATCCCAAGTACAATCTACCTGTGATTTATCTGTGAATAATATAATGTGTAGTATGGCATAGAGCGTACTAAATGTATGTCATTCAACTTAATGGAAAATGCCCATTAAGATTCTACGCCATTCACAATTATGAGTGGCAAGACACCAATCATATAGTAATAATATCAGTGATCGATTTGAATCCTTCACAATTTAGGAGCCTCTTCAACAACTCTTTACAAAATGTCCTCTAAAATAAAAACCAACTAAATTAAAGATTATCTCCACTGCATTCATCTCAGTATGGGGGAAAACAATATAACTAAGCAAACAATTAATGTATAGGCTACAAACCAACCTTAGTGTAAGTTGGTGTGAGCCCAAACTTCCTAATTCAGGAGCCTCCATGATCTAGAAGCACTCTAAAAGGAAGAAATGATGTTTTTCATTCACAATTTAGACCAAAGCAAGCTAGGAAATTAAAGGCTTGTGAGTTACCAATCTTAAAATAAGAAAGTGATGTCCATCTTTTGAGAATCGAGTCTCCACGAGTAACTTGGTGGAAAACTAACACAACACTCATGAAGGAAAGGGGGAGTCACAAGTAAACAAGTGGATGGAGTGATTAAGAAGCAGTGTGAAAAATCGTTTTCACCACCGGATCATAGTGGGTCGAGCACAGTGGCCCAACAAACCGGCGGAGAAAATATTATTTTCAACGCACGATTCTACGGTGCTTTTCACATCCTGCACTATGGTGAAACAACTCATCATTGGTTACTTAGTAGAAAGCACGGGATAGTGGGCAAAAACCACTGCACCCCTCACCTTCTACCTGGCGGTAATGGGTGAAAACCCACTGGTGATAAATGTTATCATTGCCGGTTCGATGTAGGATCTGGTGGTGAAGACCACCATGGTTTTCACCGTCGGACATGCACGGACTCAATGGTGAAAACATTTAGCATGACTGGTTTGTCACCTCATTGCGGCCTCCCTACCTCTGAACTGACAGTAAAACCTCAAGTTGTTCATTTCTTGATTTCGGCTGATACTAATTTGGTGTGAGAGAAAAACACTATTGATCTTTTGGACAATCAGCGCTTATTTTCAACCACGAAATAGTATTTTTCTCTCACGATAAATCAGCATGAGCCGAAATCAGTGCTTATTTTCAGCCCAAAAGAACAAGCTGAAAATCTGGACAAAAGAATAGCCTCACGGTTGAACATCCAATTTTTCGTCTAAAATGGTAATGTAGTGTAGAGAGTCCCAATACAGTACTATATTCTTTAAGCAATGTCTATGTTCGACATAAATAAAAGTAGTAACGGAAAAATAACTGATCATAGGTTATCTTTGCACGCAGATGATGGATACTATCCCAGTTTTATAATCTGGACAAGAAACGAAACAGACAAGAAAACGTGTTTTTTGATTGCAAAGCTGCAGCAGCAGCATCTGCGGGATTGCGGGAAGTACACGCCAGCGCGCGCGTACACACACACATGTAAAATTTGCTTAAGTTTTTTTTTCAATTCAGAAGATTGCCCGTTAACAAAATAATGAGGTCAAACGGAACGGCCGATACAATGACGCTAGCTGGGAATCATTTTGATAAAGTTATGGTACTTAATTGGTAGCGATTGTAGTACCAAATTTGTCATTTTCTCCTGGAGTTGAGAGCCGCTAGTTGAAAATAAACAATAGCACGCCGAAATGGCCAACGATGCTGTTCTCCACACTTGCACAACGCCGACAAGGCCAGCAACAATGCCGTGCTCCGCTTCCAGCCTCCCTGTCTGTCCCTGGGCTGGAATTCTTTTTCTTTGAATTGTAATACGTGCTATATATGAACTGATATCCTAGTTTTATAAACAACAACGTAAGAATCGTATGAGTTGAATTGCTGTTTCAGAAATTAAAACTGCAAATAACAGTAGCCGCAGTCCCTTCCGTTACGCATGGCGCGCTGCTCTTTCCGGTCCACACGCCACGAAATAATATCTCGAGCTACTGCTTTGCTGGCAGCGTCGACTTGGACGGGTCAACGGTCGCTTTCATAACGGATAGCTACGTCATGGAGTGTCTCGAGTTGAGTGAACTAGCAGGCAAACTGAATGAAATCTCCTGCGTGATTTCAGCATGGCTGGAGATAGGGTTCACGATCAACTATGTTGGGCGGGACTTATCGTGGTAGGGCTGTTTTTTTTTAAAAAAGAAAAACATTGTTTAATGATTGAAAAGTAGGACTGATTCTATAATTATTCACTAAAAGCAAACTATTTGACAAAAAAATCTAAAACAAGCTTACAAGGTAGAGGACAACCGGTATTTTGTTTTTTTTAAACTACTCCCCTGTTTACAAAATGAGAATGGGTGTGATTTAAAATTTTGTATGATATAAGGGCTTCTGGTATACTTCCTCCGTATCATAAAAAATGACGTTTTAAAAAAGATATTGATCAAACATTAGGAATATAAATCATGAATAAATTTTAAATTATTGAGTTTGAAAATATGGAAACTATATAAATAGATTTGTCTTCGAATATACTTTCATAAAGTATACATATATCACTTTTCAATAAATATTTTTATAGAAATATGAAGTCAAAGTCATGCTTTGGATACTGTGTCATTGTCTTAAACATCATCTAATTCCTATACGGAGGGAGTACTAATTAATTCACATTAGATGATTACTGATGGATTGTCATTTATGACATTGATTAGTGTCTCGCCAAAAAAAAAATATAGGACATCGATTAGTTGAAAAGGTACTCCCCCTTTTCTAAATTACATAAAAAATTATCCTCATTGAAATCCTTTTAATCTTGATTAAGGCTATACAAAAATGAACGAGCATCTACTATATCAAATTATTATACTACTCCTTCCATCCTAAATTGTAATTCATTCTAAAAATTTTGGAGAGTCAAAGCATCTAAAGTTTGACCAAAATTATAGAGAAAAATACAAAGATTTATGTCACTAAATAGGTATATTATGAAAATATATTTGGTAAAGAATATAATGATACTTAGTTAGTATTATAAATATTATTATTTTATTATATAAACTTGGTCAAAATTAAGATTCTTTGACTCTCCAAGATTCTTGTGATGACTTACAATTTAGAATGGAGAGTAGGTGATTGCACATACGTTGCAACAAGAGCAACAACAAACTTGACGAGATGTTTGGTGTTGTCCGAAGATTATCGCCAAGCAGGAGTTAATATTTCAAGAGAACTTTGGGTCACTCATAATATGCAAATTCCTATTGCCCAACTAAAGTCCCTTATTAAGATTCAGTCCAAAGCTATATTGCAATAGGATTTTATTTGTTTGGACCCCAAGCCTAAATTGTGACACCTATATTGCACAATCTTGTGCGATCCAAACAAGTGCCTAATCTTATGATAAAAAGTAGCCACACAACACTTGCCCACTATAGAGTAAAAGTTGGCGGTGACAAAAACCGACTCTGTTATTACTTGTCTCATATCTAGTTGGATAGGCTAGATCACCAACGCTTCAGTCAACTACCCATTTTGTAGAGACCCTAGATTTCTAATATATATGTCATCGTTTCCTTTTCAGCTTAAGTTGTCCTAAGAATATTAGAAATCCATAGGAATCTTTTACACCCTGCACTACATTGGCAAATCTGTTTGCATCTTCTTCAACGTGTCCTGGTAACCTGATATAGTGCCCTCAAAGGAAAACCTCTCACGCTTGGTCATTCTAGGCGACATGAAGAGACCGGAGGTGAAACACCCTACAACGAGGCTAGGGCATTAGGCCCAAAACATAGGATCCTTGTCTAACAATGCCAACAATCATTCTAGCAACGATATTGGAAGGAGAATAAGAACATGAATGTGATAATTGATGGTCTTCGAAACTGACATCTCTAGATTCAATCTGAGACACATGTAATCATTGGGTTGTGTTTGGTGAACAAATCAAAACAAAAAAAACTACGCTTAGTGCCTTCAATCCTCTATTTCCATGCCCACGCACCAGTTACAAACTTTGATGTTCTCGTCATTGTTTTGGGAACCACCTTAACCCTCTGCTTTTGACAAAATCATTGCCCATGTGTATCCCTTTCATGGTTCAATCTTGTGGAAAGTGGTTCTACTATATTTTTGGCCTTGATTTTGCTTTCCCCAAGACCCCTTTTGACTTTTCTTTTGTATCTAGGATGCTACAGAGCCTATGACCATGTTCTTCGGAATTTATTTCTTATGTACTGTTGACTCTTGTTGCGGTTTATATTCTCAAGTGATTCTCCATGATCCTTGCAAAGCATACCGAAATATGAAATGTTTCTCCATGAATTAGCCAAAAATTGTCCCTTCCTACCAAATTATAAGTCATTCTCAAGAGTCTTTGAGAGTCAAAGTATCTAAAATTTGATCAAATTTATATAAAAAGATAATAACATTTACGATATAAACTAAGTATTATTAGATTCTTCATTTATTATATTTTCAATAGTATACCTATTTGATGTCATAAATAGTTTGTTTCTCTCTATAATTTTGATCAAACTTGAAATGCTTTGAGTTTGCAAGATTATTCAAATAACTTATAATTTTGAATGGAGGGAGTATAAGGAAGAATCACAAAAAGGATATTTTTTTCATCTGTTTTGATTAGCTTGCTTCTCATTTTCCGTGAAGAATTTGGTTCTGGAATAGCTGCCAAATGATTTTGAAGTGACAGAGAATTACCAAAGAAACATTTCCAAGTATAATCCTGATCTAAAATGTTTCGAGGAGTTTTGACTTTTGGGGGAGAATGTGAACTCTACCAAAGGAGCCCTTGGTGTGACTGATTATAAATGCATGAGTTTTTATATAAAAAAAAGGTATATATAAAGGCTAGGGGAGAAAGAAAGATTCTTCTAAACATGTCAATGGTAGTTGAAGTTGAGGAATTGAATTCATGTTGCAACGATATCCACTGTTTTTTTCCAGGACCAGTATCCGTTGAATTTGCTGGCCAGAGCGAGCGCTGCACGATGATAGGGGTGTTGGGTGCTTGGTGGAGACTCGAAGTCCTCGATGTGTGCTGCTGGCCTGCTGCCGTATTATTAACAAGCGCTAACTGTGTTGGCACCTCACACTCACCATGTCCCTGTCATAAACCAAGTTTCTCCGAAATGGCTGCAAGAGGTACCAGTAGACTTGACGCTCCGGCCGGTCGTGGAGAAATGGGACCAGCCGGGGGCGGAAAATGGCAAAAGGATAACGAGGAGCGTGAACTCAAGCTCTTAGAAGTTGGAACTCGGATGATGATCCCCTGCTGCTCCACTCCTCCCCTGTTTCAAGTCCATTTCGGACGAGAGGAATCGACGTAAAAGTGATGTCGTAAAGCCTTTTTCACTTGTCAAACTCAGATTGTGATTTGGGCGAGTGCGACGTGCAGGCAACTTGAGCGAGCACGGGCGCGTGCGTTTGCCCGTGCTGTTCATTTTCGTAGGTGAAAAGCTGATTTGGCTTTATGCTAATTGCTAATTTATATTATAGAAGGAAAACCCTGTTATATATTTGTGAAAAAAATGCCAAATCAAGAGGACAAGTCGTCGCCGGCTTCGGGGGACCACAGCCGACTTGGCTAGTCTAAAGTACACGGCGGGCGCCAGCGGCCAGCCGCAACCCAGAAAGCAGAGTAAAATATTCCGCGGACCGAGCTGCAGAGGTGAGTGAGCTACATATACCCCTGCCCGGCCGCGCACAAGTTCACAACAGCTGCCCACAATCTTCAAGCTAGAGAGGCAAATCCCAGCCAGCCAGCCAACCAGCTAGCAAAGCATCCGGCGGCCATGGCGCGCGGGGGAGAGGGCCTGCAGGTGCTGAGCGCGCTGGACGCGGCGAAGACGCAGTGGTACCACTTCACGGCGATCATCGTGGCCGGCATGGGCTTCTTCACGGACGCCTACGACCTCTTCTGCATCTCCCTGGTGACCAAGCTGCTGGGCCGCATCTACTACACGGACACGAGCAAGGACAACCCGGGGTCTCTCCCGCCCAACGTGGCGGCGGCGGTGAACGGCGTGGCGTTCTGCGGCACGCTGGCGGGGCAGCTCTTCTTCGGGTGGCTGGGCGACAAGCTGGGGCGCAAGAGCGTGTACGGCATGACGCTGATGCTCATGGTCATCTGCTCCGTCGCCTCCGGCCTCTCCTTCGGCCACGCCCCGACGGGCGTCATGGCCACGCTCTGCTTCTTCCGCTTCTGGCTCGGCTTCGGCATCGGCGGCGACTACCCGCTGTCCGCCACCATCATGTCGGAGTACGCCAACAAGAAGACCCGCGGCGCCTTCATCGCCGCCGTGTTCGCCATGCAGGGCTTCGGCATCCTCGCCGGCGGCATTGTCACGCTCATCATCTCCGCCGCGTTCCGCGCCGGGTACCCGGCGCCCGCCTACAAGGACGACCACTTCACCTCCACCGTGCCGCAGGCCGACTACGTGTGGCGCATCATCCTCATGCTCGGCGCGCTGCCGGCGCTGCTCACCTACTACTGGCGGATGAAGATGCCGGAGACGGCGCGGTACACGGCGCTGGTGGCCAAGAACGCGAAGCAGGCCGCCGCAGACATGTCCAGGGTGCTGCACACGGAGATCGTCGACGAGCAGGAGAAGCTGGACGAGATGGTGGCCGCCGACGGCGGCAACAGCTTCGGGCTCTTCTCCAGGGAGTTCGCGCGCCGCCACGGCTGGCACCTCGTCGGCACCGCCACCACGTGGTTCCTGCTGGACATCGCCTTCTACAGCCAGAACCTGTTCCAGAAGGACATCTTCACCAGCATCAACTGGATCCCCAAGGCCAACACCATGAGCGCGCTGGAGGAGGTGTTCCGCATCTCGCGAGCGCAGACGCTCATCGCGCTCTGCGGCACGGTCCCGGGGTACTGGTTCACCGTCGCGCTCATCGACGTCGTCGGCCGCTTCGCCATACAGCTGCTGGGGTTCTTCATGATGACGGTGTTCATGCTGGGCCTCGCCGTGCCGTACCACCACTGGACCACGCCGGGGAACCACATCGGCTTCGTCGTCATGTACGCCTTCACCTTCTTCTTCGCCAACTTCGGGCCCAACAGCACCACCTTCATCGTGCCGGCGGAGATCTTCCCGGCGAGGCTCAGGTCCACCTGCCACGGCATCTCGGCGGCGTCGGGGAAGGCCGGCGCCATCATCGGCGCGTTCGGATTCCTGTACGCGGCGCAGAACCAGGACAAGAGCAAGGCGGACGCCGGGTACCCCGCCGGCATCGGCGTGCGCAACTCGCTCTTCGTCCTCGCCGCCAGCAACATGCTCGGCTTCTGCCTCACGTTCCTCGTCCCGGAGTCCAAGGGAAAGTCGCTCGAGGAGATGTCCGGCGAGGCCGAAGACGCCGACGAGGAGGCCGCCGGCGGCGGCGGACGCGCGGTTCGCCCGTCGGAGACACAGATGGTGTAGAGTCCAATCCAGCGTTCACACGGGGGTCCGCCTTCTCCTTCCTTCCTGCACATGGTGGGGACGCCCCTTCAATTGTTTTTAGTTTTTCCAAGTCAAGCCTGCTGCCTGTCTTTTGCTGTGCAAAAGTAGTAAGAGTAGTACTAGTTGGTATGTGGTGCAGGTGCATGTGTGTTATATATATAAATATCAATATATAGGCGGAAAGTAAGTGAACTCTTCATGCTCCCTTCGTCCTTATTAATCGTGCAATTTTAGCATAATAGTATGTTTCAGTATACCAATTTTGATCAATTATAAATAAAAAATTATAAATATTTATAATATCAAATAAACACCAATAAATTAATTATAAAATGTATTTTTATAATATATTAATTTAGAGCTATATATATATAAATACTATTCACTGGAAACTTAGTCAAACATGAACTATTTTATTTAGCATGTAACACAGAGTTACATCTTTAAAGGGTCGGAGTGAGAGAATATCCGATCTTAATCGTTTACGTGGTGCAGGAACTCCAGCAATAGCGTGCCTGTCTTCGTTATTACTTAAGCTCAACTCCAGCAAGACGCTCATATCAGGACACTACAATATACTAGTAGTTCACACAAATAATCTAAATTCAAACTCACTAATTTAAATACGACAATTCAATTTACCTTTGCTTGCTACATAGCATTGGCCGACACCCTATACAGTATTTGCTTCCTACATGTCCTTTTTTTTTACATGCGCAGATGTGCTGGTTGGCCGGCCCACAAATAAGGGGTGTTTAGAACCCAAAATATTTGGGATTTTAGCACTGTAACAGTGAGGAATCTTTTACAATAAGTGTCTAATTATAGCTCAAATAGATTCAAAACATTCGTCTCGCGATTTACAGCCAAACTGTGCAAACATGCAAAAGTTTCGTCTACATTTAATATTTCATGCATGTGCCGTAAAATTGATGTGATGGAAGTTTTGAAATTTTGAAGAGGAACTAAACACCCCAAGTATATGCACCTATTGTTAAGTTGAAAGAGGCGAATGACGTGTCACACGCGCACGCGCATGCTGCCACCGAGCCAAGCCCCTGGTGTGCACGGGCTCGGGCCGGACCTTGCCCGGCACAGTACGGCATGGCAAAATGTGGTTGCCGGTCTACAGTGATTCAAGGGTATTTAGTTGAATACCCGAATTTTTTTTGGCAAAAAGTTCATTGAAAAAAAGAAAGTACGATCATGCTGAATATATCCTGTACAGCAAATAATATTGAATGCTAGGCGAAATAAGGTCCTAGTTCCGTGGGACATTTTTATTAAGGCCCGTTTAGATCATTGAAAATTAAATTTATTTTAAAAATCATAATTTACACATATATTAATTAACTTAATATGATTGTATATATATTATATTTATATATTATTGTTGGAAATACGAGAGAGATATTTATGTGTTATATCTTTAATATGTGAGAGTGAGTTAAAGAGCGCAAGCCCTAGGTTCGAAAAGTCTTTAGTGACCCAATTCCTTTTCGGCTTGGGTCATATTGGCACCTTAGCGAGCACCATCGTTCTTTTAGTGGGTGCTAGGCTATCCTACACGAAATTTGTCACAAGATTTGCCTCTAGTTTTTCTCTTGATACAGAGTGGGTTAGAGATAAATTCTAATTTCGTTCTTATTGGTTTTATTAGCTAGAAACATAACTTATTTTTGCACATGTGTAAATATATGATTAATCTTTTTCTCTTGTGATAATGCTTTTTTGTTGGCAGAGGTAATGAAAATAATATATTTCTTTTTTGCGACAAGGTAATGAAATATAATGATGGTGACACATAAATTGAATTGCTATTAAATATATGAATATATATGTACGTCATCTCCGGAGACATGGTGAGAAACGAATACTTTAAATGTGGTGGGAAAGCAACAAATGGAAGGAAACTTTCAAAATTTTGGAAACATTTTAGAGGCAACCACGTATAACAATCTTGTGGATATGCATTTCCACGTGTAGTCAACCAAGCCGTATGTAGATATCCGTTTAAGCCGCATGTAAAAGCGCTTTAACAGTATTGAGAAACATTGAATGCTAAAGAAAATTATTCTAACTAGCAAATATACACAAGTTATGCAACAGAAGCCGATACTTCTAAAAATCAGACCTTTTATATCATATCATTAAATACGAGTTATTCTAATTTGTATGAGTGAAAATCATAGGTTATGAGTTCGATTTACATTCCAGATATGTAAGGTGTGACCCAATACTTATTGGAACTGGACTCTATATTTATCATCATTAGACGCAAACTTGTTATAACCTATATATATATGAGTATGTACTACTATGAGGCAAGCTATTTTGTTTTTAGGAAAACTAGATGAGACTCCATGTGTTGCCGTAGGAATTTTGTTGCATTGATTTGAAGATGATTGATGGAGTGAGTATAGTAAAAATTATGAAAGAAAACATATTTCTATACAACATTTCTATACACCGATATTTTTTATGAGTTCGTCAGTGTATTTCATTTGTTTATGATGTCTGTTGTTTGGTGTGGAAGTGAAAAAGTGTAGTCGTAGAATGCAGCCACAATGGTTAAAACACAATAAAATAGCATTCTGGAAATAATAGTTGTACATGATATCTGAATTCATTTCCTTTTTGTATGCGAGGATGAGACATTGAAGTTGAGGAAAATAAGGGAAAAAAAAGGCATGGAAACTCAATCTGAACATTTTTGTTGCTTGACCATAGTGTCGGATCCAAGATCATTATCTTTTGAGGCATATTCTCAACGGCAGAGAGAAACTTAGTTCACACTAACGAACTGAAGAAGTACGTGTACACATTTTTTAGTGCAGTACGTAAATAAATATTAAAACATACTAGTTGTCTTAGAGAAGGTAAACTAAGAGGCTGTTGGTTTCCGGCCACACCCGGCCATCACCAGTGTGGCGTCCGCCATAGTTCCGTGATGAAGTATTTGGCCGTCACAACCGTGACGAGAAATGAATGGAAGAAACCTATGGCTGTCACAGTTTGAATGCAAACTAAACACTGGCTTGTCCGTGGCTGCTGCATGTTTGGCGTGGTGGGGTGTGGTCCTGAACCAAACACCCTAAGTCTGCACTGGAGAAGAAATAAACGCATACTGCAATACTATAGGACATTCATAGATTTGCTCGAACCACGTACTGCATACGTATCCTGCCCTATACACGTACCGTATATGCGTATATGCGCTGCTCGACCGTATCCGCCCTATACACGTACCGGCATCATGTGTATTTTTATCCTTCCTACGATTGGCTACTCCACAGCTCCTGCAGTTCCTCAGTAGTGGCCCGTTATTGATGGCATGATGCCGTGCGACCGATGGACGGATCGACAGGAAGTATTGGCGATGTAGTTTTAGTTTGGTCTTCATGTTCATGGGGCTATTCTTGATCGATGTCGTATTGTCGTGCAGCTGTTGATTGATGGAGCAGCGGGATCAAACAACAATATAATGGGATGTCGACATATGGTAGAAACTAGAAAGCCACAAAATCTGTTGTTTACAGTCTTGGAAAACCGTGTACGAATGCAATATTTTTTTTTTGTTTTATCGTTTTGGCCATTGTATCAATTCCAAAACTAAATTGATTGATCGAGCTAACAATGTGGGAAGAGGATTTTAATAGAAATCTCGCAACAGCTTAGTCACTAGTACAAGTGGTTTGTTGTTTCTTCACTCTACAAATAATACAATGGCACATCAAATATACAATTAACACTACCATGTGTCCATGCCACACGATGCAAGCTAACAAATAGAGTTACCATGCACAAATTGAACAGCACAGCAAATTAAGCACATAACCACCACATACTACTACTTGTGCAATGGTGTATCGATCATGTGCAAATCAGAAAATGTAGCCTACGTCTTCTTAAGAGATCAGATCATCAAGCGGCGGCCTCGTCGTCGTCCACGTTCTCCTTGGATATCTCTTCAAGCGACAGTCCCTTGGACTCCGGCACCAGCAGCGTCATGATCATCCCAAGGAAGTTGGTGCCGGCCAGCACGAAGAGCGCGTTGCGGATGCCGATCCCCGGCGAGTATCCGGCCTCCGGCTTGTGCGGGTCCTGCGCGGCGTACAGGAACCCGAACGCGCCGACGATTGCGCCGGCCTTGCCAGCCGCCGCCGAGATGCCGTGGCACGTGGACCGCAGCCTCGCCGGGAAGATCTCCGCCGGCACGATGAAGGTGGTGCTGTTGGGCCCGAAGTTGGCGAAGAAGAAGGTGAAGCCGTACATGACGACGAACCCCGTGTGGTGGCCGGCGGTGGTCCAGTGGTGGTACGGCGCGGCGAGGCCGAGCATGAAGACGGTCATCATGAAGAAGCCCATGAGCTGGATGGTGAAGCGGCCGATGATGTCGATGAAGGCGACGGTGAACCAGTAGCCCGGGATGGTGCCGCAGAGCGCGATGAGCGCCTGCGCGCGCGCGATGCGGAACACCTCCTCGACGGCGTTCATGGTCTTCGCCGGCGGGATCCAGCCGACCTTGGAGAAGATGTCCTTCTGGAACAGGTTCTGGCTGTAGAAGGCGATGTCAAGGAGGAACCACGTCGTCGTGGTGCCCAGCAGGTGGAGCCCGTGCCGGCGCACGAACTGCGGCGAGAAGAGCCCCCACTGGTTGCCAGCGCCGGCCGCCGCCTGCAGGCGCTCGGCGCGGTCCAGGTCCTCCTCGATCTCCGAGTGCAGCACCTTGGACATGTCCGCCGCCGCCTGCTTGGCGTTGCGCGCGATGAGCGCCGTGTACCTCGCCGTCTCCGGCATCTTCATGCGCCAGTAGTAGGTGAGCGCGGCGGGCACGGTGCCGAACATGAGGATGATCCGCCACACGTAGTCGGCCTCGGGGACGAGCGACGCCGCCGGGCTGTCCTGGTACGCCGGCGCCGGGAACGCGTTCCGGAAGGCGGCGGACACGACGAGGGCCACGATGGCGCCGAAGAGGATGCCGAAGCCCTGCATGGCGAAGACCGCCGCGATGAAGGCGCCGCGGGTCCGCTTGTTGGCGTACTCCGACATGATGGTCGCCGACAGCGGGTAGTCGCCGCCGATGCCGAAGCCGAGCCAGAAGCGGAAGAAGCAGAGCGTGGAGATGACGCCCTTGGGGGTGTGGCCGAACGATAGGCCCGAGGCCACGGAGCAGAGCACCATGAGGATGAGCGTGAAGCCGTACACGCTCTTGCGCCCGAGCTTGTCACCGAGCCACCCGAAGAAGAGCTGCCCGGCCAGCGTGCCGCAGAGCGCCACGCCGTTCACGGCGGCGGACACGTTCGGCGGCAGGGTGCCCGGGCTAGCGCTGTTGGGCTCCGTGTAGTAGATGCGCCCCAGCAGCTTGGACACCAGGGAGATGCAGAAGAGGTCGTAGGCGTCCGTGAAGAAGCCCATGCCGGCGATCACGATCGCCATGAAATGGTACCACTGCGTCTTCGCCTGGTCCAGCGCCGTCAGAACTTTGAGCTGCTCGCCAGCCATGGTCGCTGGCTCGCTCGCTGCTGCTCACTTGCTCTCACGCACGCTGTGTCTGTGTCTGTGTCCACTCAACGTACGGCTAGCTGGCTAGCTAGCTAGTTCCCGTTTCGGTTTCTCGACGACGACGAGCTGCAATATGTAGCCAGTCACCTCGATCTGCAACGCAACTATATAGATAGAGCCTCGGTATCAGAGAGTGAGCTGAGCTCTCACTTGCGGACCTGCTCTTCAGAGCTGGCGTCAGTCTGAAGTTCCTATCAAAACTAGGGACGACATTACTATGGTGCTGCCTTTCCTTGCGAACTACTAATGTAATTATTCAAGGAAAATTGGTAGTCGACGAAAGCGAATGCTCGATTTAAAATTGGGCCTTGAACTGAGAGGGATATTTTCATATAATCCTATATATGATCCTATCATTATCAGTGGTTAGATGGATAGGGTTAGTTATCAGTTGCATGCACCGATGCACATTCTCGGTTCTCACAGTAATCAAGTGTTGCAGGTGAGTAAAGATGCCCTTTACCTAGTAATTTACATGTGACTGCTGAGTAGGTGAAACTCATCTTGCCAAGACTAGAGATAGGAAAGCAGTACATATCACCTGTACTTTGAGCATACTAAACTGCAAAAGGTGCACTTTTTCTGAAGAACAAAAGGTGTAGTATCTTTCTTACGAACTATTGCTCTTACTATGCATTTTTCTGCAAAACTGAAGTCATGCAACAACTCAAGTTTCTCAAAGCTACTATGGTCTTCTAACCGAACAACATCATGAAACAAAAATTGGAGAAGATGCAAGCGGCGACTTTCAGCGTTTGAACAAGAATGGAAAAGTGCTGAGCAACACTGTCGGAAAGGTTTATCCTAGGAATATACCTGATGCTCTTGCTAACTAGCGTCATCTGGGCTTAAATATAATCCTAGTCAACTATGTCTAATGCCGTGTTGTGTATCATAACGAGGTAACTGCTCACTACGAACTTGAAACCACATCAAACGCCATTTATAATGTGCAGAGAAGGATTCCTATTCCAGCTATTCCAGCCGTGTGTTGTGCGAACAGTCCGATCAGAGTCGTGTGGCTGCTGTTGAGCCCAAGTGACCGTTTATGTGCGAATATGCTTTGCCTACTTGCCTGGCCTGCTCATCAGCTGTCCGCACCTAATAAATGAACAAAAAAAAAAATTTGCCACCTATTCGTCAATATCTTACAATTTGTAAATGAAATTTCTTAGATAACTCTATGCTCTCTGGCACACCTATTCGTCAGTACGCGTATTGTTCATTTTATTTGTCCCTTAGGGTGCGTACAAATAGAGATGATTACTTTGAAAACTTAAACTGATACTGCTTGCAATTTTGTGGAACTACCGAACCTATAACAAGAGTTGATTACTTCGAAAACTTAAACTGATAGTTCTGCGAAGAGAATGGACATCAACTGTGACAGAACAACTGTCGATGGTTCATACACCCGACAAAGATCATGGCACAACTTGGGTTAGATTATGTAGCTAGAAAACATTCTTTAGCACTTGTTGCAATTAACTTGCCTAACACAATTATCAACTCCAATATCAAGCTTTGTGTGGGCCATGAATAACGAAGTCGCTCACAAGGTAGGCCATTGATTGAGCTTAGCCGTTCTCGGTGCTCATCTTGACAGCACGATGCATGTTACTATGTTAGAGCTAATAATGTGCTGTTTAGCGTGCCTACCATGTCAAGTGGCTAACATTCTACTCTCTTCATCCTAAATTGTAAGTCATTTCAAGAATCTTGAAGAGTCAGACCAAATTTATATAATAGTATAATAATATTTACAATACCAACTAAGTATCATTAGATTCTTCATCAAATATATTTTCATAGTATACTTATTTTGTGTCATAAATCTTCATATTTCTATCTATAATTTTGATCGAACTTTATATGTTTTCACTCTCCAAGATTCTTTGAACGACTTATAATTTGTGATGGAGGGACTACTATGTATATGTATGTGATTAAAATGAAACCCCATGAGGATTTTGCAATTTTCGAGTCCCTTTTTTATTGAACTAAAAGTGAACCCAAAATACCTAATCTCTACAACAGCGTAAGAAACCAAATTTATTTTGATATTGCTAGTTCATTGTTATTAACACATTTTATGACTTTGTGCCCATGCTTTAATATTTAACTTCAGCTGAAAAGCCTGTTGAGAGGAGCTTCAACTCTTCGGTACTGGAGTGGCTTGTACTTTCCAAAGTTTTATGTTGTTTTGTAAGCTGAGGCTCAAACAGTCAAGTAACATTATTTGCAGAAAAAGATGAAGGGGTGAAACTTTGAAATAAACACTTTTTAAAAGAGGGAAAACCTCTGCTTTTAAGAAAGCAATATTGGGGTACAAAGCTGGGGCCAGCTACAGAGTATACCAAGAATTCTAGATTTATTACAGCTTTCATAAATGTCTGTCGACTAGAGCTTGCTTGTACTGAATCCTTTCATCCAACCGACCACCATGTTCTTCACTGTTCAACGTGGCGCTTGTCCGCCTCCTTTAACAAAACAGACCATTTCTGCAGTAAGGATAATTAAAGCTGTATAAAGAACGTCAGAAGGCCTTCTGGGGAATTTTTGTTCTATGGCCATCTTATTCATGTTGTTGGTGCAGAGAGCCCAAACCAAACAAGCAAAGCAAAACATGTTAGATTAGTTGATAAGGGCCCCTTGCCCTGCAACCAATCCTCGGAAAACTTGCTAAGAGAGCGAGGAACCACATCTAAGCCAAAAATTTCTTTGACAGCAGCCCAGATGAATCTGGCCAAAACACCTTTAAAGAAAATATGATCAATCGTTTCCAAAACCCCCTTCAATTCAAAGACTGGCCTACTTGGAGTTTATTGTTGAAAGTCTGCCAGAGAAAGAACTTAATCTTCATCAAAAGCTTACATTTCGAGATAACACCTGCCACCCTACTAGGCACCTCTGTTGGCTAAGAAACTATAAAGGGAATTAGTAGAATATGACTTGCTCTTATTCAAAGCCCACAAAACAGTATGACTATTATCAGAACATAAAGAAATGTGCTACAGCTGATCATATAGCAAGGTCGATCTTTGGAATTCCTCACTGGATAAAGTTCTCCTAAAATCTCACAAACCAATCTTGATCTACCCAACAATCAGCCACTGAGCTCTCAGTCTCTCTAACCATCTTGTAGAAATCATCTAAATCGACTTTGAGAGGGACATCATATAACCAACAATCCTGCCAAAATCTACGGTTTTCCCCATTGCCAATTTTGAAAGTGGCCCCCACTTAAAGAGATGTTTAATTTTGTGTAAACCTTGCCAAAACTGAGACACACCTTTAGTCCTAGAAGAAAAGAAATTACCCTTGTCCATGTACTTAGCTTTCAAAAGGTGAAACCATAAGGAGTCAGGTTCTTGATGAATTTTCCAAATCCATTTAACAAGAAAGCAAACATTCATTAATCTAGTATTGATAATCCCTAGACCCACCCCCCTGGTATTTTGGCCTAGCTACCATCTCTCATTTGGCCATAGGATATTTAAATATCTCCTCGGTGCCCTGCCAAAGAAAGTTAGCTCTAATGTTTGTCCATTTGTTTATGAACCCCATCTTGAAGCCAACAGAAACCCATACAATATATAGGAATGCTACCATAAGGCAGGAATTAGTGATAATTTGTCTCCTGAAGTCAAGTGCTTCCCTTTCCAAGGGTCTAGTCTTTTGTTTAATTTCTGGATAAGAAAGGAAAAGGCATTGATGGTAAGGGTTTACTACTCACAGGACCCTGAGTATTTCAATGGTTCCCCCAAGACACAATTTAACATATTTGCAACCTCTCTTTACCCTCCTGTGCCACTCCAAACACAAAGACCTCGCTCTTATGATAGTTAACTGTAAGCCCAGTTAACCACTCAAAAGAGTAGAGAATCAGCTTCAGGTTCCTAATAGACTAATCTGAACCATTTATCATAATTACAGTGTCATCAATATATTGTATATGAGAGATACCCCTTGGAATCAAATCAGTCAAGAGCCCTTTGATGTGCCCCTTATTATCAGCCTTATTAAGTAACACTCCCAGAACATCTGCCACTAGATTAAAAAGGAAAGGAGACAGAGGAACCCCTTGTCTCAATCCCCTAAATGTCTTAAAGTATGGGCTCCTCTCTCCTTTCACATTTATGCGGACTTGGCCGCCTCTAACTGTATCCATTACCCAATCAATCCATTTACGTGGAAACCTTTTACCTACCATCACCTGTTCCAAGAACTGTCATTAACCCTATCATAAGCCTTTCGAAGTCTATTTTTAGGATTAATACCTTTGGCTTGGTGGATTGAAGTTCATGAATAACTTCATGAAGAATCACAACCCCTCCAGAATATTTCTCCCTTTAATGAACCCAGTTTGATTCTTTCCAATCACCCTTTGAGTTATAGGAACCAGTCTATTTGTAAGGACCTTGGTAAAAATTTCTAATCAACATTCAAAAGACAAATCAGTCTGTATTGTTTAATATTATTAGCTTCTTTTATTTTAGGAACCAAAGTAATTACTCCAAAATTAAGGGCCTATTTGGCAGAGCTCCAAACAGCTCAACTCTGCTCTCAATTTTTCCAGCCAAACGTCTTAGGGTGCTCTGAAAACTCTAATTTCGTGGAGTTGGTAAATATTACTCACCAATGCCACTGATTAGTGGAAATGACCGGTTTGTTTATTTCTTTTCTTCCTTCCCGTGACTGCTGCTCACGCCACCGGCCACGCCATCGTCGCCATGGCCACGTCCACGGCTGTTATTGGTTTCAGCTGCTTAGACCCTCGCCGTCTTGCGCGCGTGTTCGTCGACCACACGACCGCCCATGACCTACCGGTCGGCCCACCGACAGCGAGGACGATGCACCCACAGCTGTGGATGCCGCCGTGGCCACGCCTCCGCTAGAGCCTGCGAGCCGCCGCCGACGCTCCACGGCGCTCCCCAACGCCATCGCCAGTTGCATCGTCGCCACCCCGCTCTCCAAAGCCAATGCCAACGCTGGCGCCGCTGGCGCCCAGGCCCAAGACAAGAGTCCAATCTTGAATCCTCTGGATCATCTCTTTCTTTTTCTTTTTTCTGTTCACCCATCAGCTGAAAGCTCCAACCCCTTAAAAACTTTCTCATGGACTAAAGGCACCCATGCCATCTATCCAAAGAATAGCTTTGTTCTCCCTTGAACAAAGACCATTTATCCTGAATCAATCTGTCAAACCCTTCTCTTTGAATCCACTGCTCGTCAAAAAAAGAAATACCTAGGCTTAGCAGCACCTTGTTCCCCAGTATTCAAGATCAGAAGACAATGGTCAGAACCTATCCTAGATTTAGCCCAATAACATGTAGGGTAAAACATTTCCCAATTAATACTAATAGGCATCAAAATCCTGTCCAACTTTACTAGAGTAGGATTGGGATGTTTATTAGAACAAGTGAACTTGCAACCACTGCAAAAAAATCTCCCTTAAATGAAAATGCCCCATGAAGTTGTTAAACAAGTCCATTAAGTGTTGATCCCCCAACTTTGAAATAAAATTGAGCAAATCAACTGCCAAAATTTGTATAGGATAAGTGAAACTTGAACATCTAAACACCACTTTTATTCAGTTCTACATATCAACACATACAGATGACAATCCCCCTTGCGGAAGGCAGGAGAACGAACGAATGGAATAAGCTAAATTAACTAGATGCAAAAAGAAATACATGGAATACAATTACAAGAAGTGAACATTAGAATGGTACAGTGCAAGAACTAACAAACTTCAGGCCTCAGAACTAGCACATATCAACTGGAAGTTCTCTGATAAATGTGCTTTGTTCTTGGGTCGACAATTAGGCCCCTCCCACCATTCACCTCCAGATCGTGCCTGCAGGAACAAGATACCGAGTAGTCAGTTTTCCAGTACGCATACAAATGCGCCAAGATCTGGAAGTATCGTGCAGGGCTACTTACTGAAAGACAAAGTCGGGAATTGTAAGTTGTTCGCGTGGTACATATCTGAACAGCTGCACAAGCCTATCCACATATACAACCTTCTTCCAGACCTAGAGGAAAAAAGGATGCTAAGATCACATGCAGCACAGTGAAGAAAAGTCTTAACTGTAGTCTGAACTAGGAGGTACCTCTCCATCCACAAACATCTGCATTGCCAAAACAGCTGTTCTCAAACCCAATGTTGGGTGGAGTACACTAAATTGCCTGTTTGTAGCACATGTTAGAAAAGTGAACCTGTTATCGCCTTATATTGGATAAATATAACACATATTCATCATAAAATATACTGACATGAAGGTTACGCTGATGTTTGCGTCCCAGTATTTGTTGTAACCGCTTCATGAAACCTAAATCTGGTTGCCTGAAAATTCAACAAGATGTTACTTTTTTACATGGATTAAATGCGAAAAATAAGGAATTTCTTCAGTGACATATGTTAAGGTATAATAGTCAAAGTGTATTAGTGTAAAATCCTTGACTATTGTACATTAACAACATATTTCTCAAGACACTTACGGTTGTAATGATGCTGCAGAGTGGAAATATACAATTGTATATGGCTTCTGAATCAAAGGTTCAAACTCCTATAACAAGATGACATAATTTTTCAGAATTAACTTATTGAGAAAAAAACAAACAAGATGTACAAGATGAGTGTCTTAAAAAACAACAGATGCACAAAATGAGTAAATCAATATATGCATGCTCTAAGTTTTAATAGGAACAGCAGAATCATTGAAATTATCAAAAGCAAAGAGCAAGAACTCTTTCAGTTTCACATTTGCAGGAGTATTCCCTCTACATACACTGAAATGTTCTTAGAGGCCATTTCTACAGACTAACTTTGCTTTAGTTTTGCTGTAAGATCATTCCTCTCTTTCATATAATTGTGACCAAGATGACTGTAGTACTTGCATCGAATGCATTTATAAAAGCTTTACAGTTTAAACAAGCTATATCCCTAGCAACAAAGAAGTTAATTAATTATTTTGTCAGCCCCCACCAATGTACATGTATCATGCGACATTTGTGGGAACCTTTTTTTTTAGTGTGTTGCAAAACTCAAGTGGAGGCGTGTTGTTACTTGAAATCTGAAAATTTGGAGTTATGGCAACCACCTTTTGCAAACTTATAATTCATGCTTCAGAAATGGAAAAGGATCAATGAACAATTATTTTATTTAACTGCGCTTATCAAAGTGGTCCTGATACCATATTAAGTTCCATGTATCCACCAGTTCAACCCATATGGTTAGGCTGATGGGGAAATGTGGGCAATTCGGTTATACTTCAGTAGGTAGTTTGTAAGCAAGTGGCATCATGTTTCTGGTTTCATTAACGTTCGCTGATTCTGAACACTGGTATCCCATCAATTCTATGTTAAAAACACCGATTTCTATAAATGCAGGGGGACATTCTGTCTTTGAAAAATAAAAGAACACAAATACATCAGGCTGATTTTTTTTCACTAAGACAACATGTGCATGGTTTACTAACAAAATATGCTAGAGACATGTATTCCCAATTTTAAGTGATTGCATAATGCTCAGTGCACATAGAAAGCAATGACATACACGCCCCACATGGTTATAGAGTGACACTTAATCCAAGGATTTAGGACATATGCATCAAGAAGATACATTACCTTCACGGCATGTAGAACAAACTGTTCAAGATCAAGGCATCGAAGAAGAAAGTGTGCACCAACGACAACCATAACCGGGCGTCCTTCAATATCAACTCCGCCACGATAACTGCAGTTGTTGGAGAATATCAGACTACGGGCAGTGAAAGATACTGGAATGTATTTCATTAAATATGCCTACATACAAACATAATTAAGCACAAGCGAGAAGCATCAAATCATAACATAAGAAACCTACATACATTATTTTCATTTCAGCAATCTCTGAAAGATTAAGAGAATTTGCTTTAGCGAGGTATCGTGAATGAAGTGAGTATTCCTCTGCTGCAGATAATGAAGGGCAACCTAGATCGCCATATCCAAGTAACCTAGCATAATTAAATCCCTTTTGAGCTTGAGCGGACTTTTCCCACTGCTCCTTGCGCCGCAGATCTGGATCTTTAATTATTGACATAAACGAAGGATCCGAATATGAATCCAACTTGAAAGAACCCCTGTAGAATAACCAGACAAAGTGAGTTGAAGATCAAGATCTATGACAATATATACAAGAGACCATCTGAAGTAAACAACAATGAGACAAAGAACCTCTAACAAATTACTTAGGGAAATGGATCCCTTCCCCTAGAAAAGGAACCTCTAACAAATTACTTAGGGAAATGGATTCCTAGACAAACTTTTAAATTTTACCTTTTCAATGCCGATCCAGAATCAGAAAGAGGAAGATCAACAAGAATTGCAGACATTGTTCTGTCTACCACACCAGCAGGCAGAGGTCTTATTCTTATTTTCCTTTCATCTATTAACGTCTCACCATTCTCATCCCCAACATCAGCTGGGAGCTTTAATATCGCAATGTCTTCTTCCTGCTTGTCCCGAGGGAAATACAGCGGGAGCAATCTGCATTGTTTAATTTCTTATAATCAGCTGATGAACAAATAGAAGGTAATGCAGATTCCAGGGTCCTGTTTAAGTACCGTTTGTATATCTCTGTATCAGATGTTGATGTAGTACAAAAAACAACACCAGCTATTTTGCTTTTTTGCTTCTCCAGAAAACGCCTAACAGTTCCTACAGGGACACAGAGTACAAATAAATTCACAACGAATGAAACAACTATTTAGCTATAATATTCATGGAGTAAAAGCATGACTGCAGAAAGAACAGTTCATCCATATTTTCCATTTTCTACCACCCACTGCTTTTTCCTGTACGTGCTTGCGAGGACTGGGAAGGATATTGAGAGTTACATTTTGTTAAAGGTAGTACCACAGCTAACATCAATCTTTACAGATAAAATATTTTCATTCATGCATAGGATGACAAGAAATATTATATAGCACAAGTAAAGAGAAAGTAAACAAAGATAGGAAGAACTCACTTATTGCCACATGAGTAGCTGGTTCACGAGGGTAGTTTTTAGCTTCTGTGTATATACAACCCATTGCGATGCTAATGAAATAAGCAACAACAAAAATTACTAATAATATCCATAAATCTTAAAGTTTACTATGTGAAACAGAAGGACTCAAACATCATTTGTTAAACTAAAGTTAGCAATAAGATTTAAGAAACATGATCCTACATGTACCTTTCAAGACCATTCTCAATAAGCAGTTCCAAGCAGGACCGATAGCAGTGACTGAGTGCATTCTCTGCAGCTGTGTGATACTTGACAGCATATTTGGGGCCCACTGTATGGATGACCTTCCTGCATAAGCAATTGATACATGCATCTTAGCATAACTGAGAATACAGACAACCACAGAACAATATGTTGGATATGAGTAACAGCTAGCTTTAACAAAGTTAGACTTTCAATAAAGCTTCAATTACTAGCAAATTTTTGTAGAAACTACTGGCCACTGGGCTTGCTTGAAGTAATAAGTTATATGGGTTCAAGAACAGCGCTTGGGTTATATAATAAAGTGAACCAGGGTATGGATATGCAGTGTGCAATAAAATACGAGGGGGGAAAGGTATAGTTTCTTATCATACACGACCATCACAACAGTGCTATCTAAGAAGATTCAGGAAAAAAAACTGTTTGACACTAGTGCAAAATGCGTGCAAAAGGATCCCCATTGTGATTCTGTAAGCATAAACTCTTGCATTTCCTTCACTGCTTGAGATTTGCAGGAAACATGAAGCTGGGAACTTCGAATGGAGCAAACTTATTTTACTGTTAAAAGGGGGGGGGGGCACAGTTCTAATTGCAAAACCCACATCAATGTTGTAGGTTGGGTGTCCATGGTATTTCAAGGTCTTCACACACATGTATACATTTTTCACATGATCCAACAAGCCAGAATACAAATAACATAGGCCCAGCTTACCTTGCAGGCAGATCATAGGCATTGGTCATCTTGGCCATCCCAGTTCGGCAACCACCCTGCAAAATGGGCGGCAAGAAAACAGTTGATGCTTAACAGTAACCATCAGCACAGTTGAGCAAAGTTGCCCCCTTAATTTTGCCACAAGCTGTGTTACCAAGGTGGCGCACTCCTCGGCGAGCCCTGACCCGGCAGCAGCGTGCAGCCCGGGGCTACTGTGCGCCTCGTCCAAGCTCTGCACGAATCATCGGAGCAAAGACAAAAGCTTATAGCACCCAAAAAAAAAAAGAGAGAGAGAAAAATTGCGCAATTGCCAGCACCGATGCAAGGACAGAGGGGAGGACGGGAATCGAGACCTCGTTGGTGGAATTGACGACGGCGTCGACCTCGATGTTCCAGGGCTGGCCACGCCAGAGGTAGATCCTAGAGTTGATCTCCTGGTCGACGGGAAAGCGCGAGGCGCCCCCGGCGGCGCGGCCACGCCCGCCGGCGCCGTCGTCGACCGCGAGCGGGTCGGAGAAGGAGATGAAGCCGGACGCGGCGGAGGCCGCGTCGGATCGGGCGCTCTCCGCGGACGCCTCGTCGGACGTGGAGGCGAGGAAGATGCGCTGGTCGGGGTCGCTCCAGCGCGGCACCTGGTCCAGCGTGACGGCCGGCTCGACACCGCCCACGCCGGGCACCATGGTGGTGGCGCCGGAGGACGCGGACGCGGACGCCTCCACTGGCGCCGGCGAGCGCGGCCGCATGGAGACGGAGCCCCGGTGGGGCGCGGTCAGTAGAGGATAGGCCGGCGGAGGCGGAGGCGGAAGCGGCGGCTTCGAGATCAATCAGGCCGTTAAGCGAGGATGCCAGCGGTGCCCGCGATCGCGAGAGAGAGAGATAGAGGAAGAGAGAAGGACCGGATTGACGTGCTTGGCTCTCATGACATGTGGGGCCGTGAGGTGTGGTGGGGCCACGGAGTCAGTTCACAGTGGTGGGGTCACGGCGGCGCGTGAGCGTAGTAGCTGGCGAGATGCTGTTGGGCGAGGGGACCCCTTCCGCTACATGACGCGTGGGGCCATCAAGTGCAGGGGAAGGGCAAGAAAGAAGGTTCGGTTCGCGCTGGGCCGAGCCCACGGAGGTGCGGACAAGCAAGGCGAGTCCGAGAAAGGATGGGCCTAGGCGCCCGCGGGATCCGTGTCCGTAATTCTTTGGATCAGAATCTGGGGCAACAACAGCAACAGCTTGTGATGGGATCATCTCATGTCCGATTCTGATCTGATAGCGAGATGTTGAAGAAAGCAGGGGCAAGAGCAGCGCATGTGCTGCATGATCAAAATCGATCATGCGCCGGCAGTACTGTGCGCATGCAGTTTGATGGATAAGATGGCTCAACAATAAAGATGGCGACGGACATAAAATATTCACGTACCCACGGATAGTAAACCTGGTGGGCATGAATATAGGTTTAACTTTCACTCTGTTCGGCTGGCTGGTACGGTACGGCTGGCTGGCTGGCTGATTGTTCTGAGAGAAAAACACTGCTGAATGGCTGGCTGGTACTGACTGGACCAGCCAGCCGAACAGGGTGTTTGTGTCCACGAACACGGGTATGGATGTGATTCTAAACTCGATGGATATTTACTCGCAGGCATGAAAAAAATGATATCCACACCCATAAATCCGTGAGACCCAGCACCAATGACTCTTGTACGATTGTATGTCTTTATATTTATGTTCATTTGTGATGACTTGAGATATAAGAGCGTAGACTTTTAACGACTCTTGTATGGTCAATGTATCGTATATATAGATGTTTATTTGTTGATATATTATTTCTTACTTGTTACTAAGATATGGTTGGTGCTTCATTGCTTCATTTTCACAGGTATATGGGTGTGCCCGCGGGCATGTGATATCTATGGATAGCGGGCAGATGCATGACTTTCTACCCGCGACAGAAAGCGGGCACGGGCGTGGGCACAGGGTTTTACTCACGAGTATGAATATCTTAAGCTAGCATCCGCTGGTATTTTACCCCGTTGCTGTCTATACTCAACAACTTCGTGATTTGGTATGTCGGCAAAACCTTTTCATTTCTGAGCACAATACCCATAATGTAAGAGATAAAAAAAAAGAACAATATTTTAGGCGGCTCGACGAAGAGAAGCCCAAACACGGAATTCTCTCGTCCCACCCATCAAGCGATTTGGCCCGTCCCTTGTCAGTGGCCCAGAGTGCCCACTGAGTTCCTGAAACGGACCAGGAGCCCAAAGACACCAGTCCGGTGGTGTCGACGCCCAGGCCCAGTCCGCTCCCGATCAACTGTTGAATGATGAATGATGATGATCTGAAAAAGGAGAGGAGGGAGAGGCCCTGTTTAGATTCACTGCAAATTGCAATTGTAACTAGTCACATCAACATTATGACACATGTATAGAGCATTAAATGTAGATGAAATATTTACATGTTTATACTTTTTGTATGTACATCACGAGACGAATCTTTTAAGCCTACTTAGGACCATGATTGGATAAAAATTATTAAATACAAACGAACGTGCTACAGTGCAGAATTAACACAGCCAGAAGCGGCCGGAGCAAAGTGCAAAGTGGCAGCGGTACAGGACAACCAGACAAAGACAGCGGCGGAGTGGGCGTCCCATCGCGTCCCCTTCCGGCGTGCAGGCATTGGGCAGTGCGGTAAAGAGCCCCTGAAGAAGTTGCATACCGTTGGGCCCTGTACCAGCAGCTCAAAGCGAACTGCATTTGTCTGCCAGTCTCTGAATTTGGCATTTTGAGTCTCTGAGATCATGTGCGCGCCCCCAGTCTTGGCCCCCAGAGCTGTGCCTGCAATCAATGTTGCTTCTTGACCAACGGGGAAGGGCGCAGCGGACAGCGCCTGGCTGGCTGCTTGTGTCTGTATTCTAATTCGAGTGAGCCAGTAAAGCAGTGGCAAGGATTGTTTCAGGGCCAAGTTGAGGTTAACTCCCGGGCTTATCATAGGCACTGTTTAGATGCACTGCAAATTGCAATTGCAACTAGTCACATCAACGTTACGGCACATACATGAAGTATTAAATGTAGACAAAATATTTGTATGTTTGTACTTTTTGTATATACATCACGGAGACAAATCTTTTAAGCCTATTTAGGCTATGATTGGACAAAAGTTGTCAAATACAAACGAACGTGCTACAGTGTATAATTGCAACTACAATTGGGATTTAAACACACCCATAGCAGAATTGGTCATTTGGATCGTCAAGACCAAAAAAAAAAATCCTGCTGCTGTAGCTTGTTCTGTTAGTGCTACAGTGATGTACTGTAGTATGTGAGAAAGCTTGCAGTTGCAGCTGTTTCAGAAGGCTTGCAGCCGAAACAGCTGCTGCTGCTTTCTAAATGCCCAGCGGTCAGACAAACCAGTCCGAAGCTGCATTTGTCTATCAACGCAAGCTGAAGGTTCAGAAATTTTGGTTTCCTCTGCTGCTTCATGGACAAACTTGAGAAAAAGGTCTCAACAACATATATGCAAAAAAAGTGAGCGAAATAGCTGCATAAATAAATACGAGCATTTGAAGCATATTGCATATCTGATATACTACTATATAGAGAGCACCACAAACTTGATCAGAGTATGAACTTTGGTTGCACACTGCAAACCTGGATGTACACTGTAAAATAATACAGCAGATGCAAGCAACTTCAGAGTTCAAACTTCTTCAGTTTTGGAGTATGGTATATAAAATTCAAGAATATTTTTGAGTTGTAACCTTTCCCAAAAGTTTTATAGAGAAAATAAAACTGAAAAAGAAGATCAAAATTACATTCTTTCAAGTTCCAAGCAAGACCCACGTCCCGCTAAAGGATACCTTTCCAAACTGGCCAATTGGTGCCTCATTCTGTTTCTGTATCGTTGAAAATGATCATACTGCATTTTACTTTCTGAGTAGTATATGCCAGCCTGCAACTGCAATAATTCCCATGAAGCATTTAATATTCAGAGTAGTTCAAAAATTCCAAGACTTCTATGAATAGAACCTTGCACACACCAAAATTGAATCCTATACTTTACAGCAAACTACAGAGAGAAACAGGAACTCAGGTAATGTTTTGTCTACCGACTGATAACATGGCAAACAAGGTTAAGCCAGCTACACGTTGCTCCTCATAAGCAGTAAGTTTCTAGTTTGCTTCCACTCCTAGAGAATGAACCAAGCCAATGTTTCCAACACCATGTAATGGCTCATGAAGTTACAACAACAAGACAAAAGC
This sequence comes from Eremochloa ophiuroides, assembly GCA_038502445.1. NCBI lineage: Eukaryota > Viridiplantae > Streptophyta > Magnoliopsida > Poales > Poaceae > Eremochloa > Eremochloa ophiuroides. Next base: position 38,189,561 of record JAHLJS010000002.1, read on the forward strand.
CTGTGAACTTTTCATAGAAGTGAGTGTTCACGAGCAGGATCAGTGCCCCTGCTGTGGTTAAGCACCAAATGAGAAATAACTGAAACTGAACATTGACCTCAGGAGAAAAACTAAGTATTAGACAATCTAAATTTCCTTGAAACCAAACAGTTCAATAGAGTGGTTTTGGTCTTTACAAAGGACAGAGATGGGCAAAAGTAAAAGATTCAGCACGTTCACTTCAAAAACCCTCCCTCCATTTCATCAATAACCTGCTTGCTACCGTTCCCTTCCTTTTACTTTTAGATAAGGCTAAATCCAAGCTATAGTCTATACAACGATTAAGTCCAGTTCCTATTTGTGCCTTTTATTTTGATAAGATTGTTTTTCTGCCAGCTTCCTGATCTGTTCAACCAATGATGGCTCAAGATACAGCATTGTAGTTTTTTGTGAATTTTCCTGGATTGAATTCAAGAAATGAACTTAGCAGTTAGTATTAGAAGGTTAAAAAACAACACGTCTTTTATTAGATGAGATTCTGACCTGGTAAGCTTTCAACAGATTTCTCCACTTGTCCTGAACCATGAAACAACACAAGAGTATCATATTAGTTAACAGAATCTAAGAATGAATTTACTACATGGTGCAATGCATTACTATTATACTTCACCTTAAGATTTACAGATGTCCTAACCGATGTTTTGAAAAATTTCCGCTTCAACATGGTCCACCGTCCAACACTAAATTCAGAGACACCTCGTACCAATCTCTCCACTTCTTCAGCAGTCCAGCGGCTATTATTTTTCCTCCTTGTGTTCTCCCTACTAACACGTCTTTCAAAGAATGTCGGGTTCTGTCAAACAACCAAAAGTCATGTAAAATTTCTCTGCTTATAGGTGATAGGCTAAGAAAGAATCTGCATACAAAGTGGCTGGAATGAAAATATTAAATTTAATTTTTTTTCAGACACTCTTTGATAACAAAATGAATGGTTTTATTACCTGAAAATACTGTACTTTTTTATCCAAAAATATATATTATCTGTTTTTTTAATCATGGAGAACAATAATATAATTAATAGAATCTCCAAAGCAGATACACATAGTTTTCTCAAGCATTTGTAAACAAGCAATTTTTTCATCCTTTTTTGTTTCTTCTTTTGTTAGTTCATTTAAAGGGACGTAATAAACTTGTGCCTACCCATGGAGACGTCCTTCTCTTCCGAGTTCCTCTTCGGCCACTTTTCCTACACATTGTCTGCCATGAGTAAATTGAGCGTCAATACCTTATCTTGTCCACTTTATTTAACATGTTAAAAGTTTACTTATGCAAAAATCTACTAGGAGGTTAAAGTTTAAACATCTCAATATCTATTTGATAAATTCGACAAGATACCTGATAATGGGCATTTGTGTCCAACCATGGAGATGGATGCAAATCACCTGCAAGAAAAGTTTTGTAAATGTTCCTCCAAGCCACAAATGATGTCATAATGGAATTTTTCATGTCTAGGGAACCGTGGGAATTGCCAGTAAGGCCCCGTTTGGATCCTTGGAATTGAATTCATTTTAAGAATCATAATTTACACACATATTAATTAACTTAATATGGTTGTATATAGATTATATTTGTATATTATTGTTGGCTATACGAGAGATACTTATTTATTGTATTTTTACTGTGTGGGAGTGAGTTGTAGAGCGTGCTATAAATTGCAAGGTAGAAATATAGCATCGTGATCTATAGAATTAAATTCCATCTCTCATCCTATAAATTTGAGGTAAACAAATATGTGAACTTTGGAAATTAGTGGAATGTCACATTTCAAGTGAAATAGCCTAAATTGTTAACTAGATTTCAATTTCTCCAAATAAAAGGATCCAAACGGACACTAACAGTAAACATTGTACATACTCCTACCTGATAACCAATCATTTACGATTGCCACATTTTGGGGCCCTTGCAGGAGTGGTAGGATCAACACGTCATCCTCATAGTGTGCTCCATAATTCTCTATCTGTAAGAAAACATAACGTCAATATTGATTGCCCTGTTCCTTTGTTTTACAACATATGAAATTGTACAGATGTATTGATGAGAGGCTCATGGTTCTGTTTCTTTTACTAGTGATGAAGATGATCATCCAGAAATTTCACTCAATGTAACTAAAAGATGTCCAATCTTAACATGCTGTAGAATGTTCATTCAAAAAAACATGCTGTAGAATGTGCCTCCGCAAATCAAACGACGTGGACCTTCTGGAGAACTGGATGTTGATCTACCAGGATGTATTGTTACAACAGAGGGACCGTGTTGTTGGACTTCTGGAGATCAAGGTGATACAAGCGTTCCTGTTTAGATTATGCACCCTGATTTCGTGCAGGGTGTTTTTTCAGAGTTTGAGAAATACTGCTCTCAAGATTTGGAAAAAAAAAAAACTAACTTTTTTAAACAAATGACAGCAGTCGGCGGTGGCCTCCCCTGCACCAATTTTTTCTCTAAAACATTGGAGAACTGGGGGTCAATGTAATAAAGTAGAGGGACAACCCAATTACGAGCCGATTCCACGGCAATCGACGAGGATTAGTTTTTTAACCCATTTTCGCCCTTGAAAGATAGCTATATCTACTGCATGTTCACTAATCTATTGCAGCACCGTAGGACATCAAGGACTCTGCCGTCAAAAACGCAGCGGAACCAAGAAGCATAAATGTAGGCAGAGATTAGTAAAAACGTGCCAACTTTGATGCTTGGTTGCATTCATCCAACAGCAACAAAAAAAAAAAAAACATTTTTCGCCCAGATTCAGCTGCCGACCAACTGGTAAGTGCAATCGAGGAGGCGATTCTCGTTACCTGTAGTCCGCTGGGGCTGCCGCCACCCGCGATGCTGAGCTGCAGATCGCCAAGAAATCCATAGAGTTCCTGCTCCGTTTGTTCAATCGGCGGCCAAAACATCTCCAGCTCTTCAAACGGCTGTGGAAAAAACTGAATCGCCTGCTGCTCCATCAGCGATCGAAAAAAAAAAATCTCTGGGAAGAAACATTGGAGAAAATGAGAAATCAAAAGTTGCCAGGAGTAGCAACGCGGTGAGGAAACTCAGATAAATCGGTCCTTTTATCGGCTTATCGCTGCGCATCGATTACCTACCCGCGGTCTAACAGGGAGATGAGAGGAGCGAAGAACGGCGAGATGGCGCCCGGAAGCCGCGTCGGAGGTGAGAGAGGAAGGCACGGCGGAGGCGGAGACGACGGAGAGGCAGGGAGCCGAGGCAGCAAGGCAGGCCTATCGTAGTGGAGGAAAGCATGCTAATATAAAGAGGGCAGGAAGCCGCGGACTTAAACTTCACTGCCGCTGCTGGGGTGGATATGCTGAGTGACATCCGGAGGATGATTTTCACCCACCGCTTTTTATGGGGAAATTATTTCCTCTGAAAAAAAAAAGATCAACTTAATTTCTTGACTCTGTTTTCATCAAATTTTGTTATTTGGTCTTAAAATAAAATTTGCTTATTTTCTTTACCCTTTCGTCCACTTTGAAAGATCATAACTCTTCGATATGACATCGGATGAAGATGATTTTTATATGAAAATTGTATGTCTCGACGAGATCTACAACTTTATAGTTTTGAATTTTTTCATCTAAACTTTCTTAAATTAAAAAACTTAAAACTATAAAGTTGTAGATCTCATCGAGATCTACAATTTTCATATAAAAATCATCATCATCTGATGTCAGTATCGAAGAGTTATAATTTTTTAAAGTGGAACGGAAGGGCCAAGAAAATAAGCAAATTTCGTTTTAGGGTCCAAATAACAAAGTCCGATAAAAACAGGGCCAAGAAACTAAGTCGAACTTTTTTTAGGGTCCAGGAAATAATTTTCTCGCTTTTTATTGTGAGTTGGTACACAGTTCACTCAAACGGTATATTAGTAAAGTAGTTTTAGTAAGACTAATAATTAAATTAAGTTTGATAATAAATTGAAGATGTGAAAAGAATCTAGCTTTTCTTTAGGACACGATGTTTCAAGATATACAACAAATTTCAACCAACAAATGTGTTTGCCTGACAAATTTGCAAACATTAATACTTCCGTAAAATCATGAGTCCAATAAAAACATTAATACTTTTGTAAAAAAAATGGTCGGCAACTAGTCACACCCTGAAACGTCCATGATCGTACGAAAATTCAAATATGAACAATTTCTAGTCACAGAAGGCTAATAACACATTTATTACATTTAAATAGATCTTAGTTTAACAGTTCGATGAAGGGAACTTCACCCGGCACGGAACACCAAATATAAAGGCGCTCGGTCCATACCGGAAGACTGGAAAAGCGATGCTATCGCTGCGTTCTGAACAGTTCGACATTACAGATGGAGGTCCTCTCATTGCACGCTATCCTTGCCACGTCACCCGTCCGACCTCTTCCCGTGCCCGCCTCCATCCTTGTCGTGGTCAGCCGCCGCCGCCGCCTCGCCAGGTGCCTGCGCCGCCAAGAGCCCGTGCCGGAGGAGGAGGTCGAGCCGCCGGTTTGCCGCCCGCCAGGGTCGTGTCACCGGGGGGGGGGGGGGGGGGGGGGGGGGTGTCGCGACGCGGGGCCGGTCACCTGCGCTGCGCTCGACTGCCACGCCATGCTCGACCGCGCTTGACCGCCGCCGCCGCTCTTGACCCTTCCGAGCTTCTTCCTTTTTTTTCTTTTGCGGGAGCTTTTACAGGCTCGCGCGCGGTATTGGCGACCAACGTCTTCATCATCCGACTCGTTCCCTCCGTCAGTTAAAAATACGTAACAACCAGAACAAGTAAACAAACACGAATAAATACTGACATATATTTGTAGGCGTACTTGTGAAACTTCTGCTAGCAATCTGAATCCTCGTCACATCGTGTATGGTCTCGAACTCGTGATATTGGACACCAACCTCCTCGTCCTCCGGCTTGCTCACTTCGCCGGGTAACAGGCTAACAAATGTGAATAAATATTCACATATATCCAAATGGGCTCTAAAAATTATGAAATTTAATGGATAAATAGAGTTTGATTTTTGATTTTTGATTTTTGATGAAATCAGCCAGCCAGCCGTATAATCTAGACAGTAGTATCTCTTTACAAGATATACAATAAAATTTCAACAGACTTTGCCTGACAAATTTACAAACATTAATACTTCCCTAAAATCATGAGTCCAATAAAAACACTTTTGTAAAAAAATGGTCGGCAACTAGTCACGCCCCTGATCCTCTTACAGAAATTCAATGCGATACAAATACTAGTTAGATAAGGCTACGGACACATTTATTACTAGGTATCAGGGGCGCGCTATTGCGCGCCAGTAGGAATGATATGCTGTGGTGTAGTATGCTACTAAAATATGCTGGTCGGATTAAAGTTACAAAGCTAGAGCATCTGTTTTCAGTCATACAATACCCGTTGTTTATATATACATAAATGAACCTGTATACCGGTGAAGTGCTTACTAAAAATATGTACATAGTAACTGGTTTCATTGAGAGAGATATATTATTCATAAGCTGGGTTTTTCTGGCTCTTGGATATGAAGACGAAGCTGACTACTGCATGGTCGCCATCTCTGACCTTGTTGTTGCATATGATATGATATATTGATTTCTTAGTAGCCGTTGTCGTCATCCGAGCTGTTTCTAAAGTATCTGGCTGGTGTACCTGCGAAAGGATTGTTATTTTTTTGTCTGTTATATCGCTATGTTCTGGAGCTATTGGACTATATTTTTTTTATAGATTATGTGCTCTGTTTTCTTGCAAGCTGTCTGTTAGCGTAAATATATGAGGTCCTATTTACAATCTTCTGTGCTTGGATGACATGGATAATGGTTGGTTTAGATAAATGCATGAATGTTTAGCGTGTTAGAGAAATTGTGTGGTTCAAGCTAATGGTGATGTATATTTTTGGACTAATTATATGGTAAAGGGGATATCATTGTTACTGTACCTTTCTGAGGAGATGTTGCGTCGTCTTCGAGGGAGTTTGTTTGCTCGATCATTTCTTGACACTGTGTAGTATCAAAGATGGAGAATCCTACAGGTTTATTATATTTGTTAGGACAATGTAATATGCATTTTTCTTCTTTTTATTGTATCTGAAACTGTATTGTATCTTTTAACCTCTGCAATGTGAGATGCGAAGTTCTGGTGGAGTGGTTCTACCAAACATTTCGTCTGTATAGACTTCATAGCGAAGTCTCCAGATGTGAATAAGATTATCCGGTGAAGTTGTGTGCAGGAATAAGCGTGGTTTCTAACAAATTTTCACATTTTCAAATTAGCGTGCAGGAATAAGCGTGGTTTCTAACAAATTTTCAAATTAATGTAGAGACTATCATAATATAGTAGTAGAGGTTAGAGAGAGAGAGAGAGGTGATTCCGTAAAATTTTACATAATATAGAAGTAAGAGGTTGGCATAGATGGAGTACTTATTTATTTTATATATATACATATTTAATACAGCTGGCTTAATGTATTACAGAGTACTGGGATGGCGTCTGCTGGATGGATTTGCTTCAATAGTTGCTCCTGGTACGGAGTCCAATGTGTTGATAGAAGGAAAAAAGAACCCAAGACTTATAAAAATAGTAGGGGGCCGGTGAGTTAATTATTCCAACAAACATGATATCAGACATTGGAGAGCCAACCTTAGATATCACCAGCTGATTTGATTCAATCTTTTTTATCAATATCCACTCTGTAGTAAGACATTTGAAAAATATACATTTACATGGAATAAATAAGATTCAGGTGTTTAGTGAGGCAAAACAAAGTCAGGTTCTGGATGTTAACATGCACATGTTATCAATTCTGCCCTTTCCATTCATGGAGGCAGGGCCCAACCAAATTAGAAATCACAGACTAAGAAATTTAACTTCGGATGAACTCGCATATAGAACTGTACATAGAATGCATACAAATGTGATGCATAGGCTGCAGTAATTTATTGATTATAAAGAAACAAACTCGCATGAATAAATTATCTTTTAATGAATGTAGAGATTGCTTGGTGCTGTCTAGATCAGGTCGTTCAGTTATGGCAATAGCTTGATTTAAGAACGACCAATCTTCAGATGAAGTGCAAACATGGTTACATAATATATTATAAATATGTATCTCTTCAAAAGAGTACCAAACCAATCCATCTGTAGTTGTGGGTTTGAAATATTTGGTACTAAACTAATCCATTGCTAGCTGAGAAAACATGCTTATATATCAATTTGTGGGTTTGAAACATTTGGTACTAAACTAATCCATTGGTAACTGAGAAAACATGCTTATATATCATTTGAAATAGAATTCGCAGGCAGAGAAAATATACCAGAGCAATGCGTGGCAAGCAACAGGTAGCGACTTCGTCCATATCCAAACTTTGATCCGCAGCAGAATATGCATGATGAAGAGACAGCATACATCAAGTAGGCAGCAACAATTGTCTAGTTGGCCTAAACAGAAGTGAGTAAAAGACAAAAGAAAAAAGGGCAACTTAAATACCTTGCTATAGGTGAAGATCGTCAATTCTGCACTCGTTCCATATGCATGTGATTCATTCAGGTTGACATGCACGAAGAGCAACTAAAGGCTCTGTTCGCTTCAACTAAATAGCACACATTTTTCAGTTCTGGAACAGTATTTCCCCTCACAACAAATCAGCTTCAGCCTAAATCAGCTCAGCTTTTTAGCTGAAGCGAACAGAGCCTAATACAGCCAAAACTACAGGCCAGTCCACATAGCCTAGCTGGGAGCAGCTGCACAGCAGGTCTTGTTCCTTTGAAATTTGAAAGCGAGTAAGGGAGCATCCGCCGTAAGTTTACCACTGGAGTACTACTACTCAACATGCTGGAAATTTATGTATGAAAGACCAATGGCTTTAGATCTTTGCAGATAATCCCCAACCGCATGTTCAGCATAAAGGGACTACAACGATCAGGTAGAAAGGGTATACTAAGTTAAAATCCAACCAGAATAATAATATAATTATGAGAATAGGACCAAAAGGGACAGCCATGAAAGGAGCAATTTTAGGGTTCCTTAGCAACCATGTAATCAGAGAAAGTTGATAATAGGGAGTGCAATTTAAATTGGCACTTCAAATGAATCAGGATCAATGATTTAGTTTTCTATGTAAACAGGATATCCAATAGGGCAAGCCAGAAGCATGTTTACAGTATTCCGCAAAGTGCGATTGAATTGATCTATGTAGTGTTTACAGTAACATATAGCTAAGAATGTTGGAAGCCACAAACTGAAGCTATACTCGAGGGCACAATCCTATTGAAGTGCATACCAGCTAATGAGGTACAACAGGTATATTGGAGGCTGAGGCTGGCTGCACTTGCCGGCCACTAAGTGCGCCTGCAGGAGCACATAGCGAAGCTAGGAGCTGCAGCGCTGCCCTGCAGGAGATCCTCTACGCGCCGGCGTTCGCAATTCCTAGCGACCTACGCGTTCTTTCGCTATCGTGCCTGGGAGGCCGAGCCGTGCTCGCGTGAGAGGGAGAGGAGAGAGTACGGTGCGGGTCCCACGTGCTCAACTAATAAAAAAATATTATAACTCACAAACCAAAATTCTAATTAAATTCCGATTACACCATTAAATTCGTTTCAATAAATCCTTCAAAACAAGATGACACATGGATATATTTAGATAAAAAAATTTTATAGACATGTGGGCCCCACTGTGCATAGAGGATGATATAGAGGATGAATGTGTGTGGGAGAAAGTGATACAGAGTAGAGAATCTCGATGATCAGGACGGAATATTCCTTTTAGAGGATGAATTTAGAGGATTAGGAGTGCGGATAGCCTTAGTAACTATGGTTAAGCATGGGAGACAATTTCGTGTTGGTGTTTTTTCAACTAAAAATTAGCAACAAAAAAAAACTTACTGTAAGTAGGACAGCAGATCAGCTAGCCATAAATAAATCACCTTTAGTTTATTTTTTCTCTTAATATTTGGATATTTTACTGAATCCTAGGATATCGATGAAGTCTAATAAATCAGTTGTGACAATTAGAAGACGAAAAGATGCAAGTATAATAAACAAAATAACTAAATGAGCCTGGTAATGTTGTCAGTGTGCCGGATAAGCGCATAGACCGAACGAATCTACATAAAAAGGAGCTTCTCCAACAAACAGTTCATACCTCCTGAACCAAACAATAAATTTTGCTTGATAGGTAAATTTAGTGTGCAATATGTGAAAGGCCAGGACTATATTAGAATTGCAACTGCACAGAAGGAAGATGTATGTACGAGATGAACCCAAAATGAGCATGAATCCGCTGTGTGGTTATATGGCCGATTCCTCATCAGTCGTGGAATCATATATAAAGACGTCCCTGCATAGGAAAAGCAAGCCTAGTGAAATGAAAGGTATGCAAAAGAAGGTCATCACAACATGTCTGTAAGATCGAGCAATATCAATATACCACATGCCTCAGTGAGCTATAAATATGTAAAGGAGAAGCACAGTTCTAAGAAGACAATTTCATGTAATGAAATACAGTAGCTGTGATAAATGAATTCACAAAACAAGACATATGTTTGTCAATGCTTTAAACTGCAACCATGCTATGCTAGTCAGCAACGGAGGAGAGGAAAGACAACGGCACAATGAGGGACAGTAAGCAGAATGCAGGATGAGTATAGGACAATAAGTAGAATTCAGGATGAGTACAGGAAGGAAATAATCAAAATAAGCCCAAAATCACACGAACAAGAATATGCACAACATAAGAGGCATTGGCAAATAAAGGTTACCTCAATGTTTTTGCCCGTATGTAACAAAAGCATCCAATTCGAAGTGATAAAAACAGTTCTAATATATACCTAAGGAAAATATTTGTTGGTAGGGAACAAAAGGTTTGTAAGCCGGAAAAATGTATGTTCATTTCATTCATTTTCTCAATTACTCATATAAACTGTTTTCATTACCACATAGAGATCTTTTGCCTGCTGTGAATCTCTATGTGGCCAAAGTTTTTTCAGAGAAGTCTATATGTACATTGTTAAAGAACATGTATCTATCTTGTTCATGCAGATTCAGTCGGCGAAAATCTGAGCTTTAATTTGATCATGTTGCTACCAAGCCCACGAATTGTATCAAAGATAAAGCAATCTTCCGCAGTATAATCTTGTCCAGTAAAAAGAGCATGCGAATCCTGCAACAACATTTGTTAGCTTGAGTCCAAAACTATGAATCTTGACTTTGTAAGGAAACTTTTGTGCACTACAAAACTGTGCAAATTGTCTGAAATGAACCTCAAAAAATAGCCAAACCTGATATATGCGAGTACTGTTCTCAAAGATAAGATTTTTATACGGTACCAGCATTATCTACAAATAAATATAATACTAACAGAGCTATATGGTTAAGATTTTAGAGAACAAAACAAAGCAAGGACCTCAGATAACAGTTGTTTGTGACTAAATTGATTGGTAGTTGGCAACCTCAGATATTGGAACTTCATAATTAAAAATCAAAGCATGAACCAACACATCAGTGAATAAAAAGGCAGTATATTGCCCCATACATATATTATGTCCCACCATCGTGCAATGAACAAATGGATATGTAAAAGAAATAAATTCATGGTATATGTAGATAAGGTTACAAATGGAATTGTTCAAAAGAAGGGGTGCTCGTATTAAAAGTGTTGAATCTATTTAAAGTACACATCTTGATAGTAGTTTCTCAAATGAACAGTTCACTAAATAGGAGGACCTCATCTGTTAACATAATGGGGTCAATGACCATCAACATCCTAATATGAATGGAATTTAAAAACACCTAGTAATCAATACAAATGAAAACTATGCTTACACCTATTTGACATTTACTGTAACACTTTCATCTTCAAGATTTCATGTAACTATATCTAAGTAGAACTAATTGTCATGAACACATAAAAGCAATGAAGGAAACTGTAGTGGATTTTACTCAGCGGTAACTGCTCATGGGCATATTCAGATCACCCAGGCTCACTAAATCCTTCTATTTCATCTAAACAAAACTAAATACATGTACAACCCTAACACCCATTATTTATAAAAAGAGGCTCCACTATAGAAATCAAAAGGAAGGACACTGTTCTTCCCAAACCTAGAAATCAAAAGTCCTCAAATCTCAGTGCATCCCAAACCGAACAATACCTTTTGTGTTGCACCAGAGCAAGCTGAAGCAATTTCATCAATTCAAGCAGTGAATATTCAATTTATAGTGGAAATTGGCCAACGACCTGTGCGAAGGGAGGATTTGGGGAGGAGGTAAGAGATAGAGGAGGAGAAGAACAGGCACCTAGGGTTTCACTGAGAATAGTAGCAGATGCGAAACGGTGAGCGAAGGCAGCGCCGATGGTGGCCACCGAAGGCAGACGTCCGTGTGACAGCGCCAGCGACGAGGAGGGAGAGGGTGCGGGCACAGCCACGCCGCCCGCTCGCGTACCGCCTGCTGCCGCTGCCATGGCAGCAACGGGAGTGGAACTGAGAGAAGAGAAATAGGGAGAGGAAGAGGAGGACAGGTAGGGGGAGAGGGAGGAGGAGGGCGTGGCAGGGTGGAGGAGGCCGCCGCCGCCGCGCGCTATGCCCGGCCAACGCCGTCCCTCGCGGCCGTGGTCCGCGTCGGGAGAGGAGAGGCGAGAGATTTTTTTTTCTTTTTTTTTACTGAGATGAAGGGAAACGTGTATATATTTGGAGCCGGCCAGTTAACAGTAGCTAGAGCTAAATCCGGATGTCCAGGCTACGATCCAATGGCCGAAATTAATTTTGCTAACGTGTCTAGGCCCAATGACGAGGAAACCTTGCGGCCTTGTTTCTCTTAATATTTAGATAGATCTCATTGTACTAGTTTAGATGAAAATAAGCGACAAAGTCGTGTTATAAAGTAGAGTAGCATTCATGATCCAAGAGACTCGGAGAAAAGACACAGGTCGACACTATAACACATCTGACGAACCCTAATGCTACAGGCTACCTAGTGCAGCCGACATGACCTTATTTGTATGCCACTTCAGGGATGAAGTTATCTTCCTCTATGTAACAAAGCAAGGGGTGAGTACAGAGTACTCATCAAATTCAACCTTACCTATGAAATGGGATATCGGTATATGCGTATGGATAAATTAAGAATAAACCTTGATTTTATTTGCATAAAACTATCTTTTTGACACATGCAGGATTTCATTTAATAAATACCATTATATAATATAATATAATACTATATATATATATGAAAAAGGGTTTGTCATAATTTTAAGTATTTTTGAACACTCCGTTCCCACAACACATGATTCTTTTCCAAAATCACACTCACTCATGTTTCCACTTATCCTAACCCATCTAGTTGTTCAAACCAAACTGTAACCCGTCTAAGACCGCAGACACGGTTATCATGATAGATTTTACACTCTACAGAGATTGTACACTTTCACCACAAATAAAGTATCGTAACTCAACACCTTAGTGCAAGTATAGATCCATCAAAACTATTATCCTCCATAGCTAAGTACTGGCGGCCACCACGGGAACACTAAGGGAGCGTTTGGTAGGGTTCCGTTTCACTGAAGAAACACTTGAAATGCTAAAACGTTTCAGTTTCAGTCGAAAAACGTTTTTGTTAGAAACACCAGACCGTTTGGACGAAGTGTTTCACGAGCGAAACACCTATTCAGGTGTTTCACAAGTTTAGTTCAAAATCCTGAAATATTTCAAGTGTTTTAATGTTTCAGCTGTGTAACACCCCTGGTGTTACTACCACCAAAACTGGACATGTCATCGCATGCATTGCAAATCATCCGCATAATCCCTGTTACTGTGCATCCACTAAAAACAAATTTTATTTCAACATGTAATTATGCATAGGAAATCTAGAGTGATTTGATTATACAAGTGCTTGTTTGTGTATATATAATTAAATCAAATTAGAAATGCAAACCGAAATCAATTAAAAACCCTAATCGGACCCTGAAACCCTAAATCAAAAACTAAGTAGAATCTGATGTTTGTTTCTTAATAAAAGTTGTAGCCCTTGAAAAATGGAACAACTTCTATTTGGGGCAATTTTGAAGTTATTAAGAAAAATTTCAAATAAAACCCTAATCTAGGAATAAAGATTTGAATTTAAATCCTTGTTTTGAAAATTATTAAGAACTAGACAAAACTTGTTGTATAAAAGTTGTAAATCTCACTGAATAGAACAACTTTTATTTTTGAAGATTTTCAAGTTGTTGAGATAGATTTTGAGTTTTAAACAAAATTTGAAATGAAATTCAAATTGAAATTTTACCCCCTTTTAAATAATTCAAAATTTATTCAAAATTTGAATATGACTCAAAAACCAAAATTGTCCAGTTTGAAATTCTTTACAACTTTTATCTTGGTAAAATTTTGAGTTCTTACACAAAGTAGAAAGTAATTTGGCAAAAATATCCAGGGACACTTTGGAATGGCTACAGTAACCGATTTAAGGCTCTGTCCTCAGCTCCTCTGTTCAAGCATGGCGCCGGCAGGGCGAGCACGTCGCCGGTCGTCCTTCCCGTCTGGCGCGTGTCCGTCGAAGGGGACGAGTGCGTGGGGGTCCTGGCCAAGTCGCTGCGTCCGTTTTCCCCTATATATATAGCCGGTCGTCGCCAGTTTTCTTCTCCCTTTCCACCATTCCCGCCGCCGACCGAGCTTCGGCCCATGGCCAAATTGGCGCTGCTCAGGGCCTCATCATCCAATTCCACCTGCCACTAAGGTCGTCACATCCTAGCGCCTCTATCCAACCCTTTTGTGCCGGTAGTTGACCACCGGAGTGGCCGGAACGCCATCTCTTTCCTTCTCGGCTCCGGCGGAGCACCACCGTGGCTCGGGTCACCGTGGCCCGAGCTCCATAGAGCCTCTCTTGCTCTTATTCTTTTCGTTTTGGGACCACCTTGAGGTCATTTTGATCACCAGCCCATCGGTATTTGCAGCCCGAATACAGACACGCCGGAACACAGGTCTTGTCCTCGGAGCTCGCCGTCGAGGTCACGGTCGCCGCCAACCAGTCGTCTCCGAGGGTCATCCACCACTTCTAGCTAGTGCTTTGGCATCTGTTGAGAACCCCGAACCTTTTTGCGTCCTCCTTTTAAACGCTACCGGTTCGCTGTGGCCTGGAACACTGGGCGCCACCGTGTGCAGGGCCGGCCGTCCGCCATAGCCGCCACCTTGAGGGCTGCCGGGCTCTAACCGTCGAGATGGGGCCATAGGATGATGCGCTGTGGTTTAGTATGCTCGTCGGTGGTTTTTCCTTCGCTGGAGGAGCTGCCGGCGGCGAGCGGCCGCGGTCGGAGCCGCCGTTTGCGCGCAGTCGGCGTCTGGGGAGAGGGAGAGGCCGAGCTAGGCCTGCTTGGGCCAGGTCTGCTCGTGCCCGCGGGCCGTGCTGGGCTGTTTCAGGTCGGCCCAGCGGCGCTGGAGTGCATTGGGAGTGAGGGAGGGAGAAGCTGGGCCGCAGTGGGCCGAGGTGGGTCGGCCGGTTTACTGTTGGCCTGAGCTGTTGAATGGATTTTCTATTTTCTGCTTATATGAATAGTATTATACTTTGTTATTTTTATAGAAAAATAAATATAGCTCCTAAAATTGTGAAACTAATTATGTAGCTTATCTGCGAGGTACTTGATTTATGAAAAATATGATATGTGCATTGTCAGTACTTTTGTTATGTAATAAAAGTATCCCTTTTAATTGATAAATAGAACTTCCATGATTTTTCTAGGCAAAAATATACATCCAAAAATCTTGAAATTTATTGTGTCACTATTTTGTAATGCAAGATACCTACACAAAAATTTGTAGCTTAGTTGGACTAAGTTAATTTTTATCCCTATTAGATGTTTATTTAAATAATCGATAAAAGCAATATTAATAATTAAGACTTAGGGTTTTGTGTGATTTTCAGATTTGCTTGAAGACCATGGCACACTTCCACTACTGTTGGTCATGGCAACTTTGTTACTTGGGTGATGTGCTCATGTCCCACTTATTATAATAAAAACTAAAAATGTTTTTTTTTATAATTAAGCCTCTCATTGGTATAGGCATGTATGTATGTAGACATGTGATATTGATGGCTTCTTGGATGCAACCTCTTGGGTGAAAAGAGATAGTAGGTATGATGCTTATATTAGGATTTTATTAGTCCTTTTATATGTAAACATAGGATGACTTGCATGGTAAAACAATTGAATGTTAAAGTGAAATTCTGACTGCAAGCAACAAGTTGGTTTTGTTGGCTTGCAACTTTATCGTGAAGGGAAGTTGTACTCAATTTTCTAAATTAAATTTACTTTTATTAATCCACAATTTAGTGCATCTCACACATCATGGCATACATATCATCATATTAAGCATGCATCAATATTTCGTGTAGTGAACGCGGAATAATTTATTATCCAAAGCAAATCCCGAGTAAGGTCTTCACTCGGTGGACATGGATCTTTCTCGGTGGTTGACTTCAGGGTTCTATCTGCTCCAAGCAATAGGCAAGCCCTGGTGCATTCAGCCATCTCCTTGTGATTTGAAAAATGTTTATAACTTGAGTTAATCTATTGCATTAAGTTGATTGGAGTTGTTTGATAACCCAATTGCTGCATTACCAACCTTAACCACTGAAACATGTAGAAACCATTTTAAAATAAAATGTTTGAAATGCTTAACCCTGCTTAAATAAATTAGATTTGCATAAAATACTATTTTTGAGTTGTGTGATATATATGCTAATGATTAATTCATGAAAAAGAGAATTGGTATATTCTCGTTTGGTGGCTGTGCACCTGATCAGTACATTGTCACCGACGAGAAGGGATTTTCTTGCTCGGTGGTTGTGAATTTGAGTTAGAGTCCCAATGCTTGACCACCGGCAGAAAAGAGATTTGAAAACTGTTGGGACACTTGTACTTGGGTTAGAGTTCTAATGCAATGTCGTCGGCGGAAAAAGAATTAGGGACCGTTCGTTGTAGGCCTGCTGTGGTCAAGACTTTGCAACTAGCCACATACTACAGGAAAGCTTCTGACTCCGGTGGCTCTACTGCTTGAAACCGACAACCACGCACTGAGAGTAGAGAGACGGCGAGAGTAACGTGTACCCTCGTGGCCGTCGTGCCTAGAGACGAGAGGAGTACTATGCTCTCGGGTGGCGCAGGACCGGTTCAGGGGTAGAAAAGCCGTGGTAGGCGGGGTTGGTATATGCAAGCGTAAGTGCTACATATGCAGTGTGGATAGGAATCCCCAGCTGGGTACTAATCGATTCGAATCGTCGTTGCTCCTCGGATATGGAGACTTGATCCTTTAACCTTACAATTAAAAAGTGGTTCGGAACTAGGTGTTTTGAGAATGATTTAAAAATTGAAAAGTATGATGAAATATGAGAATGAATTTGCAATTATGTACTACGCTTAAAATTAAGATTTGATGTAAAATATTAAAATATGATAGTAATGCTTTTTCTGCAAAACTCTTTGATTCTTACTCAAACCTTACCTTGATTTTCCCTCAGCCTACATTCCTGAGTCTCATTCTTTTTTCTGAGTCGGGTAAGTCCTGTGGAGTACCCCCAGTACTCAGGGTTTGTTAACCGCTGTTGCAGGTAAGACGAGAGTACAGCCATGCTCGAGACTGTGCCGGTTGGCGTATCGGGCATGGATGATGATGTGTATGATATAACCGTTGGGCAGGGTGTCTAGTTGTTTGACGCTACTCCACTACGAAGTGTTGGTTCGGGATAATGTAATTTATACTTGTATCCTATGTTTATGTAATACTTCCGCACCCTTTACTCTGATTTGAATTATTTGCGTAAACGGATGTAATACTTGCAAGGTCTTTATAATGAGATCCTCGGAGAAATTAGGGTTTCCGAAGAAACCCGACAGACCACCTAGGTCAAGGGGAAACTCGTGCAGACTGATCATGGGTCCTTAAGGTCGATGACGGTGCACGTGGGCCCTAGAATTAAGGACGATTCTGTCACAAGCTGTTTGGCAGGGATTCAAGTGTTTCAGTTGTGAAACTGAAACGTTTCACCCTACGCACCCTAAGTGCACCATCTCATAATAATTCACGGAGCTCATAATATTTCATATAATTTCTCATTTTTCACATACATCTCTTAGTGTCCCATTGTACTCCGTCTCTAGGTGATTGTTATAGCAACTAGAGGGATTTAGACTAAGCTCGACCGCATACAAAATTTAACTAAGCAGCAAAATAATAGGGTGATGTTTAAAAATAGAATCAGGCCTGGCCCTGGGGCGGGGCGGGAGGGACGTCAGTCCCAGGTCCAATTAAGGGATGAGCCCACAGGTATCTATACGTGTAGACTAGAGTAATAGGAATATGCAGCATACGCGGCCAGTTCCGTTCCTTTATCACGATTCATGACTCCCTATTTCCCGTGCGCGAGTCACGCGACGTGACCTTTGGGTTTCCTACATGAGGGTGCGTCTAGGGCACATGAGGGCTTGGCGGCGTGCCATCGGCGTTCCAGCAGAGCACTCAGCGATCAGTGAACGAGTGGCCAGCCGGTAGGAAGCCAGCAAGTGCCCTAATCTCTGCTCTCAATGCTGTCACAGTGTCACGTGATCCAAACCCGGATCGAGTGATCAGCTAATCCCAGAGAGCCTCTCGGCAATTGCAGTTCCAACAGGCAGGCCCTAGCGGCAACAAGGTAGGAATCTGAATTTTAGTTACCAAATATTTCTCACCTGATCCTACTTTATGAAATTATATAGTTACTATATTGATTTAAATGATCTAATTTGTGAGCTTAGGGTTTCACAATCCGCTTTGTCGGATAGAGAAATGACAGTTATGGAGATTTTTTTAGTGCTTATCGCATCTTGTTTACTATGTCAGTGACTTGTGGTAGAAAGAAGCTTCTCAAACTTGAAATTGTTGAAAAATTATTTAAGATCAACGATGTGACAAGAGAGGTTGAATGGATTGACAACGTTATGCATTGAGAAACAATTGTTTGACGAGAGTGATATTGAAGCCATCATTGCTGACTTCACATCAAGAAATGTTAATATATATACAAATTATTTCATATGAATATTGCTTTTTGCATTTACTTAACCGATTATTAGTAACATTATATACCACCGATGGATATTATTAGTAGTATTACTATGTTCATATATATAAAGGTCCAAAATTTAGCTTCGTCCTAGGTCGAAAAAACCTCAGGACCGGCCCTGAATAGAATCAACATGCATCATGAGAAATAGGTTGGACTTGTCTTTGTAGCAGTCCTTGTGAAACTCCTGCTAGCAATCTGAATCCTCGTCACATCGTGTGTATGGTCTCGAACTCGTGATATTAGACACCAACCTCCTCGTCCTCCGGCTTGCTCACTTCGCCGGTTAACAGGCAAACAAATGTGAATAAATATTTACATATATCGATTCTTGATGAATTTAGGAAGAATAATTCATGGAATCAGTCAATCAGAGTTTGTAGGAGGGAGATATTGATCGTCGCGGTGTCCTCTAATTAATTAATCACGAGAAGAGAAAATGGAACATGATTAGTGAGGGTGTGGCCACTGCTGCCGTTGCTGTTAGGAGGGGAAAAAGAATAATTATTAATGGCTCACGGCCATAGCTGCACTGCACGAGAGGGCCTGAGGGGGGGCTTTCGTGCGTGATGGAGTGATGGTTGGGTCCAGCTCGCTCAGGCTTTCCAGTCGAGAAACGAAACGTCGTGCTCATGCGCGTCCATGGACGACTGCCGGAGCTTCGCCCGGGGCCGATTTCGACTGCTATTTCCGAATTCAAGGGCGTGGGGAGAGAGTGTGGAGGGTGAGAGGAGAAACTCGTAGGTGTGCTACCTCGGTCGATTACACAGCTTGGAGAGGGATGTCGACGGGGCTCGATTTTGTCTGTGTAAGAACAGGAGAACTCGATTTTGGAAGGAAGGACGACGTCTCAGCAGCTTGGTGCGGTGCGGTGGTGGCTAGAAGCAGCTCGGGTTGCCTTAATTTTATAGGATGGAGGGAGCGGGGCTGTGGCTGTGGCGCTGTGCCACCGGCTCACCTATTCGTCTTCGGCTCTGTTCGCTTCAACTAAACAACACATATTTTTCAGTTATAAAACATTATTTTCTCTCATAATAAATCAGTTTCAGCCCAAATTAACTCAGCTTTTCAGCTGAGGCGAACAAATGGCGTTGCTGTGGCCGGACTGCTGGGTGGCGGAGCGACGGGACAGCGTCCCTGCGGCATGCAAACGGGCGGTGCGGCGTCTCGCGGGGTAGTGGAATGGTCTCGGCACGGTAGCGGCGGGTAAAACCTCTGCGGCTTGCATGCATGGTTAGCGCTGGGCGTGTGCGGCGGCGCTCACATAGCTGCATGCTGCTGCTTGCCTCTCGGCGTCCACTTGCAGCTGCATGCAGCACGACGCGACGGGGGGCAGAGGGGCGGTGGCAACTTGGAGCGGTTGATGGTCGGCACACATGCAGGTACAAGCGCGTGCATGCATGGATTTTTGCTTGCGCGTGTGTACATGTGGTCGGTGGTTAATTAGCATGGTAAAAAATTAATCCCTCTGTCTCAATTTACTAGTCATTTGGGCTGTGTTCGGTGAAGCTGAAGTGCTGTAGATAAGCGCTGAAGTGCTGTAGAAGTGCTGAAATCTTGTGAGAGAAAAATACTGCTGAAGTGCTGAAAAATAAGCGCTTATAAGCGCTTATACCCTCAACCGAACGCAGCCTTGATTTTTTTCAACTCGATCTATAAGTTTGACCATGATATTAAAAAAAATTTACATACAAGAATCATTCTCGAAGAACTTTTATTAATAAAGCAAGACATAACAAAATAAATGATATTTTGTATAAATTTTTAAATAATATAAGTGGTCAAACTTGAGGACAAAGAAGTTAAACGATTTATAGATTGAAATGGAGGAAGTAATATTCTATGCTCGTAGATGTCTGTTGGATGGTAGATGCATGTGGAAAAAGGAAAAGTTACGTCGGCCTTGCTTCAGCAAAGTTAACGAATCCATATCGATAACTGTTATACATTACTATTTTTTTTTTGACTTCTGTTATACATTACTATAGGACGCTATATATTTACTCTGTCACAATTGATCTATTTCTTTTTTTTGCTGCATTTAATTCATCCTATATATGAAGAATTCTACAGAAAATATAGGTTGCATAATATAATTTCTTCTGAACATTAACTCTCTTGAAAACTACTCCTAAAAACCAACTGCCTAAAAGGTCACTAGTTGCTACCGGTGAATGCTGCTATGTGCTTGCTTTGCCGTGCTCTGTTTGTTGCGTGTGTAGGGTGCTGCTCGTGCTGATTCGAAGGAGAGAGAGGGAGTAGGATGTGGGTCCCACGGCGCCATCGGCGAAGCAAGGTGGTGGGGTCCACCTGGCGTGTACTGTGAGGGGGTTCAAGTGCTGGTGCGCTGAGACGACGATGGTGGTGGGGTCGGTGCACCATGCACGCGCCGTGCGCAATACTGTTAAGGCGAGGACGAGCCAAGCGAGGGAGAGAGAGGTGGGAGGACGGACGGAAGATGTAGGTGCCAAGATGTGAAAAATATATGTTTAGAAAAGAAGTACAAGGAATATATAAGATATATAAGATGGACGAGAATTATAAGAAGATTAGAAAAATAAAGCTCAAATTATTTATAATTTTTTAAAATAAATTTGAAATAATTTAGTGCGATTAATTTTTAGATATAAATTTTCTAGATATTACACTCCCTGAGACCTGTCCTCTCCTCTTCCGCGTGTCCGTGACGAGTGCTCACGGAACAGCACCATGTGCAAGCACTATGCCTATGTGTTGTGGCGCTGGGCCGCTGGCCGGGGGCCGCCTCCAATCTAGTACTTTGGTCTCAGCCTTGCGCCTCTATTTTTCTTTCCATTGACTTGAACTTATCATCAGTTAAAATTAGCATATAAAAATGTTTTTTCTCATAAAAAACACTATCAGCAGAACAAAAAATAGAAAACGGCTTTAAACAACGACTCATACGTCCTTTAATTTTTTTATTACTACAAGAGTTTGAAAAACGTTTTTCCGTCTCTATATTGTCGGGACGATATTTATGCATGTTCGTCTATTTAATTTAGCTCAGAACAATAGGACTCCAAAATCTGATGCCTGCCCCTCACGCAAAAGTATAGTTTTTTTTTTCAAAAATTGGCTTCAATAGCATAGAAAACTATTTTTTGTGACTTTAGCATAGAAAACTATTCGGAAATTGTGAATGCACTGTCCATCCAAGCCAAGCTACTGGTTCCTCACCACAAGGACGTTCCAAGGTGCCGATAGACTTTAAATGCTTATGCATATATTTAAATATAGTGTCATATTATCTTTTTATATAAAGGTAGGAGAAGAGAAAAAGGGAAACATTTCGTCTCCATAAAACGTTTCCGTACTGTTTCCAAAACATTAAAAACAGGTTAAACCTGCACTGCACTGACTCCCTTATTTCCCTTCATCGTGACTTTTCTTCTTCGAGAAGAGAGATGATAGAGACACGTGGGACCAGTGAACAGTAAAATAAGTAAAGAAACCATACCATAAAACTTTAAACTGCGAGAGATATCCGTTTTATATCAAGTTTCACGCGTTAGAATATGACAGCATATAACATGATAGAGAGCATCTATATTTACCATGCACAACACACCTGAGCATTTACCTCTCACAAACCAGCAGCACAAGTCTAACGGCATGCATGCAACAACTTGCACTCAGTTGCATGCACATACACACAACACTCGCTTCCTCTGGACACAGGCATGCATACATGCACTACACTCACACAGACAGCAACCCAAGCAAGGCTAAACTGCATGCATGCAAAAACTTGTACCTATTGCATGCATATCACCCACTGTTTCACTAGACGCCGCACCGTCCATTTACATGCATGTAAGCACTCGTACCCATTTGCATGCCACAGGAACCAGTCTGGTCACTCCACAGAATCACCATTAATGGAGAAGCTTGGCACCGATGCCACAACGACCTTCCCCTTCCTATAAAAGGCAACGGTGGGCTGCTCTCCTTCACCGCACTGAGGTCGCCGTGCTGCCGCTCAGTTTCTTCCTCCCCAACAGGCCAACACCTCTGTCTCTCTCTCTCTCTCCCTCCAGTGTTCCTACACAAAGAATGGACACCAACCTGATCTCCCTCTCCGTTCACGACCCAGTTAAGGCGAGCCACCAGAGAGCTTCCCTATATCATCGTTCACCTCCTCCAGATCACAACCTCTCCTTGTCTGTACAGAGCCGCTCTCGAACTTTGAAAGTCGTCCATGGAGGACGAGCTCACGAGCACGAACACCATATACTAGCTTCTCTCCCTTCCCATGCATGTGTGTATGACATGTAAGCCCTGCAAGCAAATGATGCACGCACTGCATACACCATGCACTACCAGCTAAACTCCACCAAAGAAATTAAAAACAATAGAATATTCCTCAATCACGCATTAGCCTTTTCCGTGTGGTTAAATTTTAGCCACATCGCGGAGCCAAATGCCAAATTTAATTCCATTAATTCTTCTTTCTAAATTGATTTAAAATCAAACTCTACCTCCATATAAATTCCATAATTTTTTGAGCTCATTTGAATATATATGTGTGTATTTATTAGTGTTTGTTTGTCAATTCTGGTCGTTACATATTTTTAGCCGACGGAGTGAACAAACCGGAGAATGAGGACGTTGGTGGCCGGTACCATGAGTTCGAGGCTATACATGAGGATCCGGATTGCCAGCAGGAGTATCATAAGGACGCCAACGAAGGTAAGTTCAACCTATTCCCCCCTTGATGTATGCTGATCCTATTTTTAAACACAACCCGTAAAAACCGTCTTAAACATTGTATAAAGTTTTTGCTGCTTAGTTAAATCTCGTTGATATAGCCAGCCTTGAATTGATATGATATCATGATTACCTTGTTCAAACTTAGGAATAAATATTACGATGTGGCGAAATACTGTTATTTAGTATGCTTAGCACTTCCACTCGACATGGTTACTCATCATTATGATTTTCTCAAATATAATGATTTCAAAAAAAAATATTGTGAGTTGTAAGAATGAATTGTGGGTGTTGACGGTAGTTATATACCATTTTTATCTATCAACTAAACATGAATCAAGGGAATAAAACAATCCACAACATAGTTCTAGGGTTTGATTCTAACGAGTTTCACGAGTTTTGGTGTTCTCACTTGTATTGTAGGAATATGCAATTTTCCATCAATTAAAAGTATCTCAAATAAGGAATTGGACTGCACCATTGCTACAGGCTCGTCGAGACGATCGAAACGGACCTATCATTTGCTATATTCGGAGTTCAAAATCAAAATCTGCGGCAACACATGCACCATTAGACTATAGAAGGCCCAAGAAGACACCACGCCGAAGATGGGCCCGAAAGCCCACACTTAGGCGCCAGCCGGCGCAAGGGTGGGGCCGGCCGGCCCCACTCCTATGGTTTCCTCCGCCGTCTTCCCGAGTCTTCCTCCACCGCTTATGAGGAGTCATCTCGGCCCTTGGTTAAGTCAGTTTGATCTTGCGGCGCAC
This sequence comes from Eremochloa ophiuroides, assembly GCA_038502445.1. NCBI lineage: Eukaryota > Viridiplantae > Streptophyta > Magnoliopsida > Poales > Poaceae > Eremochloa > Eremochloa ophiuroides. Next base: position 38,213,156 of record JAHLJS010000002.1, read on the forward strand.
GTTCATCCCACCGGGCTATAAATAAAGAGGCAGACCCCCCTCCCTGAGGCATCCCTTTCATTATTATAACTCATATTCTATAGTTAGGATTTGGATGGAGAGGTGTCCCATTGAAGGACAACCTCTCTCCAATGTAGTAGATTAGTTCTAGTTGAGGGTTAGAGAGAGCGGAGCCATGCTCGGGTTCTGGAGAGTTCTTCTGAGATCTGGTATGACTTGTATATTATCACTGTAAGACTTATGCTTTTATATATTTATCTTCTCTATTTACTTATATGCATCATTATTTGATTGGTTAGTATAGTTGTTATACTTTGGCATGGGATCTTCGCTCGTATTGAGTGCTCTAATTATAGCGCATGATTAGAGTAGTATTCATTGGTGTAGACATGGTGCCTAGGCTAGTGTTTACCTGAGTTTGCGCCCTAATTCTTACGATTAGTTGTGGTAGCCCCAGAGATGACAGCTCTGTCGGTCTTCGTATTCCACCACGTCGGAGTTGGTGTTTCAGTAGAGCTTTTTGGCAGCCTTCTCCCGATTACCCCTTCCCAGTCTATTCGATAATCAGAAAGGTACTGTTGCTCCAAAGTGCTATTGTGTGATTGCTTCACCTAACTATCTTTCAGTTATCTTAGAACCCTAAGTAATAGAGAAGTATTTAGGAACCTTGAACTCTCCCGTTGTCCTCTCAACTTAGCTAGACTACTCATTTATCTTATAAGTGATTACTATGCATAACTCCTATCATTTATATATCACTTACCCCTACTATAGTCTAGTTGGTGTACTAAGTTAGTAGATGCATGATGGTAGCTATCAGATTCTTTAACCATTGCTTCCCTGTAGTAAAATATAAATAACGATACTCTGAAATACTCCCAGGTAAAAGTTACAATGGTATTCTGTGCGCTTGCGAAATCTTTCATATTCTATTTGCACTTAATAAATACCAACAGTGGGTATTATGAAAAAGATTAATGAACAAATAGAGATGGTGATTACCCTTAAGATGGGGCGGATCGGATCCCTTTTGTGGGATGCCTTCGTGTTGTGGCTTGTACCTTTGTGGTTAAGCATTAAGATACCCGCCTTGTCTCGGTTAAGGGCTGAGTTGATGATTCATCTTGTCTAACTTATTTTTTTTATAACTACTTGACCCTGTATGTGGTAGGGCTTAGTCTAAATCCCTCAAGTTAGTATGGCAATCACCTGGAGGGGGACACTAAGAGATGTATGTGGAAATTGGGAAATTGTATGAAATGTTATGAGCTTTATGAATTATTGTAATGGTGGCCTTAGTGTTCCTGTGGTGTGCACCAGTATTCAACTATGGATGTGGCTTTGATGGATCTGTGTTTGCACTAAAATGTTAAGTTATGGGACCCTACTTGTTGTGAACGTGTACAATTTCTGCAGAGTATAAAATGTATCATGATAGTCCAGTCTTGGATGGGTTATGGTTTGGTTTCAACAACTAGATGAGTTAGGATGAGTAGAAAAACAAGTGTGATTTTGAAAATGAATGGTTGTCGGCCATGTGTTGTACTTAAAATTCTGACAAACCCCTTTTCAGACATGACCTTATATATGAAAAATGTATGTCTTTTGTCTTTTGCAAAAATGGTATTCGAAAAGGAAACCCTGCATGTGTCTAAAAGATAGCTTTCTGCAAATTAAACGAAATCTTATTCTTGATTTATCCATATGCATATACTGATATCTAATTCAGGGTAAAGTTGGATTTATGAGTACTTTTGTACTCACCCTTGCTTTGTCCATGAAGCTGCGTTCGAGTGAGGTCGTGTCTGCACCAACTAAGCCTGTGGCATTGGGGTTCGCCATTTGTGTTGTGATCCCTATTTGTTCTGGTTTTGTTGGACCATTACTGTCTTATGGTTAGTTTACTTTATAGCGTTGCTTCATCATCCGTTTCTGTCTAAACTACTGCTGTGAGACTTATCTGAATATAATAAATGTGTTATTAACCTCCTGGGACGTACTAGTATTTGCATCACATTTGAGTTCCTGGATGATCAAGGGCGCTTCACGCCTTGAGAAGTGCAATTTCACAAAGGATGAAAGGAATATGAGCCAAAGTGAGATAGACTGATAATCTAACTTGCTCCCTGCGCTTCATAAAAAATATCACTTGAACGGATCAATTTTAAAAATATTTATATCTTTCCAAATAATATTAAAAATTATTCAGTCATTATTTAATGATACTTAGTACTCCCTGCGTCACGTATTTGTTGATATTTTAGAGTTCTCTATGGAGAACAATGCAAGACAAAAGACCAAAATACCCCTAGAAGAGTAGAGATGCAGAGGCGGTATTGAGAAAAGAAACAATGTGCATTGGGAGAAGAGAAAGTTGCATTCGAAAATGAGAATGATAACTATTTTAAGATAAATTTAAATGCTATAAGGCCAAGTTTTAGGATGGTAGACATTAATATTTTCATATATATATTTGGTTAAATTAAAATATTCGATTTCCTTAAAATTAAGAATTGCAATTTTTTATGGGACCAAGGGTGTGGACGTTGTTAGCCAAGTGAAATAGTTAGGCCAAAAGTACTTGTGTTTTTCTATACATTAATTATACTCCCTATGTCCGAAAATAAATGCACATATAGCGTTCACATTTTATCCTAAAATAAGTTTACTTTTGGACATGAGATAATCTAGTTCTAGTTGGCTTTTCTACTTTATCTATATTTTCAAAGCGTAATTATTACATGTCTCAATGTTTTTTGAAAGGGATGTGTAATTTCTCTAGTAGCATATTGGTCATTCATGGAAGTGTATTTATTTATTTCCTAAATGCTAACAATCGAGCGCGCATGCTCTGGTGCTACGGCGCGCACGCGTTGCTCGCCGTTGGATGCAGGGCGTCCATCGCTCGACCGTCCGATGCACCTGCGTCCCTGTAGCGGCTCGCGCCGGAGACAAAGGAGATGCCTGCCGAAGATGGAGAAGCTCGAGCCAGAGAAGGTAGGAAGCAGTAGGAGCTTGAGCTGGAGACGGAGGAGCTCGAAACTTCCGGCGACCGCACCGTCACCACCCACAACACTAATTCCGGCGGCTTTAGAAGGAAGGGATTTACGGGGGAGGCAGGCAGGCAAGGTGGTGGGGATGGAGGCGGGTGGCTTCGGTGTCATGGCGGCGGTGGAGGCGGCCGGGAAGGTCGGGGCAGGGGGAGCTAGGTCGCTGGAGTTGAGGAAGATGGCGGCGAGCTCGGTTGCCGGAGTTGGGGAAGGACCGTCCTCGTCCTGCTCGGCCGAGGGAGGGGGCGAGTCCCTACCGCGCCGCGGCGGTGGGTGGCGGGCGCCGGGGCGGTGGGTTGCGGGCGCCGCGGGAGCGAGGGAAGAGCACGTGGTGGGTGGCGGGGAAGGAGCCGGAGACGACGAAGAAGCGCGGTGGGTGGGCATTGAGGCGGCGTGCAGGCGGACAGCGTTCCGCCTAGCGCGCGCAGGCGTTAGCAGCCTCCTATTTATTTTCACAGGGAGGGAATAGTACCTAGGCGTATAGGTGCTTGAATCGGAACCCACGGTGGCAAGCTTTTACTTGTTTTTGAGTAACTATTTTAAGGAACATAAGCCACGTGCCTTTTAATTTTGAGTTTGTACAACGGTTTATATAAACATCTAGGCCCTGTTTAGTTCCCTTCAAAATTCCAAAACTTCTGTTACATTAATTTTGTGGTATATACATGAAGCATTAAATATAGATAAAATTTTTGCATGTTTGCACAGTTTGCCTCTAAATCACGAGCTTAATGTTTTGAGACTACTTGGGTCATGATTGGACACTTATTACAAGAGATTCTCCACTGCTTCAATGTTAAAATTTCAAAAGTTTTTGGAATTAAACAGGCCCTTAGCAAGATGCATGCATGCCTGGTACAATAAATTAAAGAGAGAATCGGCTCCTGGACATCCAAAGCTCGTGGACATGTTAAAATGTACGATTTGCTGAAAGACACTTTAGTTCATGAAATTTTGCTGGTGGACATAGTGCCCGGTAAGAATACTTTTACAAAATAGATATAAAATCATATAAGTGTCCAAAATTTGTACCATAAAATCTTATAGACTTTAGATGATGAGAACTGCAAGTTAAATTTTTTTGAAAAATATTGTTTTGCATAAAAAATAACTATTTTTCCCTTCTTCATGAATAAATAAAGTTAACCATTAGTTAATTTATTCATATATTTGTAGGAAACTAAAAATATTGAAAAAATCATAGGAATGTTTGCAACACTAAATCATTACTATGCTAAAAATATCAGCTAAAACTAATAAAGTTTAATCTATTAACTAACCTTGACAAGAGATAAATCTATAACTCAATCATGTTACATGTACCATTCTAAACTTTATTGTTTTGAGCTGATATTTTTTTCCTAGTCATGTTTCGATAATATACACATCCTGTGATTTTCCAAGATTTTTTTAGTGCCCTAAAAATGTATGAACAAATTAACATTGATTAACCTTTTTTATTTATGAAGATGGGTAAAATGATCATTTTTATTACAGAAGATATTTTGAAATATTTTTACTACGTAGTTCTCATCGTGTAGAGTCTAGAAAAGTTCATAATATAATTTTTAGGCACTTATATGATTTTATATCTATTTTATAAAAGTATTCTTACCGGGTACTGTGTCCACCAGCAAAATTTTCAAGAACCAAAGTATCTTTCAGCAAATCGCATATTTTGGGATGTCCACAAGCAAATGGTGGTCACTTTGAATGTCCATAAGCCAATTCTCCCTAAATTAAATACACCTCCTATAATAACACAGCCATGCATACGCTTTATATTTAGGTTTTTAGGTCCTATTTATTTGGTGAAAAATAGGGTGAAAAGTCACTGTAGCACGCAAGGAATCTTTTCGAATAAGTGTCTAATCATGGCCTAAGTGGACTCAAAAGATTCATCTCGAGATGGTCATGCTAAAAGTACCAACATGCTGCTACTTTATTTAGTGCTCCATACAGACGAAAAATACAATCGATGTGATGGTAAAAGAGAAAATCGTTTGTAAAGTAAACAGGGCCTTATACGTGCATCCACTGCCAAGCAAAGCACTGTGGCATAGGTTTTTATTGTTTTAATATAAACTGATCGATCAACATCAAGAGATCCTCTTTTTTCTTTGATAAAAAGCAACGACAACAAGCATTCTTGATCCTGTCCGTACCTACATGTGTGAGCTAAAGAAACAAACAAAAAGAAAATGTGCACTTTTCAAAAAGGAGAAGAAAAACGAAAGTTTACTCTTTACTTTTTCAAAAAGCAAAAAGTGTTTCCTGGCAGCAAATCAGAGGGTACTAGGGCCATAGAGGTAGCCAAAAGCTATCAGGTGTGGTTCCCCTGACACGTATTCGTATTCTGGTCCATCACTCTATCATTGTATCTGTTGGTACTTTGTCCTCGAGATCACGTAGAATAAGACCGGGGATTTATTTAATTATTTATTCGATCGGCATCGGCCGTCATAATGAATTGAACACACAAACACACACAGCTACTAATCCCTCTCTATCCTAAAGATTCTCAGAACACTGCTGAACAAAAGGAGCTGCTAATCATATTCCACTGCTGCACATGCACATCCATGCATTTCCCTGTGCCTCAACAGAGCCAGGGCAGGGCCACAACAGAGTACTACTAGTGCGTACTCCTACGTGCGTGCGCTGAACAGGAAAAGGGAAGCACCGGTCCCGGGGGCAAACAGTTTCCAAAATGTGCAGCAGTGTCGCACCTAAGTACACAGTACATAGCGTCGTCCTTGTGGTGCTGTGGTACCCCATCCATTCCAAAATATTTGAGACTATATATATTTAAATTTCATTTCGAAAAAAAAGTCGTTGCATGAGCCGTCAAAGATAGTCTGTTGTGCAAAAAAAAATCTTAATTTTCATATTAGCTCAGATTAAGATAAACTTTATATCAAAATTACAGAGTTCAAACTTCTTGTTATTTTGATATCTCACAAATGAAGTCGAGTTTGGACAAGATATTTTACAAGGTTATGTATTCATCATATCATCTACATGTGTGATTTTTTTAATTTAGGACGATTTTTTCCATGGTTTACACGGTTTTCACGAAGGTTGTGGTTTCCTACCACACTACTAGAGAAACGACTTTTGATCCGCATCAAGTTTTGACTTCAGTCTCGGCGTATTTTTTTTGTGTGTTCAGGGACTAAAGATCTTTATCCCCGGTTGGTAACACGAACACGGACTAAAGGTTCAATATTAGTCCTGTCGGATACCAAAGTTTGGGGTACCCAACTTCAATGAAAAACAATCATTCCCAACACGGTCTGGCCCAAGTAAGGTCAGTGGAAGCCCACGAAGGCCGCGCCTACGGAGGCCCACGACGTCATTGCACCAATAACAGCGAACCCTCGGGAGAGCGGCACCCTCGGCGCCAATTCTCCGATTCGCCCGAGCCTCCCCGGGAGAGCTCGGGAGAGCGGCACCCTCGGCGCCCAAATCTCCGATTCGCCCGAGCTTCCCCGGGAGAGCTCGGGAGAGCGGCGCCCTCGGCGTCCATTCTCCGATTCGCCAGAGCTTCCCCATCCCCCTCGAGCGCAATCTCACAAAGGCATCCAAGGCACCGGTGATGTCAGCAGAGCAATCTTGGACCACAAGAGACCCCTCTGACCACTTTACAAGCACTGTCCCGTCAGGCGAGATTCTCGACGCGACTGTGCTTCGCACGCCCTTGACGGCCATACCACCTGTCACGATTTCCTGGCAGCGGATTTGATAGGCCCACTACGGCCGTCCTCTCCACGGTATGGTCTACGGTGCGCCGCCCCGTTTTCCGCCGGGGTCTACCAACTATGACTGCGACAGTCCGAGCGCCTGACGACGGGCTATGTAAGAACGGGAAAAGCGCCTACTGCACTGTCCACTTGAAAGGACGAGCACGCCTTCCATCTGGACCCACCTAACCCTCGGGAAGTACTGTCCAAAGGCCAGAAATACGCCCAAGGGGAGATATCACCCTGCTCCATCCCATCACGCTCCAGGAGTCCCGAGCCTCGGGAGACAACGCCCCGAGACGACTCGCCCTCTTGTCACATCGTGTGGAAGGACAGCCATTAGGTGTGACCCTACGGCATGCCGTAATCCGACGATTGTTGCTGCCTCGGAACTCACCAAGATCGTGCGAACCACTACGGCCATACCCCGAAGACGCGGAGAAAAGACCGTAGCTGAACGATAGTCAAACGAGGAACAACAACTCCTCACTGTAACATACATAGCATTATAAATGCTGCCCTTGCCTCTCCCTTGTGACTATAAAAGGGAGAGCATAGGCCAGCTTTAGAGGGCCCCCTGAAAGTCCTAAGCTCTCACTCACACATACACACCAACAGCAAACGACTTGCATACACTTAGACGCTCACAAGAGACCTGAGAGCACTTCCCTCTCTCGCCTAGCTTGTAACCCCCTACTACAAGCACCCCGGTGCAGGGCAACACGACTCTCCTCTCCTACTGGACGTAGGGCTTGCTTGGCCTGAACCAGTATAATCCCTGTGTTCCCCTTTGCACACCATCCGTAACCTCAACTGCAAAACACATATTTACTAGCCGGTGTTAGCCCCGCTGAAACTAGAACACTGACAGTTGGCGCGCCAGGTAGGGGCCTTTTACGTGTTGATCCAGGTCGCGGATGGCTGACATTTCCATGACGCTTCCCGCTGGCGCGGTGCTCCGGTTCGGGAGCCTCGAGTTCGTGGCCATCGGCCACGGGCTTGAGATGAACCCGCGCTCAACCGAGCTCCGCACCATCGTCGTCCTGACCTCGGCCCATCAGGCGGCCCGGGAAAGGGCCACGACAACGCTTCCTCCCTGAAAGGATCCAGGATGCCCAAGAGGGGGGGGGGGGGGGTGAATTGGGCAACTAATAAATTTTTCGAAACACAATTCAACCTATCGCAATTTGTCCGATGTCACCCCACAAGTGCTTGTGTCAATTCTATTCCTGAAACAAGTTATGCAACCTAGAACCAAGTCCTATCACAAGTATACTACTCTAGGAAAGTAGAGAACACAAAGGAAATGCGGGAATGTAAAGGGTTATAAAGACACATCCGGTTTTTACCGAGGTATCGGAGAGTCGGCACTCCCCACTAGTCCTCGTTGGAGCACCCGCGCAAGGGTGTAGGTCCCCCTTGATCTTCGCAAAGACCAAGTGCTCTCTACGGGCTGATCCTTTGCCTCTCCGGCGCGGTGGATCGCCCACAACCGCTCACAACTTCGACTTGGGCCGCCCACAAGCTCTCCAAGCGGTCAGCAAGCCACCGATCGCCACCAAACCGTCTAGGTGATGCCGATCACCAAGAGTAACAAGCCTAGACTCTCACTTGACCAAGAACAAGGCCAAAGAGGGTGATGGATGCACACAAGTCACTCTTGATCTCTCTAGGGAAGAAGCTCACAAGCAATGGAGTTCACACTAATCTTCCTAGGGCTCTTGCTCTCTCACAAGATCAACAAGGGTTCCTTCAGCTGTTAGAAATGGCAAGAGAGATAGAATGGAGGCTTTGGTGGAGTATAAATACTCACCCTCTCTAAAACTAGCCGTTTCTCACTTTCCCGCGAACCGTTGGACTCTGTCGAGGCTCGACCGTCGGACCAATCGCCATGGTCCGACTCTCACACAAGCACTGCGCCCAGAACTGTGACAGAGGGGCGTCGGACCGAACTCGATGGTCCGACGCTCCTCAGTCCGATGCTTCTGAACTGCGGGCACAGTGCCTCTCAACGGCTAGTACGCGGAGCAATGGTTCGACTCACACCGTCGGACCAAGTATAGGGTCGAGATGGCGGACTAGAGGGGGGTGAATAGTCCTTTATGGCAACTAATTGCAGCGGAATAAAACCTAATCGGTTCTAGCGACAATTCACCCCTCTAACAAAGACTCTAAACACCTTGCAAAAGATCCTAGCGAGAAACAAAGGTGCAAGTCTTGCTTGAGCTTTCCTAAACCGTTTTAGTGCAAGATCACACAAACCTAAGCGCTAGTACTTTAAGCACCGGGGAAACTCCTATCAACTAGCAAGCAAAAGCGCACTAAGCACCTAAGCTCACTACTTGCTCAATGACAAGGATACACAATCCAAATCAAAGAGCGCAACTCACTTTACCTACACAAACTAAGTGAGAACTACTTCTAAGCTACATAAGCTAAGAAGGTGAGTGGCAAGTTACACAAGCTAACCGGTCTCACAAGAGCAACTACAACTACACAAGTAAAGTAATGCACAATACGAAAAACTTGTGTAGAAGGGAGCAAACCACCGCGAAGGATGGGAAGATGTTGACGCGGTGATTTATTTCCCGAAGGTTCACTTGTCGCCACAAGCTACGTCCTCCGTTGAGACAAGCTCCAAGGTTGCCGCCGATCCTCTAGCTTGAGTGACCCACCACAAGTCACTACCCCCACGTGGGGCGCCCGCAAGCTCAAGCTCTTTGATCCGGCTGGACCACTTGTCGCTCTTCATGTCTCGCTCTACTAGCAATGCTCTTTGCGATCTCCCGCGAGGTGAGCTCCAACCTCTCACAAGCTTGCTCCGGAGCCAAGCACAATCTTCTTGCTTGCTTCCACGGAGCCTCTCGCCACCAAGCCGTCTAGGAGGTGGCGACCTCCAAGAGTAACAAGCACCACCGGCTTGCAACTCGATCACCTAGTGCCACACGATGCAATCTCTCAATGCAACGCACTATCGATCGATTACTCACTCCTCGAATGTGAATTCTATGAGCACAAGTGAGTTGGAGAGCACTAAGACATGCACAAACAAGGGAGACACATTCCCAAGGTGCAAGACACCTCTCACAGCTGGCCACATACTCCTATAAATAGCCCTCAAGCCAAAGGAGCCGTTATCAACTCAAACCGGCCGTCGGACCGAGCGTCGGACCGTCAACCGTGCAACCGTCGGACTAATTCTCACGGTCCGACGCCTTGGATAAGCGCCACGTGTCACTAGCCGTTTGAATCCAACCGTTACCGCGCTCTAACGGCTCTCTGGGAGCGTCAGACCGTGGAGCGTCGGACCAATTCTTAGGGTCCGACGGTCTACAGACAAGTTTCCCGAGAGCTAAATAGCGTCGGACTGTAGCGTCGGACTGTCCCGGGGTGGGCGTCGGACTATACCTCAAAGGTCCGACACTTTAGGCCCTTCGAACGGCTATTTTCAGGGCGTCGGACTGAACCGTCGGACTGGTCCGACGCTTAGCGTCGGACTATAGTTTCCCAGGGTCCGACGCCTGCCCCCGTTCGGTAAAACGGCGATATCTCTTAGCTCCGAACTCCGATTTCGATGATCTAGGACATTTTGGAAAGCTTATTCAGAGGGCTACACAACCCATATGGTTGCTTGATCCAAAACTCAAAGGATAAAAACAGTTTATCCATCCAAGATCTAACCAAGCTTCCTGCGAGCTCGAAACTTCCACCCTTTTGCAAATGTGCCAACTCCAAAGTGTTCTACAACCTTGTGCATGTGAGTTAGCATTTTCACAAATATTTTCCAAAGGGTTTTTTTCACTCTTTCTTGCCACGCCACTCGATCCTAGCAATGCAAAGTTAGATCACTCCGAGTGGCACTAGATGACCGATATACAAACAAGTTTGCCCCTCTTGATAGTACGGCCATCTATCCTAAATCCGGTCAAGTACTTCTCTACTCAACCTTAGACCGGTGAAATGGAAATGCCCTAGGTTATACCTTTGCCTTGCGCTTTCCATTTCGATCACCGTCTTCATCACCGTCTCCGACACCATCGATGCCGGTGCAACACATGCACCAACACCTCATGAATAATATGATCCACTTCATATCATCACGTGGCTTTTGGTTCATCGATCCTTGACTTGCTTGCTCTTTACCGTTGCGTTGGTCCATCGGCGCCAAGCCATCACCCGACTTGCCCTTCACACTTGCAACCGGTCCATCGACGCGAAGCCTTGTCTTGATCTTCTTCACCTAGCCACATGACTCCATGTCATGTCTCATGCGTTTAGCTCCTTCATACCGTATGTGTGAGCTAAGCATCATCTCCAAGCCATTTTCACCTCCATGGCATAGATGCTCACACACATGTACCTGTGGACTAATCACCTGTGTAATCAACACTTAAACACATATTAGTCCACATAAGTTGTCACTCAATTACCAAAACCAAACAAGGACATTTCAATCTCCCCCTTTTTGGTAATTGATGACAATTCTACAAAGATATGGAAATTAAGCGCATTAACCAAGTTAGCTCTTCACACAAGTGTAAATTACTAACTTGGGTTGAATTTTATGTTACTTATCCATCTTTAAGCTCAAATCTTTAGACTTGGATAAACTCCATAAAACCCGACTTAGTAGTGTTAACTCCCCCTACATGTGTGCTCAAATGGTTTGGTTTCAAATTTTCACACATGCATAAATATGAAACTTGTGGGAGTGCCAACACTACTAAGTGATGCTAAGGTGCATAGAATAAACCTTTGTAGCGTGATACCAATTGCTCGATACCAATTGCTTGAAGCCAATTGAAGTTGCACCATTAAGTCCACCCTTAGCATCAAGATTAGCTAGACAAGCAAGAATACTAGATACCCCGTGAGATCAACATTAAAGGGTAAGGTTCTAGTAAATACTTGATAAACACAAGTCTAGCTAACAACCTATGCATGCTAGTTATCAAATCATCATTCAAACCTATACTAGCATACACCACAAAAGTAACATACCATGTGTAGAAAACTAAGTGCAAATGAAAGCAAGCATATGAATATGCATATTTCAAATGCAATCAACCATGTCCATGAGCTTGCTCCCCCTACTTGTGTGCTTCTCTTGTCCAAGAATTTTGATCCCCTTATAATCTTCAATCTTGTGGATCATCCTTCTTGTTGGCCTATTGCTCTCCCATCGTCGGCCTCCATGATGGTTCATTGCGTACTTCCATCCATCTTGATTATCTCTTCCTCATCACACAATTTCATATCTTTGTCCAAATCTCTCCCCCTTTGTTATCAATTTCCATAAAAGTCAATGCTCTATTGTGACAAAGGTGTGTGGTAGGGATGTTGAGGGTAGATTCTTGCACATTTGATGGATACCACCATTTTGAGTTGGAATGACACCACTTGAAAACCATCCAAAGAATGAAATACCACATGTAGGACCTTGCATCTCTTGATACCAAATGAATAAGTATCTCCCCTATGTCATATGATCGGTCATCCACTTGAACTTGAGCTCTTTTGGTGTGGGAAGTCTTCATCTTGATGATCACTAAAAGTTGAGGATCAATTGCACATCTTGTCGGATACCACTTGAAAATACCTCGTGTAGATGAGTATCACGTGAAGAAATAACTTGATATCCATTTTAATTGATGTCTTGTGCTTCTTGAACTTAGATTATTTTCAAGAGCTTCTTTCTTGATTAGTTCAAACTAGCAAACTTGCACAAGTAATCTAACTCGGTTTGAACCAAAGACAAACTTCTTCACGCCACTAGGGGTTATCTTGCCTATGTTGAATTAGATCCTTTTTGCTCATTCAACTAGTTCAAACACTAGGTTCACATGCTCATGAACAAGTCATATTTAGCCACTAGATCAAACAAGACATAGAAGCAATAGTGGCATCATATAAACTTAAAATCATTTGAATTTTTTTTTATGAATGCTCATCTATGTATGACTATATGCTCTAATCAAGTCCTTATCAAAATATGGATGCATATGCCATACAATAATACCTTTGCTATCTCGGAGTAGAGGATAGTCATTTTCAATCAACCTCCAAAATAGCAATAGTGCAGTCCATTTGGAGAGCTTGGTGAAGACCAATTATCATCATGAATTCTATTCTTCACCCATATGATCAAATGCTAGCTTCAATATTGTGGTTGACTTGCTTCTTTTCTGGATCAAGCTTTGCATGAGAGAATACCACTTGGATTTGCATGAGTACCACTTGTGAATATTTGACTTCTTATTTGGTACGTTGCTTGCTCTTTAGATCAATCCTTTTAATTTCTTCAACTAAGTATCTTCAATGATTCTTCAGATCACCACTTCCATATTAGCCATCCAAGCATCACCCACTTGGTTTACCTACATAAGGCGGCACGCCCCGACAATCGGGAGAAGTGACATCTCTCCAAAGAAACATCTTCAATACTTATTTGAATTGCCTTTCCTTGATTGATCTAAGGACTTAACATGATAATCAACTTGAATTCCTTCTTTAAGTCCTTTTCTTTCTACTTCTTTAAGTCCTTTTCTTTCTATTTCTTTCTATCCAATTGTTCTCTAATCATCACTAGGACTTAAGCTTCATCTTCTCTTTGCTTGGTCTTGACCTTCACTTGAGAACCAATCTTCATGATCCAAAACCAAACAATTGAAACTCTCAACCACTTATAATCATAATTCCAACTTGAGAGCCTTTCAATGCAAGAGATACCAAATATTTTCAATAATTCTCTCTTGTGGACAGATTCTGTACCTTTTAAAGAATATGCTATATCTCCCAATGTACATGTCCAATTGCCATGAAATTTTGTGGAGATGACCTTCTATGAGTCTACTAGCAACCACAAAAATTTGAGCTTCATTTGACCAAGTATAGACTGTCAACCATCATTTTTCTCCACACTACTACATGCTGAAAAAACTGCTGCACTATAGTTGACAAGAACTACTCCAAAACCAATGTAATCCTTATCCAATTCTTATGAGATCTTCACAGCAACTTGTACCATAAGTCTAGAGTATGTATATCAATTTTTCAAGCTAATCCAAATAGTTTTGATTACTCAAACATGGCTTTGTTCTCAGCTAGCTCAGTTCCACAATTTTGGACAGATTTTGATCAATTGAGCTAATCTTCATCAAATTGAACCAAACTTGAACTAAACTTGCTTGAATACTTTCACAAGACATAAATCCATTCAATCCACTTACTAAATGTCATCTTGTGATTATATCCAACCAAATCTACTCAAAGTTGATCACTAAGCAATTATTCCATTCAAACTTCTTATTACAAGCAACATATGCATATTTATCCAATTCAATCAACTCATATGCATCCAAATAAGTTTGATCAACAAATGATATACCTTGATAGTTCATGATTATCCATTTTCAAGCTTCAACTCAATTGTTTGCAAGTCATCAAATAATTAACCAAAAGATCACCCACAACTTGAACTTTTGCACTTGTATGTTATAACACTTGGACATCACTTTATTTGACTTGGCATTAGTTTGGATTTGCACTAGGTTTCATGAATTGACTCAATATATGATGATCAATAAGAATGCCAATTGAATCAAGCCTCCAATGCCATGGTACCTACACGCAATCATCCACTTTTTGATGGTACCCAAACTAGTTTGGGTCCTCTCAAGTTAGGAGCAACATACTTAGGCATTGCCTTAGTATGGATAGCGGGATGTTTTGCAATAGCAACCGATGAGGTACCATTGTCATCCTTCCTAAGCAAATTATTTGCATGAATTGAAATAGGCTTAGGAGTGTTACCTAGGGGACATGAATTAGCCATGTGTCCTCTTTCCCGGCATGAGTAGCACTTTTGCTTTGCTTGAGCCTTCTCTTTCTTGCTCATGTTGTGCTTCTCATTGCCTCGCCTCTCTTGAGTTGTTTGAGCCTTCTTCTCAACCTTGTTAGGACACTTCGAGGCAAAGTGACCCATGTCTTCACATTTGAAACACTTGATGTGAGCCATCTTGTTCTTCTCTTGAGTCTTGCTCATCATCAACTTGGCATCATGAATATGAGTTGGATGCCTTCCTCTTCCATTACCCCTTCTTGTCTTCTTCTTCTTCAAGTCACCATAGCATACTTCATGGTTGGTCTTGACTTGATCTTGGGATGTCTTGTCTTGTGGCTTTTGTTGAGGCCTCACAAATCTCTTGTATAGGCACGTAGAAGGGATATCACTTCTAGTGCTACACTTGGGACATTGTGGATGTGTGAGCCTCTCCTCTTCTTTCTTCTTGGGCTTCTCTTTGGTAGGGCATGACAAAGCTAGATGACCCATTTCATGGCATATAAAGCACATGAAATGAGCAAGTCTTTCTCGCTCTTGCTTCTTCTCTTTTCTAGCTCTCTTTCTTTCACCTTTGGTCATGTCCCATTTCTTTTTGATGTACCCAAGGCCACTCTTGTCACCGACAATTTTTGTATTCTTCAACATGTTATTGAGGGTGACACTTGAGTTGTTCCACCTTTCTATTTTGTCACTCATGTTCTTCACTTGACTTTTGAGCTCATTGTTCTCCTTTAAAAGGTTAGTCTCACAAGACATATAAGTAGAACAAGTATGTAATTGTGAAGAACAAGTCATATCCAATAAATCATCACAAGAGATGGATACACTCTTCATGCCTACATCACAAGGGTTAGTTGCAATATGTGATTGATCATTTGACCCAAGTGATGAGCTCTCACTAGTTTTAGATTTTTCATTGGAAAATTCCTTAGTGAGAAAAGCATGGTCTTTTACCAAATTCTCATTAGCAACACTAAGCTCCTCATGAGTCAATTTTAGCTTCTCATGTGAATAACTCATGACATAAAGTAGATGCTTTTGTTGTTCACATGTGTCCTTTAGAAAAGAGTTTTCATTGGTCAAATTCTTTGTTTTATTCATCTCATTTTCTAAAGCATTAAAGAGTTTGCACACAAGCTCAAAATTTGGATCATCACAATCAATAACCACATTGCCAATTGATACCTTGCCATCACCAAGTGATGTGTAGCAATGTGATGAGGATGAAGAGCTTGTGGATGCATCACTCTCATAGCCATCATCAAGTGAGTTTGAGGTAGAATCATCATGTTTCTCACTTGTGGCTTTATCGACTCCCTTGTCAAGTGCTCTTGTGCTAGTATCAACATCATCACTTGACGAAGAGGAGGAGCAACTCTTGACAATCACGGAGTTGTGAAGGTGCTCTTGATCACCAAGCTTCATGTCTTTGGCATCATCTTCATCTTCGGGGAGCGCGCCATAGTTTTCATTGAGATACACCCAAATTTCATGAGCGGTCTCAAAGTGCATGATCCTTCCGAAGATGCTATCATCCAAAGCTCTATAAAACATGTTAATAGCTTGGTAACCGAGCTGTAAGCATTTCCCTTGCGCCTCGGTAGGATTGTCCTCATCAATCGCATGGGAAAAGCCTACATCTACGATCCACCACATTTGGGGAGAAATAAATTTAATATTACATTCCATCCAATTTCTCCAACGTGCAAAGTGTGTGCCATCAAATGTGTATGGACAATCAACATCTAGCCCATAAGTCGCCATCCTCTCGTGTCGGTTAAGACTGCAATTGAGAGACCAAGCTCTGATACCACTTATAGGGTCGAGATGGCGGACTAGAGGGGGGTGAATAGTCCTTTATAGCAACTAATTGCAGCGAAATAAAATCTAATCGGTTCTAGCGACAATTCACCCCTCTAACAAAGACTCTAAACACCTTGCAAAAGATCCTAGCGAGAAACAAAGGTGCAAGTCTTGCTTGAGCTTTCCTAAACCGTTCTAGTGCAAGATCACACAAACCTAAGCGCTAGTACTTTAAGCACCGGGGAAACTCCTATCAACTAGCAAGCAAAAGCGCACTAAGCACCTAAGCTCACTACTTGCTCAATGACAAGGATACACAATCCAAATCAAAGAGCGCAACTCACTTTAGCTACACAAACTAAGTGAGAACTACTTCTAAGCTACACATGCTAAGAAGGTGAGTGGCAAGCTACACAAGCTAACCGGTCTCACAAGAGCAACTACAACTACACAAGTAAAGTAATGCACAATACGAAAAACTTGTGTAGAAGGGAGCAAACCACCGCGAAGGATGGGAAGATGTTGACGCGGTGATTTATTTCCCGGAGGTTCACTTGTCGCCACAAGCTACGTCCTCCGTTGAGACAAGCTCCAAGGTTGCCGCCGATCCTCTAGCTTGAGTGACCCACCACAAGTCACTACCCCCACGTGGGGCGCCCGCAAGCTCAAGCTCTTTGATCCGGCTGGACCACTTGTCGCTCTTCACGTCTCGCTCTACTAGCAATGCTCTTTGCGATCTCCCGCGAGGTGAGCTCCAACCTCTCACAAGCTTGCTCCGGAGCCAAGCACAATCTTCTTGCTTGCTTCCACGGAGCCTCTCGCCACCAAGCCGTCTAGGAGGTGGCGACCTCCAAGACTAACAAGCACCACCGGCTTGCAACTCGATCACCTAGTGCCACACGATGCAATCTCTCAATGCAACGCACTATCGATCGATTACTCACTCCTCGAATGTGAATTCTATGAGCACAAGTGAGTTGGAGAGCACTAAGCCATGCACAAACAAGGGAGACACATTCCCAAGGTGCAAGACACCTCTCACAGCTGGCCACATACTCCTATAAATAGCCCTCAAGCCAAAGGAGCCGTTATCAACTCAAACCGGCCGTCGGACCGAGCGTCGGACCGTCAACCGTGCAACCGTCGGACTAATTCTCACGGTCCGATGCCTTGGATAAGCGCCACGTGTCACTAGCCATTTGAATCCAACCGTTACCGCGCTCTAACGGCTCTCTGGGAGCATCAGACCGTGGAGCGTCGGACCAATTCTTAGGGTCCGACGGTTTACAGACAAGTTTCCCGAGAGCTAAATAGCGTCGGACTGTAGCGTCGGACTGTCCCGGGGTGGGCGTCGGACTATACCTCAAAGGTCCAACGCTTTAGGCCCTTCGAACGGCTATTTTCAGGGCGTCGGACTGAACCGTCGGACTGGTCCGACGCTTAGCGTCGGACTATAGTTTCCCAGGGTCCGACGCCTGCCCCCGTTCGGTAAAACGGCGATATCTCTTAGCTCCGAACTCCGATTTCGATGATCTAGGACATTTTGGAAAGCTTATTCAGAGGGCTACACAACCCATATGATTGCTTGATCCAAAACTCAAAGGATAAAAACATTTTATCCATCCAAGATCTAACCAAGCTTCCTGCGAGCTCGAAACTTCCACCCTTTTGCAAATGTGCCAACTCCAAAGTGTTCTACAACCTTGTGCATGTGAGTTAGCATTTTCACAAATATTTTCCAAAGGGTTTTTTTCACTCTTTCTTGCCACGCCACTCGATCCTAGCAATGCAAAGTTAGATCACTCCGAGTGGCACTAGATGACCAATATACAAACAAGTTTGCCCCTCTTGATAGTACGGCCATCTATCCTAAATCCGGTCAAGCACTTCTCTACTCAACCTTAGACCGGTGAAATGGAAATGCCCTAGGTTATACCTTTGCCTTGTGCTTTCCATTTCGATCACCGTCTTCATCACCATCTCCGACACCATCGATGCCGGTGCAACACATGCACCAACACCTCATGAATAATATGATCCACTTCATATCATCACGTGGATTTTGGTTCATCGATCCTTGACTTGCTTGCTCTTTACTGTTGCGTTGGTCCATCGGCGCCAAGCCATCACCCGACTTGCCCTTCACACTTGCAACCGGTCCATCGACGCGAAGCCTTGTCTTGATCTTCTTCACCTAGCCACATGAGTCCATGTCATGTCTCATGCGTTTAGCTCCTTCATACCGTATGTGTGAGCTAAGCATCATCTCCAAGCCATTTTCACCTCTATGGCATAGATGCTCACACACATGTACCTATGGACTAATCACCTGTGTAATCAACACTTAAACACATATTAGTCCACATAAGTTGTCACTCAATTACCAAAACCAAACAAGGACCTTTCACCAAGTCCGACGCTCAAAACCACGCTGGGAACCTTTCTGGAAGCATCGGACGCTAACAGACATTAGTCCGACGCTCCCACTCGCGATGGTCCGACGCTCGCTCAAAACCCAGAGGCACCGTCGGACTCTGACCAATGGTCCGACGACCATCCAGCCAGGGTCCTACGCTCCCTGGCACGCTAAGACTCATCCAGGGGCTGCTACGTGTCGTCGGACTCTAGCTATTGGTCCGACGCCCATACTAGGTAGAGTCCGACGCCTCTAATTTGATCAAAACTTCGCCGAATCGAAAACTTTCCAAAACGAAGTTTGATCCTCTCTCTCTCAAGAGTTTCCCTGGGCTGTCTAGAGCTATGTTGGACAAGTGTGCATCACATATACACTCTCTAATCTTGCTCTAAGTCAAGCTACCCATCTAAACCCCTCTTAATAGTACGGTCAAAGAGAAAAATAAAAACTAAGACTACGCCAAGTGTCTCTCAACTCCAAACGACACTTAGCACTAGCCTATCACCGTCTTGTCTTCCATCCTTTGAAAACCGAATCGATTTCCATCGCTAGGGGATTGAACCTACATGTTATTATAACCTAACCTCTAGGTTATCCTACAAAACACACGTTAGTCATAATAACCGTCTTTTTGTCATTAATCACCGAAACTACTGGGGCCTAGATGCTTCAATCTCCCCCTTTTTGGTGATTGATGACAACAACCTCAAATAGATTTAGAAAGAGTGAGGTTTTTAAAAGTTTGATTCATATAAGCATGTGACAATAAGAGCAAAAGGGTTAGGCATGCTTATACAAATCAAGACCACAAGGTACAAATAAGATATGAAATAAGCACAAGTACCAAATGATACGCTCAAGATCAGAGTGAAGTGCGGAAGCTAAGACAAGAGCTTAACCAAAAGTGAATCAAGTGACACAATATATAAATAATCATGAAGCTCAAACACATGTCACAAGCAAGTCTCAAACATGGAAATAAACATGATGCATAATAATGTCACATCCAAAAGAACAAAAGAACCAAAACCCTCTCACGCGCTCCCCCTAAATCTATGCTCTCTCCCCCTTTGGCATCAAGCACCAAAGACCTAAGACTCAGGAGGAGGAGAAGAAGCTGCAGCGTCGCGGTCGAAGGAGTAAGGTCGAAGCTCAAACTGAGAAGGGTCTCCCTCGGACTCGGAGCTCTGAACAGCCTGACCCTCTGTCGGAGCACGTGAAGGTGAAGAGGTCCGGGTCTGCTCAGCCGTCTCTGTAGCTGCTGCTGTGACTACTACGGTCGCAGTCCCTACTGTAGTTGGGAGAGGCTTTGAAGAGGCGACTGAAGACGGTAGGGTCTCTGTAGTCCCAGTGGCAGGTGGAGCTGTGGTGGTGGTAATAGGCAATCTGAACTCAGGAGTTGTGGGGATGCCTGTGATCTCACTGAAGGTAGCACCCAAGCTCCTGGACACTGAGGGGCCACCTAGGTCAGGTGTGAAACCGGTGTGGATCAGAGTGAACCCCTGAGTGCCTGGCGTGGTGAAAGCCCATGTTTGGTTTTGGGTAATTGATGAAACCTAGTTTGCTAACGATTGCTCTAAGTGTTTCATGAGAATTGATTAGCAAATGGCAAGATGGAGCAAAGGACCGGGTCGGTGGAGGTCACAAGTGAAGGGCAATGACGGCGTCCATGAAAATGGTGTAAGTCCATCAACAAAGGAGAAAGCCCTATTGACAGCATCCATGCAAATGGTATAAGTCCATCATCATAGGTGTCCACAAGGTCCATCAAGAGATGAGAAGGAAGTTGATAAGAAACCGGGAGCTCAAGGCAAAGGTATAACCAATAGGAGCTCTTTTGGTTTTGGTGATCAAGACTCCATAGAGGGAGTGATCACATTTAGGATAGATAGCCGTACTATCAAGAGGGGCGAAATCGTTGATGAAATACGGTTATCAAGTGCCACTAGGTGTTCATGATCATTGCATATGCATATAGATGCTAGTGACACTAACTTGACCCGTGGAAAACTCTTTGAAAAGGCTAACACACGTGCACCTAAGTGAGAGACACTTTGGAGTGTTAGTGACTTAAGAAACGGGGTGAAGTTTGAGGGATAGAGAGGGTTTGGTCCTCTCTTCCTCCTGCCGAGCTTGCGAGGCAGGATTCGGCGAATTTCGGAGACATTACAATAGAAAAACTAGCGTCGGACCGTATTGTCACAGAGCGTCGGACCATTAGCCTCAGTCCGACAGCTAACACTGCTGAGAGCGTCGGACGCTCAGTTTCGGAGCGTCGGACTATTGTCCGAAGCGTCCGACGGTGCAGAGCGACGAAGAGGTGACACGTGGAGAGCAGGTGGGCGTCGGACTCTCGGCGTTAGTCCGACGGTGAGCGTCGGACCAACGTCCGACGGTTTTCAGGGCTCGGGGAGCTCTCTGGAAATGTCGGACGGCCGCGATCGTTAGTCCGACGGCTTCATCCCACTGAGTCCGACGGTGTCAGCTGAGGGCGTCGGACCGTTTGTTTTAGTCCGACGATTATACAGTCCGACGGTTTGTATAGCGCGGGAAGTTAGCCGTTGTGATCCAACGTTCGACTTCAAACAGCTAGTGACACGTGGCGTTTATCCGGAGCGTCGGACCGTGCTGATTAGTCCGACGGTCTAGCCGTCGGATAGTCCGACGGTACACAGTGAAGTCTAAACGGCTAGTTCTTTGTGTGTGGCTTATAAATAGCGACTTGGCCGGTTTGGGGAGGATCTCTTGGCACTCCTGAACATCATAACATACTTGTGAGCCTTCCCACTCCACTCTCACTCATCCTACTTGATTGTGTTCATCATTTGGTGAGTTTGGAGAGCATCAAGTGCATTGCATTGATTGAGATCATCTAGAGGCACTTGGTAGTGGTATTTCGCAGCGGTTTCTCTTGTTACTCTTGGAGTTTGCCGACTCCTAGACGGCTTGGAGCTGCGAGGATCGTTGAGGGGAGTTGGTGATTGTCTCCGCCTCCGATCAAGGTATTGTGAAGGGTTCTTGAGCCTATCCCCGCGGGAGATCGCGAAAGGCATCTTTAGTGGATTGCTCGTAGCTTGGTGGATCCCCATCTTGTGTTGGTTGTGCAGCACCCTTGAGAAGGGTTTGGCGTGTGATGCCAATTAGCACGTGAACCTCCAAGTGGGTGTATCGCTACAACGAGGACTAGCTTGCCGGCAAGCAAGTGAACCTCGGTAAAAAATCTTGTGTCATCTCTCTACCGAGGATTTCCCTTATATGTGATTGATTGGTTATATTGGACTTCATATCTTCTCTACACCGGGGGTATTGAAATCACCTTCTCTCTTTACTTTTGTGCACTTACTCTCGTGTGTAGCTTGTTAGTTAGTTGCTCACTTAGGAGTAGTGTATAGTAGTGACATAGCCTTTGAGTGTGAACTAGTGATCATAGTGTAGTATACTTGTCTAGGTGGCTTGCATAGCATAGTTTAGAGCTAGTGTTTTGCAAAGCTTGCTATTGTTACTAATCGTCTTGTAAAGTGTTGTTTATAGATTTTTATAGGCTATTCACCCCCTCCTCTAGCCATTTAGGACCTTTCTAGTGGTATCGGAGCCGAGGCACCGTTGATTTGAGGCTTAACAACCTACGGTGTAAAAATGGCTCAACTCAACATTCACATCAACAACACCAAGAAGCCACCCCAATTTGATGGCACAAATTATGCATATTGGAAGAGCAAGATGACCTCACACATCAAGTCAATCAATAGAGAGGTTTGGAAGGTTGTGGAAATAAAGATTGAAATTGCCAATGCGGGCAATCCCACAACCGCCGAAGAAAGATTACTTCAACTCAATGACATTGCGGTTTGTGCTATTCATGAGGCCGTAGATGAAAAAGTATTTGAGCAAATCAAGAACATTGAGAGTGCTCATGAAGCTTGGAAGAAGCTTGAGGAATCATATGAGGGCACCAAGGGTGTAAAGGCCGCCAAAGCATACATCTTGAAGGACAAGTTTGCAAGCTTCAAGATGAAGGATGATGAAACCGTGCCGGAGATGTTCCATAGATTGCAAATCATTGTGAATGATCTCAAGGTCGTGGATGAAGAGGTGAAGGATAGTGATTTCTCCATGAAGTTCTTGAAGAGCTTGCCCAAGCGGTTTGCCACATTGATCACGGTCTTGGTGAAGACAACATTGAGTGAATTGACTCCAAATCAAGTGCTAGCGGAGGTGATGACCGATGATGCTTATAGAGATGATGATGATAAAGAGGAGTTGATCAATAAGAAGAAGAAAGAAAAAGATGAAGACTCCAAAGATGAGAAGAAGAAGAGTGTGGCATTCAAAGCCACATCCTCATCAAAGGGCAAGAGCAATGCCAAAGAAGAGTCAAGTGAAGATCCCTCTAGCACAAGTGAAAGTGATGAAGAAATGGCCCTTGTAGTAAGAAGATTTGGCAAGTTCATGAAGAAGAAGGGCTACCGGGCAAGAAGAAAGAAGAATGCAAGAAGATTTGATGGCCCAAGAAGATGCTTCAATTGTGGAAGCAAAGATCACTTGGTAGCCGATTGCCCACACTCAAGTGAAGATGATCACAAGGGCAAAAAGAAGAACAAGCATGAGAAGAAGGAGAAGAAAGAGAAGAAGGAATCTTCATACAAGAAGAAGAAGAACTATTCTCATGTGGTGACATGGGATAGTGATGCCTCTTCAAGTGATGAAGAGAGTGATGATGATAAGAAGAGCAAGAGGAAGGCACATGCAAGCATTGCCATTCATGCCAAGCCTTCCATCTTCGACACTCCTTCTTGCTTCATGGCCAAGGGCTCTAAGGTATCATCCGACACCGAATCTAGTGATGATGATAGATGATGACCTAACAAAAGAAGAATTAATTGAAATGCTTGATGATACACGTATTCATTTTGATAAACTTAGAAAGGAATGTAAGGGCTTGCGCAAGGATAAACAATCTATTGAGCAAGAACTTGAGGAGCTTAGAGCATCTTATGAGAGTCTAAAGGAAGACCATAAGAAGCTCCAAAAAGCTCACACTAAGCTTGATGAAACTCATTTCTCTCTAGTTGAGCAAAATGAAGACTTGCAACAACAAGTGCAAAAGAAAGAAACTAAAACTTGCAACATAGGTGTAACATGTGACATATCTTGTGAACCTATTGTTGTTACCACTAACCCTTCTTGTAGCACTTCCACTACTACCTCACCCACTAGTGACCCTTCACTAGTAGTTGAGAACAAGAACCTAAAGGAGGAGGTTAAAAAGCTCAATCACTCCTTAGCTAAGGCTTATGGTGGTGAGGACCGCTTGCTTATGTACTTGGGTAGCCAAAGGGCATCTCTCCACAAAGAGGGATTGGGCTATACCCCTAAGAAAGGCAAAACCGCCTTTGCTCCTCACAAGACTTGTTTTGTGAAGAGAAATGGCCGGTATTGCACAAAATGCAAGCAAGTTGGTCACTTAGAGCAAGATTGCAAAAACAAGAAATCCAATGCTTATGTATCCTCAATTAAGTTTGATTCTTGCTACGTTCTCACAAAGGGCTCAAATGGTGTGAAGGCTAAGTTTGTTGGTACATCCATGTTGGGTCCAAAGAAGAAGACCATTTGGGTACCAAAGAGCTTAGTCACTAACCTTGAAGGACCCAAGCAAGTTTGGGTACCTAAAAGGAATTGATCTCTTTTTGTAGGTCAATTACAAAGCCGGAGGGAGGCATTGGGTGCTTGATAGTGGATGCACTCAACATATGACGGGTGATTCTAGTATGTTTGGCTCTCTCAACACAAGTGCAAATAGTGGCTATGATGCAATCACATTTGGTGACAACAAGAAAGGGAAAGTGAGAGGACTTGGTAAAATTGCTATCTCCAATGATATGTCTATCTCAAATGTGTTGCTAGTTGAAAGCTTGAATTTCAATTTACTCTCGGTTGCACAACTTTGTGATCTTGGTTTCAAGTGCATATTTGGGGTTGATGATGTTGAAATTGTTAGTGTTGATGGGTCAAATTTGATATTCAAAGGGTTTAGATATGACAACCTATATCTTATGGATTTCAATGCTAGTGAAACTCAATTGTCAACTTGTTTGATCACTAAGTGAAGTTTGGGTTGGTTATGGCATAGAAGGCTTGGTCATGTTGGAATGAAACAATTGAACAAACTAGTGAAGCATGATCTAGTTAGAGGCTTGAAAGATGTCACTTTTGAGAAAGATAAGCTTTGTAGTTCATGTCAAGCCGGCAAACAAGTTGGAAATACACATCCTAAGAAGAGCATGATGAGTACTAGTAAAGCTTTTGAGCTCTTGCATATGGACTTGTTTGGACCAACCACATATACTAGCTTTGGTGGGAGCAAGTATGGATTTGTGATTGTGGATGACTATACTAGATATACATGGGTATTCTTTCTAATTGACAAGAGTGAAGTGTATGATATATTCAAGTTTTTTGTCAAGAGAAGCCAAAATGAGTTTGAAACAACCATCAAGAAAGTTAGAAGTGACAATGGTAGTGAATTCAAGAACACCAAGATTGATGAATTGTGTGATGAGTATGGCATTGGACATCAATTCTCACCCAAGTATACACCACAATCAAATGGCATTGTTGAAAGAAAGAATAGAACCTTGATAGATATGACAAGATCAATGCTAAGTGAATACAATGTTAGTCATTCCTTTTGGGCCGAAGCAATCAACACCGCTTGCTACTACATCAGCCGCTTATATTGCCATGGTATGCTTGCAAAGACTCCTTATGAGCCATTGAATGGTAGAAAGCCCAACATTGCATATTTTCGGGTTTTTGGTTGCAAATGCTACATTCTCAAGAAAGGCACAAGATTGAGCAAGTTTGAAAAGAAATGTGATGAAGGTTTCTTACTTGGCTATTCAACCACAAGCAAGGCATATAGAGTTTGGAATTTGGCTAGTGGTACTCTTGAGGAGGTATATGATGTTGAATTTGATGAAACCCAAGGCTCTCAAGATGAAGATGAAAATCTTAGTGACGTGAGAGGCAATGACTTGGCAAATGCAATGAAAAATATGGATATTGGTGATATTAGGCCAAGGCAAGTCAATGATGATGAAGATGATGGTGCAATTCATACTAATATGCAAGTTGAAAATGAAGCAAGTGCAAGTGACTCACAAGATCAATCTCAAGTGCAAGATCAACAAGCTAGTTCATCTCAATCCAATGATCAAGTTCCTATTCTCCAACCGGTCTCTATTGCAAGGGATCATCCTTTGGATCAAATCATTGGTGGTATTCAAAGTGGAGTTCAAACTAGAGCAAGACTAGCTCAAATTTGTGAGCATTTCTCATTTGTGTCAACCATAGAGCCAACCAAGATTGAGGAAGCATTGCAAGATGTTGATTGGGTTAATGCTATGTATGAAGAGCTCAACAATTTCACAAGAAATCAAGTTTGGGAACTAGTAGAAAGGCCAAAGAAACACAATGTGATAGGAACCAAATGGGTCTTTAGAAACAAGCAAGATCAAGATGGCATAGTAATAAGGAACAAAGCTAGATTGGTTGCGCAAGGTTATACTCAAGTTGAAGGTCTTGATTTTGGAGAAACCTATGCACCGGTTGCTAGATTGGAGGCCATTAGAATCTTATTAGCCTATGCTTGTGCCCACAACATCAAGTTATATCAAATGGATGTCAAGAGTGCATTTCTCAATGGGTACATAAATGAGTTGGTTTATGTAGAACAACCTTCCGGATTTGAAGATGTGAAGAAACCCAACCATGTGTACAAGCTAAGAAAGGCATTGTATGGTTTGAAGCAAGCACCTAGAGCATGGTATGAGAGATTGAGAGATTTCTTGCTTTCAAAAGGGTTCAAAATGGGAAAGGTTGATACAACTCTTTTCACTAAGAAGCTTGGCAAAGACTTGTTTGTGTTACAAATATACGTGGATGATATCATCTTTGGATCAACAAATCAAGATTTTTGTGAAGAATTTGGAAATATAATGGCAAGTGAGTTTGAAATGTCCATGATTGGTGAGCTTAGCTACTTCCTTGGTCTTCAAGTTAAGCAAATGAAGAATGGTACATTTGTAAGTCAAGAAAAGTACATAAGGGACATGGTGAAGAAATTTGGATTGGAACATGCAAAGCCCATGAATACTCCTATGGCAACTAATGGGCATTTGGACTTGGATGATAGTGGCAAAATGGTAGATCAAAAGCTATATAGATCAATGATTGGAAGTCTTCTTTATGTGACCGCATCTCGACCGGATGTCATGTTTAGTGTGTGCATGTGTGCAAGATTTCAAGCCTCACCAAGAGAAAGTCATTTGAAAGCCGCAAAGAGAATATTGAGGTATTTAAAGGACACACAAGATGTTGGGTTGTGGTATCCTAAGGGGTCCAACTTTGAGCTTATTGGATATTCGGACTCCGACTATGCCGGTTGCAAGGTGGATAGAAAGAGCACTAGTGGAACTTGTCAATTGCTTGGAAGGTCACTTGTATCATGGTCTTCAAAGAAGCAAAATAGTGTTGCTCTCTCAACGACCGAAGCGGAGTACATTAGTGCCGGAAGTTGTTGTGCACAATTGCTTTGGATGAAGGCAACTTTGAGTGATTTTGGATTGAAATACAAGAAAGTGCCTCTGCTATGTGACAATGAGAGTGGTATCAAGCTAACCAACAACCCCGTGCAACATTCAAGAACAAAGCACATTGACATAAGGCATCACTTCATTAGAGATCACCAAATCAAAGGGGACATTGCAATTGAAAGTGTTGGCACCGAAGATCAATTAGCGGATATCTTTACCAAGCCACTTGATGAGTCAAGATTTTGCAAATTGAGAAATGAGCTAAACATACTAGACTACTCCAACATGAAGTGAAAAGCATCCTACATTATATGACATGCCTTTCCTTCGACTAAAGCAAGGTAAAATTGGTTGACATGGCATTCATACTTTGATAAGGATTTGTCTAGTTCATGTAGACATGAAATGCATGTTATAGGCTCATTCATGAAAAATCAAAAGCTTTCATGTATATATGGTGCCACTTTTGTTCTTTATGCTTGTATGATCAAGTGGTAGCATATGACATATTGATGGGCTTGCAAACCTAGTGTTGAATTTAGAACATGAGCTCATGATGTGTAACTTAACATGGTCAAGATAACCCTACAAGTGAGGTGTGAAGAAGCTTGTCCTTGGATCAAACTTAGTTACATATTCTAGGCAAGTAATCTAAATTGAACCAATGAGAAATTGAACTAAACCCCATTTATTGACTTGATATTCCCATAATTTGCACCATTTTTTGTGATTGTTGACAAAGGGGGAGAAGAAAGTCACAAAGATAAGAAAGGAAAGGGGTCAATTAAAAATTTGAAAGCACACAAGTAGGGGGAGCAAGCTCATGAATAAGTTGTTGCATTTGTGTATGCATTAACATATGAAATGTTGCATTGTCAAAACTTCAATTCCTATACTTGTTTGAATTGATGAAATGCTTAGAAATAGGATTTGAATGGTGATTTGACAAACTAGCATGCATAGGACTTATATGTCATACAAAGTACCTCTTTTACTTAAATGTTGATCTCACGAGGTGTTTTGAGTTTGTGATGCATGACTAGTAAACAATGGTGCTAAGGAAGGTATATTTCCGCAACTCCGGTGGTATCACGCTTCAAAGGTCCAATCTATATACCTTAGCATCATTTGATAGTAGTAGCTCACCCAAACTTTCAAATTCATGCATATGTGAAAAATTGAACCAAACACAAGGAATCACATATGTAGGGGAGCTAATACTACCAAAGTGCAAACTTGGTTTTCATTTCATATCTTTGTGAAGGTTGTCATCAATTACCAAAAAGGGGGAGACTGAAAGCCCATGTTTGGTTTTGGGTAATTGATGAAACCTAGTTTGCTAACGATTGCTCTAAGTGTTTCATGAGAATTGATTAGCAAATGGCAAGATAGAGCAAAGGACCGGGTCGGTGGAGGTCACAAGTGAAGGGCAATGACGGCGTCCATGAAAATGGTGTAAGTCCATCAACAAAGGAGAAAGCCCTATTAACGGCATCCATGCAAATGGTATAAGTCCATCATCATAGGTGTCCACAAGGTCCATCAAGAGATGAGAAGAAAGTTGATAAGAAACCGGGAGCTCAAGGCAAAGGTATAACCAATAGGAGCTCTTTTGGTTTTGGTGATCAAGACTCCATAGAGGGAGTGATCACATTTAGGATAGATAGCCATACTATCAAGAGGGGCGAAATCGTTGATGAAATACGGTTATCAAGTGCCACTAGGTGTTCATGATCATTGCATATGCATATAGATGCTAGTGACACTAACTTGGAAAACTCTTTGAAAAAGGCTAACACACGTGCACCTAAGTGAGAGACACTTTGGAGTGTTAGTGACTTAAGAAACGGGGTGAAGTTTGAGGGATAGAGAGGGTTTGGTCCTCTCTTCCTCCTGCCGAGCTTGCGAGGCAGGATTCGGCGAATTTCGGAGACATTACAATAGAAAAACTAGCGTCGGACCGTATTGTCACAGAGCGTCGGACCATTAGCCTCAGTCCGACAGCTAACACTGCTGAGAGCGTCGGACGCTCAGTTTCGGAGCGTCGGACTATTGTCCGAAGCGTCCGACGGTGCAGAGCGACGAAGAGGTGACACGTGGAGAGCAGGTGGGCGTCGGACTCTCGGCGTTAGTCCGACGGTGAGCGTCGGACCAACGTCTGACGGTTTTCAGGGCTCGGGGAGCTCTCTAGAAACGTCGGACGGCCGCGATCGTTAGTCCGACGGCTTCGTCCCGCTGAGTCCGACGGTGTCAGCTGAGGGCGTCGGACCGTTTGTTTTAGTCCGACGATTATACAGTCCGACGGTTTGTATAGCGCGGGAAGTTAGCCGTTGTGATCCAACGTTCGACTTCAAACAGCTAGTGACACGTGGCGTTTATCCGGAGCGTCGGACCGTGCTGATTAGTCCGACGGTCTGGCCGTCGGACAGTCCGACGGTACGCAGTGAAGTCTAAACGGCTAGTTCTTTGTGTGTGGCTTATAAATAGCGACTTGGCCGGTTTGGGGAGGATCTCTTGGCACTCCTGAATATCATAACATACTTGTGAGCCTTCCCACTCCACTCTCACTCATCCTACTTGATTGTGTTCATCATTTGGTGAGTTTGGAGAGCATCAAGTGCATTGCATTGATTGAGATCATCTAGAGGCACTTGGTAGTGGTATTTCGCAGCGGTTTCTCTTGTTACTCTTGGAGTTTGCCGACTCCTAGACGGCTTGGAGCTGCGAGGATCATTGAGGGGAGTTGGTGATTGTCTCCGCCTCTGATCAAGGTATTGTGTGGGGTTCTTGAGCCTATCCCCGCGGGAGATCGCGAAAGGCATCTTTAGTGGATTGCTCGTAGCTTGGTGGATCCCCATCTTGTGTTGGTTGTGCAGCACCCTTGAGAAGGGTTTGGCGTGTGATGCCAATTAGCACGTGAACCTCCAAGTGGGTGTATCGCTACAACGAGGACTAGCTTGCCGGCAAGCAAGTGAACCTCGGTAAAAAATCTTGTGTCATCTCTCTACCGAGGATTTCCCTTATATGTGATTGATTGGTTATATTGGACATCATATCTTCTCTACACCGGGGGTATTGAAATCACCTTCTCTCTTTACTTTTGTGCACTTACTCTCGTGTGTAGCTTGTTAGTTAGTTGCTCACTTAGGAGTAGTGTATAGTAGTGACATAGCCTTTGAGTGTGAACTAGTGATCATAGTGTAGTATACTTGTCTAGGTGGCTTGCATAGCATAGTTTAGAGCTAGTGTTTTGCAAAGCTTGCTATTGTTACTAATCGTCTTGTAAAGTGTTGTTTGTTGATTTTTATAGGCTATTCACCCCCCTCTAGCCAATTAGGACCTTTC